>JBBGZY010000682.1:4697500-5357500 GCA_037952925.1 Lithobates clamitans | reverse complement strand
CAATCCGCTAGCAGCCGAAAAACTGCCTAAATCATAAAACGGAACTACACCCATTTATTTAATGGTTTCAGAAACAGTTACATTCCTGGAATGCTAACTGTCACATTTGTTTGTGTCCTCAACCAAATCACCAAATGGCTGGTGTCATAACTGATCACATATGCAGCACCATGGCAGTGTCAGATCGAACAGAAGCAGCTTCCTTGGCTGTACAAGGATAGGAGGGTTTAATTCAACTATGTCTACTGGGCTACAGTGACCTGTCTACTTTCACCCCGTTTACAGGTAACACTATAAGGCGCGCACTTTTTGTTGCCCATGGACCTCGTCACACCCGCCAACCGTATCTGAGTGGATTCTAGATCTTAACAGGACTATTCTTTTGGAAAAACATACATATTCCCTAAGGAATTCAATGAGTAAGTTTGACTCAAGGTGGTCAAGGTGGCTTCAATCCATGACTAATGCCGCGTACACATGGTCGGACTTTTCGGACTAAAGCTGGCTGACAATCCGATCGTGTGTGGGCTTCTCCGGACTTTCAGCGGACTTTTTCAGCCGCAAATCTGACAGACTTTAAATTTGAAACATGCTTCAAATCTTTACGTCGTAACTACGTCAGACCCAGAAATCTGCTCGTCTGTGTGCTAGTCCGACGGGCAAAAACCCACGCTAGGGCAGCTATTGGCTACTGGCTATCAACTTCCTTATTTTAGTCCGGTGTACGTCATCACGTACGAATCCGTCTGACTTTTGTGTAATTGTATGTAGGCAAGTCCGTTCGTAAGAAAGTCTGCCGCAAGTCCGCCAAAAGTCCGTCAAAAGTCAGTCGAAAGTCTGTCGGACAGGCTGTAGCCGAAAAGTCCGACCGTGTGTACACGGCATTAGGTATTATTGTAAACCAATTGTACTATGTAATACTAGACGCTGTTCTTTTTACATTTTTTTCTTCTTCTCCTTAGCTTTCTTTTTTTATATACTCCAAGAGTGGGATGGGGGGTGGGTTTTTTTTTTTGGGGGGGGGGGGGGGGGGTTGTGTTTGGTTAAATGTGATTTTGTCTGAATAAGTTGTTTGTCTTGTTTTAATGTTGTTTGCATAAGAAAAGAATAAAAAAAAGCATCTGATTTAAAAAAAAAAAAAAAAAGGCTGTCAGCAGATCGGCCTCTACAAACTTAGCAGTGCCTAAAAATGCCTAAAAATGGAGAGCAACTGAGCATGTGCAGAACAGGGTTAAACAGTGTATTACTGGATTTTAAACAATATAAGAACCTATTTTTAATGTTTTGCATAGCTTTACCTGCAAAAGGGGCCAGTCTGAAGTGATCTAGCAGGGCTTAATTTTCTGACTAAAGTTACGCTACATTGAAATGGGTGGCTGGGGGGGTGGATGGTGTGCTGCATTCACAGGTGGCTGAATAATGCCTCTGAACTCTTTACTATTGAACATACAAACTGGGTGATTAGATACAGAAAGTTTGTATGCCACCAGAAACTCCACAGATACGCCATTCCTTAACGCACACAGTTGGCGCCCAGGGTCAGTATTCCTTCAGCAGCTGCTCTGACCATTTCTTTGCACAGAGCCGCCACCGACAGCCACTGACAGCCACTGCTACTCACATCCCCCGTGTACATGCAGCATGGAACTCCTACCCAAGAATTGATTTCTTCTCATTGGTGCCCGCCACTGTCTACTCATCTGAATGCTGTCTATGGATTTATCATGAGCAGGCCTGAGAATGCTCAGCAGGTGAATATTAGCTGCACACATGTAGAAGATGTCTAATAAAGATGAGAGAATAGAGTCACCTACAATTTGGTGATTCACCAAATCCCTTGAATATGCTTGTTTGTGCCATTGCAATGAAATCAAAATCCAAGTATTTAGGATTGTTTATTTGTACTTTTCGCATAGCTCCCAACTGTCCCTGATTTCAAAGGACTGTCCCTGATTTCAAAGGACTGTCCCTGATTTGGAGCAATGTTCCTCTGTCCCTCTTCCCCCCTCATTTGTCCCTCATTTTGGTCTGATCTATATAGTTGTATATAAAATCAACAATTTATCTTTCAAAAAGTGTTTCCCAGTACTAAACTTTTCATCCAAATTCTAAATTTCTGCATTTGTAAATTTTAAAAGCCAATATAAAGCAATAGTAGTGGTTATAAAAAGGCCCTTAATAAACTTTTTTTTTGGTTAATTCTCCTTTAAGAAGGTGTGGCAGGGGCGTGTCCTATGCCTACATATGTTTGCTAGTAGGTGTCCCTCATTCCCATCTAAAAAATGTTGGGAGGTATGCTTTTCCGATGAGGATTGTGCGGATCGATATGTGTGTCCAAGCAAATAAGTTCATCATGATTTACTTTAGGGATGAGCTCAGATGTACTCTGATCCTAGTCCGAACCTACCTGAGCTATCCTGCCAGGAAGCTGTCACTGCCAACCACCAATCATAAGCAGCCGAGGCATTCCCCAGACTGTTCCAGCATTCTATGTATGGCTGTGGGAGGAAGAATGCCTTGGCCGCCTATGATTGATGGCAGGATAGCTCTGGTGGGTTCAGTCTAGAATCAGAAAACTCCTGAGCTCATTCCTTCTTAACAGCCCGTAGGCTCACCTAAAGTGATTGTATACCTCAAACATGAACAAAGCATATCCCTCTATAGTGTGTACTTGTCTCAATCCAGATCGCTAAGTGTCATTTCTGTCCTCTGCTATCAGCATGAATCACTTTTGACAAGTTTTCCTGACACCAAGAGAGAAATGGTGACAGTGGAGGGACCTCCAGCTGATTGACAGCCTCAGCTCTGTTCCTGTGTGTTGTGTGAAGGGGGTGTGTCTCTTCCCTCCAATCAGCTTTCAAAGCTCTCCTCACTGAGCTCTGCAGTGTGTAACTTCAACTCTCCGCCCCCTTTTTTCTGACAGCTGAAACTACCTTTAAAAAATTCTGGACTTTGAACAGATATAGAGATGAAAAGACTGCAGATAAACAGGTACAACTTATGTAGGAGGATTTTTATTTCATCTCTGTGTATCAGCTGAGGCCAGTCACTTTACTGGGTATATGTAAGGGTTTACAACCAATTGAAGTAGATGTAAATCCTAGCTGAATGATCTCCAGTTTGTTAAAGTACTGCATATCCTAAACAGTGGCAACTTTTTTTTTTCTTCTTTAAGATGCAATTTTCACCACTCCTTGTTGCATCTCAGTGCTACTAGTCTCCTGCATCCTCTTTGCAGACACTTCCTGGCTTCATGTAATCAGCGATGGCTCTATGGTATTTCTCATGACAGGTTTCCTGTTGGTGATAGAAGTGGACCAAACCTGTATTCATTGGCTTGGCCTCTTGTGGTCTCCATTGGGAAAGCGTGTTCCAGACTGACAACAAAGGAGCACAATTGGGAGACAAGGACAAGGTATTATCAACTAGAACAAGGACCTTCCTGACAGGGTGACCAGGTATTCTGAAATCTTAAAGTGGTTGTAAAGGCTGAAGGTTTTTTTTTTTTTTTTACCTTCATGCATTCTATACATGAAGGTGAAAAAACCTTTTGTGTGTTGTTCCCCCCGCAGCCCCTCCAATACTCACCTGAGACTCCTCTCAATCCAGCGATGTGCATGGGAGCCTCGGCTGTCCTGGTTCACTCTATCCTTATTGGCTGATACAGCCATTGGCTCCCACTGCTGTCTATCACAGCCAGCGAGCCAATGAGGAGAGAGCAGGGGCGGGGCCAAGCAACGACTCTCTGTGTCTTATGGATGCATGCAACACAGCTCCGGACTGAGCACGCACCAGTGCCCCCATAAGAAGCAGCTTGCTGTTGGGGGCACTGGTCAAGGGGGAGGAACCAGGAGTGCCAATGGGGGACCCCAGAAGTAGAGGATCAAGGCTGCTTACATACAGGTAAGTATGACATGTTTGTTATTAACCACTTCAGCCCCGGAAGGATTTACCCCCTTCCTGACCAGAGGACTTTTTGCGATTCGGCACTGCGTTGCTTTAACTAACAATTGCACGGTCGTGCGACATTGCACCCAAACAAAATTGATGTTTTTTTTGCTCACAAATAGAGCTTTCTTTTGGTGGCATTTGATCATTTCTGCGGTTTTTCTTTTTTGCGCTATAAACAAAAAAAGACCGACAATTTTGAAAAAAAAAGCAATATTTTTTACTTTTTGCTATAATAAATATCCCCCAAAAATATATAAAAAAACATTTTTTTTCCTCAGTTTAAGTCGATATGTATTCTTCTACATATTTTTGGTAAAAAACCCCACAATAAGCAAATATTGATTGGTTTGCACATAATTTAAAGCGTCTACAAAATAGGGGATAGATTTATGGCATTTTTATTATTAATTTTTCTTATTAGTAATGGCGGTGATCTGCGATTTTCATCGTGACTGCGACATTATGGCGGACACATTGGACACTTTTGACACTATTTTGGGACCATTGTCATTTATACAGCGATCAGTGCTATAAAAATGCACTGATTACAGGCATACCCCACTTTTAAGTACACAATGGGGTTTATTTACTACAGCTGGAAAGTGCAAAATCAGGCTCACTTCTGCATAGAAACCAATGAGTTTCCAGGTTTTATTACCAAAGCTTAATTGAACAAGCTGGGGTTGGAAGCTCATTGGTTTCTATGCAGAAGTGCGCCTGATTTTGCACTTTCCGGCTTTAGTAAATAAACCCCATTGTGTACTTAAAAGTGGAGTATGCCTGTACTGTGTAAAAGACACTGGCAGTGAAGGGTTTAACCACTAGGGGGCGATCAGAGTTAAGTGTGTCCTAGGGAGTGATTCTAACTGTGAGGGGGATGGGCTACTACTCACATAACAGCGATCACTGCTTTCAATGACAGGGAGCAGTGATCCCCGTCATGTCACTAGGCAGAAAGGGGAAAGGCCTTGTTTACAAAGGCATCTCCTCGTTCTACCTCTCCGTGACACGATCGCGGGCACCCGGTGGATATCGAGTCTGCGGGACCCGCGGTCACGGAGAACGCGGCGGCACGCGCGCGCCCACAGTGTTGCTTCTTAAAGGGGACGTACCTATACGCCCTTTTGCCCACCAGTGCCATTCTGCCGACATATATCATCGTGCAGCAGTCAGGAAGCGGTTGAAAAAAAAAAATCTGAAACTTGTAGTGATTGGGTTTACATCTAATTTAACTGCCTATTCTACCCGATCCAAGCAATCTATAGCCAATCAAGAATCAATTTATTAGAGCATTAACACTATGGGGATCAAAAGAATATTGAAATATAGAAGCGCTGCACTAGTTCATGCAGTTCAAAAAACAATTTTATTCTGCGACCAATCCCAACGCGTTTTGGGGCTCAACATTCCCCCTTCATCAGGGCTTATAGAGCAATAACCATCAGGTGAGTGATACCATCCTGGACTGTGACTAGGAACCCCAGTAGACCTGTACAGATCATGCCGGCATTTAGATGAAGATATCCCTTCAGGTGAGTTGTCTTCAGAACTGCACACTACATATAACATTATAACAGATCACTGCAGGGTTCATCTCTACACTACAAAAGGACGTCAAAAGAAAAAGGCACATCGATACGGGGAAGAGAAGTGAACTTTGGTAGACACCTGAAAGGCTAAATCTATACCCCAAAATTGGTTGGTATTTGCTGAGAATGTCGGTTTCCCTCGATTTGATGAGTCGGCTGTATTCACGTATTCACACTTTGCATTGAAATAAAAACAATGACAGTTTTTTGGTTTTTTTCTACCCATGTTAGTAATGTATTAGCTGGCAATGTAGATCCAGGACCTGTGTGCGTTCTCTGGTAGGAGTGCCTGGATGACAAGACTAACCAAACAGTATTAGCTAAAACTGTTCCATATAATGCATGTGATTCAACTCTGTGTTTAGCTTTAAAAAGGTACTAAAGGCAAAACCAAAATGTAATATATTTCATCTTACCAACCATTAGATGTGGTGGCTGCATTTATTTTCTAATTTTTAGGCTTTTTCCCTGCTGTTCCTCTGGTGATCTGGCCAGTAACACACCTCCTGTATTAGAGTGCCCCCTGCTCTGGATGAAGGAGCACAGGGGGCACCTTTGGACAGCAGCATTGTCAATCTAGGGGAGTGTTAGATGGACTAGCAGATTTAGATACACTAACAAACTGACGCCAAACTCCAGCTCACATTGCAGTTACACAAACAGTTACTGCAACATTTTTTTTTCTTTTTGGGATAAAAGTTTTACATTAAAAATGATGATTGTAGCTGATTATAAGCTAGTCTACAAGGGATAATGTAAGCTCTAAAGAGCGGGGCCCTCTGATCCCTCCTGTATTGATTTGTATTGTAAGTGTACTGTCTGCCCTCATGTTGTAAAGCGCTGCGCAAACTGTTGGCGCCAAATAAATCCTGTATTATAATAATAATAATGTGTATTCTTGGTGGTGATATCTGGTGTTTCTGATTGCTGTTGCTCTGCAATGTAATGTACTGTATTATAAAGCTGGAACTGTTGGTGTACCAATCTTTCTTTCAAAATAAAAACCTTTTTGTTGGATAAAAAAAAAGATCATTCTAAGCACCCCTGTCAGTGGTAAATGGTTTGTCTCAATCCGCTAACCTGCTACATCTGCAGTCTTGTCCTGTTGAAGAACAACAGACTTACTGGCAGGATCACCAGATGAAAATAAAAGAAAGAAAGCCTAAAAAAAGAAAACGAATGCAGCCGTCACATCTAAGAATTGGTAATCTGCACTATAATAAATGTTTGCTCTTAGGTTTAATACAACTTTAAGTTCCCTCTCTTACACCACAAGCATTTTCTTTGATTTAACCAGCGCTGGTATTTCTGCAAGCTAATCCGAGTACCCAGTAAAGGTGGCAGAGCTTACAGACTGAGCCAGTCAGTAGTTGTTGAACTGTACAGTCAAATCAAAGTCTAAAGGTAAGATACAGATATGTTGAGCTTCTGATCAAGATCAAAAGGAATTTAAATATTTAAGTCCAGCTAATGTAAATAGTTGGACTGGGAGAGCAGGGTGGTGATCACAGGGATCCGCAGAGCTGTTTGATGCTTGGCACAGATGATTAGATGGGGAGCTCACATATGTACTGTGCAGAAAGAGCAATCCCAAATCTAAATGAGGCTGCAGCTCCCCCTACTGGTGAACACATCATTGCCGCTGCTCTTTTGTTTCAGATGAATGATGAATTCCAATTTTTTTTTTTTTTTCAACGAGAAAGTTTTTTGGGATTAGAGCCACAGAGAGCTCAAAATCATTGACACGTTCTAGTAATTGCATAATAATAATAGTATATATATATATATATATATATATTATTATTATGCAATTATAACAATATATACTGTTATATATATATATATATATATATATATATATATATATATATATATATATATATATATATATATATATATATTATATATACATTTTTTATATATAAAATTAATTAATTAATTAATTATATAATATTAATAGTTTTAAATATATATATATATATATATATATATATATATATATATATATATATATATATATATATATATATATATATATATATATATATATATATATATATATATATATTATTACATTTTATTATTATTATTAAATATTATTATGCAATTACTAGAACATGTCAATGATGTTGAGGGGATGAGCTCTCTGTCACTCTAAGCCCAAAAAACTGCAGTATATATATTATTATTAGCATTATTTTTATAAACATTGCAATTGCCCCGTTACAAGATATTAGGGGAGATTTACTAAAACTGGAGCACTCAGAATCCAGTGCAGCTGTACATGGTAGCCAATCAGCTTCTATTTTCAGCTTGTTCAATTAAAGCGGACCTTCAGTCATTTTTTCAGCTTTCCATCTGTTAAATCTTCTGCCCTTGTTGTTGTTTTAACTTTGAATAGCAAAACAATTTTTTTTTCTGCTAGTAAATCGCTTATACAGCCCACTTCCTGTTTCTTGTCTGGTCATTAGCCTAGGCTTATTACATCATGCACAGCTCTTTCTCTTACTCTTGTGAGAGTTTGCCAGGAAGGGAGGGGGAATGAGTCATAAGACGGCCAATGAGAGCTGCAGAGCTGAAGGTGTGTGTCTGTGTAAATCCAGGAAATGAACAGGTAGCAGCTTCAGCTGCCCACAGTTAAAATGGATGCAGCCAGACTCAGTGGAGGGAGATTTCTGCAGCATATTTGGCAAGTACAGAATCTCTGTATATATAAAATAATATGCAAAGTGGTTGGAGGGAAGCTTCAGAATGGCAAAGATGTTTTTTATTAAAAATGATGTGAGCAGACTGCAGTTCCTCTTTAATACTTTGAAGAAAAACCTGGAAGCTGATTGGTTTCTATGCAGAGCTACACCAGATTTTGCACTCTCCATTTTTAGTAAATCCCCTCCATTGTGTTCTTTTTTTTAACTTTATGACAAAATGACACTCCATTCAAGTCTATGCACCGGTCACAACACACATGTGGTGTGGTGTGTTGTGTAAATATTGCTGCATTTGTGCACAAGGCACCACAACCCACCTCAATTCAGTGTTGTGATGGGAACAGGATGCATAGATAACAATAGTTTTCTATGTGCCCTTGTGTCAAGCCTGGGTTGATCTATACAAAGTCATGCAGCTCAATGGAGATAGTGGGAATGAGCCCTTAAAGGGACACTAAACAATATCCTTATTCTGCAAAAATAATCCATACACATATACTATTTATTGGCCCTGTGATCTAATTTTTTAGGAAATAATATCTTAGTTTTTTTCTGCTTCCAAGTAATGTCCTCTGTGAGCTCCCAAACCTCTCCTTTCCCCCCTCACTTCTGTGTGCTTGGAATAAGCAGTGCACCATAGGCGTGCGCACAGGGTGTGCCGGGTGTGCCTGGGCACACCCTAATCATCAGCCATGTGCATTAGCATTATCTAGGGGTGGCACCAGGTGGGTGGTTGGGGTGCCAGTGGCCAGTGTAAATGCCCCCATTATATTAAAGGCTAGGTTTAACTAGGAACACATTACACCTATACTTAGGATGTAAGGTAATATGCTCCCAATCAACTGTCTCCCACCATCAGAGCCTCCTCCCTGTGACAGCAGGTGGCGCTCATGTGTGCTTGAGCTTTGGGGTGCACACCCTAATGCAATAGGCTGCGCACACCTATGCAGTGCACGTTGGTTGTGGTCATAGATACTTCCCTATGCACACTACAATTCCCATAGTCCATAGTCTATCTTGGGTGTGAGCAAAAGATGGTGGCCACATTTCTACATATAGTGGGACCATAGAGAATGAACACAGCCACCCTCTAAGAGGAAGTCGGATCAGAGCAGCAATATAAAGGAATTTGGAGATTTAAAGAAGCCTGAGAGCAATAAAAAGGAATTTGGAGATTTAGAGGAGCCTGAAAGCAATAGAAGGGTCTTTTCTGAGTCAGAAATTTGTACTTGAATAGAAATTTTTTAAAATCTGAACTTAGTGTCACTTTAAAGTGATATTTTGTTTTAAGATAACAAACATGTTATAGTTACCTGCTCTGTGCAATGGTATTGCACAGAGCAGTCCTTTTCTCTTTTTTGGGTTTCCCCGCTGGCACTCCTGGCTCATCCTCATAAAGTGAGTGCCCACCATAGAAAGCTGCCTTCTATGGGGGCATGTGTGCAGGCTCGCTCCCGAGCCTCCTATGTGCGTTTAATGAAGCAACCCTTATAACAGAATTTGTTTGACAGAAGTGGGGGCCAATGGCCCAGTAAGAAGGCAAAGAGCAGAGAGAGCAGCTGCTCTTGTGCACATTGCTGAATCAAGAATGGGCTCAGGAAATTATAAGGGGCTAGGGGATGAAGGGGCTGGAGGGATCCTCTGGCACCGGAAGCTTTTTACCTTAATACATAGAAGGCATTAAGGTAAAAAACCTTCAGCCTTTACAGCCACTTGTAAGAAGAACTCCGGTAAAATGTTTTATTTTCTCATGCAGTGGCACTGTGCCCGCACTGCGTGGGTTAACTGAACATTTTGTCTAGGGTCACAAATAAACTTACCTGATCCTTCGATCCTCAGGCTGCAGGTAGTTTGGGAGACAACAGCCATTCAAGAGGTATCTGTGTGGTAGTGGTGGGTTGTGCAGTGGTGCATATTGAGGCAACAGGAGGACCGGCTGTACTGCATTATTGCAAAAACTGATCCTCTTGTTCCTCCCCCTGCAATGCTGCCAGCTTTTCCTCCTCCCCCTCCCTCCAGCTGCGCTGCAGGGGGATCAGTTCTAACATCTGTGCCTCCATCCTGTCTTCAGTACCTTTTTCAGTCTTAACCACTTGCTGCCCGCCATATAGCAAAATGACAGCGGCAAAGTGGTTGTGATATCCTGACCGGACGGATGTCACCAGGATATCAAGCCACTGCACAGCCCCGGGGGGCACGCATCACGGCGATCATTGTTGCGGTGTGTTAGTCTGACGGAGACTCTTTACCATGTGATCAGCCATGTCCAATCATGGCTGATCACAGTGTAAACAGGAAGAGCCGTTGATCAGACACGAGTAGAGGAGAGCCGATCAGCTGCTCCTCTGAGGGGGGGTCTGTGCTCATTGATTATCAGCGCAGCCCACCCCCCGAGGATGCCCACACTGGACCACCAGGGATGCCACTAGGACCACAAGGGATTCCCACCACTAGTCACCACCAGGTATGCCCCCCATGGCTAGGGATCAATGCCCACAATGGATGCCAATCAGTGCCCACAATGGATGCCAATCAGCGCCCACAATAGATGCCTGCCAATCAGTGATGCCCATTAGTACCATCCATTAGTGTACATCAGTACCACCTATCAGTAGCATATATGTACCAAAAGTCTAAGTAGCACTACCAAGACTTAAAAAGTAGCTACCTATGCAGCAGAAATTATGAGTCGGTTGGTTAAAATTTAAAAAATGTATTCTTTAAACTATGATAGATCATCATGTGTGAACACACACAATACAATTCCATGCAAGGTGATTAACGGGTCTCATGCAATTGATGAGTTACCCGTAAAGACAAAAATTACATACAAGCACAGACAAACACAGTAACATACAACACAGCTGCACTATCCCTGTGGGGGTGGATCAAGGATAAGACACTACACTCCCACACACACACACACACAGCAAATGTCCGGGCTTCAACTATTAAGCGTTTACCCGCAAAGGAAAAAAAAAAAAGGACAGCAGAATGATTGAAAAAATATCAGTTAGAAAAATTCATAAAACGGTGATTAGGCATTGCCCAAGGAAAAATTTCACCATGCTGTGCTGATTTCCTGCGGGTAACCCCCGGGGGATGGTAAATGACCTATCTTGCAATCACCAATATCTTGTTTCTTGGTATACAAAGCCCCTAACTGCAATATTAGGACTTCCTAAAATATGCGTGCAGGTGGGGTTTTAACCAGCTATCTGGGATGCATTGGCCATGGAAAGTCACTGGTATCTTATCCATACATCAAGGTATCCAATATATTCCGGATCAAGGGTATGGGCTGTTGGACAGTTCAAAGTGGAAAATAAGAGCGACTGGGTCAGCTGTTTATAAATGAATCACTAGTAACTGCTGCAGTGGCTGGCCTACTGGTGTACAAGTCTGCCCGGTTTTCGTTTCCTCCCTCATGCAGACTCATGTCACGGGCAGATGCAATAACTGTGTGATGTGTAGGTGTCTTACCGCTCCTGTTTGTTCGGCTTGGGCGTCTTATTCAGACTCGCTGACCACCTACATCATCTGTGTATCCTTTGTCCCTGGTCATGGAGACAGCTCCAGATGGTGTCACCTTCCGTCCACAGTACCGGTATTGCTCGTCGGTTTGGGATTCGCTATGCGTGTGGGTATGGAGCGCGGCTGCGCTGATCCAGTGGCTATTCCTAGTACTTCCCGTGCACGGGGACATCGCGTAAGCCGGCGTCACATGACAGCTGTGACGTCAACGCGTTTCGTTTCCTTCAATGGGCGTAGCTTCGTCTGGACGTAGTGAGGGTAGGGGCCAGTGATTCCTTATATTGAAGGGGATTAACCCCTATTGCACCCTCACAAATTCGGCCGTGTTGAAAACATTCAAATGAGTTCCTGTTTTTTGTGCTTTTTTCACTCAGATTCATCCAAGGCACTTGAGTTTCATCCTTTAGATGGCCGGATCTCAGGGAATTAAACAGGGCTGACATTATTTGTTTTATTCATGAGTGCACGCTATAATATTGCACTCTCAAATACAACTTCAGTTCTGATGGTTTGTTAATCAAATAGGGTACAGATCTTAGTCACATCTTCTCTTCTCTAAATGGCCGTCTTTTAACTACCCTGTGTTATACAGATTTGCACCAACATACACACCGGCTTTGTTCTCATACAAACTATAAATATCTTAACCTCCACAAGGTAGGCGGTGGCAAAACATGGGATGGGTGGGGGATTAGCTCTCCAAAAACACTTGGAGATTCAACTCTGTGTTGAGGCCCTGGGGGGTAAGGGACCCCAAACGGTAAATCCATCTTTTTTCCTTCTGTAGAAGGATCCGATTAAAGTCACCCCTTCTTGGGGGCAGTTTAAGTGAATAAATGCCCTTCACCTTCAGTCCATCGGGTTTTCCCTGATGGTAGAGGGCAAAATGCCTTGCCAGTGGTTTTTCTCGGTTTTTTTCAGGGTCCCTTTCTTTTTCTCCCTTTATTTCTCTCAGATGCTCACCTATCCTTGTCTTTAAAGCCCTCTTGGTTTTCCCAATATATATTTTTGGGCAAGGACACGTGAGCATGTAGATCACCTTGCTCGTTGAGCAATTAATGAGATCCCGTATCTCGAACATCTGCTCCCCCTTGGCATCATGGAAAGTAGATGTTCTATCTATGAATGGGCAGATTTGACATCTATTACAGGGGAACATCCCCTTACTTCTGGGATATTCTGATAGCCAGGTTGAATTTGGCTCCTTGGTGAACTCAGAATGAATTAAGATGTCCCCTAAATTCCTAGCTCTCCTAGCCACCATATTTGGTGATTCTCCCACGATTTCTTTCAAACCAGGGCCATTGGTCAAAATGTTCCAGTGTTTTCCCAAAATTTCTCGTACGGTCTCCCATTGGGATCCATACGACGTGATTATCCGTACTGGGTCTGGGTCAAATTGACCTTTGGCCCCTGGTTTGGGGTCCAGAGAGAGGAGGCTTTTCCTGTCTCGACTTGCTGCTTTTGCTCTGGCTTTTCGGATTTGTCCATGGGAATATCCGCGTTCTCTAAAACGTTTGTACAAATCAATGTTTTCCCTTCTAAGATCACTTTTCTTGGTGCAGTTCCTTTTTAATCTTAGGAACTGACCAATCGGGATACCGTTTTTAAGCCATGGGGGGTGATGGCTGTCAGCCCTCAGGAGGGTATTAGCTGCTGTGGTCTTGCGATAGGTACAGGTGCTGAGTTTATCCCCATCAAAAGTAATCTGGAGATCGAGAAAAGGGATCTGTCTTTCATCTACAATGTGGGTCAATCGGATGTTGCGACCATTAGAATTCAAATGCTCAATGAACACATGCGCCTCCTTCCTAGAGCCCCTCCAAACTACCAAAACATCATCAATATACCTCAGCCATGTGTGCACATGCTTTGCATACATGGCCGAGGTATATACGTCCTCCTCCTCCCATCGTCCCAGGTGAAGGCACGCGTATGATGGTGCCCACGCGGCTCCCATCGAAGTCCCTCTGATCTGCTGGTAGTAGTGCGTCGCGAACTGGAAAAAGTTGTTCATCAGAGCAAACTCCAGCAGTTCTACCAGGAACTCGTTTTGAGGTCCAAATTCGGGGTATCTAGATTCCAGAAACCATCTCACCGCCTCGATCCCGCACTCATGCGGGATCGAGGTATAGAGAGACTCGACATCGATGCCTAAAAGTAGGAGTCCCTCCCCAACCTGCAAGTCAGCTATCTTGGACAGTACATGTCGCGTGTCTTGAACGTAGGATTTGAGTCCTACAACTATTTCTTTAAGGAGGGAATCCAAATAGACACCTATTCTCTCCAGGGGCCCATGGATGGCGGAGACAATTGGCCTCCCCGGGGGTTTCGTTGGGCATTTGTGTACCTTCGGGATTATATAAAAAGTGGGTATGTTGAACTCCCACCTCTCCAAACAGAATGATATATTGAAAAAAGAAATAGAGAAAGTACAACTCAGCCTAAAAATAACAAAACAGTCCAAATACAGAAGGGACCTCTCTGATTTTGAAAATGGCCAGGCTTTTGATGTGACAGCACGAAGGAGCAGGAGTCGGTCAGCAAGAAGGGGTCAGAGATCACAATCTAGGGGACGGCGTGAAAAAACGACGGACGAGACTGTTAAGGACGGGGCCCCGAAGGTGGTGACTTTTTTAGAGGAAGAGGGGGTGATGGACCTAGTGGACCACCACCCCCTTCCTCAGAGCAACAGAACAGACAACAAGGACAAGGGAAAGACCCCAAGACAACAGATAACTCCACGTACTCGAAGCCAGAGGAAATAGCCTCCGGTGGGGATCCACCAAATCTGGACATGAAAGTCATTAACCTCTCAACTTTTCCACTGGAACCCAAACATGTCAGCTTACTACAAAAGGGGATGTCTTTTTCCCCAGCCGAAAACATGGACGAGTTCACAGTGTATAAAGACATAGCCCTCTTTTTAAGAAAAGTTTTCTTTAGGTCACTTTATAAGAATAGTGAAGAACTCAGTCAGAACGAGACAGAACGTTTGGATGAGGAGGACCAACGGGCCCTCGATATTTTGAACGCTCTGTTGGAGGAAAATGATAGAATCATAACAACTGATGGCCCCACAAAACGAACAGCAGATTTGATAATCCGCTCTAGGAGGATGCCATCACTAAGTAAAAACAGGTGGCTTTACATGTTCCTCGATATGGTTCAGAATGATCTTGGTAAGATCAACTGGACCCGGAAATGTAAAGACAACTTGACAGACGACGAACGTAAAGCCCTAATGGACCTGAAAGAAGCCAGGAACATCATTTTCAAAAAAAGCGACAAAGGAGGGAACGTTGTCCTGATGGACGACAAATTTTATGAAGCAGAGGCTAAAAGACTATTAGGTGACTTGACGACCTATAAAAAACTAGACCATGACCCGTTCCCTGAGCTGGTACAGAACCTAAACTTTAAGCTGCTTATGGCCAAGGAAGCAGGAATCCTAAATAGAAAGGAACATGAACATTTAAGTGTAAGGGAGTTCAACATACCCACTTTTTATATAATCCCGAAGGTACACAAATGCCCAACGAAACCCCCGGGGAGGCCAATTGTCTCCGCCATCCATGGGCCCCTGGAGAGAATAGGTGTCTATTTGGATTCCCTCCTTAAAGAAATAGTTGTAGGACTCAAATCCTACGTTCAAGACACGCGACATGTACTGTCCAAGATAGCTGACTTGCAGGTTGGGGAGGGACTCCTACTTTTAGGCATCGATGTCGAGTCTCTCTATACCTCGATCCCGCATGAGTGCGGGATCGAGGCGGTGAGATGGTTTCTGGAATCTAGATACCCCGAATTTGGACCTCAAAACGAGTTCCTGGTAGAACTGCTGGAGTTTGCTCTGATGAACAACTTTTTCCAGTTCACGACGCACTACTACCAGCAGATCAGAGGGACTTCGATGGGAGCCGCGTGGGCACCATCATACGCGTGCCTTCACCTGGGACGATGGGAGGAGGAGGACATATATACCTCGGCCATGTATGCAAAGCATGTGCACACATGGCTGAGGTATATTGATGATGTTTTGGTAGTTTGGAGGGGCTCTAGGGAGGAGGCGCATGTGTTCATTGAGCATTTGAATTCTAATGGTCGCAACATCCGATTGACCCACATTGTAGATGAAAGACAGATCCCTTTTCTCGATCTCCAGATTACTTTTGATGGGGATAAACTCAGCACCTGTACCTATCGCAAGACCACAGCAGCTAATACCCTCCTGAGGGCTGACAGCCATCACCCCCCATGGCTTAAAAACGGTATCCCGATTGGTCAGTTCCTAAGATTAAAAAGGAACTGCACCAAGAAAAGTGATCTTAGAAGGGAAAACATTGATTTGTACAAACGTTTTAGAGAACGCGGATATTCCCATGGACAAATCCGAAAAGCCAGAGCAAAAGCAGCAAGTCGAGACAGGAAAAGCCTCCTCTCTCTGGACCCCAAACCAGGGGCCAAAGGTCAATTTGACCCAGGCCCAGTACGGATAATCACGTCGTATGGATCCCAATGGGAGACCGTACGAGAAATTTTGGGAAAACACTGGAACATTTTGACCAATGGCCCTGGTTTGAAAGAAATCGTGGGAGAATCACCAAATATAGTGGCTAGGAGAGCTAGGAATTTAGGGGACATCTTAATTCATTCTGAGTTCACCAAGGAGCCAAATTCAACCTGGCTATCAGAATATCCCAGAAGTAAGGGGATGTTCCCCTGTAATAGATGTCAAATCTGCCCATTCATAGATAGAACATCTACTTTCCATGATGCCAAGGGGGAGCAGATGTTCGAGATACGGGATCTCATTAATTGCTCAACGAGCAAGGTGATCTACATGCTCACATGTCCTTGCCCAAAAATATATATTGGGAAAACCAAGAGGGCTTTAAAGACAAGGATAGGTGAGCATCTGAGAGAAATAAAGGGAGAAAAAGAAAGGGACCCTGAAAAAAAACGAGAAAAACCACTGGCAAGGCATTTTGCCCTCTACCATCAGGGAAAACCCGATGGACTGAAGGTGAAGGGCATTTATTCACTTAAACTGCCCCCAAGAAGGGGTGACTTTAATCGGATCCTTCTACAGAAGGAAAAAAGATGGATTTACCGTTTGGGGTCCCTTACCCCCCAGGGCCTCAACACAGAGTTGAATCTCCAAGTGTTTTTGGAGAGCTAATCCCCCACCCATCCCATGTTTTGCCACCGCCTACCTTGTGGAGGTTAAGATATTTATAAGATATTTATAGTTTGTATGAGAACAAAGCCGGTGTGTATGTTGGTGCAAATCTGTATAACACAGGGTAGTTAAAAGACGGTCATTTAGAGAAGAGAAGATGTGACTAAGATCTGTACCCTATTTGATTAACAAACCATCAGAACTGAAGTTGTATTTGAGAGTGCAATATTATAGCGTGCACTCATGAATAAAACAAATAATGTCAGCCCTGTTTAATTCCCTGAGATCCGGCCATCTAAAGGATGAAACTCAAGTGCCTTGCATGAATCTGAGTGAAAAAAGCACAAAAAACAGGAACTCATTTGAATGTTTTCAACACGGCCGAATTTGTGAGGGTGCAATAGGGGTTAATCCCCTTCAATATAAGGAATCACTGGCCCCTACCCTCACTACGTCCAGACGAAGCTACGCCCATTGAAGGAAGCGAAACGCGTTGACGTTACGCGATGTCCCCGTGCACGGGAAGTACTAGGAATAGCCACTGGATCAGCGCAGCCGCGCTCCATACCCACACGCATAGCGAATCCCAAACCGACGAGCAATACCGGTACTGTGGACGGAAGGTGACACCATCTGGAGCTGTCTCCATGACCAGGGACAAAGGATACACAGATGATGTAGGTGGTCAGCGAGTCTGAATAAGACGCCCAAGCCGAACAAACAGGAGCGGTAAGACACCTACACATCACACAGTTATTGCATCTGCCCGTGACATGAGTCTGCACGAGGGAGGAAATGAAAACCGGGCAGACTTGTACACCAGTAGGCCAGCCGCTGCAGCAGTTACTAGTGATTCATTTATAAACAGCTGACCCAGTCGCTCTTATTTTCCACTTTGAACTGTCCAACAGCCCATACCCTTGATCCGGAATATATTGGATACCTTGATGTATGGATAAGATACCAGTGACTTTCCATGGCCAATGCATCCCAGATAGCTGGTTAAACCCCACCTGCACGCATATTTTAGGAAGTCCTAATATTGCAGTTAGGGGCTTTGTATACCAAGAAACAAGATATTGGTGATTGCAAGATAGGTCATTTACCATCCCCCGGAGGTTACCCGCAGGAAATCAGCACAGCATGGTGAAATTTTTCCTTGGGCAATGCCTAATCACCGTTTTATGAATTTTTCTAACTGATATTTTTTCAATCATTCTGCTGTCCTTTTTTTTTCCTTTGCGGGTAAACGCTTAATAGTTGAAGTCTGGACATTTGCTGTGTGTGTGTGTGTGTGTGGGAGTGTAGTGTCTTATCCTTGATCCACCCCCACAGGGATAGTGCAGCTGTGTTGTATGTTACTGTGTTTGTCTGTGCTTGTATGTAATTTTTGTCTTTACGGGTAACTCATCAATTGCATGAGACCCGTTAATCACCTTGCATGGAATTGTATTGTGTGTGTTCACACATGATGATCTATCATAGTTTAAAGAATAAATTTTGTAAATTTTAACCAACCGACTCATAATTTCTGCTGCATAGGTAGCTACTTTTTAAGTCTTGGTAGTGCTACTTAGACTTTTGGTACATATATGCTAGTGGTCTTTGGCTACAGCAGCAGCACCAACACTGGTGTACTTCGTTGGTAAAAACTATGACACGGCCAATATACATATTTGGTTTTGCGGGATAAGCTTCCTTCTTTTTTCTTTCTCTTCACTGTTTTCTGTTTTGGTTTACCACCTATCAGTGCCCATCCGTGCCACCTATCAGTGCCCATTCGTGCCGCCTATCAGTGCCCATCTGTCCTGCCTATCAGTACCCATCCATGCCACCTTTCAGTGCCCAACAGTGACGCTTTTCAGTGCCCATCAGTGCTGCCTATATGTACCCATCAGTGCTGCATATCAGTGCCACCTATCAGTGCCACCTATCAGTGCCCCATCAGTGCCCCATCAGTGCCCCATCAGTGCCGCATATTAGTGCCCATCATCAGTGCCCATCAGTGCCGCCTCATCAGGGCTCATCAGTGCCGCCTTATCAGTGCCCGTCAGTGCAGCCCCATCAGTGAAGGAGAAAACTTACTTATTTACAAAGAAACAACTTTTTTTTTTATAAATGTCGGTCTTTTTTTTTATTTGTTTAGCAGAAAATAAAAATCCCAGAGGTGATCAAATACCACCAAAAGAAAGCTCTATTTGTAGGAACAAAATGATAAAAAAATTTTATTTGGGTACAGTGTAGCATGACCGCGCAATTGTCATTCAAAGTGCAACAGTGCTAAGAGCTGAAAATTGGTCTGGGCAGGAAGGTGTATAAGTGCCCAGTATTGAAGTGGTTAAATGTAAGACATCAGGGGTCTGTTTAGAACCATAATGTTTCACCAAAGCCCCCAAAAGGGCAGTTAACAAAATGTAAAAAATAAATAAATAAATAATAACATTTCAAAAAATGTGCTTAGTACTCTATAATTTGTGCCATGGCTGTGAAGCATACCATTGTGGCCGTGCACACCCCTAGCCACTGCCTCTGTTGCTTTGTGTTTGAACTTTGGGGTGCAAACCCAAATGCAATAGGCTGCGCCCACCTATGGCACATTTTAGGATAGCGGGTAGTATGGCAGAGCTCTGATAGTGAGCCTTTGATAATAAAGGAAAGGCTTGTTAGAGCGACAAGAGATAAAATCTACAACCTTGGCCCTGTCACTGTGCATATGCTACAATCTCCGCCAAGCTGGGGAGAAAAGTCACAGCTGCTTTGACTGTACAGCATTTTTGGCTGTACGAATGGGAAGTTTTCTCTTGTTTTATGGTCACTGAGCCATCTGCCTGTGTGTGGCCAGCCATTAAATCACAACATTTCCCTGCATTAGAACATGGCAAGATAAAACGTTCTTCCTATGATGTTTCTAGCTGCCCGCTTTTTCTTATTAGCAACAAACACACCAACAACTGAGATAAAAATCTAAAGCAATGATTATCAATATTAATACTAAAGTTGTCCATACACCAGTAGAATTTTGTTCAAACATTTTTTTTTAAAAATTGATTGATTGTCTAATCGTTAGTGGGGTCACATTGTTGTTCGTTTTAAAGGAGCAAGATGGAAATTTCTTCTTGAATGAACACAATTCGAATGGTGGCCATACATGGATGGCTCGGGAGGCTCTCCTGTCCACAGAGTGACAATGATGCTGATTGAATTGACTGCAGAACATCTTTGTTACCCTGAAAGTGGAAAAATAACAGATCTACTGGAAGGAGCAACAGCTACTAGACTCGGAAAAAACAGATCTGCTTGTGAAAGACTGCATGATATTTGTATTTTTTGTTTGTGCATACAGATCTACTTTTGGCCTTGATTTACTATGTAGCACTACCCGCGTAAGGGCTGCTGGTAACTGGCTCCCCTATTCCTGCATAGTCAGGCAACACACATTTTCCACTTGCACCCAGACACAGTCCCTTGGCTTTGTTTTTGTTTTGTTTTTTAGGGGTAACAACTTGGATAGGGTAGAGGAATTTATGGGATGCCCAACTTGACAAAAACAACAGATGGGGGACAACTTCTTTCCTATGTACAGAAATGAAATCCTGGACTGTTCTCCTTCTGGAACACACCCAGTCTTTAAGAATCAGTAGCAAAAGTCCCTTATGGACTATGAGCTTTGGAAAATAGCACAAAAGGCTGCAAAACTGCATGCAGGAGTATCTCCTTGCCTTTATAGAACTGCTCCCAGCTCCACTGCTTGCAGGTATTACCAGCCCTCCTTGCTGCTGCTCTGAAGCTCTCCCTGGGCCGGGGAAAAAAAGGGTTAAGCACAGTGCTGTCTTTTTGAAAGCTTGTTATATGTGGTAGTCTCTCCCCTTGTGAAACCCTGGGTACGCTGGTGCACTCACTCTGTCATTCTTGCTTCCACTGCTCTCAGGCAAAATTCCTTATCATATCTTTCTGCTGATAGGATCTTCCCAAGCCTGCCCAAGGTCAGCCTGGAGGCAAAGGCCCTCCTGGACCCAGGGGACCCCTTCTAGGCCATCGACAGCCTCCTCAGCACTCCTTCCTCCACCCGACTCTCCTGCTGGCATGGCTCCACCATATTTAAGGGCTAGCTCAGTCACCCTGCCAGGACATTCTGCCTGGGGATTTGGATAAGTTCCCTCAAGTATGCAGATCAGGACCTCCTGGCCTTCACCCACTAACTTCCAGAAGCTTCTACCAGCTTCTAGACCCAGAGGAAGGTACCAGAGTCCCCCACTGTAGAGCCATCCAGCCTGGCCTGCAGTAACCCAACCTAATTACAGACTCACACAATTACAATGAGTCATACAAATACATTTTCCTACACTAACACTAGTAGCTCACTAGAGGGTGCTACAACTAAAATTAGAGAGTGCAAAATCAAGAGTAGATGTGCATGGTAGCCAATCGGCTTCAAGCTTTAGCTTGTTCAATTAAGCTTTGATAAAAAACAAACAAACTGGAAGCTGATTGGTTTCTATGTAGAGCTGCACTATATTTTGCACTCTCCAGTTTTAGTAAATCAACACCATAGAGTCAGCTTGGAAAGAAGTCAAGGCCCCCACAGCTGCATCTAGAACCCTAGAAGCTTCACAAGAAACACACTAAAGCCTGACACACATTTTTTTCATACAGTGATCTCCCCTGCTGAGCTGTGTTCTGACAGGGGGATGGCCCTCCCACCAGAACACTCCGTTCTGCGATCTCAGCCATTGGCGGAGAGTGCTGATCGGGAGCCGGTCGGCTGCTGGTTTTCGAGCATGCTCATCCGACAGAGGCCGGCCATATGGCTGGCTCCTGTCAGACCGGCTGCCATACACACGGGCCGAACGTCGGACATTTTTTATTGAACCGGCCAATGTCACCCGGCATTCGGCCCGTGTGTATGGGACTTAACGCAGGTACTTTCAGGCACAATATAAGTAATTTCTTTTGACAGATCAGGTTCACTTTAGGTATAGGGTGCTAGAATTAACATCACCCTTCCAAAAATTCACCAAAACCATTTAAAAGCAGCATGTAATGGCTGCAAAAACTATAGGTAATGCCAAAAGACAACTACACATAAATGTATGCATAAACACAAATGGTTATCTAAAGGCCAGGTTCAAAAGCTATTATTTGTTCTTATTTCCCCGTCATCTGCTTGTTTTTTTTTAAATTTATCACGCTTTTAAAAGTTACACTGCACATTTAATTTTATAGTACATTTAACTAAGAATCACATAAGAGCTCTTTTAACTTGTATATAGGAAGTTAACAATCAACAAATTGTTTCTTTGAATAAATACGACAATTTTTAAGCAATGCAAATAGGTTTACGAATAATCTAGCCACAAAAGGCTTTATATAATCGGATCAGTCAAACAGATGTAAAAAGGATGTCAATCACTAACTTAACATCATAATATGATAATGCCAAGCCTATGGGCCTAGGGACGAGGAAACCTAATACTATATAAGCCCATATGCTCACAGACAATGCATGCAAAACACTGCATTTGGGTAAACAGTGCATATTTATGTGGATTATTGTATACAATTCTCATATACTGCTTAGTGGGGAGAAGAGGACTATGCAAATGAGTGACAAATGAGCTTGGAGTGTGATGAACATCATATGGGGCCTCTAAAATACCTTACTAAATTCGCTCAATGCAAATGTTGCCAGCTCTTGCATTTTTAACAGTTGACTTCAATTGCACGGTAAAAGTAATAACGGTAACCCAGGTACATATTTCAATTGTACCTGAGTTTCCCAACACCCCCATTGATTGACAAACACCCTTCTCCGAGGGAGGAAAATACAGTGATGGAGGCAAATTTTCATTATGGGACATAGTCGATTATATTCTATATCCTGGCTTGTTACTCACATGCTACATGTGACCTACTCTTTCTTGCACATGTATATGAATTTAATTCTGTGGATATATACAGTGCCGGGACAAGGTCATCTAGAGCCCAGGGCAAACATTCCAAACTGCGCCCCCCCCAATGAGCATTATGTGTCAGCAAAACCCCCCCCCCAAAAAAAAAATTGAGCACTAATCTCAAATTTCCCCTCCAAGCACAATTCATCTCTACCTACTCCCATTTCCCCCTACTAGCACAACTCCCCACCCCCCAAAAAAATTCCCATCCTAGCACAAATCATCCGCAATCATCCCTTCTAGCACAGATCCTCCCCCACCAAAAGAAAAAAAATATTCCCTCCTAGCAGAATTTCACCTCTACCATATCATCTCTTCTAGCACAACCCCCTCCCACATCCCCCCTCCTAGCACAAATCCTCTTCCCCCATTCCCCCTCCCAACACAAATCCCCTAAAATCATCATACCTAGCACCCCTTCTAATTTCCTTTCCTATTCTTATCCTCTGCCACCCATCAACTTTCCCCTCCCAACATAAATACCCTTCTCTCATCCCCTTGTGGTGCCCCCCACCTCACATGATACCACAGTGCCCAAGGCAGCCGCCCCCTCTAAGCATATACTCCCCCGTCTTTCAGTAAAAATCTGCCGCCCCACCACTGAAATCCTCACTGCCAGAACAAATCTTTGCCCTCCCATCCCACAAACCCCCAAACTCTCCTAGCACAAATCCTTTCCGCATTCCCCCTCCCAACACAAATCCCCCCAAATCATCATTTCTAGCACCCCTCCTAATTTCCCTTCCTATTCTTATCCTCTGCCACCCTCCAACTTTCCCCTCCCAACACAAATACCCCCCTCTCATCCCCTTGTGGTGCCCCCCCACCTCACATGATACCACAGTGCCCAGGGCAGCCATCCCTTCTGCCCACCTCCCTGTTGGTTGTAGCACAAATATATATAACAATCAACCATAAGTTTACAACCTCTGACGGGTTAATTGAACAACATTGATTACAGTGGCATCTGAAAGTCAATGAGATATATTAGGCAGCAAGTAAGCATGTTGTCTCTGAAGTTGATGTGTTAAAAAAGCAAAAAAAAATGGGCATCACAGTTTGTTGTGTAAGGGACTACATAGCTGCAGACTGGTCAGTGTGGCAATGCTGACCCATGCCCACAGACAAACAGCTCTTACGATGGGCATGTGAGCATCAGAACTGGACCAAAGAGCAATTGAAGAAGGTGGCCTGGTTTGATAAGTCACGTTTTCTTTTACATGATGTGGATGGCTGGGTGGGTGTACATCACTTACCTGGGAAAGAAACCTTGGTCCTGCCATTCATGTGGATGTTACTTGTCACGTATGGCCTACCTAAACTTTGTTGCTGGCCAAGTACACCCCTTTATGTAAACCATATTCCCTGATAGCAGTGGCCTCTTTCAGCAGAATAATGCATTCTGAAACGCAAAAGTGGTTGAAGAATGGTTTGAGGAACACAACAATGAGGTGTTGACCATTGAACATCTGTGGGGTGTGCTGGAAATACAAGTCTAATCCACGGAGGCCCCTTCTCACAAGTTATAGGACTTAAAAGATCTGCTACTGATGGCTTGGTGTCAGAAACCAGTGTACCTTCAGAGGTCACGTGGCGCTTATGCCTCGATTGGTCAGGGCTGTTTTGGTGGCAAAAAGGGGAACTACTTAAAATTAGGTGAGTGGTCATAAAGTTATGGCTTATAGAATGAACATATAATCAATGTTCATACAATGATGTCTTCTTTCAGCATTTTACCATACTTCCTCTTCTTGGATGTCCTAACACCATGGTTCAACACAGAATGTAAAGGTGACCTGCTCATTCCTGACCATCTGTTGCAGCTCAATGCTCTATGTTCTTATGATTCATTGCAGGACATATCGCCACATAGAATACATTTTGATTAAAGCAGAACTTAATTTTACTGACTGGGCATGAATAGAACATCAAGATGTAAATACTGTAGGATGGAACAGTGTATGTGGTTTTCATTCGGTGAAGTCCATTCATTCCACAATTAAATGTAACCAGCAAATGAAATCTTGAATTCATTTTGAATGGCATTTGAATGTTCTAAGAATTTAAATATGACTTTTGGTTGGAAATTCTACTAGTGTATACCCAGCTTTACATCCGTGCTACAAACAGACCTTTTACCAGACATGCACTGTATTTATGCTTTGGGGAGATAACTGCAGTGGGTTGTGGAGATGTATCAATACCGACAAGAGTGGTGAATTTTATAACTGGATTTGTTGCCTATTTCCTTCGTAGTCTGTTGGCGCCCTTGGGAAGAATTGCATTGATCACTAATATTCTTAGTAAATGATTGTTTGTTTGTTTTCAACAAGATAGGGTCAGAACAAGCACAGTCGTGTCGGTTTATTACAGCTCATTATTAAAATGTTAGAAATAATTGCAATCAGAGGCTTGCCTACGTGTTTCTTGAATTATATAAATTGATGGCAACAATGATCATTCAAGTTAGTAAGAGCCACTACTCTCAGTCCAACATTATGTACCCTGCCTGCAATGCCAATAGTTCCTCCCTTGACTCTTGAGGGTTGATTTACTAAAAAATTGAAGAGTGCAAAATCTGGTAAAGCAGTGCCAATCAGCTTCTAATTTCAGCTTCAACAAAATGTAGGGCACTCTAGATGACAGGACTGACCAGAGATAATGTCCGCAGTGTGGGATGGATGTAAATCAGGCAAACAGATGTCTCAGAACCCTTGGGCAGCACTTCAAGAGTAAAGCAAAGCTCTGGAAAAACAAACTTTTTTTGGCATGAAGAAGGAGCCAATAGATGCTTCGAAATATGTTCCGCCCCTTTGATGTCACTTCCGGGCACCTGCTTTCCACGCTGGCCCTGGCCAATTCCCCTGACGTCACATCCAGGTCCTGCGTTCCACGCTGGCCCTTGTCTTGACAGCATGGTTGTCCTCTCTGGTGCTTCATCCTGCGGCGCCCCTTCTGCTGGTCGGTTGGGATTTCTTCCAAACAGCTGCACATTGGATCAGCCCTGGAATTACCTGACACTGGACTTCCCTTCCTACTCATTATAATGAGGCTTGTTTTTTTTTAATTCTAGTAAGTGTATTTTTATGTTTTTTGGGCAATTAAAGTCTTGTAATTCTGCTCGTAGAGGCGCCTTTTGTTTTGTTTGTTAATTTCAGCTTGTTCAATTAAAGTGGTTGTAAAGTTAGAAGGTTTTTTATTTTAATGCATTCTATGCATTAACCTCCCTGGCGGTATGATTATTTCGGATTTTAGGTGCTGAAAGTGGTACAATTATTTTGCATGGAAATTTGGCATTTTATATTGTAGGCCTGTAATTCTTAACAATAACACACTTAAATCTGTCCAAACAAGAGTCTAGTAGATATCCTGGGTATGGTAAAGTTTGAAACACAAAAACATAAATTATAATATAATAAATAAATATAAATAATTAAAAAAAAAATAATATAATAATAATAAAATACATTTCCCCACGATTCACTATCGCTCAATTCTGCAAGTGTTCTAATTTACTATCGCTGTTTTCTAGCTGGTCTAAAGCCACTTTTGACATAAAGGGACACTTTTTGGTTGCTATTGACAATCTCCAGTTTCCAGGCAGAAAGAACAGTATATATAACATAAAACTGCATGCAGGGCATGGGCCAAAGCACTGGCGACAAAAGGGATGTGAAATAATTTCATACAGTACTGTAATCTGTAAGATTACAGTACTGTATGTGTTATGGTTTGTAAATTTTTTTGAATTTGCCGCCAGGCTCCGCCCCAGTGCGTCGCGACGCTCGCAGGGAACGGAGCCTGGCACGAAGAGGCTTCACGGGAGACAGAGCCCGCAGGCACAGCGGGGGGACATCGCAGGATCCTGGGGACAAGGTAAGTAACGCTGCACCAGGATCCAGCAATGTAATCCCATCCGAGTGTGGCTCGGGGTTACCGCTAATGGGACTGAAATTTAACCCCGAGCCACACTCGGGATTACCGTCAGGGAGGTTAAGATAAAAAACCTTTTTCTGTGCAGCAGCCCCCCTCAGCTCCCCTAATATTTGCCTGAGCCCTTCTTGATACAGCGATGTTGCAGGAGAGTCTTGGCTGCCCGGGACACTACCTCCTCATTGGCTGAGACAGCAGTGCGGCGCCATTGGCTCCCACTGCTGTCAATAAAACTCAGTGAGTCAATGAGAAGAGAGAGGGAACAGGGCCAAACCAGGGCTCTGTGTCTGAATTGACGTACAGAGCAGCGGCTCGGCTCAGGTGCCCCCAGAGCAAGTTGCTTACTCTGGGGGCACTCAGCAGGAGGGAAGGGACCAGGAGAGCCGAAGAGGGACCAGAGAAGAGGAGGATAGGGGCTGCTCTGTGCAAAACCAACTGCACAGAGGAGGTAAGTATAAAATGTTTGTTATTTTTAAATGAGAATTTAATATCACTTTAAGCTTTGACAATAAAACCTGGAAGCTGATTGGTTTCTATTCAGAGCTGCACCAGATTTTGCACTCTCCGGTTTTAGTAAATCAACTCCTTGATGTTTTACTGCATGTAGTTTGGACTTGGTAAAACATTTCATGTGAAGTGGTAAAATTAAATAAATTAGCCGCATCAGATCTATTATTTCTGGAACTCTCAGCGGATCAGCAGTGTGTTCTTCCACACCGATGAAAGCAATGGAAGCACAGACAGCACACATTAGCTGGTCCCCTACCAGCTTTTCATTTTCCAATGGATATTTTAGTCTAGGTTAATTCTGTCTTCAGTTCAGCTGTGTGACTGGCGATATTATCCATGACATGTGTCTCTGCACTATTTACTGCACTTCTCAATCAGTCAAGCGCTTTCCAGAGCAATTCTTCTTTCCGTATTCTGTTCACACACAGCGTAATGCACATGATAGTAATCCAGACAGTTTCCTTGTACACCGCTCAGACATGCATTACTAGGACAAGATGTGTCTCTGAGTACATTAGAGAAAAATAAACATCAACAATCAGACAAGGGTCACTTGGAATCTTTTATCTCCCAACATTCTATGTTTTTCAGAATCTGTTTAAGTTCCGAGTATTTCAGTGTGGTCTCTAATGGCACACGACTTCAATTCAAGTGGTGTCTGGTGGGAATTTAATGGAAATTTTAGCAAAGAAAAAAGAGCCGGTAAAATTCAATAATGTAAGGTTATGTATGCTTGTTATTTTGCTGTTTGAGTTTAAGTTTCACAAATACTTGCTTTGAAGTCTAAATCCCAGCTGCTTTATGGATTACCATTGTTACATTTGGAGGTGTCTATGATTAGCCTAGCTGTGCATCCAAATCTAAATGTATACATGAGTAAGCAAGTATGCCTTATGCCCCATACACACGATCAGTTTTTCCAACAATAAAACCCTGGATTTTTGTTCGTAGCTTGTTGGCTCCAACTTGTTTTGCATACACAAGGTCACACAAATGTTGGCCAACAATTACCAAAGTGGGAACGTGGTGACATACAAGACGTACGACGAGCTGAGAAAAAGGGACTTTAATAGCCAGTGCGGCTCCTTCTGCTTGATTCCGAGCATGCGTGAACTTTTGTGCGACGTAACTGTGTACACACGATCGGACTTTCCGACAACAACATTTTGTTGGCGGAAAATTTTAGAACCTACTAGCCAACATTTGTTGACGGAAAGTCCGACAGCAAATGTTCGATGGAGCATACACACCGTCGGACTTTTAGCCAACAAGCTCACATCCAACATTTCCCGTTGAAAAGTTTGACCATGTGTACGCGGCACAAGACTTATTTTTTCCTGGATTCTGTGTTTCTCTTAGTTCTCTATGAAATTTGGACCGATGAATGCAGATGTGTACAAATTTATGGTTTTAAAGCAGCCTGCTTTCTGTAATGCCTGCCAGTGGTTACTAAAGGGCCTAAAGTTGAACTTTACCCATAACAACTTAATAAATAAAAAATAAGGTTCTTTAGCTAGAAACATACATCCCACATTAATAATTATGCTACCAATATAAGTGTGTGCTGTAAATTGCCTCCAGCATTGCTCGTGTTTCTTCTTGCCAGAGGCTGCCATTTTGCTGAAGCCCAGAGCCCCTGAGCAGCGGTAGATGTTTAGGTTGACAGCAGATTGGCCTCTAGTGGCTCTGATTTTCAGCACAAAGCCAAACATGTAGAGAAACTAAGCATGTACACAATAGGGTGAGACAGTGTATTACTGGATTTTAAACAGTATAGGCATTTATTTTTACTGTTTTACATAGCTATGCCTGCAAAAGAAGCCATCCTGCAGTGATCTTGCAGGATTTTCTGACTAAAGTTACACTTTTAGGTGTTCAAACCAATGGAATCCAGGGTCATATTTGAAAGTACAGTATCCTTTTTAGACACTAAGGGGTTGATTTCCTAAAACTGGAGAGTGCAAAATCTGGTGCAGCTCTGCATAGAAACCAATTAGCTTCCAGGTTTTGTTGCCAAAGCTGAAAGTTAGAAGCTTGAAAAAGCTGAAGTTAGAAGCTGATGGGCTAGCATGCAGCAGATTTTGCACTCTCCAGTTTTAGTAAATCAACCCCTAGGACTCTGAAAATTTGTATGGGGCCCATTTGTAGGACATTTGGGAATAACATATCCCCCAACACCTGTTAGGACAGTGCAAAGACAGACTTCAAAGCTTCAAAGTGTGAGGTTGCACAGAAGGTAATTGTGACACTATAGGGTTGGGTTACTAAAGGCAAATAGACTGTGAACTTTGCAAGTGCAGTTGCACTTTGCAAGGGGGCTTGCTCCAAGGCTTGGTAAATAAGATGAATCTTCACTTAGAAAGGAAATAAAAAACAATTTCTGCTTGCACGTGAGTGGATGATGGAAGTCAGCAGAGATTCCCCTCATTTACTAAGCCCATGTAGAGTGCAATTGCAAAGTGCACAGTCTATTTGCCTTTAGAAAAACCACCCCTATGGGTCACAACTACTACTCAAGCCACTTAAAGGTTACCTTTAATGGACATGACTGAAGCAAACTATAGTGTGATGCACCTTGCATGTGCTCATTTGAATAACCCCTACAGACTACAGGGACCTCCTCTGTGGCAACAGTGGCACTATATCAGTTGGCACTGGGACATTGCAAGATCACAATCCACGTGACTAACCAGGTCTTGGGGAAGATTGTTTTAGTTCATAGCAATCTAGAAAAAATGGTCAGTCTGCTCAAAAATGATTTTTCAATATTTTGTAATGCCAAATGATTGTTGCAAATTTAGCAGAGAAGGCATACAGTAAAGGATACAGTAGCTGAACTGATATTCTCGAAATAATGAATGGGCCGGCAGTGCACCTTAATGCACAGTGCCTTGCAAAAGTATTCACCCCCCTTGGCTTTTACCTATTTTGTTACATTACAGCCTTTAGTTCAATGTTTTTTTAATCTCAATTATATCTGATGGATCAGAACACAATGGTCTAGGTTGGTGAAGTAAAATTTGAAAAATATATACATAAAACTATTTTTCATAAATAAAAAACTGATAATTGGATAAATACATAAATGTATTCACTCCCTTTGCTATGAAGCCCATAAAAAGCTCTGGTGCAACCAATTACCTTCAGAAGTCACATAATTAGTGAAATGATGCCCACCTGTGTGCAATTTAAGTGTCACATGATCTGTCATTACATATACACAGCTTTTTGAAAGGCCCCAGAGGCTGCAACACCTAAGCAAGAAGCACCACTAACCAAACACTGCCATGAAGACCAAGGAACTCTCCATACAAGTAAGGGACAATGTTGTTGAGAAGTACAAGTCAGGGTTAGGTTATAAAAAAATATTCAAATCTTTGATGATCCCTAGGAGCACCATCACATCTATCATAACCAAATGGAAAGAACATGGCACAACAGCAAACCTGCCAAGAGACGGCCGCACACCAAAACTCATGGACCGGGCAAGGAGGACATTAATCAGAGAGGCAGCACAGAGACCTAAGGTAACCCTGGAGGAGCTGCAGAGTTCCACAGCAGAGACTGGAGTATCTGTACATAGGACAACAATAAGCCGTACGCTCCATAGTGTTAGGCTTTATGGCCAGAAGAAAGCCATTACTTTCAGCAAAAAACAAAATGGCACGTTTTGAGTTTGCGAAAAGGCATGTGGGAGACTCCCAAAATGTATGGAGGAAGGTGCTCTGGTCTGATGAGATCAAAATTGAACTTTTTGGCCATCAAAGAAAACGTTATGTCAGGCGCAAACCCATCACGTCACATCACCCAAAGAACACCATCTCCACAGTGAAACATGGTGGTGGCAGCATCATGCTGTGGGGATGTTTTTCAGCAGTCCGAACTGGGAAACTGGTCAGAGTTGAGGGGAAGATGGATGGTGCTAAATACAGGATTATTCTTGAGCAAAACTTGTACCACTGTGTGTGTGATTTGAGGCTAGGACGGAGGTTCACCTTCGAACAATGACCACAAACACACTGCTAAAGCAACACTTGAGTGGTTTAAAGGGAAATATGTAAATGTGTTGGAATGGCCTAGTTAAAGCCCAAACCTCAATCCAATAGAAAATCTGTGGTCAGACTTAAAGATTGTTGTTCACAAGCGCAAACCATCCAACTTAAAGGGGATGGAGCAGTTTTGCAAGGAGGAATGGGCAAAAATCCCAGTGGCAAGATGTGACAAGCTCTTAGAGACTTATCCAAAGCAACTTTGAGCTGTGATAGCCGCAAAAGGTGGCTCTACAAAGTATTGACTTTAGGGGGGTGAATAGTTATGCACATAGACTTTTTCTGTTATTCTGTCCTATTTGTTGTTTGCTTCACAATTTAAAAAAAAAAAACATCTTCAAAGTTGTGGGCATGTTCTGTAAATTAAATGATGCAAATCCTCAAACAATCCATGTTAATTCCAGGTTGTGAGGCAACAGGGGTGAATACTTTTGCAAGGCACTGTATTAAAAAAACTGCACTTGACCTTTTTTTTTTTTTTTTCTGCAGCACAGTACAATGCATGGTGTTCATTTACTAAGTCTGGAGAGTGCAAAGTCTGGTGCAGCTGTGCATGGTAGACCATCAATTTCCAATTTTTTTGGTCAAAGCCCAAATGAACAAGCTGAAGTTAGAAGCTGATTGGCTACCATACACAGCTAAACCAGATTTTGCACTCTTCAGTGTTATAAATCAACCCCATGTGTGTTGTAGTGTGGGTGTGAATACAGCTATATTATGACTCTTTGGGGTGGCATCACAGTTCACCAAACTGTGGTTTGCATGCTATCATGCACTGCAGTAATGTACATTTTGCTTTGTGTTTGCACTAGATCAGGGATCTCCGAGCTTTCTAAACAAAGGGCCAGTTTACTATCCTTCAAACTTTAGGGGGGACGGACTGTGGCCAGAAGGAGCAGAAAATGTCCTGGTGTCACTGGAATTAAACAGTGTCTTTAGTATTAGGGGGGTCAGTGGGAGGAATAGTGCCCTATCATTGGTGTAAATGGGAGGAATAGTGCCCCATCGATGGTGTCAGTGGGAGGAATAGTGCCCCATCATTGGTGTCAGTGGGAGAAATAGTGCCCCATCATTGGTGTCTGTGGGAGGAATAGTGCCCCATCATTGGTGTCAGTGGCAGGAATAGTTCCCTATCAATGGTGTCAGTGGGAGGAATAGTGCCCCGTCATTGGTGTCAGTGGGAGGAATAATGCTCTATCGATGGTGTCAGTGGGAGGAATAGTGCCCATCATTGGTGTCTGTGGGAGGAATAGTGCCCCATCATTGGTGTCAGTGGCAGGAATAGTTCCCTATCAATGGTGTCAGTGGGAGGAATAGTGCCCCGTCATTGGTGTCAGTGGGAGGAATAATGCCCTATCGATGGTGTCAGTGGGAGGAATAGTGCCCGTCATTGGTGTCAGTGGGAGGAATAGTGCACCATTGTCGGTGTCAGTGTCAGGAATTATGCCCCACTGTTGCTGACAGTGGGGGGAAATAATACCCAAAGGGCCAGATAAAAGCAAGCAAAGGACCGCATTAGTTTGGAGACCACTGCACTAGATGAAAATTTAAGTGGATACTAAGTGCATCACTTGAAAGCCAACAGCCAGCATACCAACTGTGGACTCTTTTCACCAAAGGCCTTGTATGCTTGTTGCAGACAACTTGCTACGCTTACATTTCTTAAAATGCAAAAGGTGCTTCAGTGTAACTGATTTGCACATAAAAGATTGCCATTTCATAAAACAATGTTACAAAAAAAGCTCCTTGAATAAAAGAAAGTGTTTATTACTTTAGAAAAGTCAAGAAAAGTCCCTTAGGTCGATCTCGTTGACATAGCAGACTTCAAAGATGTGGTCTGCTTTACACACTGGACCAAAGCTGGACATAAATGGCTCATATTTCCAGCCTTGGGTGGCCCTGTCAGAACCATCCGGTCTGATAAACTTTGACTGAAAGATCAGAGGATCCAGGTAGAAAGTGATCAGCCACATATCGGATGCAGTCACTGCTTGGATATTAAGGCAGCCAAGGGTGCTACAGTTGTCTGAATATGATAGTCAGCAGGGGAAATTCCTCCATCCACAATGTTTAGTGTGGATGGAGAAATGTATTGATTTCCTTTCTTCCCACTGGCTGAACAAAAGAAATCTAAACATGTCTAGCTTAAGATGACAGTTATAAAAGGACAGAAGATAGACACTAAAGGATAAACAAATGCTGAAAATGTAACAAAGAACACCAACTGAGCTAGAAGCTGATCTTTTTTACGTACACACATCCTGCCTACGCTACTTTCACACTTTCCCATCTTTTTTAAAGCAATTAAATGATTTCAGTTGTCTCGAAGAGTCAGCGGAGAATTATTATCATAAGGATATGTGTGATGGACACTTGTCCATAGGGAGCCAGCGTGAGATCACTGATGTAAGATATGGGATTGGTGCCACGATTAATGAGCTGGTGGTTGGAGGCACCAGAGAGCAGATGTCAGTCTTACTGCAAATCAATGCGTTACAATATTTGCATGAAGCAGGCTGTTTGGAGGGACGTGTATGACAAATACTGAAAAGCAACCAAATGAGGGGATTGAGTGACATTTGTATTGTAAAACATTCCCAGGTCGTGCACTGTGCTTCCTGCTTTTACCTTGGAGACAAACATGACGGGACCTGGCCTGTTATTTTCAGCTGGAAAGGTCTGATGATCGCTCTGTGGTGACACGAGTGGCTGGGAAGACAAATGACCCTAGAAGCAAGGCAATGCAACTGTTTCTTTATTACGCTTGTAATGCAGAAGTACACCCTACACTTCTGTATAAAAGATATATCTGCCCAAACTAAACATTTGGTATATTGATGGGAGAAGGCATTACTTCATTTATTAAAGTACTGAAACAGGAACACAAATTAGGGTCCCGTAAAGGATTTAGTAAGGAAAACGTTGCTTTTAACCATTTTTTTTGTAATAAGCCCGCACATTCCATCCATTTGCAAAGATACACCTGCTCTAATAAACAGTTTCATTGACAATGCTGTTTTTTTCCATTTCAAACTTAAAGTGATTGTAAACGATCACCTTGTAAAACAACCCATTCAGTTTAAAATAGAAATGAAAAGCAAAACATTTTTGTATACATGTAGCACCCTCTACCATAGGTACTAGAGTGAGGATTTTGTAAGGAAAACTGTTAGTACAGGTAAATTTGGGAAGGCCTATGCTTCAGGCTAGGCCTGCTCATTTTGATCTGGGGGGCAGGGAGTGGTTAGTCCAGCAGTGGGTGTGACCATCTGTGCTTTAGTTATGAGGCGCCCCCCCTGCTTCCAAGGAGAATGTTCTGGAAGAGGGGCAGGGCCTAGGACTGGAGTGGCAGGCAGCTTATGTGAGGAGCCCTGACCAATCCCCAATTGGCATTGGCAGGGGGAAGGCGTCCCATATAAGCTGAGGTAATAGGCCACTGGGGGGAGTTGTCGGCCAGGAGACATGGAGAATGAAGTACTAGGCAGCAGCAGGGGCCCCATCCCCATCTGGGGGGGTGCGGGGCCTAGCGGTGGAGCCCGGTAGAGCTGGGAAGGAGCTTCATCCTTACATGGTCATGGATGAAGTGTTCTGGAACAGAGGGGCTGGAGAAGCTACCGTAATGTTTATCCAGTTAATGTTCTTCATCATGGACTCTGGGCAAAAGAAGGTCGGTGAGTGGACCACAGTGGTGTTCAGGATGAGGCATGCCAGGGGAGCTGGGTGCGAGGCCAGAGGAGAGACTGTGGGGAAAGTGTCAAATCGCTGTGGCCTGAGGGCACAGGATTTGCAGGCCGGACTATCTGGTAACAGTAGTCCACCAATCAGCACATGCTACTAAATTACTAGGCCACCGGGGAGAGGTACTGCAGACCTCTGGCCTAGTAACAGTGCAACAAATTCTAGCTAGCAACTGAGACTGTTCAGAGTGGTCTCTTTTGTCAAAAGAGGACGATGTAACAAGAAGAGTAATGATTTACAGTGGAAGTTTGTGCAGGAGGGTGGAAGTCCTCGGAACAACATTCTGCAGGAGATACGCAGAGGAGGAGAATGGTGTTATGCAGGGGAAGAGTCTGTAGATATTACATATACATCAGTACTTCACGGCTCAGCCTTTCGTTCTAATTCTTAAATATGATGGCAAAGAAATTGTTCTATGGGCATCCCATATTTCCTTTCCCCCAACCAAGTTATATCCCCCAATAAACAAAACAAAAACAATGCAAAATGACTGTTCATTGTCTCAGAAGTGATAGATGGAGGTTTGGCAGCAGGGTGACATGGTGGATGTTAGTTACTAGTAGCAACTAAGCACTACATACATATAAAAAACATTATAAATACCCTTTTTCCTTTTTTATATGTGATCACATTCCTTCTGTTCTCAGCTACATAAGATCTGGGGGAGGAGAAGCAGCAAGACACTGAGCTTCTCAGTGAATGGCTGTACAGCGGGGGCGTGTCAGGGCAAGTCTGACCATTGGAGGAGAGCACACTGAGTTCCCAGCATAGCTAGAGAACTGACCACGGTGTGCTCTCCTGTTTAGTGTGGTCAGTTTTTATTAGGAAATCAAGAAGACTAGCAAGAACACCAGGGATTTCACACAAAGGAAGCAATACAAAGAGAGCAGAATACTTTCTCATAAAATGACACGGTGCAGCAGGCACATATTGTGAAAATTGAAGTGTTGGGGTAACAAACAATTTAAACTGATTTTAAAGGTAAAACTTGTTTTTTTTTTAATAATAAACATGTCATATTTAACTGCTCTGTACAATGCTTTTTCACAGAGCATCCCTGATCCTCTTCTTCTTAGGTCCCCCACCCGTGCTCCTGGCTCTTCCCCCCCCGCAGAGTGCCCCCATAGAAAGCAGCTTTCTAGGGGGGACACTTGTGTGAGCTTGCTCCCAGGCCACCCTGTCTGTGTCTATTGACACAGACAGAGCAGCTCTGTCCCATCCCCCATTCCCTCCTCACTGGCTATGATTGACAGCTCTTAGCCAATGAGGAGGGAGAAAGACGAGAGAGTCACTGCTCTAATGCACATCACTGGATCAAGATCCGGCCCAGATAAGCATTTCAGGGAGCTGGGGGCGGGGGGGGGGAGCTGCACCCAGAAGGTTATTTTTTACCTTAATGCAGAAAATGCATTGCATTAAGGTGAAAAAACCTTTTACCTTTAGAACCACTTTGACAATAGATCCCTAAAAATCTGTACGTGTCATTTGTGCATATGTTGATTGACAGTTAACTTAACATGCTGCACCTTAGGGCTTGTTCACAATGCCGAAAGTTACTGCTACTCCTCAGAAAAGTGATCCACACTCAGATCGCTTTTCAGAAGGGTTTGAGAAGGTGGTAAGTCATTGCCTTATGTAGTAAAAGCGTGGTCCCATAGAACTGCATTAGTCACATTTGGCGGCAGCACTGCCCACCAAAAGTAACATGCTGTTTAAGTTTTGCCATGTTGTGATGCTGTGCATGTGTACAGCCATGAGCAGCTGTATGTGTTCAGATAGGTGGTCAGAAACGGTAAAACCTTATCTCAATCATTTGCCCCCCAACCAAAGCCTGAAAGAAGCAAAAAAAAAAAAGGTAGAAAAGTGTAGCCACAAGGCTTACAGATTAGACTAGAGGAAAACCTGTGCTTTTTTATTGGATCATCCACTGGATAGTTTTGCAGGAACAAAATCGGCAAGTGGAAAAATCCACATTAGATGTCCGAAAGAGGACACAAATATTATACTGTTATTCTGATCAAAATTGTTCTGATCAAATTTTTTTTAATGAAATCTCTTTCATTGGTGGATTGTTTAATAACCAGGTATGAGGTTGAGTGAGGAATAGCATATAATCAAATATACGTTGTGTCATTGTCATTGTCCTAGTGTGGCATCTAATTGCAGATCTGAATGTGAAGTCCCTCAGATCCAGTGCTATTCCTGAGCAAACCCATCCAGGTTCTCTTCATTGAGCACCCCACCAATTGACATTTATTTTTGCCTTGCTCCCCCATTACTCTTGAGCAGCCTACCACCAAGTCCCAACACTGCTATGGAATATGTGTGCTAAACATGTGTTAAAAAGAGGCTTGAACTAGCATGTTTTAAATATATATATAGAAGTGTCTTTCATTCAGCCCCTATTAGAACTATCGAGACAATACATCCCAAACAGAAGGGCACAGAAAAGAATTGGGGCTTATCCAATGACAATAAACACTTACTAGATAATATAAAATGCAATTATTTATTGATTAAATATAAAAATAAAACATGGAGGTGGATAGAGGTAACAAACACTCGACTAGCCCAAATCATATAATGACAGGTCACACTGGACTGGCCAAAATTATACACTAACAATGTGGGACATAGACAACATATAACAAATAAGACAAAACGTTCAGACGCCAAGTGAATCGGTGTCAGTTGTGCTTACTCGGGAATACCGAGTGCTTAGCAATAGCTATGGGTAGAACAACCTGACACCAGCCCCCTGTGGGCTCGAGCCATGGGAAAGGATGGGTAAGGGATGGGGAGAGAAGAATCATGAAATCCAGTCATAACTTTGTATTGGGGAAATGCTGTAGTGTAGCTGTTATAAATTCAATACCAGTAGATGCACAAAGCAAAAATGTCCATCGAAATTTTGGATTTCTAAATTGTCTTGTATAACGGCCAACTATGGATATATGCTAATGTAATGAGTCCACTATAGGCCTTGACTTTGATTTGTAAGCATTTAAATGGCAATGCACGGATGATACTGGAATATTGCATGGACTATACGTTACCACTCCTCATAACGAGTGCAGGGCCAGTCAACATGATTCATCCTCCAGAGTAGAGCTGCCATACTTTGCCAATGGCTCCTGGTACCTTGAGATACCTTCCGGTCGGATGTCATATGAGGGCACAATGCTGCAAAGCCAAAGAAATCCTGCTTCCATTATTCCTCCTATAGAGACTGGAGTAGATCCATGGGGAGAAAGCCCTCTCTAGTTATCTCCCGTCAGCCCTGAACAGGCGATCATAACCTCTCACAGAGGGGTCGCAAAAGCCACGGGGGATGTTGCCGTAGCGTGACGTCCGGGCAGAAGTGATGTCAATGCGTTTCACAATGCTGATGCGTATCTTCATCTGGACGTTAGGGCGGCGTACGAGGGCTCCTTTTAACAACGTCTGTTCCTTGGATACGTCCGCCCCATGATAAAATAATTTTAAAGGAGAAGCACATGAACATGTAAAGTAAAGGATCTTATAACGTTTGTTGAACTCAAGCATTCACATTGCCATTTCTTCTTCTGTATGTCCTTTCCCAAATACAGGGACATTGTAGGGTCAACAGGTACATGATATCTAGTGAAAGCATTTCAGATATACAAAACAATGTCATATATCCATTGTCAAATCATTCGGCATAACTCAGTCACTCCATACTCCGGCAGCAACCGTGCTGAGGGGGCCCAGGGGTATGCTCCAAAGATATATATGAGAGAGTAGGGTCAAGCAGGGAGGAAAGGAGCGGAGGGTTCAATAACATGAGGTAGGGCTCAAACACTCAGACAAGGCTTCACAAACCCAACATTAACTAATTCACCTCCAGGAGCAGAACTGACACCGATTCACTTGGCGTCCAGACGTTTTGCCTTATTTGTTATATGTTGTCTATGTCCCACATGTTAGTGTATAATTTTGGCCAGTCCAGTGTGACCTGTCATTATATGATTTAGACTAGTCAAGTGTTTTTTACCTCTATCCACCTCCATGTTTTATTTTTATGTCCCCTTCTGTTTGGGATGTATTGTCTCTTCATGGAATATGTGTGCATCACTGAATGACAAAGAGCTTACGCAGGGTTTAGAATCGTGCAGGTGGAAGCAGTAAGTAGTTGGTCGGGGTGCCCTATCAAGAGAATCTGTCACTTTACCCTGAATGGGAAAACTGATCTACTGTTCTGAGGCGACCTATGAGATCATGATTACTTCAAAGAATTTTAAAAAGGGGAAAATATTATACATCCTAATTAAACAGACTCTGTCAGAATGGTAATATAGATCTTTGTATTGATCACAGAATTTCTGGAAATTTAATCCTGGCATGGTACGCTATACTCTGCTTATTTCACTTTGCTCATTTTCAGCTTAAAATGAAGAACATCAGGCTGGAGTTCAGCCAACTTGGAATAGAAATCACAAAATACCACCCAGCACAGAGAGCACAGCTTCCATACCCTCTCCCCTAGATAAAGAAAATACAGTTTTAATATCTTCAGTCTAGTCAAACCCATCCAAAGTTAGACATATGAATACGGTTTGTTTGAAGTGATGACAGATGAGAAATTTTGTTTTATTGGCTGGGCCCAGTCCAATATTTGTTTAATAGATCAAATTGTTCTTCAGAATCATTGCCTTCAATAATATTAGAAGATAAATGTTTCCACTAAGAATATGATCTGTTCCTTTTGTACAAAGTTTAATGAAGGCATGCATAGGACATTCTTTTTTTTTAACATTCATCTTCTACAGAAATTAAAGTGGATTGCCATTACAAAGTAAAAGTGATTGACACACACAAAAAAATAAATCTGAAATATTAATTCAAAGCCCTCCACATGGCTTTTTCAGGTTTTAGAAAACAAAAATGCATTTCCTAATTGAATATACTTAAATATTTTGCTGATAGTTTGAAAGTGAAGTTTTTTCTTTAGTACTAGAGATAAAAAAAAAACAAAAGGCACCCGCAAAACAGCAATAAAGCACTTAACTTAATAAATACAACAAAAAATAACAATCATTGGCATTAAAGTGACTGCTGCACTCTAATACCCCGTACACACGGTCGGATTTTCCGATGGAAAATGTCCGATCGGAGCATGTTGTCGGAAATTCCGAACGTGTGTGGGCTCCATCGGACATTTTCCATCGGATTTTCCGACACACAAGGTTTGAGAGCAGGATATAAAATTTTCCGACAACAAAATCTGTTGTCGGAAATTCCGATCGTGTGTACACAAATCCGACGGACAAAGTGCCACGCATGCTCAGAATAAATAAAGAGATGAAAGCTATTGGCCACTGCCCCGTTTATAGTCCCGACGTACGTGTTTTACGTCCCCGCTTTCAGAATGATCGGATTTTCCGACAACTTTGTGTGACCGTGTGTATGCAAGACAAGTTTGAGCCAACATCCGTCGGAAAAAATCCATGGATTTTGTTGTCGGAATGTCCGATCAATGTCCGACCGTGTGTACGGGGCATTATAGATTTAAAGTACACGAATTAACCAGTCTTTATTAAAACCACCATAAACTGTATATGCCTACATTTTTTCTCATTCATTAAAACTCGAGCAATAAATTCCAAAATATATTATAATTTTGCCCCTCGCTTTTTTTTAAAAAAAGGGGTTACAAACCACATAAGGAGTGCCACAACAAAGGTGAAGGGGGGCAATATTAGGGCTCAGGAGTGCAATATTTTCAATATGATCAAGAACATGGGGACATGACCTCAAACTAGCCAGAAGAAAGTTCTAAACTAATCTTAGGCCGGCCATACACAGTTCAAATCTCAGCAGATTCCTGCTGATTCAAACCATTAATGGGAAGGCTGAATGTACCAAGTTGATAGATTGATCAACTTGGGTACAACGAGCCTGCTGAATTCTCTTGTGATTATCACTAGCGGTCGCTATAGCCGCTAGCAATAATCACTGTCTTCTCCCGGAGGGGATGGCTTTCCCCATCCACCCCTGCTGGGAAAAGACAATGGCTTGGAAGGAGGGATTCCTGCTTCAATACTGTCTGTTGCAGGAAAGAAATCTGCTATAAAGTATGAGTTTAGTCAGTCTATAAAATATAGTCATATCTATATATACAAGTACACCCCTCACATTTTTGTAAATATTTTATTATATCTTTTCATATGACAACACTGAAGAAATGACACTTTGCTACAATGTAAAGTAGTGAGTGTACAGCTTGTATAACAGTGTAAATTTGCTGTCCCCTCAAAATAACTCAACACATAGTCATTAACCATTTGCCACCCGCCATCTTGCAGAATGACAGCGGCGAAGTGGTTGCGATATTCTGACCGGACGTCATATGACGTGATCAGGATAACAAGCCGCCGCACGACCCATTGTGGTGATGGTTGCTGCGGCGTGTCAGTCTGACACACCGCAACTCTAATCTAGTTAAAGATTCTCTGATGGAGACTCTTTACCATGTGATCAGCCGTGGCCACCTCATTGGTGCCACCTCATCTGTGCTCATCAGTGCTACCTTATCAGTGCCCATCAGTGCAGCCTCATCAGTGCCCACCAGTAAGGGAGAAAATTTACATATTTACAACATTTTATAACGGAAACGAAGAAAAATGTATTTTTTTCAAAATTTTCGGCTTTTTTTAATTTGTTTAGCAAAAAATAAAAACCCCAGAGGTGATTAAATACCACCAAAAGAAAGCTCTATTTGTGGGAAGAAAATGAAAAAAAAAATTGTTTGGGTACAGTGTAGCATGACCGCGTGCCCTGTATTGAAGTGTCTAAACTGCTGGCAACAAAAGTGAGTACACCCCTAAGTGAAAATGTCCAAATTGAGCCTAAAGTGTCAAAATTTTGTGTGGCCACCATTATTTTCCAGCACTGCCTTAACCTTCTTGGGCATGGAGTTCACCAGAGCTTTACAGGTTGCCACTGGAGGACTCTTCCACTCCTCCATGACAACATCACAAAGCTGGTGTATGTTAGAGACCTTGCGCTCCTCCACCTTCCATTTGAGGAGGCCCCACAGATGCTCAATAGGGTTTAGGTCTGGAGAAATGCTTGGCCAGTCCATCACCTTTACCCTCAGCTTCTTTAGCAAGGCAGTGGTCGTCTTAGAGGTGTGTTTGTGGTCGTTATCATGTTGGAATACTGCCCTGCGGCCCAGTCTCCAAAGGGTGAGAATCCTGCTTTGCTTTAGTATGTCACAGTAGATGTTGGCATTCATGGTTCCCTCAATGAACTGTATCTCCCCAGTGCCGGCAGCACTCATGCAGACCCAGACCATGATACTCCCACCACCATGCTTGACTGTTGGCAAGACACACTTGTCTTTGTACTCCTCACTTGGTTGCCACCACACACACTTGACACCATCTGAACCAAATAAGTTTATCTTGGTCTCATCAGACCACAGGACATGGTTTCAGTAATCCATGTCTTTAGTCTGCTTGTCTTCAGCAAACTGTTTGTGGGCTTTCTTGTGCATCATCTTTAGAATCTTTAGAAGAGGCTTCTTTCTGGAACAACACTCATGCAGACCAATTTGATGCAGTGTGCGGCGTATGGTTTGAGCACTGACAGACTGACCCCTCACCCCTTCAACCTCTGCAGCAATGCTGGCAGCACTCATACATCTATTTCCCAAAGACAACCTCTGGATATGATGCTGAGCATGTGCACTCAACTTCTTTGGTCGACCATGGTGAGGCCTGTTCTCAGTGGAACCGGTCCTGTTAAACCACTATATGGTCTCGGCCACCGTGCGATAGCTCAGTTTCAGGGTCTTGGCAATCTTCTTATAGCCTAGGCCATCCTAATGTAGAGAAATAATTATTTTTTTCAGATCCTCAGAGAGTTCTTTGCCATGAGGTGCCATGTTGAACTTCCAGTGACCAGTATGGGAGCGTGAGAGCGATAACACCAAATTTAACACACCTGATCCCCATTCACACCTGAGACTTTGTATCACTAATGAGTCACATGACACCAGGGAGAGAAAATGGCTAAGTGGGCCCAATTTGGACATTTTCACTTAGGGTCACTTGCCAATGGTTTAGACATTAATGGCTGTGTGTTGAGTTATTTTGAGGGGACAGCAAATTTGCACTGTTATACAAACTGTACACTCACTACTTTACATTGTAGCAAAGTGTCATTTCTTCAGTGTTGTCACCTGAAAAGATATAATAAAATATTTACAAAAACGTGAGGGGTGTGCTCACTTTTGTGAAATACCGTATATATAGCATATATAAAAAATTTTTTTAAAATGGAGCAGACTCGATGGACCACTTGGTCTTTTTTCTGCTTTTCTATAAGCTCAGTATGCTTTGGGATCCGAGTCCAACTGATGCAAAGCCACTGGTCCTCTCCTTATTTATAGAAGAAGGCACATGCCAGGGGAGATTCCAGAGTAGCACAAGGAGTTTCAGCTTTTCCTGCTGACAGCAGGAGCCAGGTAAGCCTCACACATTTTGTATTGACACTCTTCCCAAATCACCAGAGGCTTCCCTGGCTCCTGTAAAGACCTTGGTTGATATATAAACAAACAGAAGCTCCGTATCTTCTGTTATTGATATGCGGTGTTGTCAGCGACTATCTCATTAAAGGAGAAGTATGGTCAAAGTTTCTTTGGTCATACTTCTCATATGGGTCACAGGAGTGCAGTTATTTCTGCACTCCTGTGACACAGATTCAGCCGACAACCGGCTAAAGCTCTCCGCAATGTCAGTTTTTTTTTTTTTATTGTCTGTGTTTATTTATTTTCTTCTTTTCAAATTTTACTTCTAGTCTCACCTCTCACCATGTTTCCCAGGCTCCATGTTTCTCTTCTTCTGCAGTCTCTTGGTATACTCACATTCAGGGGCGGACTGACCATTGAGCCACTCGGGCACTGCCCGAGGGCCCTGGACCACTAGGGGGCCCCATCAGGATTGCCAGCCTCAGTAAAACCAGGGACAGTATGTATAAATCTGTGTTTTTTTACATCTGTCTGTGTATACTGTATGTACATGTATGTGTATACTGTGTGATTGTATACTGTGTGTGTGTGTATACTGTGTGGCCCCATAATCTCTGATTGCCTGGGGGCCCCATAATCTCCTATTGCCCGGGGGCCCCATGAGTTATCAGTCCGCTCCTGCTCACATTTCATCTACCAGGAGGCTGCACGAAAGGAGCGGCTGGAAGTTGGGCCCGGCACGTCATTAGGAGTTGGCTGCCTGAATCTGGAAGGCAGCCAGCTGATGAGGTCCAAGATGACAGCACAGAACCCGGGCTATGTCACCTGAACAGTGGATCACAGCTGAGCAATGCTGGAATCACTGTGCTGTTAGGTATGTGTTTTGAAGATAAATCGGCAATACAAAAAAAAACATGCTGGGTAAAGTTTTACTTTAAGTGATTAAGATGTAGGTTAGGTACTAATCGTAGGGGTATGGTTCTGCGTTAAAGAAGAATTCCAGATATGGATATTTTATACATAGCTACATTGGTCCAGTTTGGTCCAGTACACTCACCAGCCACTTTATTAGGTACACCTTGCTAGTACCTGGTTGAACCCCCTTTTGCCTTCAGAACTGCCTTAATTCTTCGTGGCATAGATTCAACAAGGGGCTGGAAACATTCCACGGAGATTTTGGTCCATATAGACATTATTGCATCACGCAGTTGCTGCAGAATTGTACATTATTGATGCAAATCTCCCATTTGACCACATCCCAAAGGTGCTCTATTGGATGGAGATCTGGTGACTGTGGAGGCCATCGGAGTACAGTGAACTCATTGTCATGTTCAAGAAACCAGTTTTAGATGATTTGAGCTTTGTGACATGGTGCATTATCCTGCTGGAAGGAGCCATCAGAAGATGAGTATGCTGTAGTCATAAAGGGATAGACATGGTCAGCAAAAAAACGATGCTCAATTGGCACTAAGGAGTCCAAAGTATGCAAAGAAAATATCTCCTTCACCATTACACCACCAGCCTGAACCGTTGATAGAAGGCAGGGTGGATTCATGCTTTTATGTTGTTTACACTAAATTCTGACCCTACCATCTGAATGTCGCAGCTGGCATCGAGACTCATCAGACCAGGCAACCTTTTTCCAATATTCTGTTGTCCAATTTTGGTGAGCCTGCGTGAATTGCAGCCTCAGTTTCCTGTTCTTAGCTGACAGGAGTGGCACTTGGTGTGGTCTTTTGCTGCTGTAGCTCATCCGCTTCAAGGTCTTATGTGTTGTGCATTCAGAGATGGTATTCTGCATACCTTGGTTGTAACGAGTGGTTATTTGAGATACTGTTGCCTTTCTATCACTTTGAACCAGTCTGCCCATTCTCCTTTGACCTCTGACAAGGCATTTTCGTCCACACAACTGCCGCTCACTGGATATTTTCTCTTTTCCAGACCATTCTCTGTAAACCCTAGAGAGGGTTGTGCGTTAAAATCCCAGTAGAACAGCAGTTTTTGAAATACTCAGACCAGCCCGTCTGGCACTAACAACCATGCCACATTCAAAGTCACTTAAAGCGGGATTCCGTCCCTGAAAAAAAATTTTAAAGGTCAGCAGCTACAAACACTGTAGCTGCTGACTTTAAATAAGTACTTACCTGTCCTGAGTGCCCGTGATGTCGGCCGCCCGAGGCCAACCTGTCCCTTGGCTCTCGGGTCCCAGCACCGCCATCCTAAGTAAGGGAAACAGGCAGTGGAGCCTTGTGGCTTCACTGCCAGTTTCCTACTGTGCACGCACGAGTGGCGCGGCCCTCTGTGAATGGCTCCGTGGTGTTCTGGGAACACACATAGTTCCCAGAAGGCAACGGGGCCGCTCACCGAGGAGCAGAACACGCCGCGAAATAGGAAGAGGCAGATTAGGAAGACTGCCTAGCAACAAGGGTTTAGGTAAGTTTAAAAAAATTTTTTTTTCAAATGTTTTTTTAAAAAAAATTTTTAGGATTTTTCATGCAATTTTTTTTAGGGTGGCCCTCCACTTTAAATCCCCATTCTGATGCTTGGTTTGAACTTCCGAGTGGTCAGTGAGTGTATATACCATATGTAGCCCAAAACAATGAAAATAGTACCACTTGAATGCCCCTCCAAATCTGTCTCAGTCAGATCAGCATGTGAAAAGAAAAAGGCTCCAGTAGACTTAAAATATGGTGGCCATCTGCACGCAGACACGACTCCCTGTTACATAAATGTAAATGAGATGGAAAAATATGGCTTCAGCTCCTGTTCTTCATCCATAGAGAATGCGTTTCATGTTTATGCAACAGGGAGTCGGTGTCTGTATGTATTTACACTACCTGGTTGATCCTCCTGGAAGCTGGAAATCACTGAAGTAGACACCACTTGCTTCCAGGTCCTGCACCAAGTGGCTGCTGCATTCCAAGCACAGGCACAGGCACTAATAAGACAATTCTTTGCATTACCTGTAAGGATGCAAAGCGTTCTCTGTTTAGACGAGGTGGAAAGCATGACACCACCACCCTGCCTATCCATCTAATCAGATCTAACTATGTATAAAATACCCCTATCTGGAGTTGCTCTTTAAGGGTTTTAGTAGGGGAAGGTTAAGCATTAGGATCTGTTTGACAGTAAGCAATAGTTTAGAGACACCTAGGACACATAGGTTATTGTTCTTCTAGTTTCTGTGATGGTAAGAACTACCACACTGAAATGAAAGCATCACAAAAAAAAGCATAAGATCATTACCTACAGTGCATTGCATTTACCGACAGAATAATACAAACAGGTTAGGGACATTAGGAAAATTCAAGCAAAGCTGAAAGATAGATGCATCTTGTGCATACTTTTCTAAAATGCATATTTGTAATCTAAATGTGTATACTGTATGTGTGTATAATTAATAATATGCAATTCGTTTTCTAAGATTTCGTGAATAAATTAATAAAATTACATTTGATTAATGTTGCTAATATATACACATTAATGGGTTAATTTATTATAACTAGACCACCTGATAAAACATTTACCAAAGTGCAGTATGCATGTGGATACCATAAGACTGAGCCTGCCAAAAACCTCTACTAATTACAGGGTGCTAAACACCCACAACCAGCTGCTCGCTCGCTACTTCACACAAACCAATTAATACCGCGCTTCATCCTGAAACATATGATTAATACACTTATTATTGTTTTTAGTTTTTATATTCTATATTAAATATGTTTTATTTCATAGATAAGGAATTTAAAGTTTCCTGGACTCTGTGCTCTTTAAAGGCACATGAACCCCCAAAAATGTCTTTGCACTGACATCTAGGGGATATTTACACGTCTTACTGTTTCTCACTAATCTTTTCTACATTTTATAGATGCTGCTTGTTGGTGGCTGTAAGCAGCCCAATGTGCACCAGGTTCTCCGTGCAAAAAGGCCAAGTATGACTAAGTTATGTGTTTGTTGAGGACATAAGATCAAATCTTGCATTCCAGCCATCACATATCCAAGCTCTGGCCTCAAAGCAGGGAACATATGTTTGATGGATTATCATCAGTCTCAGAGGGGACAAAAGCAACCTTTATTAGCAAAAAAAAAATGGTCAGTGTATAGACAGTTCTTTAACCATAGCATCAGTACTGTGCAAATGGAATGGTCTAGAATTCCCATTTCCTGTTCACATAACTGTCTTGTTGCTTTTCCCAGAAGTCTGGACTTCTCATCAAATTGATGGAACTGGCTATTGGGTGATGCTAGCTGGAACCTTTTCACTTAAGGAAGCTTACAAGGATGGCTAATATAGGAATCTGTAAAGTAGGAGTAAGTAGGCTGAAACCAAGTTTGCTTAAAGTGGTTGTAAACCTCAGACATAAAATATGAACAAAGAATATCCCTCTATAGTGTGTACTTGTCTCAACTAAAAGCACTAAGTGTTATTTTTGTCCACTGCTTCGATTATCTGCTATCAGCATGAATCACTTCTAAAGTTCCTGTGAGCTGTGTGGAAGGGGGTGTGTCCCTCCAATCAGCTCTTAGAACTCTCCTCACTGAGCTCCGCAGAGTGTAACTTCAGCTCTCCACCCCCTTCTTTCTGAACTCTCAGACAAGCTTATAAATTCAGCACTTTAAACTGATGTAAATATTGTGGAAATTTTATGAAGATGTATTTTAATATGTATTGTCATAGTGTCTCCCAGTGTTAGTTCTCCCACAACCCACTCTAAAGAGCTGACTGGGGCAGACTGACGCTGGTTGAGATCCGTTAGGTAGTGGAAAACTTCCTGAGGTTGGAGAGAGGTGTTTGCGTAGTGAGGATATGTCTGCCACTGAAAGTGCCCCTGTGCGATGCACAGACATTCGTCTGGGAGATGTGTTCGCTCTGCAAAGACATTATCGGTTTAGCGGATGTGCGCTCGTGTCACCCCTGTATGCCTGATCAACATATTCATAGTGCCATGAGCACACACCTGCAGATAAGCTCCCATCAGCAGGAATGATGGTCATATCCTTGTTTGGTCATATCCTGTGTTGTCACATCCTGTGTTGTCACAACCTGTGAAGGAAGCGATTGGCTGTTGGAGCCAAGACTTCCTGTTTGTGATTTCTTTTGTTGTCTTTGAATAAAAGAACCAGTGCACTGCTCGGCAGGGAGTCATGCTGAGATGAGGACGTAAACATGGTCATGTCTGTTTCATTGGGGATATGCGGGAAATAGAGTGATAGGTAAGATGTATTATACCATTATGCTGAAAGGGCGCTTAATAGCTCAAGAGTATAGTGAAATATCCACGACAGTAGATAAGAGAATACTGCAGATAGACAGGTACAACTTATGTAGGAGGATTTGTTTCATCTCTGTGTATAACCTGAGGATAGTCCCTTTACTGGGTAAATGTAAGGGTTTACAATCACTTTAAGTGCTTAGAATGTATATGGAAGACCTGGAAAGGATTGTTTTTTGTTTTTTTTTGTTTTTTTTTTAACTGAGTTAGGATTTTATTTTAAAGGACAAAACAACCTTCAGTTCCTTCTATATCCCAGTGCTACTGACCAGTCTAAAACGTACCTTGGGCCTTGTTCCACTGCTCCCACTCATCACTGTCCATTTATTACAAGAATAAATGCAGCTCTCTATTCATATTTCTTCATGGTGGGTGGCAATGATCGCACATAACGATCAATGCAGCATAATATTGCCTAAACTAGTGGTATGATGCTAGCTATCTACCCACAGCTACTGTCTTAAAAGTTGAGTTAGCATGTTAGTATAAGCTGTTTTTTTTAGGCTTTCTGTTTTGCATTGAAGAATTCCCTGGATCTATTTGCTGTGGTTGTTCTGTTAAAAAAATATATTTTTTAAGGCTTTCATAACTAAGAACTTCTTCCCATAGAACACATTCTGGGCACTCTTCCTTATTTCTTAAGCCTTAGAAAAAGCCAAAAGAATTACAATCTTTGTTGTATAATCTTTTGGAAGCAGACATTGCCAACGAGTCCCAGGCCTCTTCTTTTCACAGTCTTGACTGGGTAGTTGCCTTGGCCCAGCTCTAGCCTCCTTATTCGTTATTGTGCTGTCGGTCCTAATCAGTGTTCAATCAATTACCAATGATCTGATATGATTCTTAGATACAAGGTCAAGTAGTGACCCAACCTGACCAGTCTGTGACCCAATTTGGATTGTGGCTCATAGTTTAAGAAACACTGCCCTGTCATATCAATTGTGGAAATATTTTAAGTGTTAGTGTTTAAAACATATTAAAATTATAAAAGATGATGGCAGCATTTTCCTGTAAAGAACAGGAATTCTTCCAATGACAGGTCACCTGGCCAATAGCATAGTATTGGCTCTTCCAAAGGGTTTAGCACTTTGACAGAGACTAATGCCGTGTACACACGACCAGACTTTTCGACAGCAAAGGTCCGATGGAACGAATCCGCTGGACAATTCGTGTGTGGGCTTCATCGGACCTTTGCTGGAAAAACCTTTGTTTTTCGAGTCTGGTCGAAAAATCAGTTCGTCTCTATGCTAGTCCGACGGATGAACAACGGTGCAGGGGCAGCTATTAGCTACTGGCTATGAACTTCCTTATTCTAGTCCAGTCGTACGTTATCACGTTCAAATTAGTCGGACTTTAGTGTGATCATGTGTAGGCAAGTCCGTTGCATCGGAACTCCGTGGAAAGTTCGTCAAAAAGTCCTTCAGAGTTCAGTCCGCCGAAAGTCCGCTCGTGTGTACACGGCATTAGTCTCCAATCGCCCAGTAACATACACATGACCTGTTGCTGACAAAAGCAGCATTTTCTTTGGGAAGGGATTTAAAGCAGCAACCAGTGATTTACATGTTGGATGGAGCACTATTGTTTCCATAGCTTTTAAGTAATATTGTAAACATTAAGGTATATGTAAACCCTCACCTTGTAAACAACCCATCTTGTTTAAAATAGAAATCCAAGGCAAAACTTTTGTGTATATTTAAATATATATATATATATATATATATATATATATATATATATATATATATAATAAATATTTTTTTTCTCATTTATATAAGTGATCACATACCCCCTTGTTCTTAGCTGCATAAGGAGCAGGGGAGGAGAAACACACTGGTCTTCTCAGTGAATGGTTGTTCAGGGGAGGGCGTGCCAGGACAAGTCTTATCCTTGGAGGAGAGCAAGCTGGGTTCCTAGCACAGCTAGAGAACTGATCAAGCTGTGCTCTCCTGCCTAGTGTAGTCAGTTTTAAATAGGAAAGTAGAGGGACTGGTAGGAACACCAGGGATTTCACACAAAGGAAACAATACAAAGAGAAGAAGATATGTTTCCATACAAGTACATGGTACGGCTGGCACAATTTAGGAATTTGAAATGTTGGGCTTACATTTTCTTAAAGGCCTTGTGCACACAGGACACTTTAAACACCACTTTTAGAGGCATTTTTTGTTTTTTATGCCTCTAAGCACCCCTCAATGTTACACTATGGCGTTGATTTACTAAAACTGTAAATTTGGTGCAGCTCTGCATAGTAATCACTCAGCTTCCAAGTTTTTTATGAAAGCTTAACTGAACAAGCTGAATGTAAGAAGCTGATTGGCTACCATGCAGAGCTGCACCAGATTTTGCACTCTCCAGTTCTAGTAAATCAACCCCTACTGTATGTGAACATGCACACATAGGTGATTACAGGTGTTTAGAGGAAGAGAAAAAAAAACACCAGGGCCATCGCATTCAGGAGAGGAGCGTATCTCTGTCAAAAATGTATGCATCTAAATGCATGTAAACACATCTAAGCATAATTTAGCACTAGGCGCATCAAGTGCTTCGGCATTCATTCATTCCAGTGGCCAGAATAAAATAATATTGTGGCCAATGGAATCAATGAACACCCAAGCACCTGACTCGCCTAAACCCATGTGCAAAACACAGCTTTAGGTGCATTTTTAATGCTGTTTTTTTCTTCATTGGAGTATAGGTGACCAGGAGAGGGGAAAAAAATCAAAAAATGTTATTAATCCTAATATAAGAACTGTGAGGGCTAAATAGACTCTTTAAAATAAAAGTGCGCAGCAGGCACAGGGCAACCCTGAATTTCTAACAAGATCAACCGTTCTTTTTTTTTTTCTGCACTTATTGAAAAAAAATGCTTTCAGACAGACCAAAATGGAGCAATTAAGAGAAGTCCATTGTCAAGGTTTACATACATTTTAAATGTTTAGACATTTCCATATCTTTCTGCCCATTAAGACCATACAAGAAAATACAAGAGTACAAAAACAGGGTCAAAATTCCTTAAAGATAATGTATTTACCACAATGTCTAAATGGCCTTCTAAGCTATTTGATAAAATAACATTCCTCAACATGTTATCTAATTCAGTTAGTATGTTTGAGATTAAGAGAACAATATTCATATGTAGCATGTACTCTATGTTATTTGACGTTAGAAAGAGTGTCAACTGCATAAAAAGACTGTAAGTTTAAAGATCAGGAACATGCTGCTTTGTTCCTCTGCTATATGGAAAATATCCTCTGTGTTTCAACGTCCATAGCTGCTCCTGTCAATCTTTCTAGACACAAAGGTGAAAAGCTGACAGGAAGCAAGCGGGCCTCAACCACACTTTTCTGCCTTTTGTGACAGAAAAAAACAGGCCTCATTCCATTTTTCATCTTTTCTGACAAGAAAAAACAGGTCCAAACTTACTTTTTTTGCTAGTTTTTTTTTCTTTCCAAAGTTACATAGGAGAATGGTTATGTTTTGTTTGGATTTCTTGGTCTTCAAACACTGCACATTTTCTATTCATGGCAATTTTCAAGCACGTTGGTTTAGGTGCAGTCTAGTATGTCATCCATACGCACAAAGCCATAGCTTAACATGCAGTCAGAGCCAAACCTCTGACACTTAAATTTGAAGAGATGTCATGAGAGTCATCCAGCTGTCTACCAGGCAATTGGGGGTGCTAGCTAAGTGCCACCATTTCACATTTAACATTTAAAAGCTTTCAATACAGCCACAAAATTATCAGTCAAGTGTAGCTAAAAATATGAAGTGGCTTCCTGTGTGAAAAAATCGAAAAGTGCTTTTTGGATTGGAAACACTGCTGCTTTGAATTTGGACAATTATCCAAAGAATATATATGATTACGGATATGTACAGAAGTACACACTTATATAAATACAAATTTCTAGAGGAAAAAAACGTCCACAGCATCCTACAGACCAGATATTCTAATATGTTTTCCACTGTGGCCTATCAAGCTTGCCATAAAAGTTTGGTGAAAAAATGTGTTTATCACTGCATATATATAAAGTATATTAGACCCATTTTATAAACTATAAACCTTTTCAAGAGACCATGTTGCCAAACCATTCATTTTTAGTGAAAATATTCCCATAAGTTTACATGTACAGCTGACATATTTTAGAAATGCTTTTTCTTGTAAAAGCCTCCTTTATGTAGACATCCAAAAGCCTTGAGTTTTCTGTTGGGTTCCACCATATTAAATGTGATGTGAGTAGCCCTAACTTTACAAAATTACAGTTAAATCATAGAACAATTATGTATTTTAATGCTTCAGAGTTTAGTTGCAATGTGCCTCTGAATATGCTAGAAAATCCGACTACTCCTGGAAGAGTCAATTGCCTAACATAGCCCATCATAGCCCTCTACTCTTCTGGGAGTGTCTAATTATTGTCTGTGCTGGTCCATCTCTTCCTCCCCTCTTTTCACCTCCCTAACTAACCTTTTATGCAGCTGCTGGGAGAGAGGCAAATGGGAAAACTATAAATTGTCACATCAATGACAGTTTTAAGTCTGCTGGAACTGTTGGCATCACATCCAAGAAGGTGATGCCCAGTAGCAGTCTTGAGCTTTTGGATGTCTATACAGGGAAAGCTTTTACAGCTAAATAAAATGCATAAAATGAGAGGATTTTTGGTGAAAAAAAAAAGTCTGCCCCCAGGATCTCTTTAACATTCAGAAAGTGAGAAGCCATCATAACAACCAAAACAAGTGTGCAGACCCAGAAACCCAAGCACAGAGATCTCGATGAATTCCTCAAAGGATTTAAAAGTGGTCCAGCACAGTAAATGAACTATTTTATGTGGCATACTTTGCACATAAGGTCCTTGTAATAGTTGTAGAGTAACTGTAATAAACATTTTTCACAATTTTCAGTCTTTCGCAAGGCATTTTCTTATCAATAGATGCTCAAAAGAACATTAAAGAGCATGTTTGGCCCAAAAACACACACAAGAAGTTGGTAACATGAAGGACAGGCTAAACAAATCTAGATTTGTTTTTGATAAGTAGTTCCAACCAGAACCAGTACAGTTAGTTCACTGCTTTATGCCCTCAAGAATCCATTAAGAGTGTGCACTAAACAAAAACAAATTACGGTAGTTCAACTTCCCATATCCCATTTAAAGCCAGATAACTAATATTCAAAGTGAGACAGTCCAATTTAGTGGAAAATTTCCAGTCATATACGTTGTAAAGATTTTTAGAAGAGAATTTTCTGCTATGCAGATATTGACATCGATAATTCCAATGTTCCAATGGGTGCTGAGAGCGTTTGCAATGATCCACGACTATAAGGAAAGTCCTGCCTTTACTATAATCACATGATAAGGATTTGTTTTATTTTTAAAAGCATCCCCGAACCCTGGACATCCATGTAGACCTGCAGCAATCCATGTGATAATAGCACAGGAGATGAAACCCCTAGTGCAGTATCCTAATGACATTGCCAAGGATGGTGAGGGGGCATTAATGTTGCTTTGTTCTAAGCTCTAAAACACCAAAACTCCGTGCATTGCGCAAGTTTTTGGGTGTCGCCCTGTTCAGGTGTAACAGGTAAAGTTTTGCCACACTGAGTTGCAACACATCATAGCTGCTGCATGGGTACACCCCTGTCTTGTGCCTTTGCAGATTAAGGGGGAGCAGTTGGGGGGCAGTTGCTAATTTTAACTGCCCCTTCTCAACCACAAAGGTAAACACGGCCAAAACATTAAAGTGTAAGTATAGGCAATACCTTATTTAAACAGTATTAAACTACACCCAAAAAATGTAAAAACATGGGTCACCTGCAGCGCTATGCTATAATGTGTTAGTATGTACCACATACTAGCATATTATAGCAGAGGAGACCATTAGGGTCTCTTCTTTTTCAAAAACCCTGCCTGCCTCCATTCGTGTACGTAGCTGGGTGGCTGCCACCTCCCCTTTGTGTGGAAAGCTCATCTATCAGGCATGCCTGGGTCATGCAGTGATGTAATCATTCCCCCTGCCTGTATCACATTTGTTTGTACTCTGAAAAGCAATCCATGGGTATTTGTATTTGAGACTAACACGCCGCATTTGTGGTGCAGTAATTTTTACTTAAATGGGTGAGTGTGACAGGCGATGCCACCTGTCAACTCGATATCCCACATAAAATTTGCCATGGCCAGGACCTTTGAACAGTCCGGCTGTATTGTAGGCATTAAGGAGACCGTTGGGGGGCAAAACCTTCCTGTGCCTAAGATGGACAGATCTGGTAGGAGCAGTTCTGAGCAGTGCTTTGATGTGATCATCCCTTGCTAACATGCCCCCCTCTCTTTGCACTTCTTATGCTGGCACTTGCCCTGGGAAGCGATTGGAGCTCAAGACAAGCACGGTCTATCAAAGCAGCTGTCTCTTTGCTAGCTGTGTTGTTGGATGGCTGTGTGGGGATGGGGGGGGGTGTGTGATCTGTCCGGCCCTGCAGCTACTCTTAGGCTAGGTTCACATATATGAGGGTGAGAGAATGTATTTAAATCGCACACATTCCCACACCCACAAGCACCCACAGGCAAACCTCCACATTATTTAGTTCATAATGGCTCTCCCACACATCTGAAACTGCAGCACATTTCTGTGCGTCTGCAATTTTTTCCTGCGTTATTGCAGGTAAAGCAGCTTATTCAAATGAATGGGCCTGCTGTCCCCGTGCAAACGTGACCAGCACCAATCCCATAGTTGTGAACCTATGAATGACTGTTGTCAAGCCTTGGTGCTCCATTTTGGGGGGGAGGCAAACAAACCACATGCCACCCCCCGTCGCTCGCTCGTCCATCGGCCCACCAGCCCTGCACTTACCTCATCTAGGTCGCGGGCAGCTTCATATCCTTCCTTGGTCTCCACCTCCTCAGAGGCCTCACGGCCTTCCCAGCGGCTCCCCCTGCGTCTCCTCCTTATCAGCAGCTTCCTCCTCAGTGGCCAATACGGTCACTTCTCCTCTCAACAATTGGGCCTCAGGACCTGCTTCCTGATTGGCTGGGAGGAGAATCAGGACGACAATAGCGACTATTAATTTGCTATTGTCACACAAGTGGGTGGACTTGGAGCGCAGTGCTCTGCACCTTGAGCCCACCCTTTTTTAAGCCAATAAGAGCCTCTGGCTCTAATCACATGCTTAAAAAAAAACATAAAACATAAAAAACATATGGAATAGGGGGGCGGTGCCCCCTGCCCCCGTATGGATGGGCCGCCTATGGAAGCCTAAAGCCTCATACACACAATCGGATTTTTGTCCGGGAATTGTGTGAAGGCAGACTGTTTGCCTAAAATCCGACCGTTAGTACGCTCCATCAGACAATTGTTGGCCAATGTTCCACCAACAAATGTTGGATGGCAGGCTAGTAAACTTTCAGCGGGCAACGGTCTGTTGTCAGATTTTGCTTGGAATCAATGCTCACCAAACAAGACATTAGCAGAAGGTGTCCAAATGGTGACGTTCGAGAGCTGAAGTTCCATGTAGTACGTCACTACATTCGTGTTTGTTGGACGACAATTGTGTACCGTTTGTATGCAAGACAAGTTCACGGTACACGCCTTTTGAACAAAAGTCTGGCGATTTGTCTCTGGAAAATGCGATTGTGTGTACGAGGCTTTAGACATGACATAGAAAGATTGGACAAAGTATAATGTACATTTTTTTCCCTAGGAGGTAAGAACACAGCAATTAAAGATAGAACAAGACTACTTCTTTAAGGAAATAATATGCAAGATGTCTGTAAGAAGGAGAAAGAAAAAATGAAGAACCGGTGAACTGATGTGCTCTGAAGACAGACAATAATTCTGTTATTTCCGGATCAGTACCTAGTAAGTGAAATTAAGAGAATTACAGCAAGCAGCTGTGCAAAGATTCAGATTCAGTTGCAGAGCATATCACTAAATAGCAGAATAATTATTCCTAGAAACAAATCACTCAAGAAGCATTACTGGCCTGAGTGACGCTAATACCGGTCCCCAAGTCTCCAGTTTATCTGTGAGTGTTCTTTCTAAAAGTGGAACCAATTAATTCAAACATTAGTCCACTGGACTGTCTATTTGAATTGAAATCAAATTTCCTCTCCTCTCCGTCCTGCTTAGCTGAATTTTTATTACCTGGGAAAGAAAAGGCTTTAGCTCCGTAACAGACTGAGATAAATATGGATTAATTTAATTTTATTTGGACTTGATGGCCATTTTGACCTCTTAAAATTACAACTGTTGCCCAATAGTAGACCCCACAAGCTGCCTGCTGTTAACTTAAATCCAAACTCAAATCAAAAACCTTTTATTGTGTTTGAGATGGCGTAGAGAAGGGTTAGGTTTGTCAGGGTTTTATTGCTCCCCCCTGGTTTCTATTGGGGAAATTTCGCCTCAAGTCTTCTCAGTAGGTGATGGGAAATATCTTCATAGAGACAATGCCAAAAATAAAAACCCAGTTTTTGTAGCGTGAGAAAGGGTTAGAACTTCCTCACTGTCTGTGCCTGCCTGTTCTGACAACAGATGCCCCCTCTGTTTTTGTACAGGTGTCACAGATGATGGAAGTGAGCAAAATTCTCTCCAGTGGGGTCACAGACAAAAATAGGATTTTCTTTCAATCTCAGTGATGCCGATAAACGGGACAGATAGAGAGGGTGAGTTTCTCTAACGAGGGTACAGGCAGCAAAAAAACCTGACATGTGTCCTAATCCCTCTCCACTATATTCAATGCTAAAAAAAATGTGGCTTTTTTTTATACTTCATTGATCTGCCATAGAGATACACCTAGCGTATCCCTGCTTTGTTGTCTTAAAGAGGAACTGCAGTCTGCTCACATACTTTGTAATAAAAACATCTTAGCCATTCTAAGGCTTCCCTCCAACCATTTTGCATATTATTTTATATATACTGTGATTCTGTACTTGCCAAATATGCTGCAGAAATCTCCCTCCACTGAGTCTGGCTGCATCCATTTTAACTGTGGGCAGCTGAAGCTGCTGCCTGTTCACTTCCTGGATTTACACAGACACAGAGAGGCACACCTCCAGCTCTGCAGCTCTCATTGGCCCTCTTATGACTCATCCCCCCTCCCTTCCTGGCAAACTCTCACGAGAGTGAGAGAGAGAGCTGTGCATGATGTCATTAGCCTAGACTTTTTACCAGACAAGAAACATGAAGTGGGCTGTATAGGGTATTTACTGGCAGAAAAAAAAAATGTTTTACTATCCAAAGTTAAAACAACAACAAGGGCAGAAGATTTAATAGATGGAAAGATGAGAAAAGCACTGAAGTTCCGTTTTAAACTTCCCAAACATTTGTGTGAACATTTGTATAAAACATGTCATTAGTACATTCAATAATGTGACAGATGTTGTTTAACCACTTCAGCCCTGAAAGAATTGGCTGCTCAATGACCATGCAACGTTGTACCCAAACAAAATAGACGTCCTTTTTTTCCCACAAATAAAGCTTTCTTTTGGTGGCATTTGATCATCTCTGTGTTTTTTTATTTTTTACGCTATAAGCAAAAAAAGAGCAAGAATCTTGAAGAAAACACAATATTTTGTACTTTTTGCTGTAATAAATAGCCCCAATTTTCTTTTAAAAAAGCACATTTTTTCCTCAGTTTAGGCCGATATATATTCTTCTACATATAATTGGTAATAAAAATTGCAAAAAGCGTATATTGATTGGTTTGCGCAAAAGCTATAGCGTCTACAAAATAGAGGATAGATTTATGGCATTTTTTTATTATTATTTTTTTTACTAGTAATGGTGGTGATCTGCAATTTTTATCGAGACTGTGACATTATGGCAGACACATCGAACACTTTTGACAAATTTTTTGGGTCGATTGACAAGTATACAGTGATCAGTGCTATAAAAATGCACTGATTACTGTATAAATGTCACTGGCAGGGAAGGGGTTAACACTAGGGGGCGATCAAGGGGTTAACTGTGTTCCCTATGTGTGTTCTAACTGTGGGGGATGGAACTGACTATAGGAGATGAGAGATTGTGGTTCCCAGCTCGCCGGAACTCACAATCTCTCTCTCCTCTCCTCACAGAACTGGGATGTGCGTGTTTACACACACGCGTCCCTGTTCTGCCTCTCGTGCCCGCGATCGCTCGTGGCAGGAGGTCATCGCGACCGTCAGTCACGAGCATTGGCACCCCCCAGGGTGCGCGCGCCTGCTATCACGATTAAAGGGACCAATGTATAGCTACAAAGGTTTGCGGGATCATGCTGACCTGCCACAATATAATGACAGCGGCAGGTCGGCGGGTGGTTAAAGGTATTTTGAAAACTGTTTACTTTCAACATTCAATTTTGGAGTGAATGGACTTTCCCCAACATAAACCACATTTACTGTGAAGCCCCTTTCACACAAGCCAGATCATTTTTTTCTCAGCAGGGAATCTATCCGCTGATCCCTTTCTGAACTGAGCGGAGCAGCAGGAAGACAAGTCCATACAGTCCATGAAGAGTGGACACGGACAAAATCCGCTCTGCTCTATGGGCAGTCGGATGGAAACAGACCGGCTGTCCATTTACTGTACACCTGGCTGCCCTCTGATCCAATCTGGTCAGACACAGGGGAATGGATCCCCTTCTGTTTGCTGGATCGGATTGGAGGTAGGCAGGTGTACACGCCGGACACAAGTCTGTTTACATCCGCAGCTCCATAGAGGGGAGAGAAGGATCTGATTGGGTCCACCTGAAAAATGGACCTGTTTGGACCGCTAGTGTGAAAGGGGACTTAGAAAGTCATTTTTTCATCTTGCTCCTTCAAAATTTGTTGTCACTACGGCTTAAAACAAACATTGCTTTGGCCTCACTAACAATTGGGAAATCAAATGAACGTTCTTTTTTTGAAAATTTTCAAATTAATTTCCTCTACTGTATGGTCAGCTCTAGTCCACATTTACTGCACCGTTTAGCCTAATTTCTTCATTTGCATATTGCAACCATCTCCTGAGCCTAGGTCAGACAAACTTTGCTGTCTCCAAAGAATACCAGGTATGAATGAATGCCAAACAGGATTTGACTATTGTTCAAGAAGCAACCGCTTTGTATAAATATTCTCCTTTATTGTTCAGTAAACCAAGCCCACAGAGTCATTATAAGATTCGATCCTTGCTAACCTGAATCTTCCAGCTTGCGGTTTGCAGGTCTTTTTTTATTAAATTCCTGTGCATGTCGTTCCTGGGCTGTGCTGCCGCTTCCTCTTGAGACGTTTCACAGCTATGCACAGTAAATGAGATTGAGGAATTATATTACTAACTGTTTGCAAGTTACTGAAATAGAACAAGACAAAACGCTGACTCAGTTCCTACAGCTACTTCTTCAAGTAATTGTATAAATATTTAAACTGTTATCTCTACGGCCCGTCAAAATCTTTGCATTCTGGAGCACTTTTCACATTGCAGGTTTAGTGTGGGTGTTAACAGAACTTTGCAGTAAAAAAAAAAAAAAAAAAATAATAATAGTTTCAATTTGTGATTAGTATTCTGACTGTAGAAATATGTACAGTATAGGAAAACAATAGCATTGACTGGGAACATTGAATAAGGATTTGTCTAGAGGGCTGCGAACAGAAGGGAACATCTAAAATTTTAATTTGCTGCTCATTTTTCTCTTTGGTGCTGTATGTTTCTTTGCTTGTAAACGATTATTAATTTATCTTGTTTCTTTTTGTCTACAATGTAGCAGAAATGATGCAGTGCCCAATGCTTGGTATCAGGAACCACATCTATTATTTTGTGTTCAAGAAAAATTACAGAACTAAGGTTTTGTGGTCGGCCACCACTACTCTGTAGTTTTGACAAAAAAAAACTGAAATTCCATAAAAAATGTGCAGTTCTAATGATAGTTATTAATTTTTAAAGTGTATGTAAACCTCAAACCAAACATTTTAGCACTGCGTTCCTTTGTCCCTCATAGTAAATATAATGCTGGATTGTATTTATGCATGAATTGCAACCCAGGCTAAACACTAAGGGATTGATGTATAGAAACTTTGTTGTGCAAAAATTCCCACAGCTCCAATGAAAATTGCCATTTTTTGATTATTTCCTAGGATTCTATGTGTCATCTAGAGGCCATAACATGGTATATTTCAAAAATACATCAATCAGGCAAAATACCACATTAGGTCCACTAGATGGAGCGTACGATCATAAGAAATAACTATATAACTCAAAATATGGCAATTTTCATTGGGGCTGTGCAAATTTTTGTCACATTTGTACAGTAAAGTGATCCTGCCAGTCCAGTCAAAAACGCATAGCTTCCTGTTCTACAGTCATATTTCGGTATGCTATTTTGAAGGTCCCAGGAAACAAGATGGTCACTTGATATGTTCCTAAAGCACATGTTTCTGGACAGGGCCTGAGGTAAGCAGGTTTGTAACAACTGCCAGGTTACCTGGTATCGGCCTAAATAATGACATATGCAGCCAGAACACCATGGATCCATGGTCAAGAGTCCAAGAGTTTATTGAAAGCCATAACATTAAAGCAACTGCTGGTGCAACAGTTTGAGGCTATGAGGACCTTCTTGTCAGGCATGTGGTGTGGAAGAAGATGGAACTCAACCTGATTATTCAACCAGAGCTTTGTTTCTGATGGTAGCATGGTCAGGTTGGGCCCTAACCACCACCTACTGGATGCCATGCCATTGTGAGCCTGTAGTCCCCAAGTCAGCCTTTGGCAGCAGGCTCAAAGCCCCAGCCCCTCCCCCCAAAAAGACAGAGTTGATTGACATTGGCAGGAGCAGCTCATCATCATTAGGTATCTCCAACCCCAACAATTGGGGAGGAAAAGATGAAAGCCTTCATTTAAGTCTCACTAAAATAATGGTAAAAAAGTTATTTTTGAGGCACTTTAGGTGATTTCTTTAATAAGTCCAGTTTAATAAAGCTCCGCTGTTTGTCAATGCACTTTAATGGGCTAAATGGTCTACATTTACATGAACCTATATGTATATGACAATCAGCGCCACCCTAATTCTTACTAAAGTGCTAAGTGTAACTACCGTATATACTCGAGTATAAGTCGAGTTTTTCAGCAGTTTTTCATTTTTTTGTGCTGAAAGTGCCCACCTCAACTTATACTCGAGTCAAGCACTTTTCTGCAGCAAAAAATTAAATTTTCTGAACCGACTTTGGGGCCCCGTATCTCAGGGCCACTTGGTGTGCAAACCCAGTAGAACTGGTACCACAACATATCCAAAGCTGAAGTTCCTAGCAACAAGTTGCTCCGAGATACGGGGCCCCAAAATCGTTTCGGAAAATGTCATTCTCTGCTGCAGAAAAGTGCTTGACATTTTCTGAACCGAATGTGGGGCCCTGTATCTCAGGGCCACTTAGTGCTAGGAACTCCAAATTTGGTACGCAAACTCAGTAGAACTGGTACCACAACATATCCAAAGCTGGAGTTCCTAGCACCAAGTGGCCCCGAGATACGGGGCCCCAAAATAGGTTCGGAAAATGTCATTCTCTGTTGCAGAAAAGTGCTTGACATTTTCTGAATCGGGTCCACTTGCTAGAAACTCCAGCTTTGGATATTTTATGGTGCTAGTTCCACTGGGTTTGCACACCAAATTTGTTGTTCCTAGCATTAAGTGGCCCCCGAGATACGGGGCCCCAAAATCGGTTAACTTGGTCCATCTGCAGTAATGTCATTTCGGGACCCTTTGGCTGCAGCTAGGGGGCATCTAGGAACCCTTAACTACCAAGTTTGAAGTTCGGGGGACCTATGGCTGCAAATGAGCACAGTGAGGCATGCAAATGGGCACAGTGAGGCTGCAAATGGGCATTGTTGACCCTCTTTTCCACTTACAGTAGCTGTGCATTTCTCACCCTCGTCTTATACTCGGGTCAATAAGTTTTTCCCATTTTTTTGTGGTAAATTAGGGCCTCGACTTATACTCGGAACGACTTATACTCGAGTATATACGGTAATCTGTTTTTGGAGTAAACTTGTATCTGGACTAGAATAGCTAAGTTGGGTACTTAAAGTGGTTGTAAACCCCAGCCATGAAATTTGAACTAAGCATGTACAGTATATCTATAGTGTTAACATGTCCATTTCCAAAGCTCTAAGTATCATTTTTCTCTGGTGCTTCGTTCCTCTGTTATCATCAGTATGAGTCAAGTCTGACGAATTTTACCAACACATGAGAAAACATGAGCTAAAACCTGTCTCGTGGAGGGAGATAAGCACACAGCTTGTCTATTCAGAATACAGGTCTGCGTGTTTCTTCATTCCTCTGCCTATGTGGAGGGGGTGTGTCCCTTTCCTGCAATCAGCTCTCATACAGTGTATAAGAGCTGTAACTGCAGTTCTCCAGTGGTGGCTGGTGCTCAATATTGCAGAGGGGGGTGGCAAACAAACCTGGCCCCCTCACTTGCACTGCTGCCCCCCCACTCGGGAGACAGATGGGAAGGTGGCAATCAGTGGCCATACCTTAGGAGGCCGATGAAGAGGTGGTGCTGCATCCGGGGTAGGGCTCGTGGAAGTTTAAAGAGGCTGTTGCTGCCCCTCCGCCCCTCCACCTGCTGCTCCTTGCTCCAGCTTTCTGAGGGAAGAGCCGAGCCCGTTGCTTCTCCCCTTTTGAACAGGAAGTGGTCCTAAGACTCCCTGGCCAATTGGGTCTCAGGACCAGCTTCCTGACTGGCTGGGAGGAGAAAAATAAAGAAATTAGCGAATATTAATTCCCTAATGTCACACAACTGGTGGGCTCAGGGCACAGTTCTCTGCGCCCTAAGTCCACCCTTTTTTGAAGCCAATTAGAGCCTCAGGCTCTAATCATGTGCTTAAAAAAAACCCCATTGAAATCCATGCATCCCGCGCCCTGCATGTAGATTAGGGGCCAGGCGCATGGATTAGGGGTGCGGTTTCCCTGCACCCCTGATGGAGCGGCCGCCACTGCTCCACCCCCTTCTCTGTACTCTTCACAGATGCGTAAGGATTTTTTCACAAATCAGCACTTTGAATGGTTGTAGACAAGAGAAGATTGCAGTTAAACAAGTAAAACCTATGTAGAAGGATTTGTTTCATCTCTCTGTATCACCTGAGGCTATTCACTTTACTCAGTATATAGGAGGGTTTACAACCACTTTAAGAGAGAAGTACATGGCCTTGGCTTATTTAAAACAAAATTACCATCCCTGACATGTTCACCTTAAAGAGGAACTGCAGTCTGCTCACATAATTTGCAATAAAAACACCTTTGACATTCTTAAGATTCCCTCCAACCACTTTGCATATTATTTTATATATACTGTGATTCTGTACTTGCCAAATATGCTGCAGAAATCTTCCTCCACTGAGTCTGGCTGCAACCATTTTAACTGTGGGCAGCTGAAGCTGCTGCATGTTCACTTCCTGGATTTACACAGACACACAGAGGCACACCTCCAGCTCTGCAGCTCTGATTGGCCCTCTTATGACGCATCCCCCTCCCTTCCTGGCAAACTCTCACAAGAGTTAGAGAAAGAGAGCTGTGCATGATGTCATAAGCCTAGGCTTTTTACCAGACAAGAAACAGAAAGTGGGCTGTATAAGGCAGTGTTTCTCAACTCCAGTCCTCAAGGCACACCAACAGATCATGTTTTCAGGATTTCCACTATTTTGCACAGGTGATTTGATCAGTTTCACTGCCTTAGTAATTACCATAGCTGTTTCATCTGAGGGAAATCCTGAAAACATGACCTGTTGGTGCGCCTTGAGGACTGGAGTTGAGAAACACTGGTATAAGGTATTTACTGGCAGAAAAAAAATGTTTTACTATCTAAAGTTAAAACAACAACAAGGACAGAAGATTTAATAGATGGAAAGATGATAAATAACTGAAGTTCCACTTTAAGGTAGAATACCAGCTAAAGGCATTGCACTTAAAACATCATTTTTATTTACTTTTTTTTTTTACTCCAAAATAATCCTTCTGATTGAAACTTTTATTTTCAGCTGTCATTTTCTACTATTGACAGTTTTTTTTTTTTTTTTGATGCTTGGATCAATGAGGCTTCCTATTGTTTACAGTTTCTCCACTGCAGCATCAAGTCTTAGTGACATTCACATTGCTATAAAATGCTGGAAAGTCAATCTATACCATGTGGGAATTAGATGAATGATTAATCGTTTTGCAATACAAAACTCATTTAAAAATGTTATTGGGGAAAACGAGAATACAGTCTCAAAATCTCACCTGCAATCTATGAAAGTTACAAGGATTGCTGCTACAGGGAAATTTGCATACCTCCGGTAGTAGACATATTTCAGTTTTCTAAAAATGCTCATGTAGGCATACAGTATAATATTACTTCTTCTAAAACACAACAAAAGAAATCTGAATAAAGAAAGTGTAACTGTATCATGCTCAGTCGATGTATATATTAAAAAGCCAAGTCATGTGGAACGTAATGTAGAACACCAGGCAAATAGGAAAATACAGTACATGCAAACTAAACAAAGAAAACTTAGGTTTGGTTTTTTTTTTATATCTTCACAAGGGACGGTACTTACATTGAAAGAGAAGTCTGCCTTGTGCTGTTGGCTGCTGTCTTAGTTGAACTCTTTGGTCCTCTGCTCCCCCATACCTGCACAGTGGTAATCTTCCAGTGCTGCAGGGGTTCATTTGAGCCGCTGGTCCTGCCACAGGCACTTGTCAAGAGTGCTGAATATGCCTGCTCTTTCTTCAACCTCCTCCCTTCAAAGAAGCTGTACTATAGTTTCTAGTATGAAAAGAACTCTATGAATGGAGCATGGGTGGATGAACAAAAGGTCCACCTCCTCCATTCATAAAGTGCTTTTCATTTCTGGAAGCTTCATTTCTATACTACTGCTTTTAAGGAAGGGGCATAAATAGCAGGCTTGGCATAGTTGGACTCTTAACATGATCCAGAGATTTGTATTAAAATATTTAAACAATATTTGAACTAAACTTAAACTTTAAAAGAGAAGTATGGACTTTTCCAAAAAAAACCAACATTTATACTTACCTACTGTAGGTGGATGCAGCATTGCTCCAATCCGATGCTGCATTTGTCCCCCACTAACTCTGCACTGAGAACTGAGCAATCAATGACCCTGATCGCTCAGTTCTCAGCATTCTGTGAGCAGAGAGTTGGGAACTGCCAGTCTCCAGTTCTCTGCTCAGAATGAACTGCACTCCTGTGATCCATAGGAGAAGTATAGCCAAAATAGCTTTGGCTATACTTCTCCATTAATGTGTTACCTGCCAAAATATAAGTAACTTTGATAAGTTATGTGATATTCACAAACACCTCTACTAGTCAGTAAGATTGATTTGCTACTTCCTACAATTAGCTTTACTGTTTGCTGCATCTGTTAGCTCAACAGCAGAGACATTGCTGATTCTCTGGAAATTGTGTAGTAATTGTATTTAGATGTCTGAGTATAATTTACATGACTGGGGTATGGCTGATGCGCTGCTTGCCCCCGCTTGCTAACTGCAACCCATAATCTTTTACCCCCCTTAACATACCTAAAGAAATAAAACACACCTTCTGGATTAAATGGCTGTATGGCCTTTATTAAAAACCATAACAAAATTACTATAAAAAATAAATTCCAATTTTAAATATATATATATATATATATATATATATATATATATATATATATATATATATATATATATATATAAATATATATATATATATATAAATATAAATATATACATAACCCAACTTTTTAAACTGACTCCTTTGTCTGAGGTTCATGAAGGAAGGTTTGCTTTCGCATCGGCTGTACCACCACCACCACCTAGGCATCCTGGCCCCTAGCCGCGATCCCACCAGCTCAGGGACAAACTATTGCCACCTTCTTGCCCAATGCAGCCCGATGACCGATAGCCCATTATTTCCAGATAGGGAAGGTACCCGTACCAAGATAGGCCCAACCCGTTCCACACCATATATTGTATACCTTTCACCATTTCGACCTTCACGAACCAGAGACCCCTGCATCCATCAACCTAAAACAATAAAACATAACATTAAACAAACCACACAGCTTAAAGCGGAGTTCCACCCAAAAGTAGAACTTCCGCTCTTTTGTCTCCTCTCCCCCTCCAGTGCCACAATTGGCACCTTTCAGGGGGAGGGGGGACAGGATACCAGTCTTTGACTGGTATCCTGTCCCCACTTCCAGGAGTACAGGCCATGGCCCATGACATCACCGCGGGGCTCCCTCCTCCTCCCTCCTCCTCTCTCTGTCATCAGGCCAGTAGGGTGGAGGAGCGGGGCCTCGTGCATGCGCAGTAGGGTTCCCAGCGTTATGAAAACATCAGCTGTAGTGCTGACATCGCTGGACTCCAGGACAGGTAAGTGTCCTATTGTTAAAAGCCAGCAGCTGCAGTTTGTGTAGCTGCTGGCTTTTATTTTTTTGGGGCGGAACACTGCTTTAATTACAGAGAGGGAAATAAATTTCACTCTGATGTTGCATCTTTTCCTGCTGCCCCCTTACTTAGCTAACCCCCAGCTCCCGGGATTGATCAGTATCCTGGCCGCACCTCCTTGCCCTGCTATTGCCCAATGACAATACACCTCCACCCCTTGACCTGCACATTTTTTTCAGGAACTAACCTGTGCAACCTCCCCAGCTATCCCCAGTCATGTGGGCCCTACACCCAGGTTCCCTTTTTATTCCGGGCCTGTTCTTTGTACACGTTTGCTCCTTTTTTTTTTAAAACACACATGTTTAACATTCTGCAACAAGAGAAGCCATGGCCTTGCCAATTTAGGACAAAGTGACAGTATCTGTTTAAAATTGCCCCATCCCATGACCATGCTTTACTCACCTCTCCAGTGCTTACATGTCATTTCCTCCTCCCCTGCAACCTCCACCAGAATACCCACTGCTGACTGGTATCATAACGCATTGGAAGTAGTGAACCCATCTCACATGTGACAGTGCTCTGTCTTAGCGATTGTCCACGAGGATTACATGAAGAGAAAAAGGTTGGGACTTTAAATGAAACATCTCAGGGAGAGAGGTGCCTCCATCCCTAAATTTGGGTAATATATGGGGGAATTGGGACTTTGACTGAGGCACATGAAGGAACCGGACATAGAAGTAAATGCATTTATTAAACAATCATTTACATAACACAGTAGGTCAAAAAATAAGTATTGCAGTACAAAATTGTATTGGTAAAAGAACCATAAACAATTATATAACATCTGGTACAAAAAGATAAATAGGACACTAAATTTTGTAGGATATCATATGCCAGTATTGCTCCACATGCAGGATAACATAAACCATAATTGCACAAGGTAAATGTCATCATGGGTCAAGTCTTTTGAGTATGCATCTTTGGTAGCTCGACACGTTTCTGGGTTAAATATTGCCTCATCAGGAGCAGATGCAAGGGACAATTATGTAGAGAAAAATATATATACAAAATGAATCTATAATAACCCCAGTAGCTGGGGGAGTATAGAGGAAGGAGCAAAGGAGGACAGTAGGAGGGAAAAGTATATCCATCCCCTTACTTACATCAAGATACAAAATGCCAGAGCAGAATACTGGGTGGCGATTGTCCACTAGGATTAAACACTGCATCAAGTCACTTGCTCTTCTATACCCAGTAGTGCCTGGTATTTTGCTGCAGCCATGGTGGGTTGCTGGAGCGGTAAGTATTAAAGTGATACTAAAGATTCTTTTTTTTTTTTAATAACATACATGTTATACTTACCTGCTCTGTGCAGTGGTTTTGCACAAAGCAGCTCCGATATTTTTTTTTTCGGGTCCCCCGTCGGCGCTCCTCCCCCGCGAGGAGTGCCCCCAGAGAAAAATGCTGGTCCTTGGTGCACCGTTGCGTGCTCGCTCATGAGCTGCTGCTCTATGCATCCATAAGACCCATATAGCAAGAGAATGTCACCAGCGCACCAAGGATGTTCAAAGTGGGTCCAAAGCTTTAATCAGCGATCACATCGTTACAGCAGATTGCAACGTTTTGGAGCCACACAGGACCCCATCACATGCTTGATAAAGGGGTCCTGCATAGCTCTGAAACATTGCAATCTGCTGTAATGATGTGATTGCTGAATAAAGCTTTGGACCCACTCTGGAGATCCTTGGTGTGCTGGTGACATTCTCTTTCTCTGACTTGACACAGTTCTAGCCGGTGGTCGCTTCAGCACCCACTTGTAGCCATTTCTATGGGAATGTGTGCATTGGGAACAGTGTGTTGGAAGCATAAGACACATAGAGCTGGGGCTCGGCCTCGCCCCCCCTTGCTCTCTCCTCATTGGCTCACTGGCTGTGGGAGCCAATGGTTTGATTGACAGCAGTGGGAGCCAATGGGCTTCGGGCTTCTGCTGCTGTCTTAGCCAATGAGGAGACAGTGCCCCCATACAGTCGAGGTTATTGTGAACATTGCTGGATCTGAGGGGGCACAGGTAAGGATTGGGGGGGGGGTTGGTGGAAACAAACCTTCAGCCTTTAGAACCACTTTAAGTGGTTGGAGTTGGTAGACAGTTGAGGTTGGTAGAAACAGAAGAAAATGTTCAAAATGTGATCCTGATAAAAGAAAGGCTGCTTTGGGTGCCAAAGGTTGTGTGCCAACAGGTTCCAACCTTGGCAGTGGTAACTCTCCCATTTTACCCTGTCCATGGGATGTGAACATTAGGCAAAAAAATAATCATTAGGAGTTCTGATTATTCCTGAAAAAACAGTAAGTATACTTCATGCATGGGTACTTTTAGTCTATGCACCTTTTGTATGTAATTAATAAACTACAACAATAGGAGGTCTAGCAAGAAATCACCTATCCATCTCTGTTGATAAAATCCGTGATAGGTCATTCATCATTGCCAGTGGGGAAAGCATTGCTGTTCTGTCCAAATGTTAATCAAAGTGACCAAACGATAAGAAACCAGGAGTTTTAATTGGCTTGGATCTCCAGAGTGCTACTATTTTTTAATGAGTAGAAGAGGAGCCATAACGGCATGAAATTACACATTGACTACTTTTATCTTATTTACTACTAGTAAAGATTAAGGATGAGCTTGAGGTTCGGGTCGAACATATCTTCGACTCGAACATCGGGTGTTCATCCGTTCGTCGAAAAGCGAACATTAAGGGGTGCTCACGGCAAATTCTAGCGACACGGAACGCCCCATATTGCACTGCGAGATCGCAGTGCGTTGCTGCGTGATGACTGGCCAAAGCATGCACCTGACCTGCATGCTTTGGCCAATCCCAGCGCCCTCTGCTAAGAGAGCCATAATTGGCCAAAGGCGGGTGCCTTTGGCCAATCATGGCTCAGGGGGACTAAGTCCACGCCCCACACTGTATAAAGCTGCCTATACGGCGGTCCTGTGTAGTGTTGTTGGTGTGGACGGAGAGATAGCTTGATTTAGATTAAGCAGGCAGGTTTTTTCAGTTAGTGGCAGTGTATTTGATATACATATATATATATATATATATATATATATATATATATATATATATATATACAGTCAGTCTAGTATATACAGTCATCTAGTATATACAGTCATCTAGTATATATAGATATATCTATATATACTCTGCATTTAGCATAGACTATAAATTCAGTGTTTACTCTATATTCAGTCAGTGCAGGCAGTGTATTAATATATATAAAAAGAAAAAACCAACTAGTTGGGACTTTATATGAGGACATTTGAAGAAATGTACCTCCATCCCCCAATTCCTTTTTGTTGTATTAATATATATAGACAGTCACATATATATATATATATATATATATATATATATATATATATATATATATATATATATATATATATATATATATATATATATATATATAGTGTGTACAGTTTCTACTACACTTCTGGTGGTGTACTCAATGATTTTCATCTATATTTCCGGGACACGACAATACATTACAGCCGCAAGCAGTTTACAGGCATACTATAGACATCCCCCAGGCACGATATTTAAAGGAATATTTCATTTTTATTGTTTCACTTTAAGCCTTATTAAAATCACTGCTCCCGAAAAAAAATTGTAAACTTTTATTTGCATTGATACATGTCCCCTGGGGCAGGATCCGGGTCCCCAAACACTTTTTATGGCAATAATTTGCATATAAGCCTTTAAAATTAGCAGTTTTGATTTTTCGCGCTCGTGTCCCATAGACTTTAATGGTGATAGCATGTTCAAACTGAATCGGGGGGTGTTCGGCTCATCCCTAGTAAAGATCAACAAATTAGCATTACTCTAAGGAATTCCTACTGATGGTGGCAAAGGGTATCCTCCCACTGATTAGTAGCTATGCTTCCAGTTTGAAGAAAGCAATCACTCATAACCTTGTCATGTGCTAATTGTGCTTTTAAAATCATGTCTACACAGTATTGTATAGATAAACAGCCATGCTGAGATAAATCAGTTTGTATTTGCTGGGTGTCAGAAACAGGATCATTTTGATGTTAGCCAGACATTAATGGGCATATGAAATAAATCAATGCAAAAATTGTCACGTATAATACGACAGAATTAAGATTTAAAGCTTATTCTATGTGGGAAAGAAACACTTACACAGTTTTCAGATAATAGTAATAATAATAATAATAATAATAAAAATAATAATTAAAATAATTAGGAATGCACCGATACCAGATTTTTATCGGCGAGTAAGAGTACCAATACTATTGGTCAAGTACTCGCCGATATTGAGTACCAATACTTTGCAGTGCGATTTGTGCCTATGCAAAATGAATGGGCGCAAATGACACTGCCAAGAATCACATGCTATTTGAACAGGAATGCGGTGCGATTCCTGTCTAAATCTCATGCGTTTTCCCCACTGCTCCTGTGTGAACCCAGGCTTGTCATAGCAATTTCGGCCTGTGCAGTGTGGGAAACTACATGCGATTCAGACAGGAATCACATGGCATTCCTGTTCAAACTGCATTTGCAGTACAATTTTCGCCCATTCATTTCTATGGACACAAATCGCATTGTAAAAGTTTCGGGTATCGCGAGCATTTTGGAGAATGAAGAGTGAATGGGAGAAATAAAACTGACATTGACTAGAGATGGGTAATTTCTTTTCTTTATTACAGACATTTTTTCGTTATGTTTCTACTTTTTAAAATTGAAAAGGAAGCAGATGGACATTATAAATAACACAGACTTTAGAAAATATTCAAGCACTTCAGCAATTAAAACATAAAGTGCAGAAACTGCCTACGCCTTTAGCTGGTGCAAGCTCATAAATATATCCAAAGTTTACTATGTTCAAGTAAAAGGAAACTCTTTGGGTAAGATTTACTAAAACTGGTGCACATAGAATCTGGTGCAGCTGTGTATAGTAACCAATCAGCTTCTAACTTCAGTTTGTTTAAGTAAGCTTTAACAATAAAAAAAAACTAGAAGCTGATGGGTTGCTATGCCGAGCTGCACCAGATTCTGTGTGCACCAGTTTTCGTAACTCACTCTCAATTTGTTGCTAATTGAAACTAGTGCAAATTTGTATTTATTTTCCAGCCTGAATTAGTAAAAGAGTAAAATAATAATGAGAAACTAAGATATTAGTGTATGCGAGCAATGCAACACCATCAACCCAGTGTCCCAGTTCTGCTCCCGGAAGGTGCACAGCTGCTCGTCTCTAGCAAGTAAAAGCTTTACAACAATTTTCAGCAACTTTATGGCAGTAATTCCTCTCTTATAAAAAGATGTGTTAAGTTTGGGTGAAACTGTGTGAATTTTGAGTGAAAATATTGATAAACACCTTAGTCACTGTTTAACAAAAATAGATACACATAACGTATTCATAAAACAATTCTTGTTGTGCAGTTATAATTCTTAGGTGAAGGAACTCACAACAACCGAGAATGTTCAGAATAGGCCCCCGTTCACATTGGCGCAATTTGACATGGGATTTGATAGGTCAAATTTGAATCTCAGCCTATTGCCAGAAATAGGAGCGACCCAATTAGTGCGACGCCGAGTTTGCGGTGCCACACCGATTTTAAAAAATTAGTTTCTGCACGACTTTTGGCGACTTCGGAGGCAATTTAAATAGACATCTGTGCATGAACTTGCACAATTTCAAAGCCCTGTTCAGTGTGAACAAGTGTCAAGGGTTCTATTTTTAAAAGGTCATAGGTCACTTTTTTGACATGTCTGACAAATAATACTGTTATGCCATCAGGTTTTAGCTTCTCCTAGAGGACTGAGCTTTGTAATTGTCTCTTCCTACTACTATGTAGTAATATGGAAATTGCTGGAGTTGGAGTTTCTGCTGGTGTGCCTTGCTAATGTGTTTAGTGTTGTTTCATTTAATATTCTCAAATATAAGCCAGTATTATAAGTTCTAATTAATGATAAATACCGTAATTAAAGCATATTTATTGTAAAAATGTAAAAACATAAATTTACTTCCACACTTAATTTCAATTTTTTTTTTCTAGCCCACTCCTATTAATCTGAATTATCTTGAAGTTTGACAACTTTGTTTTTGAAACATTCCACAAATTTACTTCATTGAATGCTGTGACTCGTATTCACTATGCCCTGTGAGTAGGCACTGCTGTGTCACACATTTTACAGAGCCTGCCTTCTGACCTACAGAGGTGCTGAGAGGAGGCGTAACAAGAGTTGGAGTCTGTACAGGTGCTTGCAGATACCAAGATACACTATATTGTCAAAAGTATTGGGATGCCTGCCTTTACATGCACAGGAACTTTAATATTGAAGCCCGTAGGGTTCAATATTAAGTTGGCCCACCCTTTTCAGCTATAACAGCTTCAACTGTTCTGGGAAGGCTGTCAACAAGGTTTAGGAGTGTGTCTATGGGAATGTTTGACCATTCTTTCAGAAGCGCATTTGTGAGGTCAGGCACTGATGTTGGACGAGACGGCCTGGCTCGCAGTCTCCGCTCTAATTCATCCCAAAGGTGTTCTGTCGGGTTGAGGACAGAACCCTGTGCAGGCCAGTCATGTTCCTCCACCTCAAACTCACTCATCCATGTCTTTATAGACCTTGCTTTGTGCAAGGTCCATAAACAGTAGCGATCTACCCTGCTGTTCTTTTGTGTTTTGACAGGGGGATGGCCCCCTTGCTAGAACACTTCCATTGGCCATTGGCTGTGAGCACTGATTGGGAGCTGGTCAGCAGTACTTTTTCGGTCATGCCCCTTTGACAGAAGCTGGGTGAACAGCTGCAGTACACGTGGGCCGAATGTCAGACAGTTTGTATTTAATCGGCCGATGCTGCCTGACATCTGACCCATGTGTATGGGGCTTTAGGGTAGCTTCACAGTTAGGTTCCCAGGCACTGTTTCAGCAGTATCTAACATTGGGTCATGCATACATCCTGACAATTTAAAAGGGCAGTCCACCCAAATCTATTATTGAGTGAATAACAAAAATCTGGTTTCACAACAAGTCACGGTGAGCGGATTTGCACTCAAATTCCACTTCACCCCAACTCTTGAACCTACTTCCTCAAGAATTTGGTAAAGGGATCTGCTACCAGTTTACATCCACGTTACAAAGGGAGAGAGAGCCATGCCCCTACCACAATGCAGGAAACCTCCAGTGAGCCCAATACAAAAGCAAATCCCCATTTATTAACTTGCAGATTGCACATTCCCTGCTCCAATGATGTCACTGCCTACTCAGAAAATACAATACTTGTATATAAGAAAATACAGTACAGTACTTCGTTACTAGAGAAGTGAAAAAGGGAACAAGGAACCCCACATTAAATATCCCTCTGAACCCTCTTCAAGCAAGAAAAAGTGGGGTTCTGCTCATACTGCTGACTGGAGCTCAAGCTTCCTGAGCAACCCACTGTATATTCTGTTGTGTGGAGCTGCACTGGTAAGAGGCCAACAGGCAATTCACCTTGCAATAGCAAATCTTAAGCAAGCTCTCTGCTGAATCATTGTTGGAGCAAGTTTGCTGGAATTCACTAATCTCTAATCAAAGCCGATGCTCCGGTTGGTGGGAACTGATAGGTTGAATTTTGCACAGGATCCATATATATTTCAGGAATACCATATTCAAGATGTCTCAACCAGAGTTGTTAAACCTGTTGTGATGGCCACAGCAAGTGAAAGGAACTGGGATCTGGGCACTGTAATCTTGAATAGATATAAAAAGGGTGATGGGTGATTCAACCAACTGACATCTACTTCAAACAGAAATATCAATTTGGGTTGGATTGACCCTTTAATTCACAAAGAATAAATAATAGCACTGGATCATAAGGCACTATTGCAATTCAGCATAGAAAAACTCTATAACCAATATGCTAGAATTTCATTTGTTAAGCTTACTTTCTGCAGTATCACATCACCTAACTATATTACCTTCCATTTTTTACACATCACATTTTGATCATAATAACAAATCATCTTTGCTCATGTGGAGTTGGAATGAACTGTTTTGTGCCATTTTCATCTTTAAATAAATAGCGCAATATGTCATACCGCCTGTTGGTTTGTTGAAGTTTGTGCCTTTTAAGATGTTTTATTTACTATTTCATACAAATGGTCTAATCAGATGTTTGGCAGTGCAACGGCCATTTTATTTCAGGATTTTTTTCCCCTCTATAAATACTGTGATTACAATGCCTCATTAAGTCAACTTGGAATTTATTAGAGGAATTATTTAAGTAAATGTGACAGTGTCTCTTCTGATTTGCTTTAGACGGAATGCTTCGGAGCAATGTTTTTCTTTGATTTTAATTTGTTTCCTATTTTGCCATCCAGAGATAGACTGGCAGGTTTGTCTTCATGCCTAATTAATGCATTTTAGGCCTCAGTGTCTGTGTGGGCTGCAGGCAGATATCAACTTGTTTGTGCATTAAACAGGCTTTGTCTACCAAAGCCAAAAATTAACAGTCATCAGAAATGTATTTATATACTATTTTATCTCAGCTGGTTAAATGCATTCATCTGCAGTAAATAGTTTATTGTTTATAGCTATGCAGTATATTATGGTGGTGGCCCAAATCTTGCATGAGAAATTCTTGATACAAGCACCATTTCACGGAAAACTCCACTTTCTCAAAAAAAAAAACCCACAAATAATAGACACATTAACCATTGTGTCATTTTGTCATTTAAAGTGGCTCTAAACCCTTACATACAGTATACCCAGTGAGGTGACCAGCCTCAGGTGATACATAGAGATGTACCTGTTTATCTGTAGCTATTCTCTTATACAGCCTTGTAAAACACTCAGATCAAAGTATTTTGCTCAGCAGCAGAAAGCATGAGGCATAGATCTGATGTTACACACACTGATGGGCTAGTGACAGGAAAAGCCCTCTTGCAGTTTTCCCAGCAGATTGAGGGTGAAACGAATGCCTGTGCATAGAAGCGCCATCCGGCGCTCGCGCACGCGCAATAGCGCCAATAGCGCTAATAGTGCTAACAAAAGTACGCGCATGCGCAATAGCGCCAATAGCGCTAACGTGCGTACGCGCATGCGCAATAGCGCCACTTGGCGCCAAAGATAGGCTATTTAAAGAAGACTGTTTCAATGCTGCCTTGCTGTCTGGTCTACAGCGTTTCCTGAGACCCCTGCTACCTTGTTACCAGTTTTCCTGTATCCAGTACTTACTTGGCTTGTTCCTGACTTACCTGCTTGCTGCCTGCCCCGATCTTGGCTTGGACTCTGACTATTCTCTTGGTTTGCCCTTCTGTACCTGATCTGCCCGCCAGTACCTTGACCCGGCTTGTCTGCATCTCCCTGCTGTCTGCAACCTGCTACAGGACTACAGTGCACCTCCCTGCTATCTGCATCCTGCTACAGTACTACAGTGCACCTCCCTGCTGTCTGCAACCTGCTACAGGACTACAGTGCACCTCCCTGCTGTCTGCAACCTGCTACAGGACTACAGTGCACCTCCCTGCTGTCTGCAACCTGCTACAGGACTACAGTGCACCTCTCTGCTATCTGCATCCTGCTACAGTACTACAGTGCACCTCCCTGCTGTCTGCAACCTGCTACAGGACTACAGTGCACCTCCCTGCTGTCTGCAACCTGCTACAGGACTACAGTGCACCTCTCTGCTATCTGCATCCTGCTACAGTACTACAGTGCACCTCCCTGCTGTCTGCAACCTACTACAGGACTACAGTGCACCTCCCTGCTGACTACAGGATCCTGCCTTCTACTTCAGTGTTCCAGTCAGGCACCTGTGCCCCTCTGTACTTTTGAGTCCCTGTTCACACCTTCAGGGGTTCTTAAGTCAGAGGCATACGAGAGGCCGTTCTCTGCATTCCGGGCTCCACCTACCAGGTACGTGACAGCTAGAGCACAGAGTTCCCTGAGATCTGAGAGCTGAATCGATGGCAGGGACACACCCCCTGTACACAGGCTCATAGGAAAACACACATAGTTGAGGCTATGATTCACCTGCTGTGTGCTGGGGGTGAGGGGAGGGACTGTCTCCTGGGATGCTCTGGTGTCGGCTTAAAGTTCTATCACTGACTCATGCAGATAGCGGAATAAGGTGAAATCAGAGAGGAGCACCACACACTGTACTTTGCATTCAGGCTAGTGCACACTATAGAAGCACATGCTTTGTTCATTTTTCATGTCTCAGGTTTACAACCACTTTATTCTTATTAAAAATGTAGCCGCTATTATTTTCTCGAAATGCCAAAACATTTAAATATGACTTCTTTGTAACATGGCACAGAGGTGGCGTTCTGTTGAAATTTTTTTCCAAAAAAGCCCCTAGATCAGGGGTCTCAAACTGGTGGCCCTCCAGCTGTTGTGAAACTACAAGTCCCATGAGGCATTGCGAGGCTGACAGTTACAAGTATGACTCCCCCAGGCAGAGGCATGATGGGACTTGTAGTTTTGCAACAGCTGGAGGGCCACTAGTTTGAGACCCCTGCCCTAGATATACTATTAGTAGGGAACTGATAGTGGTCTTCTAGACCAGTGGTCATCAACCCTGTCCTCAGGGCCCACTAACAGGCCAGGTTTTATGTATTACCTTGGGGAGATGCAGACTAGAATACTACAATCACTGAGCAGCAAATGATATCACCTGTGATGTATTTCAGTTATCTTGCAAACCTGGCCGGTTAGTGGGCCCTGAGGACAAGGTTGATGACCACTGTTCTAGACCACTACTTACCTCATCACTATACTGTAACACCAGGTTAATCAAATTAACATTGGTGCAAACTTTCCATTATCCACTCATCTTTAGTTAAGATGGCTGTTCATGTATGCTCTTGTTATGCAACCACTTCTGTTGTCCTTTGCACAACCCAACTAACCACCTAAAAATATAGTATGTGGATGATTTGGTCATTCATTTGGGGGAAAAAAATAACCTAACCAGAAGTTGTGTTTGGCGGTCTAAAACAAACATGTAAGGCTGACTGAGTGGAGTAGACCGTATATTTCTCTCTTCATTTATTTTAGAAATTTTTACGCAGAATTCAAATTTCTCAAGAACTTTTTAATATGGGCAAATAAAAATATCCGTGATCAAGTCCAGATCCATTTCACATATTACCCTTCGACGTCCATCTTTTTTGAGTTACACAAACTATTGAAGTATCCAAGTTAATGTATTCCATTTAAAAGGTCATTCATTTTTGGCCTACAGTCTTTGGTAATAAGATGTGCAAAAAAGGTTTGGTTACCGTAGATTATTGCACTTTCCAAACAGTCATTGCATTTTACACCACCTTATTAAATTAGCCTTTAGGTGGATATGAAATAAACTGACAAAAGCAGGTGATTTATAGTCAACATCTGCTGTTATAAAATCTTACAAGATAATAAAGTAGAGAAATGCTGGTGCAGATTGTTCAGGTTGGTTATGTCATGAATCTAAATCAAGGTTATTTTGGAATGTGTTGGATGCTATGAAGACCATATATTTAGCAACTACTCAAATTTGTTTTCAAAGATTACAACACAGAGTTAATTTTATAATTACATATTCTGTAGGAATACAATATAGTAATGTAATTTGCAGAGACACTGTTGCTCTTAGCACATCTAAAAAGTGTGTATTTGTCTTTTTAGAAGTGGATACAGGGCACATCAAATATCAACCTATAACATGACCAAGGGTTGTGTGTACGCCATTTCTACGGCATCATTCTGCATCTGTGTCTGTTTTTTTCTTCTGTGTGGACTGTATGGATCTGAATTAAGAGGAGAAGACAACAGTCTTTATTACTTGTAATTAAAGGAACGGGAAAACATACAGTGGGTATAGAAAAAAATCAGCCCCCTTTAAAATAATCACATTTTGTTGCTTTGCAGCCTGAACTGAAGACAGACACAGTTTTTGTTTTATCCAGCTCTACTTACTCAGTGCAACTTATAACATCCAAGTGAAAGATATAACACCAAAATGTCAGAAAAAAATAAAAAAAACATTAAAAGCAGAATCACTGAGCTTGAAAAAAGATCACCCCTTCTTGTAAAAATGACTTGTAAATTCAATCAGGTGTAGCTAATCACCTTTTCAATGGCACACAAAGCCATTTGACTTTTAACTGTGATCGATGTGGTCATTTTGATTAGCTCAGCATAAAAAGAGCTTTTCTAGAGAATTACAGTCCCTGGTAGTGCAATTAAAGCAAAACAATCAACTATAGGTGGCAAGGCACTGTCAAAAGATCTCCAGGATGGGGGTGTGGCTAGCCATGGAACGGGATGGCCGCTTGAATCCCGAGCTCCAACATACCACAGCAATAGACAGCAACCAGCTTCTCCCCTCTACTCCGGTCTGCAAGGGGAAAGCATTGGAACACTAACTGGCATGTCAAGGAGGCAAAATCCGCTGCCACCTCCATGCCGCCTGACAGAGTACTTCAGCCTCATGGATGTCACGCTCCAGACAAGATGGCGCCAGCTGCACTTCTTCCTCAGCCACTACACGCAGCCAGTCGAGCGCTGCACAGTCATCACAACACCCAGAACAGGCAGATCTCTCGGAGATGAGAGAACTGGAGGACATGGAGAGTCTACCTCCTCCTACTCCAGACTATGCAGACACGCAGAGTGACAGAGGTAAGAGGATCGCCTCATCTCCCTTCAACTCTCCTAGCAAAATCCCTCTGGCCAAAAAGCATCATTGGGCTGCCTCAGGTCCCTCTCCCCAAAGCTCCTCTCATATATCTGCACTGGCCAACATGCCAGTGACTGATAACCCAGTATCAGAAAGTATGCATAAATCTATGCTTTTAACACTACAGAAAGACCATAGAGATCTACAACTATCTCTCTACCAAGTGCATGACAGGATTGAATGCCTGCAGGAAAGAACCGATAATATGGAGGAGCATATATCTGAAATGGGCAAAGCTCACAATGAGCTTCTGGATGCACAGAACCATCAGTCAGAAGAAATCCAAAGAATTAATCTGAAATTAGCAGACCTCGCGGATAGGTCCAGACGAAACAAACATAAAATTCAGAGGTATCCCAGAGTCGGTGTTCTCTAATGAGATAAAAAAATTTCTACAACAGTTCTTTACCATTTTACTCCCTATCATCCCGCGACATGCTCATCGATCGTGCGCATAGAACAACAAACCAGATCACCTCCCAGCAGAGATGCCTAGGGGTGTCCTGGCCAGAAATATTTTTTTTTTCACATAAAAAAGCTATTTCTGTACACAGCTAGAACCCTCAGGCCTCTACCGGCAGCTTAATCCAAAATATATCTCTTTGTGGATTTGTCACCAGCCACAATGGCGCTACGAAGATCATACGCTCCCGTTACTTCAATCCTACAGGAGAATAAAATGATCTAAGACTGGGGATACCTCACCAAATTACTGGTCACTTACCAGCAAAAAATCATCCCAATTTCATCTCCTAAAGATGGCTACAAAAAAAAATTAAAATAACTAAATGGGGCCTACTACATATTCCTGCGTCCTCTCACCTGCCAGACAATCAAGCTGTCTCCTCATTTCCTCTCCAACCTCCGCCGAAACAGGTGGCCATGGACTAACTGATACCTCAAGGTTACCTGTTCCCAACATGGAAATATCCTGCTTAGGCGAACTGTTGAAATCCACCTCACCCTCAGTTAGTTGCATAGTGTGCCAAGTACACTAAAGCAAACATTGCCCTATACCACCTCACAAATTACGCATTTCTTGACTTTCTTTTCCTTTTATAGTGTGTGGGGGGTTTTTAACAAATGTTCATAATCTGTAAAACTTGAATTACATACTAAATTGCTACAACTGTCCTTTCTGCTGTTCAGACTTAATTGTTCCTCTGTTATAGTGTTCAATACAACAATTTAACAATCTATTTCTAAAACTACTAAAAGTTTACAGTGCTATAGTCTCGCTCAACTTCCACAGGCCAGCTACCGCAATCCAGAAATGTCACTTAATATTACATCTATTAATGCCAAAGGGCTTAATTCCCCTTTTAAAAGAAATCTTCTCTGGAAAAAAGCATGTTCCCAAAACGCAGACATATTATGTGTCCAAGAGACTAATTTTTCCAACATCAAACCCCCCTCTTGTACTCCAGTGGCAACCTGTGAAGCTCTGGTGAACTTCATACCCAAGAGGGTTAAGGCAGTGCTGGAAAATAATGGTGGCCACACAAAATATTGACACTTTGGGCCCAATTTGGACATTTTCACTTAGGGGTGTATTCACTTTTGTTGCCAGTGGTTTAGACATTAACGGCTGTGTGTTAAGTTATTTTGAGGGGACAGCAAATTTACACTGTTATACAAGCTGTACACTGACTACTTTCCATTGTAGAAAAGTGTAATTTCTTCAGTGTTGTCACATGAAAAGATATAATAAAATATTTACAAAAAAGGGTAGAGGTCTACTCACTTTTGTGAGATACTGTAGGTGACAACAGGGTCAAAATGACACCCCTGTAATAATGACATTTACATGGGCATATCTTTGACAGCCAGGCCTCAGCCAAGCAGCTCAGACCTTATAGAGCTTTATGTGGCCTGGAAAATGTGCAACTGCCATGGAAGCCAGGCATGTTACTCAAGACAGAAGGTGCCAAAAACAGGTCCAAAAAGAGGATTAAAATGTATTAATAGCCAAAAACTTTATTGATGTCTGCTGCTGCATAAAAACAATACCCTAACTGGGTATTTTAAATAAATTAAGCTTAAGGTGAACAATACTAAGTTTTGGAGATTCCGCTAAAGCAGTGGTCTCCAAACTGCGGCCCAGGGACCCAATGTGGCCCTTTGCCTGCTTATATGTGGCCCTTGAGGCATTATTCTTGCCACTGACACCAAGGATGGGGCATAATTCTTCTCACTAACACCAATGATGAGGCACTATTCCTTCCACTAAAGCAGGGATATGCAATAAGCAGACCTCCAGCTGTTGCAAAAGTCCCATCATGCCTCTGCCTCTGGGTGTCATGCTTATGGCTGTCAGAGTTTTGCTATGCCTCATGGGAGTTGTAGTTCTACAACAGCTGGAGGTCCTCTAATTGCATATCCCTTCACTTAAGCAAAGATGGGGCATTGTTTAATCCCACTGGACACAGTCCCGGTTGACTGGCCCCTTGTTTAGAAAGTTTGAGGAACCCTGCTCTAAAGGGTTGACTTACTAAAGGCAAATAGGCTATTCACTATAGAGGAGATGTTGCACTTTGCAAGGGAATAATCCCTAGAGCTTAGTAAATTAAGATTAAGCTCTGTATACTGTAGTACAGCCCCTCCATGGCACATCCAAGCATTTTAATTAGATGGTATTATTACTTTAAGAGCTTGTCCAAACAAAAAAATAAATAAATAAAAAGAAACAATCAAAAATGACATTCTAATTTAAAAAGTGGATTTTTTTTTTGCTGCACTGATTATTACATTGGTCGTAAAAGTGTAGTAAGGCTTTATTAGCTGTGTACAGTGTGCAGTAAATATGCCAGCTCCATCTAGTACATCCACCAGATATCTGCAGAAGGGACACAGTGAAGCAGCTTGGGGGTAAATGCTGTTACAGTACACTTAACAACTATTGAAGCTCTGAAAAGTTGGAACAGAGTCAAGACTGAACTAAGTGCTGTTTTTAAACTGTCTCTGCTCGATTATAAATCATTTAATTAATCAGCATCTTTGTTAGGACGGCTTTGTTCTCTGAGTGAAGTGACTAAAATGTTTCCTCCGTATTAATACTTTCAGGTCAAGTCAAACGCATAACATTATTCTATACATCACATATTAACGATGGGGGAAAAACAAACTCCTGCTCTATAAGGAAGGTGGTTGTACATCTTTAATATTCATCTAAAACAAACAGTATACAGTACATAAGCAATAATGGTTTAGGAATTTCACTGTTATGATATATATTTTTTACATTTATAAGGTTTTAGGAGGATATTTTTATCTTTTTTTATTTTGCAAGGTAAATAAGATCTTTATTTTACAAAAAAAAATAATAATTAATAAGTAAAATTAAGATTATACTTAATTTATTTAATTTGATAGAAGTTGCAACTGAAAAACATTCAATAATTGTGTCTATCTATCTATCTATCTATCTATCTATCTATCTATCTATCTATCTATCTATCTATCTATCTATCTATCTCTCTATCTCTCTATCTATTTTTTATCATTTACATCATATGGTTATAAATAAATCTTAATGTGTTGTTAAATCGGTAGTAAGCTGTACCTACAGGTAAGCTTATAATAAGGCATACCTGTAGATACTGTGAATATCCTTTAACTTGCTCCTTTTAGAAGATACAATTTGGCTGCAGCTGATGACATCACTGGGGCATGCGCGTCATGCTACTATTGTGACTCCATGCGCATGTGCAGGAGTGATGTCATCATGGCCTGGCCATTCAAATGACCAGAGAGTGTGAACCTGCATACCTGCAGGGGGCCATTGAGAAAATGTTTACTACAGCTTTAAGTGAGACCCCCAAATGTGTACGCTGAATCATCTGTTATCTCAAACTTACAACTATAAACCATATGGATACCAATTAACTTGTAATAATGATATAGGATCAGATGTGTCTTCCTGATCAGATGTGGTCTACATATTTTGCTAGAATCCAGAGTACCCCATGAGCAATATCAGTCTGTGTTCCACTGTTGGGAGCATTGTCCTCAAATAGGTTATTCATAGATAACTGGTAATCCATTTTGTCAGCTTTAATTAAGATCATGCAACTATTGCTATATCTATTGGAACTTCATGTAACCAGTAGACTAATTTGACCAACTGCCTTTGGGGGACAGTTGACTGGATGTTGGATATATTTTTCTGACATCTTTACTTCTCTGAGATAAAGTGTGGTCTGTTGAAAATATAATTCTTGCAAAGAAAAATGTTCAGTGGACCTATAGTGCACATATATCCAACTGCACCTTATATCTTTGCCCAGCTAAATCTTGCAGGATGCAATACAGCTGAAACCAACTTCTCACATCGCCAAGAAGAGTTCCAATCCATATGACCGCAGAGGGGTTTCAAGAAGGGGTTAACGTCAAATTGAACACAGAAGACAACAATGTTATGACGATTTTTTAAACATCAGTGCTTTGATGGGAATCCGTTAGCATTAATATGGCCATCCCACTGCTGGGTGAGCTTTAAAAGGACATGACTCGTAAAAGGACATTTAAAAAGTATATTCTAATTTATTCATGTTTAAAGAACACTTGATGTTTAAGGCAAAGGAAGCATGTGTGCCTTTTTTCACTAATCTCTTAAGGATTTTTTATGTTGCTATGGCAACATCTGTTCATTATCCCAAGTATTTTAAACTCCAAATGACATCTTTTCATCTAACAAACTAAATTACAAAAGTTGATGGAAAAAATGTCCTTTCACCTCTAAATTGCTACTTGTATCAGTGAATAATCAAAGTCTGCATGAAACAAAGCGCTGACTGATCAAGTGACTTTGAAAACAGCATAAGCTAAGTCGTCTTACTGGTTGACTTCACGCTGAGTTCTGTATTACACCAATGAAAATTCTAATATTTGGTTTCATATATTTATACATCAGGCTGGCACTTCATTAATGAAAACAGTAAAACATAGTTAATTGGTTCATCTTGGGTCAGCAGTAGTAGGCAAGCAGGGAAGTAATGATGTTTTGGTGTTGGAACTTCCTGTTCTTAATAAAACGTATTTTGGATAATTGACTACCTTTTCCTGATATTCAAGTGTGCCCCTGTGCCCTATTGTACTCGTAGAAGTGTGTATTCAGTGATGGACATAAACTTTAGAGGGTCGTTATGTGGTATTGTTATGATGACTCAACCATGTGTCCTCTTGATTACCAGAGTACCCCTTGGCTAGTGGCCACCTTCTACCACAACTCAGGGACAACCTATGATGCATCTTCAAGGGCTTTAGAACAGTAGGACTTTATCTACCCTTTGCGGTCAGTCATGTCTCATTGCTCATTGTTTATGCCCCATGGTTATTTTTTTTTTTTAATCCAACAAGGTTTTATTGAGTTTGCAGGGAAATCATTACAAGCATTGTAGCCAGGTTTACACATCACCTCTTGTGCTACACATAATCCAATAGTAGAGTAACAATCTCCATATAACATTGTTAAAAGGTTATTCTAGTCACAGTCAACCTCTATCCAGGTCTCACCCGGCATTATTACCTAACAACCTGTCATATACCAGTTCCATAGGTGCCAATCCCGGTACATCTAACCATGGACCCCATATTTTTTCAAATTTTTGCATGCTACCTCTATGTTGGTAAATCAATTTTTCCATTTTTAGAGTTGTGTTAATACTTTCAGTCCACTCCTTAACAGTCGGTGACCTATCGGACTTCCAGTGAGTCATAATCAGCCTTCTGGCCTGAAAGAGTACTCTATGCACAGCTTCTCTGTTGTGACCTTCCCATTCATATTCCTCCAGAGCACCCAAGAGACATGCTCTAGGGTCCTGTGGAAGACCCACATTAAAGATTGAGTTAATAGTTTGAACCACTCCTGCCCAGTACGTATGCAACTTGGGGCATCTCCACAGCATATGAATCAGATCTCCATGTTCCCGTTTACACCTAGTACATGTTGGTTCCGTCAGCCTGTTCATTAAATGTAATCTGTGCGGAGTATAATATGTTCTCAATAGGATATATAGTTGGGTGAGTTTTTGTGACACATTAAGTGAACATTGGTTCACTGCCTGAAAGATCTCCTCCCACTGATCCTCGTCTAGCTGTCCCACCTCTGCCTCCCACCTCTCTCTCACCCTCAAGGGATGACGTCTCATCACGGATTGCAACAGGATGGCATAGCATTGAGAGATAAATCCTTTAGATGAGCCAGCATCCTCCAGAAGGTTGAAAACCGGGGTCGGGGACAGGTGCCACTCCGAGGAGCGGCCCTGTATCTGTACTGCGTGTCTAAGTTGCATATAATAGAATAACATTGATGCTGGCAGGTTATACGCTTCTTTTAGATCAGCAAATGTTCGCAACACACCTTCCCTAAATATATGCTTGATATGAGTGATTCCAAACCGCTTCCAGCGAGTTCCGCATTGTAATTTAGCTAGTTCCCCATATGTGTCATTGTGCCAAATGGGACTATATTCCGTATATCCATCTACATTTTGGAGATATTTGGTCTTATTCCACACCTTTTGAATTAGGCTAAACGTTGGGTATTTTTTATGTGGTTTAGTGAAGGCCAATGCCTCTAAAGCCATGTGTATCGGTCCCTTACCTACTGTATGGATCATTAGCCTGTGGGATGAGTTGTGTGACGGGACGAATGTACCAATCAGATGCTGCAGTTGGGAGGCCAGGTAGTACAGCCATGGATTGGGCAATGCCAATCCACCGCAGTCCTTGGGTCTCTGTAGGTGTTCTAATTTGATCCGGGCGGGACCATTTTTCCAAATAAGGGTTCGGAAAATGGCATTGACTATGTGAAATATTTTTAAGGGAATAACCATAGGGGTATTGTGTAGAGAATAAAGTAACTGGGGCATGAGAATCATTTTCACTAAATTTACTCTACCTGCTACTGACATTAAAAGAGAGTTCCATGTCTTAATTTTGTCTCTAAAACGCTGTAGGAGTGGAAATATATTTAGATGTATAAAGTCTCGGGGCTGGGACGTAATTTGAATCCCCAAATATTTGAAAGTAGTGGCAATCGGGATGGGGCAAGTGGCGCAGACCTCCTGTGAATCATCTCCATCCAATAAGAGAAGGGCAGACTTTGACCAATTTATGTGGAGGCCAGAGAACTTCCCAAATTTAGATATGGTCGACATGGCCTCTTGAAGGGAGGGGCCAGTGTCACCGAGTAGGAGCATGGTGTCATCAGCATACAACATAATTTTTTCCTGCATGTCACCTTAGCAGAAGCCCGTAATGCCCAGATTTGCCCTGATCCCGATCGCCAAAGGCTCAATAGCCAGTGCAAAGAGGAGGGGAGACAGGGGGCATCCCTGCCTTGTACCCCTCCTCAACACAAAACTTGGGGATAGGTAGCCTGCAACCCTCACAGCGGCCTCCGGCTGGCTATAAAGGAGCCTAACCCAAGAGACATACCGGGGGCCGAATCCGAAACTCCTCAAGACCGACCACAGATAATTCCAGTCTATGCTGTCAAATGCCTTAGTGGCATCTAATGACAGCAAGGCCCTGGAACCCATATTGTCTGCTTTGGATTGCATGTTAAGGAATAGCCTTCTCAAATTGACTGCCGTCGATTTGTTGGGCATAAAACCAGCTTGGTCTCCATGGACAATCGAAGTAATAACTCCATTTAGTCTAATGGCCAGAGCTTTCGCTAATATTTTCACGTCACTCTGTAGCAAAGAAATCGGGCGATACGCCCCGGGATCTACTGGATCCTTACCAGGCTTGAGCAGCAAAACAATATTGGCCTTTGACATTGATGTTGGTAGACGGCCTTCCTCCCGGGCTCTATTAAAGACTTTAAGCAACTGGGGCAATAATTCAGTAGGATACTGTTTGTATATTTCTATGGGGATTCCGTCTTCCCCGGGCGCTTTGCAGTTAGGAAAAGATCCAACAGCATCCTGTAGTTCTTCCACTGTAAGAGGATTCTCCAAGAGCCCTCTATGATCTTCGTTTAATCTAGGGAAATCTATCTGATCTAAGTATTGTTCTAACTCCTCAGATGTATAAGATGTACCCGGCTTATACAAATCTTCATAAAAAGTGTTTAGTTCCTGCATCACTTTCTCAGGCGTGTTAACTATGTTACCCGCTTTAGTCCTGATAGCACCTATAGTTGGGGACTTCTGGTACGAATTTGCGATTCTCGCTAGTATGCGGCCTGTTTTCTCGCCCTCCTCAAAAAACGCCTGCTTAGCAAAGAATCTCTTCTTATCGGCCGAGGAGGATAGCAGCTGTCGGTATGCAGAGAGAGCTGCCTGCCATGCCTCCCTGGTCGAATCAGAAGGATCCGTGACATATAACTGTTCCATCTCTTGTACCTTGGTTTCAAGTTCATTTTTAAGTGCGGAAGAGTCCTGTTTAACCTTATTCATTTCAGCTATTAACACACCCCTCAAATATGCCTTGAAGGCATCCCATTGCCCAATTATCGATTCATTTGGATCCTGGGTGCGGAAAAACTCACACATGCTCCCAACTATCCCCTCATGTGAGCGGAACAGTTTCAACCAAAAAGCATTGAACTTCCAAGGGGCTTTAGGTAATGTAGCTATTGGGGCAATTATAAGCCGTATAACCACTGGTGAGTGGTCGGATACACTGCGGGGCCTATGTATCATATCAGAAACAAACGGGAGCATGTTTAAGCTGCACACCCCCAGGTCAATTCTAGATAAACAACCATGGGTTTTGGAAAAGCATGTAAATTGTCTCACTCCTGGGTTCCTATGTCTCCAGACATCCACCCAGCCCACCTCTTGCAACAACCGCGCCAGGGGAGTAACCCTGGAGAGGGCAGAGGCTCCGGGTCCTGGGTGTCTATCTTCCACTGGATTTAAGCAGCAGTTAAAGTCCCCCGTTGCCAACAATGGTGCGTCAGGCCTGCCATCCATAAATGTCAGCAGGGACCTAAGCACCGCCGCCGTGAAGGGGGGGGGAATATATACTACCGCCAGCACACAAGTCAATGTGCCCAACCTGCAATGAAGAAAAACATATCGACCTTCACTATCAATTTCATGTGCAATTTCTTCAAAGTCCAGGTTACCATGGATCAACACGCTTACCCCCCTGGAATAGGAGGTGTGCGTGGAGTGATAGGCCTTTCCCACCCAGGAGTATCTCAGGAAGCTCACAGTGTCCGCAGTCAAGTGGGTTTCTTGGTAGCAAAGAATTCCGGGAATATATTTCTTCAGGCACATGCGAATCATGGTGCGCTTCAGCGGGGAATGTAATCCCCTAACGTTCCAGGATACTAATGGGATGTCCGCCATGTCCGCTGGTAGGTAAGTAGTGTTGACCGGTACTTTGGGTATCCACTTCTGTAGCGAGGTTCTGCTAGGTTTGCCGTAAGGTTGAAGTAGTCGTGTCCTGTTGAGATATTCTTCTCTCTGCTTGTAACTCTTATTGCTAAAACTTTCCCCGCTTCAGTTGGGGGTGGTGGAAAGGAAAACTTTCTTGTGCTATAAACTGCACATTCTGCCAACATGGCAACTTTAGTAACGCATGCGACCGTATATCGCTCTTTTTTACTGGAAACAATCATTTGTAAGTTCGACTTTTAATCCAATTCGCTCTCAGTGCACTGCTTAGGAATATTCAGTCCCCCAGCCAAGGAACATCTGACAACACTGGAAATAGAAAATGAGGTATGCTCTGGTTGCCCATCTAGAAAAAAAAAGGGGGAAACAAAACGACTGTTTCTAGTGTCCCAGTCTTCTGCAAGTATCCGATTTAGTCTTGTCAATCTTCTTCTTGTGGAGCCTGCCGTTTTAATGCCTGCTCATTTCTATCCAGCCAGACTGAGGCGTCCTTAGCAGATTCAAAGAATTGTGCTTGGCCTCTCACCACAATCCGAAGCTTCGCCGGATATAACATGGCGTATGGGAGTTGCAGAAGTCGCAGTCTGCGTTTCACATCTGTGAATTTAGCTCTGCGCCTCTGGACTTCTGCCGAAAAGTCCGGATAGAAAGACACCCGAACACCATTATGGAGGACATTTGCCTTCTCACGAGCATGTCTCAACACTGCTTCTCTATCCTTGTAATGTAAAATTCTTGCAAGAATGGATCTTGGAGGGCCCCCTGGCGGAGGAGGGCGTGAGGGCACTCTGTGGGCACGTTCCACCGCAAACAATGGGGAGAATGCATTTTTCCCAAAAAGTTCCATTAGCCAATTTTCAACATAGGTGGTGGGGTCCCTGCCCTCCACTTTCTCAGGCAACCCCACTATGCGGACATTGTTACGCCTTAAGCGATTTTCCAAATCCTCTGCATGATCGCATGCATCCCTGGCTAATTGCAGTGCTGTTCTGGTATCCTGTGTCAAAGGTGGTAGCTGGTCTTCCATGTCACTGACTCTGCTTTCCACAGCCGTGGTGCGTTCACGTATCTTTTGCATGTCTTGCCTCAGTAATGACACATCTTCTCTCAGACCCCCAAACTGCTCCTTCAAAGTGTTAACTGAAGCTGTGCAGTTGTTCACAGCTCTGAGTATGTCAGCTAGAGTAGGCTGCGTGGCGTCCGGGTCCGCTGAGCTCTGGGCCGCCTGCTCCCCCTCCTCCTCTCCCCAGGGAGCCTGTGTGATGTCTGCCTGCATAGCATTTGTCCCAGCCTGGCTAGATGATGATTGCTCTGTTCCCAATGCCCCAGCCATTTTCTGAGCATAATAAACCATGTCTCTGGGGGCGTCTTTACCAGTGGTTTTAGGTGTCTTACTTGCTTTAGGCCAAGAGTCCTTCTGCCTGTCCTGTCCGCGCGGTGTGTGTTTCGCTGAAGACGCCGCGGCGCCATCTTGGATCTCCAGGCCCGTCATCTCAATTTGTCCTTTTCGGAACTTTCCTCTAGTGCAGAGTGCCGGCGGATGATCCCCTGGGGTCTCAGGATTGTGCCCGTGCTGCATAGGGCAAAATAAAGTCGGTAAGTGGGCTGGGGGAGGATCGGTTACCGGATCACTGCTGGGAGCTGTGGGAGATGCGTCCTCTCACATGCCTGCCTTGGCCACGCCCCATGCCCCATGGTTATTGATGTCACCATCTTCTGAACCTTTTTTACATAATCTCTACCATGCTCCACAAATAGCTAAGTGTCCAGATTCTAGTCTAATCAGGAAAGGACTGGGCTTGGGGGTTGGGGGGCATTTGGTCCTTGGGCCAGTATTACAGCGATACATTGTGCTAGTGGCCCTAAAAAGATATATTTCATCATTCAGTCATTGATCAGAATAGAATTTGCAGACAGTGGCATACAATGACATTGTATAGCTACCTGCTCCCCATTCAGATCTGTGATAACAGCTTCTGGCAAAGGAAAGTCTTTCAGTACCAACTTTCTTTGTGGTTGCAAAAGAAAGAAAGCTAGAAGCTGTGATGTTGCATCATGCCTATCACCATGCTCACCAGTCAATACAGCACCCCTGCACATTTTGCATTGTAGATTTTTTTTCCTTAACCACTGCAGCCCCGTATCGCAAAAAATGGCCTGGTGATGAAGGGGGGCTGTAAACCACCCCCATCACCAGGCCATTTTTTGTGATACGGCACTGCGTTACTTTAACTGACAATTGTGCAGTCGTGCTAAGCTGTACCCAAATAAAATTGATGTCCTTTTTTTCCCACAAATAGAGCTTTCTTTTGGTGGTATTTGATCACCTCTGTTGTTTTGATTGTTTGCGCTAGAAGCAAAAAAAGACTTTTGAAAAAAAAAAACAATATTTTTTAGTTTCTGCTATAAAACATACTCAATAAAAAAATGTAAAAAATCTAATCTAAAAATCTTCACCAGTTTAGGCCAATATGTATTCTGCTGCATATTTTTGGTACAAAAAAAATCCCAATAAGCAAAAGTTATCGCGTCTACAAACTATGGGATATTTTTATGCCATTTTTATTTATTTATTTACCAGTAATGGCGGCGATCAGCGATTTTTAGCGGGACTTCGACATTGCAGTGGACAAATCAGACACCTAAGGCCCCTTTCACACGGGACGGATCCGTGTTGATCCGCCCCGTGAACATCCGCTGCTCAGCGGGGATCGCTCCGTTTTCCCCAGCTGAGCAGGCAGATGACAGGGCGGGACCCGCACACTGTGCAGGGGTCGCCTTATCCGATCTCCGCTCTCTCCTATGGGGGATCGGAGGAACACGGACCGTCTGTCCGTGTTCATCCGATCCGCTCTGCAGACGGATAGAAAAATAGGATTTTCTTCCGTCCGCAGAATCGGACGAGAGCGGAGCCGGACGACATCGGGTGTTTGCGGATGTACATCCGCTGACACCCGCTATCCCATAGGGATGCATGTATGTCCGTATTTCATCCAAAAACGGATGTATAAAATACGGACATACGGTCCGCATGTGTGAAAGGGGCCTAACTGACACTTTAGACACTTTTTTTGAGAACCAGTGACATCATTACAGTGATCAGTGCTAAAAATATGCACTGTTACTCTACTAATGACAGTGGCAGGAAAGGGGTTAACACCAGGGATGATCAAAGGGTTATTTGTCTCCCTAGGGGATGCTTTCTAACTGTGTGTGGGATGGACTCACTGGATGAACAGAGAGATCTGTGTTCCTGCTTAGCAGGAACACAAGATCTCTCTGTTCATCCCTGACAGGACGGCGATCTGCCTTGTTTACAATGGCAGATCACCGCTATCTCTCTCTGGGAAGCGAACACGGGTGGCCGGCAGACATTGCGTCCACTAGACCCGCTGATTGTCTCCCCCTCTGGTCAATTAACCCCCACTGGCTATTGCATGAAATGACATACAGGTACATTGTTTCGCACAATAGAGCCAGCCTGCCGGTCGGCAAGTGGTTAAACCACAGAAATCTGTCCTTACTATGAAGGGGCTAGTTAGTTGTGTTTGCCGCTCAGTCAAAGGTTCCCAGTGCTCCATGAATCCTATGATGATATAGATTGACACAGGAGATTAGCTTTTGATGAAAAGTCTGAAACTAGGACTCTATAGGCCAGCTGTTCTAAATCAAGGTCCCTAGGGGTTTTTTGATATGTGAGTGATGATGGGTTACATTTTCATATGGCAGCACCTGTATAATTTTAGCACCAACAAAACTTTCTGAATTGAACAGAAAATAGTCAAACATAGATACAACTGTACCTCCAGCCCTAAAAATAAGACTAGTAAAAGCGGAGTAACACCATATTTTTTTTCAAAGCATATTACCTGTAAGCTAAATATAAATCTCCATTTCCGTTGTACCTCGTCATATCCTGCTGCCTGTTGGCTCCTGGGATATGCGTGTTATCAATCCCAGGAGCAGTGTGGTATGCTAGCTTTCTTTTGGGTTTTCTATATTGAGTGTATCGTGATTTGTACACAGTGCCCAGGCACAAGATCGGGAGGTGCATGCTGGATATTTAGCAGCACTGTATCGCAGAAGAAACTACTAGAGGTCTTCAGATGCCCACAATAAAGATGGGAGCTGGTATGTCACAGAAGCTACAGGGAGTACATTTAACCACTAAATAACAAGATTATATGTATGGCATTTTCCAAATTAAATTAGGTAAACTGTGACAAACACAGGCATCTTTATGGGACCTGTAGAAGTTACCTAACTATCCATCAAGCTTATCTAGAGATGGTAAGGCCTGGAAAAAGCTGAACATTTGAGGAGAAGAAAAAATCAGTTTTCTTTTTCGAAGCCATTTTTTGTTTTTCTTCCAGACAAAAAAAAAAGGAAAGAAGTGTGGAATATATTATTTTACAATGATACAAATATATCTATAACACGGTAATGGTGATGACATTTTTCTGAGACTTTATGTAAAGTTTAAAATGATTGCAAGTTCTCTCAGCTGAAGACAAGCAAATCCTGGAATACAATTCGAGTTAGATAGTTTGCTTATGGGCTCCATTTTGTACTTCATATAGTTGGGTGATTGTTGGGATACAGATGATAATTACAGGTAAGAGGGTACATGTAGCTGACAAATTAGCTTATCTTTTTAACCTTTAAAGGATTCCTATTAATGTTCTTCACCATCACAGCATGTTTCCTTATGATCTGGTCAGTAAAGTGTTTTTTCTTTTCCTCCACTCAGTAAAATGGTGAGACCAATAGAGTTTGGAAACATTTCCACTGAGTAATTTCTGCTGAGAGCAAAGCTGCAATTTGCAAGTATTGTGAAAAGAAATATTGTTTTCCAAATACTATAAAGATGATAAAACACATCCTGGCATGCCAGAGGTGCCCTAAAGGCATTAAAAAAATATTTTATGGAACTAAATGTTGAAGACCATCATAAAAGTGCAAGTAGCTTTTCCCTCATTCAGTTCTCATTACAGAAACATTCTTTATGCTGCTTCTGGATCATCACAAAGTATTCCTTCACCAGCAGCATCTTCAAGTAAGGAAGTGTTAGAAACCACGGCCTCCCAAAACTACACAAGCCCTTCGTTTAAAGATAGAATGACACCTGGAAATCAGAAGAACATTCATCAAGCTCTTGCAAGAGCAATATATGATTTTGGATCAGCATTGTCAATAACTGAAAATGCGAATTGGCAGGAAATTTTTAAATTATTATGAGGGAAAGGGGGGTGGTTACCTGTTCTCAAGTATAGTTGAAATGTTCTTATTATACTGTATATAGTCCTTGTAATTCCATTTGTAATACAAAAATACAATTTTAAAAATCAAGTTTTGTTTGTTTACAGAATAAGCTGTACTTTTATTTCAAGCATAATACTTCCAAAATACTTATATACGTATTAACACTGCATTTCGCATTCCCAGTGTAACAAAATTATTTTCAGTTTTTAAAACTATTCCACACTGATTTATTTATTTATTTATTTATTTTCAGAAAATTTCCATTTTCGTCTAGGAAAAAGAAACCGGGAAACAAATTTTTTTTTCAGGGCTTCAAAATTTCCAAAAAGTTTACATCTCTAATGCCCCGTACACACGGTCGGACTTTGTTCGGACATTCCGACAACAAAATCCTAGGATTTTTTCCGACGGATGTGGGCTCAAACTTGTCTTGCATACACACGGGCACACAAGTTGTCGGAAAATACGATCGTTCTGAACGCGGTGACGTAAAACACGAACGTCGGGACTATAAACGGGGCAGTGGCCAATAGCGTTCTCTTTATTTATTCTGAGCATGCGTGGCACTTTGTCCGTCGGATTTGTGTACACACGATCGGAACTTTTTTTGTTGTCGGAAAAATTTATATCCTGCTCTCAAACTTTGTGTGTCGGAAAATCCGATGGAAAATGTGTGATGGAGCCCACACACGGTCGAAATTTCCGACAACAAGGTCCTATCACACATTTTCTGTCGGAAAATCTGACCGTGTGTACGGGGCATAAGCCTGTCAAATATGAAAACTTTACAAACTCAGCAGACACCACCATAACCACTGATTATTTTCAGGGAAGAATTTGCTTGGTTGGATTTTCCCCCATCTGTTACTTCAATAACATCATTATTTTGGTGTTCCAAGTTTAATGCATGCATTATACAGCATCGTTCAGCTACAGTTAAGGTGAGCAGTGCAATGCAATAAATATGTTCAGGCACCGACAAAGTAAGCTTCTTGTCACCATGACTGCAAGGCCTTCACCTTTGTAAGAAACATTTTACTAGTAAGTGCCAGAAGCAAATCATGGGCATTCATAAATTATGCATAAGTAGATTTAAGTAAATTTATTTTTGCTCTTCATCTTCCATAGAATCTAACAGTGCACTCAAGGTTTAAGACTGTGTTGTGTTCCATAACAATCACAAAAGGCAGCCATTCAATGTATTAAGAATTATATCAACCAGCTCATTGGCTTGATTTTTCAAGACTTGAAGAGACCACTTTCTATTTCCATGCAATCAGAAATTATGGCTTTTGTAACTGCTATTCCTGCTAATATGGGCAAGGTCAAGGTACTTTACATGTTATGTTTCCAAGTGAACATGATAAAAATGGTTTCCATAATTACAAGAGGGTGTATAATAAGATGCGTAATGAAATGGCATAGTAAAGAATAAGAGCACTGGCCTCCAACTAGTGGTTTTATGTATGCCCCATCAGCAACTTCTTACCAGGTTCTTCATACCTGTCTGTCTTGACACTTGCTGCAGTGTTCCATTTCACACAAGCATGAATCCAGTCTGAAATCCCCAATGTGTTATCCTACTGAGAATAAGGTTTTTTTTATGAGGAGCAAACACAATTTTTTTTTATATGTTTCTGGATGTTGCTTGGCACCTCAAATTCAAGTTAAATTCTGCAGTACTCATTGAGGGCATAACAACTGGTTCACCTAACAGCAGATCTCCCCAGGTGTAAATATTTGTCTCCCTTTTGCTCTCTCTTGTTCCGTTGGTGAAAATATAGAGAGCTACTTGGAATGGGGAGCATGTGACTCACTACTACCCCCCCCTGCCCAAGTATTGGTGCTTGGTGATTGGTGGCTCAGACACTAAGTGGTGTCACATGGGTTTGGGGAATGTCCTTAACCTTACGTAAGCTCAATGTCTGCCACTTGTTGCTTACAAGAGGGTTTCTACATTTACTCTCTTTGCTTCAAAGTGCAAGCACAGGCCTTAGAAGAAAAAATGCTGGCAGAAGAGAATATCTTTTGTACAATAAAAGCTCCTCTACTGCCTGCCAACAATATTTCTTCTAATTGTACACTAAGCCACACATACACAGCTCTTGACTTCACATCTTTTCATCTGGTTCTGGCATGGCAGCAGTGGCATTTACTTTGAGCACTCATTATTAAATGGTTGGGTACTGTGAAGAGTGCAGCTTCTATTTAAACTTTATCGGTTCACAAGAATGACTAAAGAAAATGAAGGGTCGGCAGTTTAAAACAGTTACCATGTATGCAATTTAATTGTATAATTAGCCTAGAGTTAAATTGTCAATTTTAGGAAAAAAATACTTTTTAAATGGAATTACACTTTTAGGATTTATTGTTTTTTTAACTTACAGCTTTTTTTAACTAAAAGTGGTACTAAACCCAGGACCCTGCATTCACTATATCTGGTCTCCCACTGTACACATAACATGGAAATACAAATATTTTAGTAAATATAAACTGCTAAATACCTTTTTTTCATCAGCAGTTAGAGCAGTCCTGTGACTTCTATGAGTGTCTGGTTAAAGCTTGAAGGAGGAGTTTTCATTCTCCCATGATTATCCTATGAGAATGCAGGACCCCTGACCCTCTGTCTGGATAGTGCTGATTGGCCCTGTGCTGATGACATGCACTCTACTCTCCAACAATACAAACCAAACTGAGCATGTGCAGCCTGTCCCCTGGCTCTGTAAATATCAGGAAATATATTGGAGTCAGTAAAGGAAGGAGATGATCAGAGACAGGAGCCAACAGCCTTTTTACACAATGCAGAGGATTAACCCCTTAGGTTAGGCATATACAGACTGTGTTTACTGTTTTGGGTTTAGTAACACTTTAGCACATTAAGCACAATAAAATAAACATTCCTCAGTGAACTATTTGTTAACCCAAAACCCAAAACTTGCAGTTTACAGTTTTCATTACCACTGGCTCTTGCTCTTTTACGGCTGCTTCCCTGAACATCTGGTCTTTATAGGAAATAGTTAACAGCGAACAGTGCAGTCTTGAGCCACTCTTGTGGCTTGGAGAAGGGAGGGGTGAGAAGAAGAGGGGAGCAGGGTAGTGCTTTGCCATCCTAGGCTATGGGGCGGTGTGTTTTTATTGATGCATATAGTGTAGGGAGACACGACTCTAGTCCCTGCATGCAAGGGTGGCTCCATGCTGTAAGAGAAAAAAGCCACCCTGAAACAGGAAACCTGGGGTAGCAATCATGGCACCAGCTTAAACTTGAACATGAACACGCATTAAAGATAAAGAAGCTGCATACCTAGTAGGTTATTACATCAGCTGCTGAAAATGCTTTCAAACTGATCACCAACATTTTAAGGTAACAGCAAAAATTTGATGGTAGTCATTTTTTTGCCCAGAGATGCTTTGGTCTATAATGTGGCTTCTAAAATGCGCCATTGGCTCCCACTGCTGTCAATGAAAGTCAGCTAGCCAATTAGGGGATAGAGGGGGCAGGGCCGGGTCGGGGCTCCGTGTCTGAATGGACACAGAGAGCTATGACTCAGCTCGGGTGCCCCCATAGCAAGCTGCTTGCTGTAGGGGCACTGAACAGGATGGAGGGGCCAGGATCACAGAAGAGGGACCCGAGAAGAGGAGGATCCAGGCTGCTCTATGCACAGGGCAGGTAAGTATCACATGTTTGTTATTTTTATAGAAAGAAAAACAAGCCTTTACAATCACTTTAAGTAAATCTGTATGTCTTTGCCTTATTTAAAACACACAGGATAACTAACCTGGAACTCAAGAATCAGTAAATAAAAATAAAATAAAAATCCTAAATCATCCTAATACACTATTTAAACTTACCCATATCTTGTATATAAAAACACTGACAACATATGCAGATCCTTTGGGCTTACAAAAAAAAACACTCTCCAGACAGAAATAAAATGTGAAGGCGTCTGTTTACCTCTCCTTCTGATATAATATTCGTTGCTTGGCTGGTATTCTGACCCACTTATATCAATGCTTTGCAGAATAAAATGCAGATAAGGATTCCTGATATTTTCGATTTTCCTGATTTTCCTGATCTGACTTTCTAAGTTTGCACCAGCACAGCAGCAATAACAACCCCAATACTTCCCTTATTGACAGGTTCACTTGTAATACTCATTTCATACTCATTCATAAATGGAATTTCTGTTTTAAGATTTCATTGACAATGGTTTCATGAAGTATAGATGCTGAAACACTTATTTCTCTTAAAGACTCTATTTGTGAGTTTTTGGGTCTGCACATCCATTGTGGCCTTTAGTAGGATTATAGCTCTCACCGATGGAATTTTTATTTAATTTATATTATGGAGAAGGTTACAGGAGGTGCTGGGCATGCAAAAGTGAATGGGAACACTCAACACTCTCAGATGAACAGAAAAAATTTCAGATTTTGCTTTTGAAATATACAAGACATTAGAAATCAGGCAACCAACGTATTTAAAATACCACTTTGGGGTGGATTGACTCTTGCATTTTGAAACATTGAAAAAGGGTCAATCTTCATTACTTTATTGCTTACTAAATTGCTCTGATGTTTTATATTCTAGGCAGGAATAAGTCACATTGTTAGTAGTCACACAATGCTGGTTGGTGCTGGAGCCCATAAAAAGAGATCTTCAATTTATTTTCTGTTACTGATATGTTCCTGGTGTGAAATCTTCAATAAACAGTTATCTTCAAACCGCAGTTTGAGTGTCTATTACTGGGTGGGACTAAAACTGATAGCTTTCAGAAGCATTGCTTTTTTCTAGTTTTGCAATGCTGTCTGAATTCTAGCGCATTCTTTTATGTGTACAGTATATATAGGGGATACTTGTAAATTTCCATATACAATATTGATAGTGTTATTTACAGTAAAGAGATCACCGTTATATGCCTAGTGAAAAAGCTATTTGCTTGACTGTGTCCAACTTCTGTATTTCTGAACCACAGATCCAGAGCAGCCAAGCAGCACTTAAAAATTGGGGAAAGGTCTAAACTCCTTATCTTGTTCTATGTCAGTGACTATCTCAAGTAGCGAGGTAGTCAAGTACTTAAGTACCATAACCGCTTCAGCCCTGGAAGATTTTACCCCCTTCCTGATCAGAGCACTTTTTGTGATTCGGCACTGCGTCGCTTTAACTGACAATTGCGCAGTTGTGCGACGTTGTACCCAAACAAAATTTGTATTAATATTTTTTACTTTTTTGCTATAATAAATATCCCCCAAAAATATATAAAAAAAACAATGTTTTTCCTCAGTTTAGGCCGATATGTATTCTTCTACATATTTTTGGTAAAAAAAGACCCGTAATAAGCGTAAATTGATTGGTTTGCGCAAAAGTTATAGTGTCTACAAAATAGGGCATAGTTTTATGGCATTTTTATTATTCATTTTTTTTACTAGTAATGGCGGTGATCTGCGATTTTTTTTTGGGACTGCAACATTATGGCGGACACATCGGACACTTTTGACAAATTTTTGGTACCATTGGCATTTATACAGCGATCAGTTCTATAAAAATGCACTGATTACTGTAAAAATGTCACTGGCTGGAAAGGAGTTAACACTAGGGGGCGATCAAGGGGTTAATTGTGTTCCCTAGTGTGTGTTCTAACTGAAGGGGGGAGTGGACTGTGTAGGGGGGATGACAGATCGCTATTCATACTCTGTATGAACAGACGATATGTCTTTTCTCCCCTCAGAGAACTGTTTACACACACAGATCCCAGTTCTCGGTGTGCCATGGGCGATCACGGGAGCCCAGGCGGTGATCGCGACCACTAGGCACTCGCATCGGCTCCGCGGGCAAGAAGCGGGTACGCGCGCCCCTAGTGGCCACAAGGCGAATCGACGTTACATAATGTCGTTTAGCCCAGCCGTGCCATTCTGTCACAGTAAAACTGCGGCGGCTGGTCGGCAAGTGGTTAAAGCGGTTGTAAACCTCAGTAATGGAATCTGAGCAAAGCACATATATCTGCAGTGTTTACTAATCTCTTGCCAAAGCTCTAAAGCCCTATAGACATGGGCCTGAATGTCGGGAGAGATCGGGTGGGTCAAAAAAAAAGGGCAACATTCGGCCCATGTGTTTGACACCCCGTTTGGCCAGTTTCTTTGGAAAACCAGCAGCCGGACAACTCCCGATCAACGCTCTCAGCGGAGACACGGAGAGCGCTGATCGGAGTGTTCTGGTGGAGGGACCATCCCCCTGTCAGAACGACAGCTCAGCAGCGAGATGGCTATACTAACTTCACATAGTACAGCTTCTCCATCTGGAGCTGACAACTTTTTTTTCGTTCAACTGGCTGGGTTGAATAGAAAGAAAACTCATAGTGTGTATTAGGCTTAAGTGCTGTTTCTCACTGGTGCTCTGTTCCTCTGTTGTCAGCATGAGTCACTTCTGAGAAGTTTTCCTGACACATGAGATAAATTTGTGTCAGAACAGAGCTTGTCTATTCACAACACAGTTCTTATGGTATGTTGTGAAGGGGGGTGTGCCTTTCCTCCAATCAGCTCTCACACACTGTAACTACAATCTCTCCACCCCCTCCTCTGTGCTGCTGAGAGATGAAGAAAGATGTTTAACACGATCTGCACTTTGAAGGGGTGTAGAGATTAGAAGACTGCAGATAAACAAGTGAAGCCTTTGTAGGAGGATTTGTTTCATTTCTGTGTATCATCTGAGGCTGTTCACTTCACTGGGTATATGTGATGGTTTACATCCACTTTAAGTCTAAATCATATCTTAATGTGTAAATATAGCTATTTTTATTTTGAATACTGTGGGGTTAAAGTCCCTATCAGTTTGTTTTTTGCTGTCTGTGTTCTGCAGAGAGATTTCTCGTCACTTCCTAACTTGGAGACACAATAGGAAGTGAGAGGAAAGCTCCCTAAAATAAGAGAAATCCCCTTCCATCACATTGTCACCATAACATTTGTCCACAGTCTGATCCAGTAGCCTCCCTAAAGAAATTGAATGTAGCATTGAGGAAATATGGCGATTTATCCAACTTTCAAATAAATTTGGGTAAATCGGAAATATTAAACATCAACTTGAAAAAGGCAGAAGTAGATAAGGTGAAGAGGGTGTCTGGTTTTGGGTGGACTAAGCGGCTTAAGTACCTGGGAATTCAATTAACAAACTCTATAGACAAGATTTACCACATAAATTACATCCCTCTATTGGACAGTATTAGAACGGACTGCAAGAGACTGGCCAGCAAACCGCTCTCATGGATAGGGCGAATAAATGTCTTGAAAATGACACTCATCCCTAAGATAACCTACCACTTTCAGATGATCCCGGTCCCTCTGCCCCAGTTTTACCTAAGGAAATTGAATAAAATAATGATGAATTTTGTTTGGAAAAATAAAAGAGCAAGAGTCCCCTTCCAGATATTAAAACAAAGTAAAGATAACGGGGGACTGGCGGTACCAGACATACGAAATTACTACAAGGCCATAATTCTATCAAGATTAACAGATTGGGTTAAAAAAAGTAATGAAAAAGGGTGGGTGAAAATAGAGAACACAATTAGTAATGTGCACTTAGGAAATATAATCTGGAACCCTCCACATAGCAGAACTTTAGTTAAAAATACTCACGTAATCACACAGATAGTATTTAAAGTATGGGATGGGATTTATAAAAAAGTGATTGGGAAATACAATTCTCCACTATTGTCACTTAAAGACAATGAATACTTTGCACCAGGCACTCTAAAAGTAGGAGGGAAAGAATCATTTTGGGGGATTTCACAGGTGAGAGATATAATCAAAAATGGAAAAGTAATTACACTCCAACAGCTTAGACAAGATAGGGAATCACGGGGGATAGATGAATGGCGGTATCTGCAACTGAAACATTTCGTAAGCAAACTACCCCAACCCATTAGATCTGGGGAGGAGTTGACAGAAATGGAAAAGTTATGTGATTCAGAAAATTCGAGAAACACTATTTCCAAATTATATAAAATTCTGATGGGGGCTGAAAAGGTGGATACATAGAGAAATGGGAGAGGGACTTGGGCACAAAAAAAGACAAAAATATAATAAGCAAAATTCTAAATAGGACTTTTAACTTAACACTTGATATACAGTCCGCAGAAATGAATTATAAATGTTTAAGTAGAAGTTATTTAACCCCCGAAATACTAAGTAAATACCAGACCGGTTCAACAGCACTCTGCTGGAGGGGCTGTCATGGGCTGGGAACAATGGGTCACATCTGGTGGAGTTGCCCCAAAATAAAAATTTTTTGGAAGAGGACTCTTGCATTAATAAAGATTATTACTAACATAGAGGTGGCAGAGGACCCATGGGTGGTGTTATTTCATGGATGGGAAGGAGATACAAAAAAATACAAGCAGACACTGATCCCCTTCCTCTTAAACGCTGCCAAGAGACTAATACCAAGGGGATGGCAGAGGAAGGAGAGCCCTGAGACATGGGAGTGGTTTGATGCGATAGAAGAAACATATAACAATGAGGAGCTTGTAAATAAATTAGAAGAGAAAGATAACGGGACTCTGGCGGTCTGGGAACAGTGGAAACAATTTAAAAAAACTTGGAGATATGTGAAAGAATGGAAGGCCCTAGATTAATGCCAGTAGGAGTAAAAATAGAGCTGACCTTGGAGAGAAGGGAGGGGGGAGGGGTTAGGGGGGATTAAAAATAATGAAGTTTAGAAATCAAGCGGGGTTATTGAGTTAGCCTAACCCCTAAGAGATGCATATTTTGTAAGTTTCTTGATTAAATTTTGGCAAAGGCTACAATGATGAGACACCGAGAGGGAGATGGTTCAGAATATGATCCTCAAAATTTGATTCAATCCCCTCAAAAGGTCGACTGAAGTGGCAAAAAAAAAAAAAAAAAAAAAAAACATTTGTCCACAGTGTATAAATTACCATCCTCTCTTGCTCTTGTGACAACTGTAAAATGTAGGATCATCCAATAACATCCAGATACCACTCCTGAAACAAACAGTGCCATGATCTTAAAGATAGAACAAACTGACCCACAATTGCCCATGCAGATATTCCACATCAAACAGGATGTTCTGTTGACATATGTGGTCTTTTTCTAAAGTCTGCTTCTTGTACCTCACTGCAGGTTTTTAGAACTGACAGAGCCTGGGTTTTGGTTAGCCAGGGAAAGAGAGGAACATTGCGAAAGTGCTTAAAACATATCTGAATGCCACCCATCTGGAACATATTATTAAAATAAATACAAAATAGAGATTCTTAGCAGACTTCAGCAGCACACAGGAATGTTACAACTACAGACCATTAGACTTGAAGTCATCTTGAAGGCTGCCGGAGCTTTTGAAAAATCTTTTGCATATAAATAGTAACTTAAAACCTGCATATGCCCAAGACAATAAAGGCCACCTTCTACCCTTTCATGATGTGACAGAACCCAAGCTTAGTGATTGATTGGTCAGGTAACAAACACTGCCCTGTAAAAGGCCATGGGCTTGTACATAAATTGCTAAATACTAGGTTTTTGGTGGAGCTTTAACAGCAGGTACAGTGTGCTGCTCTACCAAGGTTTGCGCAAAAATCTTCCACAAAGTTACTTGGGGTAATGGATTGGTAATACAAAGTCTATTTAATTCTATCCAAGATTAAATTAGCCAGCACAAGAAAGTATGAGGTAGAGAAATATAGAAAACCATCCATGCATTGGGTATCTTATGATCTGAATGTTCCCAGTACAATCAGTGTACTCTAGACCAGAATGTTCCCAGTACAATCAGTGTACTCTAGACCAGAATGTTCCCAGTACAATCAGTGTACTCTAGACCAGAATGTTCCCAGTACAATCAGTTTACTCTAGACCAGAATGTTCCCAGTACAATCAGTGTACTCTAGACCAGAATGTTCCCAGTACAATCAGTGTACTCTAGACCAGAATGTTCCCAGTACAATCAGTGTACTCTAGACCAGAATGTTCCCAGTACAATCAGTGTACTCTAGACCAGAATGTTCCCAGTACAATCAGTGTACTCTAGACCAGAATGTTCCCAGTACAATCAGTGTACTCTGGACCAGAATGTTCCCAGTACAATCAGTGTACTCTAGACCAGAATGTTCCCAGTACAATCAGTGTACTCTAGACCAGAATGTTCCCAGTACAATCAGTGTACTCTAGACCAGAATGTTCCCAGTACATTCAGTGTACTCTAGACCAGCGGTTGCCAACCAGTGGTCCATGGAGCACTGACGGTTTAGGAGAAAATGTTGGTGGTCCCCAGGGGTTCTGCCACAAATCATCATTGTGGCAGATGAAAACTGTCCAATGTTGTTTCCAGTGTTGTTGTCAACATGCCCTGACAGTTAATAGTATTGGTGCGCATTGAAATCTGATGCCTTCTCTGTAGTTCTGGCTCTGTGAATTCAGATCGAGGTGCCGGGAGTAGTGCAGAGAGTGGTAGGTGAAGAAGGAGGGGACTTCCAATGGCAGCGCTGATTACAGACTGTGGGAGGAAGCATGGAGCTCGAGCACATGGCTGGATAAGGAGGTGAGATCCAATGATGAGTCTGTGTAAGGCAACAGTGTGATGCAGAGTGCAGGGGGGGGGGGGCAGACAGCCGGAGCATTGTGTGTATGATGTATATAAAATGTTAGTGGTCCTGGAGATTCAAAATTGTGAGTTTAGTGGTCCATGCGACCACTGCTTTAGACTATCCTAGTGCTGACTTTCCACAGGTTTCAATATACACTCACCAGCCACTTTATTAGGTACACCTTGCTAGTACCGGGTTGGACCCATATTTGCCTACAGAACTGCCTTAATTGTTAGTGAGTAGTGACAAGATTCAACAAGGTGTTGAAAACATTCCTCAGAGATTTTGGTCCATATTGACATGATAGCATCAAGCAGTTGCTGCAGATTTGTCAGCTGCACATCCATGATGCGAATCCCCTGTTCCACCACATCCCAAAGATGCTCTATTGGATTGAGATCTGGTGACTGTGGAGGCCATTGGAGTACAGTGATCTCATTGTCATGTTCAAGAAACCAGTTTGAGATGATTTGAGCTTTGTGACACGGTGCATTATCTTGCTAGAAGGAGCCATCAGAAGATGGCTACACTCAAGGCAGGACTTAGGGTGGTGGGGGCTTGAGTCATTTTCGGGCCCTAACCTTCTATACATATGCACAGCTCTATAAAACAGAAATAGAAAAGAACAAGGTGCGCCAGACTCAGTGCAGTATTAAAGAACTGTTTAATTGGACAAGACAAAACAGCCAAATGGCTACTCACAAAAGTAGATAATATATAAGCGTATAAGTGGGGGATACTGTACTGGTATTCATCCTGGGTCCACGATTAATAAAAGCAATAAAAATGGATAAAATGATAATTACCATATTTATCGGCGTATAACACGCGCCGGCATATAACACGCACCCCAAGTTTAGGAGGGAATTTTAGGGGGAAAAACTTTTAGGAGGGAAGTTTAAGGAAAAAAACTTACATTTAAATTCCATCAATGCAGCCTTATCAGTGTCCATCTGCAGCCTTGTCAGTATCATTGCAGCCTTGTCAGTATCCTTGCCCCATTGTCATTTGCAGACTTGTCAGTGTAGCCTTGCTCCAGTGTCATTGCAGCCTTTCAGTTTAAAAATGGCGCTGCCGAGATACAGAGCCGGATGTCCTGTGTATCTCGGCGGCTCTTGGCAGCTTTCGGCGGCTTTCGGTCGCTCTCGGCAGCTTTCGAAACGGGCAGGGCCCGCGGGGCCCCATATTGGCCAGGGCCCATGGACTTGAGCCCAGTCAAGCCCAATGGAAAGTCCGGCCCTGGGTACACTTTAGTAGTGATAAAGGGATGGACATGGTCAGCAACAAAACTCAGGTAGGCCGGGGTGTTTAAACGATGCTTAATTGGTACTAAGGGGGCCACATTGTGCTCTGCTGTTGTAGCCCATCTGTTTCAAGGTTCGATGTGTTGTACATTCAGAGATGGTATTCTGCATATCTTGGTTGTAACAAGTGGTTATTTGAGTTACTGTTGCCTTTTTATCATCTTAAACCAGTCTGCCCATTCTCCTCTGACCTCTGGCATCAATAAGGCACACAACTACCTCTCACTGGATTTTTTCTCTTTTTTGGACCACTCTCTGTGAACCCTAGAGATGGTTGTGCGTGAAAATCCCAATAGATCAGCAGTTTTTGAAATACTCAGACTAATCTGCCTGGCACCAACAAGCATGCCACGTTCAAAGTCACTTAAATCCCCTTTTCTTCCCCAATCTGATGTTCAATTTGAACTTCAGCAAGTCCTCTTCATCATATCTAGATGCCTAAATGCATTGAGTTGCTGCCATGTGATTCTATTATTAGCAATTCGCATTACCAAGCAATTGAACAGGTGTACCTAATAAAGTGGCCGGTGAGCATTTCTTGCACATGTACATTTTATGTATATTGCTCTACAAGTCTTGCTACGGAAAATGCAAAACAAATTTACTAAAAATGTGGACAGGTTCTGCAGTTATCCAAATATGATCTTCCTAGAGCCATGCCCATCTCACAAGTAACTTGGTGGGTGACCCCCGCATTTATTACTCTCATATTGGGTTCTCTGGGTGACTGAAAATAGAAATAACTGACTGAATTTTGCAGGCAAGTGTCCTCGTCCCTAGCTACTGTAAACACCAACCCTATATTTGGCTTTTGAGGTGCATGGTAGTAGGTCCATATTGACCAAGGGAATTACACTCTAATTTGTACCGTAAAGGTAGATCATTGTAGGACATCTCTTTGTCGTCTTCCACCAGGGAATACACGCTCAGAAAAAGGTGTTCTAGGGAGCAGAAAATTCATAGTCCTCTGCTACTGTAATGGGATTAAAATTCTACAAAACAGACAGATGGGGAAAGGAGATCATAGTGGTTAATTCGTTGTTTGCATTGGTTTCATCTGGATTGTCTACATGCTTTCAGAATGGGATAACCTAATTATCATTCACGGCAACTGAATGGGTCCATGAAAATAATAGTGTGTGAAATGCTGAGGGATAGGCTGTATCAAAAAATCTTTATAATGCAGAGTTGAAATTGTACATTGTTGATATGAATAAAAAAACATTGGTCCCCGGTCTCCGTCTAGCTTGAACTTCAGCAGCATGTTTCAACTCTCCAACCACACCTCTAGCATATCAGTGTTTGACTTTTTTCTCGATTATGTCTATTTATTATTATTATAATACAGGATTTATATAGCGCCAACAGTTTACGCAGCGCTTTACAATATAAAAGGGAGACAATACAGTTATAATACAATAAAATACAAGAGGATTAAGAGGGCCCTGCTCAGAAGAGCTTACAATCTAATAGGGTGGGGCAGGTGGTACAAAAGGTTGTAACTGTGGGGAATGAACTGGTGATAGTGGTAGGAGATTAGTTGGAGACGTGATAGGCTTTCCTGAAGAGATGAGTTTTCAGGGATCGCCTGAAGGTAGCAAGAGTAGGGGATAGCCGGATAGATGGAGGTAGCGAGTTCCAGAGGATGGGAGAGGCTCTGGAGAAATCCTGGAGACGAGCATTTATTTTGCACTTAACTTTACTCGCACATGGCACTTTTTAATAATATTGCAAAAAAAAATGATCAATGCTTTATAGTTTTAACATGTAGATTCAGATATCTATAGTGTTATCATTTGCTATTAGCGCAGCATGTATACTACACAGTATACAACATTGCATTATGTGATATAAACATTGCAGAGAATAAGTATACTTAGTGACAGGTCTTCTTTAACTGTAAAAAAAAAAAAAAAAAGAATGCTAAATATAGGTGAAAAAAGTAATTGATGGAAAAAGACTAGCATTCCAGCTAAAACATAATACATTTATTGCATGCTTATCCATACATCACAAAACAAATAGTAACTGCACGTTTTCTATAGTCTGACCGTCGTACACAAATATTTAACTTAGTTGGCAGTTTTGTCAAGTGCCTTTTCATATGTATGTGTTTTTAATGGTTCACTGCTAAAATGGATATTTAAACTATAAATATTTTACCTCTCAACAGTTTCTCATAGTCTTGAGATATATGGGTCATTTGTTTTTGTCGTTCCTCATTCTGACAGAGCTATTTACAATAGACCCGGTTTTATTGTGCGATTGGCGTGGGTCAAGCCCAAGAGGCTGATGGGAGAACAAGTTCAGTATTGGCTTCTATTATGTTATGGTACTCTAGCAAATGAAACAGGCACAATTTGCTTTGTAGTTATGTGACACAACCTTTGTATTATATCAGGTATAAAAAAAAGCAGTTTACTGTATAATAAAACATAGCCACATGGCTTTTTGAATTGAGAACAATGTTTGGTATGAGGGGTTTATTTACTGATAGTGTATAACGTGGTATTATTATATCTAACTCATCTGTAACAGTAAAACTAGATAGGGAGACTATAGGCTAGTAACTGGAAAAATGCTGAAAAACCTGTATGTTTGCATAACTTTTCATTCGGTCTATGAGCCATCAGTTGAATAAATGGCATTACTGGAAGTCTACTGTAATGCCCCGTACACACGGTCGGACATTGATCGGACATTCTGACAACAAAATCCTAGGATTTTTTCCGACGAATGTTGGCTCAAACTTGTCTTGCATACACACGGTCACACAAAGTTGTCGGAAAATCCGATCATTCTGAACGCGGTGACGTAAAACACGTACGTCGGGACTATAAACGGGGCAGTAGCCAATAGCTTTCATCTCTTTATTTATTCTGAGCATGCGTGGCACTTTGTGCGTCGGGTTTGTGTACACACGATCGGAAATTCCAACAACGGATTTTGTTGTCGGAAAATTTTATAGCCTGCTCTCAAACTTTGTGTATCGGAAAATCAGATAATGAAAATGTGTGATGGAGCCCACACACGGTCGGAATTTCCAACAACAAGGTCCTATCACACATTTTCCTTTGGAAAATCCGACCGTGTGTACGGGGCATTACAATGTAAACTACAAAATGTGTCCAATGTTGTTTTTTTTGTTTAAGCAAAACACAAACTCTTTTTAAATGACATTTAACAGCAAGAATAAAAATATTGGTGCTAAAAATATAACTGTCACCTCATACATACCGAATAATTAGAGCGTTTCATATAAAGCCCAACTCCGGGAACTACAAAAACATTGTCCTTCCCCAATAAATGCTTATTAATGCTGGGGGGGGGGGCAGTACAGTGGGTCCCTAGATCTGTGTGACCTGTCCCCTGAAGCCATATCTAAAAGACATTATGACCAGAGGTCACATGATGGCATCATAAAGTATAATGTGTTGCCAATAGCAGGCCAATGTTGAGGGCATGTGGCCTGGTATGGTTCAGGGGTGTTGCACACTTGACCCCCCAATTTCCTGGCCTGCCAGGCTGCATGCTTGGATAAAGGTCTGGTATGGATATTTGGGGTGTCCTCATCCTTTTTTTCCTCATTTTTTGCATGGGGTTCCACCTTAAAATCCATACCAGACCCAAAAGGTCTGGTAGACAATTTATAGGGGACCTCCTGTCATTTTGTGTTTGTTTATTTTGCATGGGGTCCTCCTTAAAATTCATATGAATCCTGAAGGGGTAGAGTATGAATTGGGGAGACTTCATGCCATTTTTGTTTTTTGTGTTGGGGTCCCCCATTACCATCCATATCAGATACTCATTTCAGATAAGGGTTAAGAGTCTTGTTTAGATAAATGAAATCCCCGGCTGTTTGTTTGTTACAAACTGATTGAAGTGCCAGGCCAGGAGCTGTCATTTACCAACAATTTAATCACACTTTTTCTTTATAAACTTGAGTTTTGCTGTAGTAGGTTGTATAGAGCACACAGATGCACCACTTCACGGGCAGGCTCAGGTCATTCCCCAGGCATGTTATGAAGAAATTTTGCATTGTTAATGTTTCATTCTATTCATTACTAAAATGGTTGCTCCCCAATAAACTCAATTTTTGTAAAACTTTTTTTTGCTTTGATGCATGTCCCCCAGGGAGCTGTCCAGCCTCCCCATCTCATTTGTCTGACAATCCTTTGCCATTAGCCTAGAAAATAGCTGATACTTTTTTTAACATTCCCATTGACTTGAATGGATTTCAGATTCAACACCCAAACTTTGACAGTATTCCCCAAACATGCCTTGAACTTAACCCAGGTATTTTCAGCCCATTATTAATGCTGAACTGGGTTTGACAAATCTGGAATCGTTTACAGATATCAGGGTGATCTGCTATAAACCTTTAACCTTATGTATCAGTTCACTCATCTCTAGTACCGATTTGTAAAGTTGGGATGATATTGATAGGTTTTTCTTTGCTTAACATTATATTTTTATCACTGTATTTTAAGCAAACACAAAGAGCACCAATCTGCAAGGACGCTGCAAAAAGCAATACTACAAACAAAGGTAACAATCAATTAGATTTCACTGAAAATGAGAGGTTTGCCAGCTGCTGAATCACTCACCCTGCCATGTTTTAGACAAGTAAAACCAGCTTTAGCGCAATCCATCAAAGCCTTGTCCACAACATGTTTCACCCATTAGGAAAGAAGGTAAAAGGAAACCATTGTTTGCATGCCCAAGAGTATCAAAAAATGTAAAACCACATGTTATACCTAAAGTATCTTGAGTTAATCAGAAAAATCAAACATAGAATAGTAAAAATGAAAGGAAAAGTATAGGCTAACAAAGAGAGAAAATAAAGAAATAGAGGGCCAGCCAGGGACTACAATATTGTTTCCATGGTTCCCATGTTGTGTCAAACTTCTTAGTAAAGTTTTGAAGGACACAGGTAAGTCTGTCATTAACCATGATCCAGTAAGTTTGTTCTTCACATAAACAAGAGGAACCATCAACTGCTTCCAGTATTTATCTATAGTTGTTCTAGCTGCTAAGAACATATATGTAATTAATTTCATTGATTTTTCAGGTCTTCATCTGGGAATTTTTGAATAAGGGCTTGTTCTGAGGATCTACAGATATTGACTCCTGTCACTGAATATACCAAATTACACACCCAAATCCAAAATCCACCAGACATGATATTTAGTACCCATTTGGTCGCAATACCGAAAACAAGTGAGGGATACAGACAGGTGCATCTTCGCAAACCTGGTCGAGACTAAATACCAGCGTAAGAGCATTTTATAATTAACTTCAATTACAGTTGTGCTAATAGATTCTTTAGGCAAAGCATAAGCAATGTCTTGCCAGTCAGACAGTTCAAAAGTGATATTCAAGTCCCGCTCCCACTGATTTATATAAGGAAGCTTGGTGGTCTGATTAGTAAGGGTAGCATACACTGTAAATACCCGTCCCTGCAGGAGGCCCCTCGTTTGCCAAGATAATTCAAAAGTTGTGAGTGTAAGGGGTCCATCTAACACAGTGTTTCTAAACTCCAGTCCTCAAGGCGCCCCAACAGGTCATGTTTTCAGGATGTCCATTATTTTGCACAGGTCATTTGATCAGCTTCACTGCCTTAGTCATTACCACAGCCATTTCATCTAAGGGAAATCCTGAAAACCTGACCTGTTGGGGCGCCTTGAGGACTGGAGTTGAGAAACACTGATCTAACACATTAAATTTAGATCATACAAAATTAATTATTTGATTATACCACTGAAATGATGCTGGAGCCAGTCCTGGGGGAAATTCCATATTACAGAACATAGGAGTTAGCGGTGTGTGGGGGCGACAGAAGTTTACAATGTCATACTCCATCCCAAACAGCTAATGAGTGTGACAGGGTAGGACACAATATAGGGGGGTGAAGATGGCCTCCTCTCATTTTGATTGCATGTCTTGGGTCTGGGCGTACCCATCCCCAGCCTGCACCCTCACAAACCAGCAGCATCCTTCTTACAGCACTCCATAAGCCCGAGTGAGTACAAAACTTGGGTCACAATTAGATTTAATCTTTTTATTAGTTAGGAGAAGATAGAACAATGAAACACGACTGCCGATTGGTGATATGGTTTACGGAATATTTCACAATGGTCCTTGACTTTAAATAGTATGCATGTGGTTGTTTCGAAACCTCACTGTTCCTAGTATATATGTTTGTGCCAATATAAAACATACCGTACAACATCAAGTCCATAAACCAATACTGATGTAATAGATAATGTTTAATTACTTCGATATATCAGTAAGCCTAAAGATTAATGGCACATGCTTTATTGCACAGTAACTTAACATAACACAGTGTTTGCTGTTTTGTTCTTTTTCTCCAATACAGCAGATAATAATTACACTCAGACATTTTCCACTGAGACCTACTACGTACAAATACATTTCCATTTTCTTAACACACTTATATTTAATAAGGTTTGATGTAAATATTGAAGCAAATAATGCGGATAGTTATATTGTGTTATTAAACACTGGCTAGTGATTAAAGGTTTATATTGTATTCAATGCATTAATCACACTTACATGGTGACAAGAAACATTTATACTACATTAACAAAATTTGTAAGCTGTACAGCATTTAACAAGCTTAAATGGTATCATAATTGTGAGATTCAGATAAATGATCATAGAACAATGAATGCTTCCCAAGATGAAAACTAAAAATTGAAATAAAATCACGTGTTGAAGACAAAAATGTCATGATGATCACAAACCAAGGGATACCATTTTGCTGAGTGCTTTGATTTTAAACATAAGCTTGGGGTTTGTGTCTTGTTTTCAGGCCAGATATCTGACATTATTCTCCCTTTGATTACACTGGTATTATGGAGTCCTATACTGGTATTAGGGCCAATTCACACCAGTGCATTGATCTGTGTTTTAGCTCAGCTGTAAAATGCAGATCAATGGAAGGATATCTGAAAAAAAACAACTATTTCCAATGTGTCCTATTCACATCATAACATGCATGACACTGGACATCAAAATGTATGTCACGGATATCAAAATGTATGTCAATGGACGTCAGCCTGCATTAGAATGAGACTAAAATGGAAGGAAATGTACATGCATTTTCCATACATTTTAGTGCAAGTCAGTGTGAACAAAGACAATGGGCTGACACCAGCTGGCGACAGGCTCGGACAGTCAGTATATAAGTGGTTGGCTTACCAACAGCAGAAAAAAAATATTGTGGCAATATGAAAATAGCATTATATGAAATGACTGAGAAATACCACCTCTTTGCCTCTCCCTCTTTTAGGTACAGGCCAGGGGAGGACTGGGCTTGGGGCAAGCAAAAACAAGTAACATATGGTTAGCTGGTTACCCTGAGTGGAGATACTTCACCTTTTGAACAAAGATCAGAGCAGGACCCATTGTCAGTGACATGTCAGCTAGACATTATATAGCTATATGCTCCCTGATCAGACCAGTGATAGCAAGGCAGAGGCATAGGCAAGTCTTCCAGCATCAACCTCATTTGTGGCTCTGATATGTCATTTAAGAAAGCCAGAAAGAGAAAGAATATTCTGAAAGATTTGAAAAGTTGTGTCACAATAAACTACTGTTTACTAAGGTGTCTAATCAATGAGGTACAATAATGCACTTTCTTTAATTCACAGAAATCTGTCCCTACCATGAAAAGTCTTATTGGTTGTTTTTGTTCCCCCCAGGTCAAAGGTTTTCTGTCCTCCCCTGGTACATGCCTACTGTGCCCAATGGTATATGTTGCCCTGAATCTATGAAAAAAAACACTGGAATCTGCATTTTGGGATTCATATCAAGCTTTGCAATCATTGCTTTCTTGACTTGCATTGCTTGGGACCTCAGTGTGTGCCACACTATCCAGACGTTCTGCAAAATTGATATAGGTTTCTCCTGGAAGCTTTGGTTTTCTCTCACCGATATACTAGTGGGTAACTGTATGATCTTTTGATAACAAAGATTGATGATGTTCTTTGCACTTTGCAAAGCACTGTATAATGTCCATGCTATATTGTTTCTTTATTATAACACTATCTATGGTTACTTTAGTGCTGATAAATGTGAATTCATTGAGTTAAAAGCAAATGTTGTAGAAAGACTACTTATGGAAGAAAGGCTAACCATAAAATAACAAACAAAAAAAGAAAATATATATATATATATATATATATATATATATATATATATATTTGATTCAAGTTGCTGTACACACATCTCTATTAAGTGTGCATCCTTGGAGCATAGTTGTTACCAACCAAACCATAAAAACATCACCTTTCTCTCATCGGGGAAAACTGAAACTCAGATTAGTCTTCATTGATTTTTGGTAAAGCTATAGGAAAAATGGAGTGACATATGTCAACATGCCTATCACATATGAAATCCTCTTGTAAGGTATCCTCACAAGGTAGCAAGGGATCATACTATCCCAGCCCACCACATATTGGAGTTGTCTTCCATTCCCTTTAATATTTACTCGAATGGCTTCCCATTACTTAATGCTAAACAAGTGTGTATTTTGTGCGTGTGTTTGAATCTCTTTCTTATTTTCCCCCCATTTTTTGTACTCTTAAATATACACAAATAGCGTTACTCACGATTCTGAGTAAAATGGTCTCTAAATTTGTGCTCCACAATGGTCTTCAGATCAATAAGTAATTTCAAAAACTGATTAGATTGCAGCTGGGAAGTAGACATCATCCTGAATCTTGCCAGAGGATATACTCAACCAGTAAACAGCAGTATTAGAGCAATAGTGACAGGGTGCTTTTAGATGGAAGAAATGAGACCCAATGTGCCATAAGCTCTTCTAAAGGACAATGAACCAACTAATTCTTCCACTGAGCCTAATGGAAGGAAGACCTCTTGCTCATGTTCTACAAGATTTGGTAATGGCCAAAGAATTGTTCCTTGAAGATACAGAAATAGTTGCTTACGGTGGTTATTTAAGGAAGCACAAATTTTAGTTCATTTTTTCATCACTCAGTGCCAGATGCATCCATGATAATGAATTCTTTAGGCATTCTATGATCCATTCCTAAGATGTGCCTTGCTATACAAAGAAATGGGTTTCCATAGCGATCACATCCCATCTTAACAACAAGACTCAGGAAACAAATGTTTATGAAACAAAAGCTTAAAGTAAATGGAAAAACCAATTAGTGGTATATGGGGGGAAAAAATGAAAAACTGACCTTGATACATTATGGACACACTCTAACATAAAATATCCCTTTATGTCTTCAGTCAATATGCTGGTTTCATAGAAAGAGCATCTCTCTAAAATGTTGTAATTCTGTTTTATTAGTAAAAAAGCAGAGATAGCTTTGGGTAAACAATTAACGGTAATGATCTTAAACAGCCAATTCTGCATCAACTCTATTTAAAGAAAAAACATTTCCTTTTTAACCTTTGAAAAAAGATGGACGTTGGTAGGTTACAGTCTTTTTGACATGGCAGGTAGAAATAATATAGAATGTCAATGTACAATCGCAGAACGATAATGCAATATAAAAATATTATTTAAAAATTAAAGGGTAAAATACTATTTATTGATAGAAATAAGCAAACAATTCCTAACAAAACTGGAGTATATGCTGGTATATGCTGGTATAAGCAGTATTATTATTTTAAATTATCACATAATATTCTAACCCTTGTAAGAAATAAAAATACCTTTGTACCTCTATCAGGACTTTTTTTTTTTTTTTTTAGAAATGTTAATGCTTGCTGTTATATATGACCATAAAAACAGAGATGATTGGCGCAAGAACTGGGGAAAATAGAGTGGGAGTTACAGTCCACAATGGATTCAGAGTCCATCAGTAAAATAGTCCATTGGTAGAATAGTACATCTCAAAAAGCTCACTATTTCAGCAGCACAGTCCTAGGAGCAACAAGCAATTTCTGTGGGAGGCAAAAAGGAGAGGGCAAGTTAAAAAATAGTCGTATCACACTGTATCTAGCAGTCCTAGGTAGCACAGGTCCCGGTTTCGATTTGTGTGTGGATCAAGGGCTAGATGTCCAGGCTGACGGGAATGCTGATGGCTCTCGGAGCTCCCCAAATCCGTGGAACGTGTGGCCTGGCAGATGTGCCATTACAACTTGACCTGCCGCAAGGACGTGGCGAAGTGTTTGTGGAGCATGTGCTCCTTCTTCAGGTATTGCCTGAAGAAGGAACACATGCTCCGCGAAGGCATTGCCACATCCTTGCATCAGGTCCGGTCGTGATGCCACATTCACCGGGCCCTGTGTTCCACGGACCCAGGAAGCTCCAAGAGCCATCAGCTTTCCCGTCAGCCTGGACATTTAGCCCTTCTTTCACACGTGGATGGAAACGGGGACCTGTGCTGCCTAGGACTCCTAGATACAGCATGATATGCCTATTTATTAACTTCTCTTGTGAGTGACACTTTTTATTATTATTAAATATATCTCAACTGCTACACTTAGTTGGTGCTCGTCTTCTCCTCTTTGTTATATATGACCACTCACCTTTAGCATTACAGCAATGGTATCTGTGCCACAGGTCACTAATTTAATCTGTTGGATAAACGTATGTGATTTTGAACTTTCAAAGTGGTCAATTGGACACAATACCAATTTGCCGTACTTCTCGCATGCAGAGTGTACACCAGTCCCCATACTTATGCAGATCCTTAGAGCACCTAGGGTTGTCACTGATTAAAAGGGATAGTAGGCACACATGCCTTACATTAATGCCATGGTAATCAGTAGACATGAGCAATTTGTTTCGTTATGAATCTGAATTTGTATCCGGATCTCCAAATCACAATAGTAATGAATTTCAACCAATCCAAAATAAATTATAATGCAACAAAGAAATGTATTGGTATTCATTAGTTTCATTTAGAACCTTTGTTTATGTTTGAGCCATTTGAAATAACGTAAAGGCATAACAAATAATCCAAATTGATTTGGATCCAATTCGTTTTTATGCTGCATTAACATTTTTCATTATTATAATAAATGCACTACATATGAAATAGAAGCATATTGTAATAAATACAGTAAGGTGTAAAAAAGAAATAAGATGATGATTCCTACGTATGGTGTTTGGGTTGGATGGTGGTGGATGCATCATAATCTTGGAATCATAACAAATGAATCCAAAATTAATTTTGTTCCATTTATTATGTTACGATTCAGGGATTCTTATGGATCCACCTAAATTCAACCCAAATAGAGTGCATAAGTAATCTCCCAAAATAATAAATAACACATTAAAATGAATAGCCAATCTTGCAAAATAACTTCTGAAATACGAATCGATTCGTAACAACAAATATAAGAAAACAAATCCGAATATACAAAATGAATTCCGAAAGCGAATCATTCTAACATATAACATTCTAACAAATATGACAAAACTAAATTATTAACTTAATGAATAAATCCAAAATTAAACAAAACACATTTTTCCATCGTGCACATCTCTAGTAATCAGCCCTATGGCTTTTTTGCATTATCCCGACAATACCCTTATTGAGGCTTTTATGGCAGGGATAATGCAGCATGGAAAAAAAAGCTTAAGATGTGGAAGTGAACTTTTAAAGGGCCCAGAGAACCCTTCCACCTGTTTACTGCAAGTTGGCAATACTCTGCAGGAAACTGACTTGCAGACCAAATTACAGATTTAAATTTGCTAGAACCTTAGATCTGAGAGGATCCATTGATAATTACATCTCATTACTACATGTCATTATGGAAGGCGGGCTTAGTTGGGTTAAAGGTTAGTCAATTAATTTTTGTTAGGTTAGATCAAGTATGAAGTTTTAGGGTTAGGTTAAGAAATAAGTGTTAGGGGGAAGTTAGGAAAATAATTTTAGGGCTTTTTTGGTGATGGGGTTAAAGGTTAGTGTCACATTAAAGTGGCACTAAACTCACATTGTTTATAAAATTAAATCAATTCTAACATGTTTAAATACAAGTAGAATGCATCTTCTATGTTCTCTCATCTAGCTTCTCTATTCATTTGTTTCATCTCTCAAATACAAGCTTTTTTCTGCTGTTCTCTGACTCCCTGTGGCTACATTTGTTTTCTGTGCCCTCCTTGTGTATGTAAAAATGTCAACAAGCAACCATTTTCTGCTCACCTATGAGATGGACCACACATCTACATGAAGACAATTCAGCTCAATGGGATTTGTAGTGCGCATAGAGTAGAAAATGTGACCAGAAATAATATCCGCTGCTGATGTACATCTGTGGAGGATAGGGAGCATGCCATGGTATACCTGATATTTTAGATCAATTGATGTAAAAAAAAAAATGAGTTTAGAGTCACTTTGAAGGTTAGGTTTATCCCATGTAAGGCGTTTTTGGTCACATTTTGTGTGCTAAAAACCCAGTTCCAAACACTACCAAAGCTAGGTTCCTAGTGCTCATAACCAAGGTAATCATAATATTTGTATCAACTATTAGAATTTTTTTATGGTCTCCAAATGTTCTTGGAACATATAGGCTTTGGAGAACTCATATAAAGTCCATTCTCCATGGAACTTCAGCCTAGCGCGCATTGCTAAGTATGTTCCTAGTTACAACCCTTCCTGCTTTTGGGGTTGTGGAGCCAATTGGACTACGTTTCATATATGGTGGTCTTGCCCTGTGGCTCATCGCTTATGGATACAGGTATATAACATGATCCACTCGGTCACACAATTCAAACTGCGGACAAACCCAGGAGAAGTTCTTCTCCATAGACTGCTCAAAGACGTTCTGCGACATTCCTGAGCACTAATTTTGTTTTTCTTTAGAGTAATGAAGCATACTATGGCATGTGCGTAGAAATCGCCATCTCTCCATTTCGAGGAAGTTAAATCTAGAATTCAAGGTTTCTTTATTAACAAAAAATTAACAGCCGTGTTGGAAGACAAACATGATACATTTCTGTCGGTATGGCAGCCCTGGCTGGACCATCAGCCAGTCTCCCACGTCACCATGTGGTTGATTCCCCTCTGATTAGTGGATTTATTGCCCCCTTCCCTGCTCCCTTTCGGACAAGGCCATGTACCTGTGGTGAAGTCCCCCCATCCCCCCCTCCCTCTTTCTCTCTGTGATCGCTGCTTTTCTCTTTGTTGCTTTATCAGGGATTCTTTTCCTGCCTATCTCTACTTTCCTTGTTGCTTTATATTAAGTTTTGATGAAATCCATCACTGTTTTGTAGTTGAGTTTGCCTGCTCCTCCATTTCAGCACATGGCTCCCTTTTGTTATGTAGGATCCAGGCGGATATCTTCCAAGACTAGGTTGTACAATCCTCAGCAAACTTTACTTTAAAAGAGAAGTATGTTTTTATTTATTGAGATTCATACTTACCTAGGTGGATGCAGCATCAGACCGACAGGTCTGTCAGTCAGCATCTCTCCTCTCTGCTCCTTTACGCTCATTGGAGCGCTGAGCTGTGGAGGGACAGAGAACGACCGTCTCAGCGCCTCCCTGAGACTGCCACCAGTCAAGGCAACTGGCGGAATCCAGACTTCGGAAGTCGGGATGGCGCGGTGCCTCGACTGATTGCAGTGACGTCAGCAGAGACCGGATTTCAGACTCTCTGCTGAAAACGGGTCACAGGAATGCAAAACGAATTGCACTCCTGTGACCCTTAGGAGAAGTCCAGCCTAAAAAGCTCAGGCTGGACTTCTCCTTTAATGTATTTCATGGCTCATACTAGCTCTTGTTACACAGATGTCTTGTTATAAGTGACTTTCATATAAGACGCACAATTACGTTACTCTTATGACCCCTGCGTGGGTTTCCTTTTTTATTACTTCCACTGGGTGTTATCTTCCCCAATACTATTTTGTATGTATATTGCCTTTTTGTATGTTTGAATTTTGATACTTCAATAAAGCACTTTTGGTACCAGAATTTATTTTTATTTTTTTTATGTTCTGATTGGGGCATGCTTTTAGGTAGTAAGGCAAGACATAACATATTTTTAAACTTTAAAAAAATTGTAAGGTATGAACATTTTAATTTAAATATTATCTGCACCCAAAGCTGATATTTCACTTTTGAATGGACTTTGGGGCAGAAAATCCATCGGTGCAGACATAATTTGGCTTTGTAATGACCATTGGGCAGAACTGGGAATACTCCACTGAGCGATACTGTGTAGCCTTTAAGTCGGCTGCCCTTTAATAAGCATACTTAATCATTGACAGCACTGAGGCTTCCTGAACAGCAGAAGTAATCTGGGTTTCTTTTCCTACACTAAAACTCTGAATAGAAAGTCATTTGTGCTTGGATGTTAAATTTGTTTAATAATCTTTTACAGATGTCTGGCAAGTATGGGGTATTCTCCAGAGTCTGGGAAGCCAGAGCACAACATACAATGAAAGAACAATTAAAGCAGTTTGCTGGGTTTATTAAAGTAATGCATCACCCGATATTAAGTGTATACATTGTATAACGTATAGTACAATGATCATTTTATATACATCAGCTATTTTATTTACTCATGTGTCCAATAAGGTCATTTGACTTATTCTTTGTCTCTCTGGCCACCTTAAAGTACATATGTTCACCTCTGCAGAAACTAGAAGACACTTTTGGGCAATTGCAATATTCATGAGAATGCAATCTGGTAATTCCCCAAAGGTGAACAGAGCCATGTGCAGGTACCACGTACAACATTTGCAGCAGTGACATCTGCAGGCAGAAAATAGGCACTGCACTGGCAGAACAAGGGTGTGTGTCTATTTGTATTATGAATGTGTAGCACTTTTTTTTAATAATACTAATTAGCTGGGTACACAACAACATTTCTATTAATTGGATAATAATAGCAACATAAGAACCAATGGGTCTGTTCATAGGATTTTTAGTAGTGCTAAATTACAAGGACATGCTAGGTGGTTAAGCTGAATTGTAGGCAAACAGCTAAATATACAAATTAAAGCAGTATTGAACCCAAAAGCAAGCATTTATTATGTCGCAGCTTACCAATTCTTAGATGTGATGGTTGCATTTGTTTTGCTTTTATAGGCCTTCTTTCTTTTATTTTCACCTGGTCAGTAAGTCTGTTGTTTTTCAAAAGAACAAGCTGTTTTGCAGATGTAGTAGTTACAGGTCTGAGACTAACCATTTACCACTGACAGGGGGTCATACAATGGGCAGCTTTTATTTATTTATTTGTATTTATTTATGTGAAACCTTTATCCCCCCCCCCCCCCCCGAAAAATAAAAAAAACATTTGATGTTATTTCTTAAAGAGTGTTAGCTGGAGCTTGGCTTTAATCTAAATCTGCTAGAACATCTTACACTCCCTTCCCCTGAGGTCACCAATGATATTGTCCAAATGTGCCCCCTGTGTGTTCCTTCTTTCAGAGTGGGGCACTCTAATACAGGAGGAGCGTTACTGGCCAGATCACCAGGTGAAAGCAGAGGGGAAAAAGCCTAAAAAAATAAAACAAATGCAGCCACCACATCTAATGATTGGTAACTTACAATATGTTACATCTTTAGTTTGGGGTTTAATACCGCTTTAATGATTTGTATTTCTATCCACCCAGTTCTGATACTTACACAGTCCTGCCACACAGTGCAGATTTGCCTGGCAGAGCAGGAGACCTATTTTTTTTTCCTGCTGCAAATAAAGAAGAATTCCAGAGTAAGGTGTATTTTTACATAGTTATATTGATCCAGCATGGATCAATGTAACTACAGTATCTACGATATATACCATACGTGGCAGATCCCCCTCTAAGGTGTTAATCTCCACTTGCTTCCTGGTGAATGCTTTGCATTCATCCAGAAAATGAAAAGTGTTCTTTGAATGGTTCCCATGCCAAGGAGCCAACATCCTGTTTTTGCCATGCATCAGACTGGTACAGCTATGTATAGGTACAGTGGTCCAAGCTGGGCCAATTTAACTATCTAAAAATATACCATGCCTGGAATTCACATTTATGTAACACTTGTTCCTACCCCAACCTCGGAGTGGACAGTACTGATGAGCCCATCTCTCTTTTACTTTGCTCCCTCTCCTTTTAGCATTAAGGATGAGTCAAACACCCCCCGGTTCGGTTCGCACTAGAACTGTGAACAGGCAAAAAATTCATACGAACACGCAAACACCGTTAAACTCTACGAGACACGAACATGAAAAATCAAAAGTGCTCTTTCTAAAGGCTTATATGCAAGTTATTGACATAAAATGTGTGTAGCACCCTCTACCAATAGGTAGGTGCTAGTATAGAATTTTTACTAGGGAGAATGTCAGCACAGGTAAATTTAGGCAGGCTTATGCTTTGAGCTAGGCCTGTCTGTTTTGATCTGGGGGCAGGGAGTGGTTAGTGTAGCAGTGGGTGGGACCACCTGTGCTCTAGTTCTGAGGCGCCTCCCCTGCTTCCAGGGAGAATGTTCTGGAAGAGGGGCAGGACCTGGAACTGGAGTGGCAGGCAGCTTAGGTGGGAGCCCTGACAAATCCCCAACTGGTATTGGCAGGGGGCAGTCCTCCTATATAAACTGAGGTAACATGCCACTGGGGGAGTTGTTGGCCAGGTGAAGTGGAGAATGGCGTACTAGACAGCAGCAGGATGCCACCCCCATCCGGGCGGGGGGGGTGTTCCGATTACAGGAGGAGGCCCAGGGAGAGCTGTGGGGGAATGTCACTTTTATACGGTCATTAGTGATGTCCTCATCATTACATGGTCATTGATGAGGAACTCCTGGAGCAGAGGGGCAGGTGAAGCTGTCGGAACGTATGATCCGTTTAAGTTCTCCATCATGGACTCAGGGCAGAGAAAGGTTGGTGAGTGTACCACAGTAGAGGGCTGGATGTGCCAGGAAGTCTGTGAGGGAACTTCACTTTTACACGTTAATTAGTGAAGTCCTCATCATTACACGGTCATTGAGGCGGAGTCCTGGATCAGAGGAGAGACTGTGGGGAGTAGTGTCAAATCGATGTGGCCTGTTGGCACAGGATTTGCAAGCTGGGCTGGCTGGGAACAGTAGTCTACTGTTCAGAACAGCCTTTTAAACTACTAGGCCTCCCGGGAGAGGTACTGCAGGCCTCTGGCCTAGTAGCAGCAAGCAAATAGAGCCAGCAAGAGGAGCAATTCAGAGTGGGTTCTTTTGCTTACAGAAGAAGATGTTACAGGAAATGAATGCAATACAGCATAAGTTTTTGCAGGAGGAGAGGATTTTCTGGGAACTTCACCCTTGCACGGTCTTGGGTGAAGTCCTTATACTTTACACAGTAATTAATGAGGAATTCCTGGGAGCAATAGTCAGAAGGAGTTATGCAGTGGAGGAGCAATAGTCTGCATGGCGATGCAGGAAAAGGACTGTAGTTATTAAACGTGCATCATTCCTTCAGGCTCAACCTATGTGCTAATCTATACAATCTCTAAATGTGATGGCAAAGTGATCTGTTCTATGGGCATCCCATATGCCCCTTTCCCCAACCAAGTTGTACCCCCAATAAACAAAAAAAACAAACAAAACAAAGCAAATGATATGAAATGGTATGTGGGTGGGGGGGCTTATCGGAATCTGGAAGCCACCTTTAACAAGGGGACCCCCAGATCCCCGCCCCCTATGTGAATTGACAAGGGTTGTGGGGATGAGGTCCATGTCCCCATCAACATGGGGACAAGGTGTTTTGGGGGGACCCCAAAGCATCCTCACCATGTTGAGGGCATGTGGCCTGGTACGGTTCAGGAGGGGAGGGCGCTCTCTCGTCCCCACCCTTTTCCTGCGGCCTGCCAGGTTGCATGCTCGAATAAGGGTCTAGTATGGATTTTGGGTGGGACCCCCAAAGCAAGCCGCAAGCAGTTTTAAATGACATTTTTTCCTTTACAAATGTCATTTTGCTGCTCTCATTCATAAAACTATGTATGGCTGCCGTGTAAGTAGCCTTACATAGTTTGGGGCGTGGACTCAACCCCCTGAGCCATGATTGGCCAAAGGCACCCTTCATGGCTCTCACAGCAGAGCGTGCTGTGATTGGCCAAAGCATGCAGGTCAGGTGCATGCTTTGGCCAATCAGCAGCCGTCAATGTGCTTGATGCGATCAATGCGGTCAATGTGATCTTGCAGTGCATTAACGGTCTTGCCTTTCATTATGGCGCATCAGCGAGCGCTCAAATTTTCCGTGAATGTCCCATAATGTCCGGTATTTGATGAATGGGGAACACCCAATGTTCGAGTTAAACTTACGTTCGACTCCAACCGTGGGCTCATCCCTAATTAGCATGCAGAAGCACAAAGAGTCAATGAGTTCAAGCACTAACAAGAAGCATGCTGATAGGAGGAAAAAGAAGAGTGACAGAGAGATGAGGTCATGGCGAGATGCCCTGGGCTCAGAGGAAGTGGGTTGAATGATGCTGACCGTCAGACTGAGGGCAGCTTGTGGCAGAATAAAAGTATTGCGGGGCGTGGCAGAATAAAAGTATTGCGGGGCATGGCAAATCTCTTGTTTGAAGGTGAATATTGCAGTAATCACTGGCTTTGTTTTTTAATTATTTTTGATGCTCTACTTTTAATTGTGCCTTTTTTTGTCGTAACGCTTTTTTTCCCTCAACAAATCAACTGACGTGACATAACACGCCTTTGTTTTCTGTATCTAAAGTGAGCATGGAATTTGATGTATTTTACAAATCTACATTTCTCTACAAAAGCAATGTCTGAATGTATACAGTATATATTTATATATATAATATATGTATGGAAATGACATGTAAACTGTATCATATTGGGTGTTTTGACAGGTCAGACTGATTTACTCATTACTAGAACACATAGAATAGGTTTTTATAAATAAAACATGTTACAGACGTACTAATGGTCTGACACTGTAGCATAAATATGAATTAGTAAGTGCATTAATGATGGCCATAGTGCTTTTCAAAGTGTACTGCTGTTTTTCTTTTTGCTACATTAAAGTAGAGCTCCGTTAAAAAATAAAAAAGTATTTTTATCAGGTTTAGATTGGTGATATACAGGTGACTTTTTAGCAGCTTAATATCATTACTAAAATTGCTATTGATTAATTACTAAAGAGTAATTATCAGTCACTAGATGCACCAACTGACTGTTTATGGTTTATATCACACAAGTAACATGTAGTATGGAGAATTGGGGGATAATGCAAAAATAAACACTACTACACATTATTTGCCTCACTTATAATATAATATGTTTGGTGGTCGATGGGCCCATTCATCCTTGTTTTAAAGTGGTTGTAAACCCTTTATAACCACTTTTACCTACAGGTAAGCTCATAATAAGGCTTACCTGTAGGTACCTTGAATTTCTCCTAAACGTGCATAGTTTAAAAGATATTCACTGTATCCGCATAAGCCGATGTTATTGCCACATGCGCAATGAAGAAACGGCCTGCTCGCACCATTTCTTCAACTGCTGTGCCATGACTGGCAGCTCCCATGTGCATACGTGGGGGTGACGTCATCGCGGCTCCGGCCAATCACAGCGTCGGACCCCATGAACCCGGAAGTAATATTTCAGGGACATGTCGCCCATCGTAGCGGTGTGGAGACCGCTGCAACAGCTTCGCTCTAGGGTAAGTATTTCATAATGAGTAGTATGCAATTCATACTAGTTCATTATGCCTTTGTTTTGCAAGTTGTTTTTTTTTTCTTTTTTTCCAGAGTTTACAACCACTTTAACCATGTGTTGCCACGATGCACTTGCACATTTTAAATGGCATAACAAAGCACTGTTACAGTAATGTACAGTGCACCTGCATGTAGCAGGGTGTTAGGTGAGTAGTTCTCACTCTTTACCAGTAGATGCTCCTACTTGTCTTTAGTTCCTTATTTGGCATTGTTTTTGCCAGAGAAGTTCTCCCATTTTGTTCTGTCAAGGGGTGTAGCCGGGCATGGTACCATTGTGTCTTCTGCCATGTACTCTGGGTGCCATCTTGGGGGAGCCTGTGTCTGATTGGGCACAGCTCGCTTGAGAAATGCATGACCATATTATACATATATGGCCTCTACTGGGTCCCATGATGAGCTCAGCAGTGTGGGGAGTGTGAGAAAGGAACAGATAAACAATGGCTTAGGGAGAGATAGACACAGTGCAGGGAAAGGTTCCTGAGGAACAAGGAGAATATAGGGATCGTCTGATTTACCCCTGGAGACATCTGCGTTTGGGGGAAGACCCTGTTGCCCAACCTGCAATTGGAATAGCGCATCCTTGCACCCTACAACACCAGCGCAACACCCTATTGTAAGGCCACTTTATGCCAGTCAAGGGGATCTGCTTAAACAGCACCTCTCAAGCACACTGATCATTGTATTGGCTGCATATTTGTACTCTTTTTTAAGAGATCTGCAGTGCCTAATTATAAATATGGATATTTGTAATTATTCCCCTATTGCTGTACTGTTCATTTTTCATTACATAAAACCAATACATTTCTAGAAGACTTTGTCCTGCCTGGTCTCTTTAAATTACTACCCCCCCCCCGTTATCCCCGTCCATACTTACTACAGGGCATCACACTGCACCTGCTATGTATTGTGGTGCAGTGTGTTGCAAAAATGAGCACAAGTACGGTTTTTTATGCCCATTCAAAGTAAGTGGGATGTGTTAACGCAACGCACATAGAAAACATGCATTAATGTATATGTTTACACACAGGAAAAGAAATAAACAGGACCTTAGTGATTAATCGCTAATGATTTTGGAAGCTCAACTGAGCTGCTAAAAATTGAGCATGTACCTCCATCCTATACAGACACATTTTACTTGCAGAAAAAAAGAACTGTGCTTGGTGCTCAAACAGCAAAAAAAAAAGAATTAAACTGCAGCGGCACTCAAACACAAACAAACACAAAAATTGTTGTCAGTGATAAGTGAACATACTGTTGCACTGCATATACCAACCAGATTCAATACAAACCAGACCATCAACTAATATAAAATGCAAATATATGTAACAAAAAAATGCAAATCATGATAAATAAATAAAAAGTGCAAAAAATGTTTATCTTTTGTTGCGTAAAAGATAAACACCACATGTGAATCCATTAGTGCAACATTAGTGCAACATTTTATCGGAAGTCTCTCCACTGTGTCACATACAGCCTTTTAACCATGGGAGGTATTGCTGCCACCATATTGTCCACCATTGTGTGCCTGAGCACCGGTTTGGCACTGTTTGAGTGTAGGAGATATACAGCTCTATTCCCTCTGGGTGTGCTCTATGGTCCCTCAAACTGTAAAGATGGTTTGATGCAAGGTCCACACACCTCTGAGATTGTACCACCTAAAACTAGGGGTCTCCAATTCTGGTAAGAGGCTGTTTGTAAGTAACACAGTGGGCAGCTTAAGTCCTGCCTTAAAAAAAATAATATATATGTAATATATATATATATATATATATATATATATATATATATATATATATATATATACACATAAATACACGCAGTGCTGTGCAAAAGTTTAGGCAGGTGTGAAGAAATGCTGTAAATGAAGAATGCTTTCAGAAATATAAGTAGTAATAGTCTGTCAATTAACCAAATGGAAAGTAAATGAATAGAAGAGAAATCCAAATCAAAACAATATTTGCCTTGCCTTCAAAACAGCATACATTCTCCTATGTACACTTGCACACAGTTTTTGAAGAAACTTAGCAGGTAGGTTGTTCCAAACATCTCGTAGAGAACTAACCACAGATCTTCTGTAGATGTAGGCTGCCTCCAATCCTTCTGTCTCTTCATGTAATCCCAAACAGACTCGATAATGTTGAGATCAGGGCTCTGTGGGGGCCAAACGATCACTTCCAGGACTCCTTGTTCTTCTTTAAGTCGAAGATAGTTCTTAATGTAATTGATTGTATGTTTGGGGTCCTTGCCCTGCTACAGAATAAATTTGGGGCCAATCTCACGCCTCCCTGATGGTATGGCATGATGGATAAGTACTGTATTTGCCAGTATTTCTCAGCATTGAGAACACCATTCATCCTGACCAAATCTCTAACTCCATTTGCAGAAATGCAGCCTAAAACTTGCAAGGAACCTTCATTGTGCTTCATTGTTGCCTGCAGACATATATTATTGTACCACTCTCCAGCTCTTTGGTGAACAAACTGCCTCCTGCCACCCAGTGCCACCCATCAATGCCCATCAGTGCCCATCAGTGCCACCTATCACTGCCACCTATCAGTGCCCACCAGTGCTACCTATCAGTGCCCACCAGTGCTACCTATCAGTGCCCACCAGTGCCACCTATCAGTGCCCACCAGTGCCACCTATCAGTGTCCACCAATGCCACCCATCAGTGCCGCCTATTAGTGCTTATCAGTTCCATATACCAGTGCCACCTATCAGTGCCCATAAGTGCAGCATATTAGTGCCTCCTCATCAGTGCCACCTAATCAGTGCCCATGAGTGCTCCCTCATCAGTGCCCATAAGTGCCCCCTCATCAGTGCAGCCTATCAGTGCCCGTCAGTGCAGCCTCCTGAGAACACATCAGTGAAGGAGAAAAAATTACTTATTTACAAAATTTACTGGCAGAAACTAAGAAAACCGTCAAAATTTTCTTTGTAAAAAATAAAAAACCCGGCAGTGACTAAATATCACCAAAATAAAGCTCTATTTGTGTGAATAAAATGATAAAAAATGTTTACATGGTTACAGTGTAGCATGACCGCGCAATTGTCATTCAAAGTGTGACAGCGCTGAAAGCTAATAAATGGCCTGGGCAGGAGGGGGTGAAAGTACCCGGTATTGAGGTGGTTAAGCAGCAACTAAAACATTTGGATGCTAACAACCCAAAAACAGGTTTTCTATAGTTTCCATATTCTTTACCCTACAGTGAAATCCTCAGTTGCTTTATGTTTTTAGCTTACTTTTTCCAAACGTTCCAGCTCATATTAATTCCCAAATTCCTATAGTGATTATTGCTGTCTTCACTAATTAACATATAGCTAATTACAGCTCATTATTTAATTATTCTACATAGGGATTAATACATTCCTAGGATTAAGTTAATTTTTTGTAATATTGGATAAATTAAGCCCATGTGAACTGGTTTATATATTAGACAATAGGAAATGCATTGTAAGCATGTTAGACCATTTTTTTGCCCTTTAAATGTTATAAATACATTACCATACATGGTCCTTTTTTCATCAACATTATGCATATTTTGAAAGAATCAGAACAATAATTATATTATTTTTAGGCTATGTGTTGCTAAAAATAACATACAGAGACATATATGTACAAAAAAAAACCATACCAACACACTATAAACCGAAGATGACATTATATTGTGTGTGAAATGAGTTTGGAAACATTTGTGACCCTACAGATGAAACATGACTTTATCTTGTGTGACCTCTCCCCTTTGCATGGAAAAGCATTAGCAGTGCAGATCTTTGACCCCAAAAGGAGGAAATGGAAAAATGAAAGCAAACTAAAGCAAGTAGAAGCCTCTCTTTCATATATGTATGGAGTGACATTCCTGTTTTTAATGTAATAGCCGGAGGTTGAAGGTGGATCAGATACTAAAATGTTATATAAAAAGACCCAGAGGACAATAGGTGAACCCTGACCTTTTTCTATTAAAAGTAATATCCAGTCAAACATGAGCATTGTGCATTTAAATTGATTTAAAGGACAAGGCCTACAAAGCACTCCAAAATGTAAAACCTAACATTACTGTTTTGCATGTGGTGTCCTTAGTTTATTGTATATAGTTAGTGGTCTCCTCATCTATTAAGGACTTCCTTTGAGCCTCTCCCATCCATTGAAACTCCCTACCGCAATCTGCCCAACTATCTCCTACTCTGTCCACTTTTAGATGATCCCTGAAAAACCCAGAACATTGCATTCACTATATCTGTTCTCCCACATTACACAGAATATGGAAATACAATAGTTTTAGTAAATATAAACTGCTAAATACCTTTTTTAATCATCAGTTAGAGCAGTCTTGTGACTTCTATCAGTGCCTGGTTAAAGCTTGTTGGGGGAGTTTTCATTGTGCTCTGACTGTCCTATCAGGCTGCAGGGCGCCTGACCCTCTGTGCTGATTGGCCCTGTGCTAATCACATGCACCCTCCCAAGGAAAAAAAAACTCTCTACTAAACTGAGCATGTGCAGCTTGTCTCCTAACCTCTGTTCTATCAGTAGATGGTTTGGGGACAGTCGAGGAAGGGTAAGAACAGAGAAGACAGGACCAAACAGCCTTTTTACACAATGCATGGGATTTTTCTGTTGGGGGTTTAGTAACGCTTTAAGCATACCCCTACATATATGTCTTGAGCATCTTCTATCTGCAAAGGTCAGTACCCCATAAATCAAGGTAATGGTTTGATGGATGGTTACAGAAATAATGGCTTCTAACATTTTACTTCCTAGGTCACCTGTTCTCCTTAAAGTCTGCTCACAAACTTCATTTTTTTATTGTTGTCTGTGTCCCCATTGGGAAAATGTACCCTCACTTTCTATGCTGGATAACTGAATGTCATAACGATGGTGATGGGATATATTTTTGATTCAGAAGAATAATCAATGGAGAATAGTAGGATTGAAACAGCTGCCAGGCTGATTTTGCTCTGTGCTCTCCTGGTCTGATGACACTGATATCCCTTTATTTCTTGTGTTTGTGTCACCAGGAAATCTACCTAATGAGGATATAGGCAGAAATAAATGCCTAACAGAAATTCAGATTCCCATCTACGCTATCAAAAACGAACAAAAAAAAGTTTTGGCTTAGGTTGGACTTTTTAGGCATACTAATTGTTTCTAAAAATACTCTTAATGATCTTTTAATGAGTTTATAATTGCAGTATTTTTTTTTAATATCCACATGGATATTAAACTTTAACTAGTCTATACAATATAGCATACCCAAGTTCCATGGGGCGATTAAGGATACAGTAAATCAACATAAATGCAAAATAGCTCAGTGGATTTATGAATGTTTTCTTGCACTTTATCATCAGTATTAAATCTGACATTGGTTTTATGTGGGGACATTGATTACTCAGGTGGCTCAAACTATTTGGCAGCCAGGATTACAATTTTTGTTTCATGATGGTAAAAAAAAAATATGACCGGTAAATCAATAAGAAGCTTATTATTAATCAGAATAAAGGACACAACTCTTCATAGTCGGGAGGTAAAAGAAAATGGCAAATGGCTAAGTATGATTCTGCTTCTAAGATCACAGACACTGAAAATGCATGGAACTCAACTATTCTAAGCCAACACAAATTTTGTGTGTGTCAAACATTTTAGATCGTTAAAAAGACTATATTTTAGCCAAAACGTGCCAATGAATACCTATGGTATAGTGTCATTGCCACTTTTTTAATCTAGTAGCCCAGAAGTAGCTTTGACCTAAAGTGTATCTAAAGCCAAAACCTTTTTTTTATCTTTTTTCATTATAGCTAAAGTAGAGACGTTTATTTTTCCTGCTTGTGAAAGGAAATCTCTCCAGTGGGGCATTGGGGAGCTCTCATTACTCTTCCTGTCTTAGAAACACACCGGACTGTGAGGAAACCTTTCTAAAGTAAAGGAAACATTTACTTAGACAGTGGTCACCCAAACAAATGTCCTTATTGGAAGCTTTTCCTTCTATTCTTGTTGTGTAGACATCTAGAAATGTTGGACTTTCTATCACTTTATGGACTTGCACTTCCCTCTAAAAATTGACCCATAGTAATTGCTTTTCAGAAAGCATTTGACAGGCGTCTGGGAGCTGATATGTTGTCTCCTTACTGTCTGTTTTAACCTTGTAAAGTCTGCGCCATCTGCAATGTATTTGATTGCAGGGTGGTTACGGTGCTGCTTCGTTTACACGGTCACATTCATCGATGGTACTGCCCACCAAATGCAACAGAGGGTTAAATAAACTGAGACTCAACATCCTGTTTTTACCGCACTCTAACCGCAAGTATAAACAGATGAAATTATCCAAGCAATGATGTTCAAACTATTCAGGGTGGCTTTTTAGCCTCTTTATGAGAAACTTGGGCACCCTCCATATCAGTGGTGGCTGGCGCTCTAATTTTTGGTTTTTTTTGGGGGGGCGGCAGCAAACAAACCACCCTACCCCCACCCTGTTTGGTCAAACTCCCCCATCACTCAGTCAATTGGCGAGCAAGCCCTGCCGCCACTCGCCCCTCTGTAAACCAGCCCCACACTTACCCCATCCAGGTCGTGGGCAGCTTCAGTGGCTTTCCCCTGCGTCTCCTCCTCGGCAGCTTTCCCCCTGCTTCTGCTTCTGGCCAATGCAGTCGCTTCTCCTCTGGGCCAATTGGGTCTCAGAACCTGCTTCTTGATTGGCCGAGAGGAGAAGCAGGAAGACGATAGCGAATATTAATCACACAATTGGGTGGGCTCAGGGCTCGGGGCCCAACCTTCTTTAAGCCAATTAGAGCCTTAGGCTCTAATCGTGTGCTTAAAAAAAAAACTTTTAAAATCCATGCGTCCGGTGTCCTGCATGTAGATTAGGGGCCGGGCGAATGGATTAGGGGGGCGGCACCCCTGTATCCCTAATGGAGTGGCCGCCACTGATCCATAAAGTCCTTCATAGAAAACATAAGAGAACAGAGGCAAAATCCTAGATATTATAGCTCAAACTTACTGAATTCACTGTTAGCGTTGTTGGACTCACTTCGATTACACTACACACTATACCTGCCTACTAGACTGCAATTGTCACTTGACTGTACTATGCTTTTTCCTAATGTATTTTGCTTTCTTAGAAAACTCTTATTAAAAAATATTGAAAAACAAAAACAAAAAAAAAACAGCAACTTGTGTAAAATCTCATTTTACCTGGGATGTGGAAAGTGTGGTGGGTAAACTCTACAGCATATTATCCATAGATGATTGAGGAATGTACAAAAAAAGGACAATGCTGCATTTTTTCTGATGCAGAAGTGTGTTGTAGCGCACTACAGTGCATGTGCGTTGCCTTGCTGCGGTTATTACCTTTCCTGTAATATAGCAATGCCGCTTTCACACATTTTGCAAAAGTGTGTAACTGAAACCTCTGTTTTGAACACATATTGCTATACAATTAGTTTTTTTCTTTCAGACTAGCTGGTAAGTGTGCTGGGAAAACCTTTGTTTGGTTGTGCCTGTACTTAAAAAGAAAGTTGTAAATTGGGATGGTTGCCAAGTCGTAAAGTGGGCTCCCTCCAGACATTCCTGACCTTAAAGTGATTCTAAAGCAGTGGTCCTCAACTCCTATCCTCAGGACCCACTAATGCCCCGTACACACGGTCGGATTTTCCGATGGAAAATGTCCGATCGGAGCGTGTTGTCGGAAATTCCGACCGTGTGTGGGCTCCATCGGACATTTTTAATCGGATTTTCCGACACACAAAGTTGAACAGCAGGAGATAAAATTTTCCGACAACAAAATCCGTTGTCGGAAATTCCGATCGTGTGTACACAAATTCGACGGACAAAGTGCCACGCATGCTCAGAATAAATAAAGAGATGAAAGCTATTGGCCACTGCCCCGTTTATAGTCCCGACGTACGTGTTTTACATCACCGCGTTTAGAACGATCGGATTTTCCGACAACTTTGTGTGACTGCGTGTATGCAAGACAAGTTTGAGCCAACATCCGATGGAAAAAATCCTAGGATTTTGTTGTCGGAATGTCCGAACAAAGTCCGACCGTGTGTACGGGGCATAACAGGCCAGGTTTGCAAGATAACTGAAATACATCACAGGTGATATCATTTGCTGCTCAGTGATTGCAGTATTCTAATCTGAATCTCCCCAAGGTAATACTTAAAATCTGGCCTGTTGGTTGGCCTTGAGGACTGGAGTTCAGACCCACTGTTCTAAAGGCTTAAGTTTTTTACCTTCATGCATTCTATGCATGAAGGTTAAAAAGTTCTGTATCCATCTTCCCCCCAAAGCCCCCCTCCGTTAATCTTACCCGAGCCCCATTGCAATCCACTGCTATGCATGAGAGCAGCAACTTTCTCTGCTCTGTTCCTCCTCACAGGGAAGATCCATAGCAGCAGGAGCCATTGGTTCCCGTCACGTGGAGCGCTGTGTAAATTGACGGCGCTCTTTGGGTACCTTAAATAAATAATAATATAATAGATAAGCATCTTAATGAGACACAATGTACAGGAATAGGGAGAATTGTAGACACTCACTCAGGTTGAACTGGATGGACTGGTGTCTTTATTCAACCTTACTAACCATAGTAAGGGTTGTGGCCATCTTGAGTAAGGGCAAACGATTCATGTAGGACTTTCTTCCTGGAAGCCATTTGCTCTTAGCTCAGGCATGCAAGAAGAAGAGTGTGCTTAGCTGAGAAAGCCCCTCCTCCTCTCCTCCACTCCTGTTGACTCCTGGGATGTATGACATAATTTGGCTAGGCAAGAAACCAGGAAGTAACTGAAGAAATGTAATAAATAAAGTTTAAAACAAGTAAATATAATACACTTTCATATTTATTTACTAATGCTAGAAGCCTGAGGACTAAAAACAATCAATGTTGATTGGGAAAGTGAGGTTCCACTTTAACATGAATTGCGAATGAATAAAGAGGAAGAAACCCTGATGGGTTTACTTCCTCTTTGTTTCCCTGCAAAGGTAAAGCATAAATGGCTACTATGCATCGCATAGTAGCCCAATTATGTGTCACTTACCTGACACAGGAGCCTGCGATGTCACCGCTGTCCCCTCTGCTACGGTGCGTCCATCTTCTTTCCTGGTATCATGGCTCCACGCTGTGATTGTCCGGAGCCGCGATGACATCACTCCCACGCATGCGCACGGGAGCCACCACTAATGGCATATCGCTGTTAGCAGCGGCATGCTCAGTGCACCTGCGCACCGCTGTCTACGGTGCATGCGCCGTTGACAGTGGTGCCTGTCTTTTTGCAAATATCTCCTAAACCGTGTAGATTTAGGAGATATTTCTTGGACCTACAGGTAAGCCTAAATCTAGGCTTACATGTAGGTCAAAGTGGTCTGTAAGGGTTTACAACCACTTTAAGTGTAATGCCCTGTACACACGGTCGGACATTGATCGGACATTCCGACAACAAAATCCTAGGATTTTTTTTTCAGACAGATCTTGGCTCAAACTTGTCTTGCATACACACGGTCACACAAAGTTGTCGGAAAATCCGATCATTCTGAACGCGGTGACGTAAAACACGTACGTCGGGACTATAAAGGAGGCAGCGGCCAATAGCTTTCATCTCTTTATTTATTCTGAGCATGCGTGGCACGATCGGAATTTCCGACAATGGATCTTGTTGTCGGAAAATTTTAAACCTTCGCTCAAACTTTGTGTGTCGGAAAATCCAATGGAAAATGTGTGATGGAGCCTACACATGGTCGGAATTTCCGACAACAAGGTCCTATCACACATTTTCCTTGGGAAAATCCGACCGTGTGTACGGAGCATAAGTGTGGTGTCATCCACACTGTGAGCAGTATTTTTTTGGTCACCCTAAACTTGAAATACAGATGTGTTAAATGAGCCACCATATTTCCTGCCATGCCTAAGCTCATAACCATCTTCTTTGACCACTCTCTGGCAGAAGAGGTTTCTTCCTGGTGAAATGTCAATAAAGATTTAGTGAAATAAAAAAGTTTCTCAAATTCAAAGTTTCAGCTTCACTCCTATCAGGTAAACCTATCTTCAAGGCAATGCAAACTTACAGACCCTAAACTTGCCTGGGCAAGAAAACTTTCCAAAGGTTCCCCCAAATATATTTATCCTCCCCCAGCATGCACCACTGGCAATAAACTGTCTAGTGGTTGGTCAGGGAAATATAAATATTCACAACTCTAAAGGCTTTTGGATCATCTTGCATTAGGATACTCCCCAGCCGCAGAACTGAACTTAGATGAAAAACTAAAGAAAGGAGAACTATCAACCAGGCCTAGGCTGAATACAGTATGATAATTTAAAGGGGTTGTAAAGTCAGAAGTTTTTTTATCTTAATGCATTTTTTGGTAATGGCACTTATGGTGTAGTGGAGCGGGCGGCACAGTGGTGTAGTGGATAGCACTCTCGTCTAGCAGTAAGAAGGGTCGCTGGTTCGAATCCCAACCAAGACACTACCTGCTTGGAGTTTGCATGTTCTCCCTGTGCCTGCGTGGGTTTCCTCCGGGTACTCCGGTTTCCTCCCACACTCCAAAGACATGCTGGTAGGTTAATTGGATCCTGTCTAAATTGTCCCTAGTATGTATGAATGTGGGTTAGGGACCTTAGATTGTAAGCTCCTTGAGGGTAGGGACTGATGTGAATGTACAATGTATATGTAAAGTGCTGCGTAAATTGACGGCGCTATATAAGTACCTGAAATAAATAAATAATAATAAATAAAATGGTTCAAGCCACACTTATGAAACAAACTTTATTTGCATAAAATATGCTGATGTGAAGATTTGGGTGTGTTTTTTCCTATTTTTATTCACTAGGCTAAAAGCAGCCCAGCAGCATATAATTTAGAATGGGGTTTCTACATATGTTATGTGTCATAGAAGAGCCCACCAAAAGTCATCAAGGACTGAGATCAGCACAGTCTGTTTTGAACAAACTGACAAACTCTTTGCAAATATCAGGCGAATTGACACAATCAGGTTCATAGCCTCATTATCGGTTCATTTCTATATGTCTATCTAGTCAACTAGTATGCCCTTTTGACAGTCTCTCTGGTGCACACTGGACACACGAATGCTTGCTGATGAGACTTTTTAGGTTTTACATCTTAACATCTGAATACACTTATTTACCATTTTTGGGGCCTCCTTATTTTGGTCTCCCTTGTGTCCATGCCTGGTGACCTGTGGTCTTTGTTGATGCTATCCTTTGTCGGTGAAGGTGTTGGTTCGGATGATGGCCTATACAGACTGTTTTTAAGGAATATTATCAATTGCACAGGTAACATATTCCGTTCACATGTGCTCCTGAAGAAGATAGCGAATGTTCAAAACACATTGGGATTTTATGTGGACTATTTGACAACAGGAGCCAAACATATTAGATATGTGAACCTCTATTATGTAATACATGGATATGGTTACACGTGTGTCTTTTTATCTTTTGTATAATAAAATTTAAACTTTTAACTGTATGAAATTGGTGTTACCACAATCCTTTATGAACATGCCCTTTAGAGTTTTTTTGCTACAAAAAATTAGGTTCAAGTCATCTAATATGCATCTCTCTTTCTGCCAATCTACCTCCATGTTCATATATAGTTCTTGTGAATGAAACCACATATAAACAGTATTTGTGCTAAGAAAGTCTATTTGGCTTTCAAGTAATTACATTTATCTGTATTAATTCACATGAAACTATATTCTCTTTGTTCTCACATAATAGCATGCAGGTTTTCAAAGTGTTAAATAATGTATAATGTTATTTTCTCTCGTAATTAAAAGTGCATAGGAAAAGTAATAGCCTCCGTGTTTATAATCATTTCCTACAAACAAACATGATTTACAACATAAAAAATGACCAGCAGGCATACGGTGTGATAAATTACAGACAAATCCTGCCTGACCCAGACTAATGTAGCAAGTAAAATGTGCTCTGAATATGACATAAGCTGTGCTAGAATCAGTCTGTGACATCAAGTCCCCTGTTTCTACATTACACCCAATCAGGATATTCACTAATCAATGGTTTAATATTTTGTATGGATACAATAATGGTGGCGTCATGAACAGGTCTTGTTAATAATGGAACATTATAAAATGTATTATTATATTTCCATTGGTACTTACACCTAGAAGCACACCTATACGATAAAACAATTTGTAACTCCCCCCCCTTTTTTCTTTTTTTTTCTCTCATTTTTCTTCCCCTCTCCTCCTCTCTCCCTTCCTCTCCCTCCATGCTCCCCCACCTCCCATTGCCGCCCCCCCTCGCCTCCTCCATTCCCCACGGCCTTCATACAGACACCCACGTAGCCAAATAATTTCTCCACTTCACATACCTATCAAATACCCAACCGGCAAAACGAACTCTAAACAAACACGAAGATACTCGAAAATCTCACTAACCGGACCCACTGTGAGACCCACTAAGAACTATATCTTACCTCCGACAGAAGTTTTACATGTTTCTCTCTGTTCAAGACTCATATATCGACTCTTTTAATGCAAACAGAATACAACGTCTATAGAAAGTCAGTTATCAGTCAATTAAAACCAGATTAACGAAATAAGTTGGGTAAATATCCCTTTCACAATTCACCCAGCATGGAAGTGATTACCAATACTAGCTGGGATATTCTGTTACAGTTTACCGTTTATCTTTTGACTATATCATTTACAATGTTTAATACATAATGAATGATTACTGTATTGACTTCATACTCATCAATAGAATACTTTGAAACAAAAAAAAACAATTTGTAACAATAAAACAAAAACATATAACATAGAAATTAGTATGTCATATGACTGTATGTATACAGGCTCATGCACATGGGCAAAATAAGATACTAATATTTATGCAGGATCTTGCTGACAGAAAGATCAAGCTTAAAAAAAAACGCATGTAATGGACCATTAGACTGCTTCCATTACACATGTTTAGATGCTAAAACATTCACAAAACATTCATATCCATAAAACTCTTCTACTTTGATTTTACACAGCTGAACGTGGCGCAAGATTATTGCGCATAATGCAGCTGTGTACCTGGATCCATAATGTACAATTGTGCTGCATTCAGATTTGAAAAAAAAACACTATAGGCCTTATGGATCTTAACATTTTGGGTTTTTTACACCCGTGTGCATGAGCCCTGGGTGATCATTATATGAAAGCGTATGTTGCTCTTTATGTGGTCTAGAAATGTTATTTTACTTTTATTTACTAAGCTAATATGTCTGTTGATATTTAGAAATAGTGTTACAACTACACCCATAATTATATCCTATAACACAGAGGTCCCCAACCCCCAGGCTGTGTTTGGGGTCGTTATCATGTTGGAATACTGCCCTGCGGCCCAGTCTCCGAGGGGAGGGGATCCTTCTCTGCTTCAGTATGTCACACTACATGTTGGCATTCATCGTCTCCTCAATGAACTGTAGCTCCCCAGTGCTGGCAGCACTCATGCAGCCCCAGACCATGACACTCCCACCACCATGCTTGACTGAAGGCAAGACACACTTGTCTTTCTGCTCCTCACCTGGTTGCCGCCACACATGCTGGACACCATCTGAACCAAAAAAGTTTATCTTAGTCTTATCAGACCGCAGGACATGGTTCCAGTAATCCATGTCTTAGTCTGCTTATCTTCAGCAAACTGTTTGTGGGCTTTCTCGTGCATCATCTTTAGAAGAGGCTTCCTTCTGGGATAAAGCAGGGTCGCTGTCAGAATTTCTCTTACAGTAGGGTCCACATCAGTGTCCCCCCTTACATTAGAGTCCCCACCAAAGTCCCCCTAACATCAGCACCCCCTCCCCTCATTTCAAGGTCCCCATCGGATGCCCCCCTTATTTCAGGGTGCCCTTTAGAGTCCTCCCATGCATCAGCATCCCTATCAGAGTCCTCCTTGCTGTTGGAAGGGAAGATGCAGAGACTGTGAACATCAGATAAAACCTTGCAGGGGCGACATGTGGCCCATGGGCCATAGTATGAAACCCCCTGTACTAAAAGATTATATGAATATGGTTCATGTATTATGATAAGAAGGATGGAAGGAAGGACAGAGAGAGGAACTTTACCTATGTAGGTTTATGTTTTAATATGTTTATTAAAAAGTTTTACATTTTCAAGCAGTACAAATGCAAAAAATCGCATAATATCAAAGGCATCCAGTAATAACAAAAATATGTCTTTCATATTGTCCAGGACAAAAGTGGCCATTACAAATACAAAATACATAGGATTTTTATTAATCATAGATAGTCATAACTCACATGAAGCGCATAACAAATACTGCATAATCATCAATTTTACCTATGTAGGTTTAATTATAAATATGTATCACCAATCAACAGTTTTCCTCATTACTCTTTATATTGTAAGCTGGATTTCAGCCATGTTAACTATCAATTTTCTTTTAAGTTCCAATGGTAGTACAGGTGCCCATTTCCTTATTTTATATCCATCTGTTCTTCGTCAGTTTCATCTCTTTTGGTTGTTCAGCAGTAGGGAATAGACCTGGAAATAGTCTATTATTTTCCCTTCTGACTACTGACAATTTTTATAGCTCTCTACAATAGCACAGTCATACACAATTAAAGGCTGAGTTATTTCTGTATGCAAATTGCAATAAATTACTGTGGAAGAACAGGGACAACCGATAAATGTACATAATTTTATTACATTTCCATAGTAAGGAAAATCTAGTTCATATTAGTTGATAAATAGGATACTGAAGGTGATTTACTAAAATTGTGCAGCCCTGTTCATTATACAAATCTGAGTGTCGCCAATGATACTAGAGGTACGCAGAGGTTTTCTGCTTTACATATAGATTTATGTCCATAACAATTTCCATTCCTGGGAAAATAGTGGGTAGATTAAGTTATTTCTTCTTGGATAAGGGTAATACAAGCAATGGCTAATATCTTCCCCCAAATTTAACTACCATCTCAGATCTTTGGCTAACTTTAAGTCTAAACTCCAGGAACGTACAGTATAAAGAAAATAGTAAAGAATGGAGCTACTTGTTCATTAAAAACACAAAATATTTTTCAAATGCAGCTAGTGTAAGCAGCACTGGGAGAGGAAGGAGCAGTACCTGGGGCCAATCAGGTGTTCTGCAGTGCACATGTGATGACAGGAAGGAGGGAGCAGACAGATGACTGCACCAGTCTTTTGCTGCTTCTTTGTTGTTCAATTACAGGCTTGGGGTATTGGGTTGACCTAGTTTGTTATGCAAATCATAAAGTTAAGTCACCAGGAAGGTTGTGTTATTTATCAGGGCTGTGTAATTCTCAGGACAGAACTGCAAATCTTTGGCAGGTAAAACAGCGTCTTTATGCTTCATCTGTGTATTTAGATATTTGGCAGATAAAACAACTTCCATATACTTTACCTGCACATTTACAGGTTTGCTTGGTGTTCAGCAATAGTGGTTAATATACTGTAGATGGAACACCTATTGTCATATGTGAATAGTAAATGAATGGCATGCTTGATGCCACTGTAATACATTTATTACTACACACTTTGGGGACTATGATGGCTTGGAATGCAGTGTCAACTGTTCTCAGCTAAAGCAAACAAGAGCTAGAAGGGTCTTATTGGCATATGGTTGGAAACCACAGAGCATGCTTTGACCTTTATTGTAGACAAACCATATTAAAACCAAAGTGCCCAGTATGTACTGTACATGTTCTGAAAAATCCAAATATCAGCTGTGTTTCAAGTGTTACACTGAATGTAATTTGTGGTGCCTGTTTACATTGATGCTTCATTCTGCAATAATTTACACTGCTCCTCCTAGCGAGAGCCACACCTAGCTCAGAACATAAACTGAGGCTTAGGATGGTTTACATGGCTATTGTATGTAACTCCATTGTCTTTGTGTACATAGCCAATATTTTACTGGATTTTCAAACATCAGTCATCAATTTTACCTGATTTTCAATCAATCAAACCAGGCATCCGAGAGGAATCATGAGGCAGACAACAGACTAAACAAATACAAATCCTCCAGGTGGACAGAAATGAGGAAAAAAAGTGGCAATTACCCTTACCCCACAGTACCATGAATGCATCCCATACTTTGCACACATATCCTTGACAAATATATATCAAGAACTAGGATATACAGCACTTATCAGATGGTATAGAGTCCCCTATATAGTGCATTAAGTAAAGCACCAAATCCTAAAGTCTGCTGGTGCTGTGAGGCCATTCCGTGTTCGATGGCACATATATTCTGGTATTGCACTAAACTACAATTTTTCTAGAATGTGGTTACAGATACGAAAAAACAAACAAAAACCTTACCATGGGTGATCCAAGTCAGAGCCCGGTGGCTTGCATGCTCCATTATAAAAAAAATTTAAAAAATAAGGTCTCAATAACAATCTACCTTCTGAATGCAGCCAGAGCCTGCATTCCTCTCTTATGGTAGCAGAGTGCCCCACCCACTAAACAACTCAAAAATTATTGACATCCTCCAAAAAGAAGACCTAACCTCTACATTACACAATACAAAGAACTCTTGAGGGGTTGAGGGGCACAATATGACAACTAAGTTACAATTTATCAGACCACTATACAGAACTTAGCATTCTTGGAAACATGGTTCTTTCCAGGGGCAGAGTTCCTGGAGAGCAGTACCGTGTTGTACTTTCCCAAACATTCCCCTGGAGGAGGACAATTTACCCAGTTTACCCCCTTCACCCATTTCCTCCCAAATTTCCCCCATACTAAGGCCCACCATGAGTGTCCCTATAAACATTCCTTTATATAGAAATAATTTTATTTCAAACATATCGAGGACCCATACTGGTCACCACCTTTTGATCTAATTCCCTTGACATTTCTTACTAATTAACCCTCCTGGCGGTAATCCCAAGTGTGGCTCGGGGTTAAACTTCAGTACCATTATTGGTAACCCCCGAGCCACACTCGGGATTACATTGCAGAATCCTGGTCCAGGGAACTTTCCTTGTCATCAGGATCCTGCGATGTCCCCCTGCTGTGTTCCCCCCCCGGATCCTCCGCCGGATGTACTGTGTGCCGGGCTCCATTCCCTGCGAGCGTTGCAACGCATGGGGGTGGAGCCGGGTGGCAAATTCAAAAAGTACAAAATACATAACACATACAGTACACTGTAATCTTACAGATTACATTACTGTATCAAATCATTTCACCTCCCTTTTGTCCCTAGAGCTTTGTCGAGTGCCCTGCCTGCACTTTTATATTATATATACTGTTTTTCCTGCCTGGAAACTTGAGGTTGTCTATGCACACCAAAAAGTGTCCCTTTACGTCAAAAGTGGTTTTAGACCAGCTAGAAAACAGCGATAGTAAATTAGAACAGTTGCAGTATTGAGTGATAGTGATTTGTGGGGAAATTAATTTTATTATTATTATATTATTATTTTTTATAATTATTTATAGTTATTTACTATATTATAATTTATGATTTTGTGTTTCAAAATTTATCATACCCGGGATGTCTACTAGACTCTTATTTGGACAGATTTAAGTGTGTTATTACTAAGAATTACAGGCCTACAATATAAAACAACAAATTTCTATGCAAAAAAATGTACCGCTTTGAGATTCAAAAATCTGACATAATCATACCACTAGGAAGGCTACAGTTAATTACTGAGTTGATGTTTTTTGGTTTTGTACTGCCTTTTGATGTATGCATATTATTAGAAAAAAGTCACTTGAAATTTGTACTTGCCCATATATGCACATGATGCTGGACGCAAAGGGGTTGATTTACTAAAACGGCGAGTGCAAAATCTGCTGCAGCTGTACATAGTAGCAAATCAGCTGCTAACTTTAGCTTATTCATTTAAGCTTTGACAATAAAACCTGGAAGCTGATTGGTTTCTATGCAGATTTTGCACTCTTCAGTTTTAGTAAATCAACCCTAATGTGACAACATAAATAAAGGAAATTTAAAAAAAAATTTTTTTAGATGACTTAATTTCTTCCTTTAAAAGCTGGGAACTTAAACCTAGAATTTTGTCCTACTGGTCCATTGACAACCTCAGAGGTTCCTTCTGGCAGTCCCTTGATCTCTACCCTGTCTTGTAGTGACAAAGGGTGCAAGGAAACACAAGCAAATTGGGGGATCAGGAGATTGACATTCCCAGAAGTGTTGGCTTCTAAAGAGACTTTTGGGGGTGATTATACTTCAATAGTCACCCAATACAGGAGTCTGTAGCACCAGCAGAGGAAACAACTCTTATTGCAGTAGCAAAATGTCCTTGGAACTTCGTTTCACACATTGGCCATTCTGATTTCTGTTCTGGTCTGCGTGTTCTTTAACAATATCGTCACTAATTCCATTTATATCATATATTTTCCTTTTGTTTATCCTGTATTGTTAAACCACCTCAGAGTGGCCTTTACTCTGCAGTAGAAAGTGATTTTTTTCACTCCCCTGGCCCTGAGAATGTAATCTAAGATGACTGAGTTCTGCTGTACATCATACAGTCTTCCGTGTCTAGTTAAGACTTTCAGGTCAATGAACAAAATGGTTGCTGCTGTGCTTTAAGGTAAGAACTGCAGGGAACTTAAAATATTTTTCTTCCCTTGGAATGTGATTTGTGCTTGAAAGTGTTACTAGACAAATCTTCCCTGATAATCCTCCCATAGCCAGACATCTGCTAAATACAGATGGTGCTGATGTTAATGGATGCTGAGAGTACGTTAAAAGGCATTTATCAAACAGACCTACCTATTCAGAAAAGCCATTCTTATTATAAAAATGGCATATATTCTGCGGAGATGGTTGTTGTGTGCCGGAGCTAGGGGTACAATAAAAAAATGCTGCTTTAGGCATCAAAGACATGCCAATACATTTAGCCAGGTGTGCAGGAAATAATGAGTACTCATTTTCTAAATGTTTTCTTCTGTTATTAATACTGATTGTTGCTGTTTGGGTTTTGGTTGGGTTCTTTTTCTGCATCGATGATGATTTAAAAAAAAAAAAACCTCAAATAATAAAATATAAAGAAAGAGAAAAATAAGATTAATATATAAAATATGAAAGGCAACATGAACATAGAAACAAATAACCGTGTTTTATACAGCTTGCACTTACATAGGGGTCCAAAGGAACAAGAAAACTATAATGGGATAGCAGGTGTTTAGCGGTAGTTAAGGGGTTGAAGATGGAATACTCTCTGATCGCGGTGTAGTTAAGGGGTTGAAGATGGAATACTCTCTGATCACGGTGTAGTTAAGGGGTTGAAGATGGAATACTCTCTGATCACGGTGTAGTTAAGGGGTTGAAGATGGAATACTCTCTGATCACGGTGTAGTTAAGGGGTTGAAGATGGAATACTCTCTGATCACGGTGTAGTTAAGGGGTTGAAGATGGAATACTCTCTGATCACGGTGTAGTTAAGGGGTTGAAGATGGAATACTCTCTGATCATGGTGTTCAAAGTGAATCTCCATTACAAATAAATGTAATAACCTAAGATCGGCATTTCAGTGCTTGTACTGTAATGTACCTTCATGTATTTTTTCTAATCTTCCGATCTTTAAAGATTCAGACACACTATTAAACAAATACTAACTGCAGTTATTAAAGCTTTGAACCTTTCTCTTTGCCTCCCATGTTTCACTATTGGTTCTATTGGGTAGAGGTGGGACAGTTCTCCAACTTTAGTGTGGTATTTTTTTGCATAATACTGAAGGTCTGGTTTTGAAGATAACTAGAGGCATAGATGGGTACCTGTAGGTATCTACAGTAAATCATTGTTCCTGCTTACAATTTTTACTATGATAAGGTACAAAGTTCATAGTTTAACTTGTGATATCTGCAATGTCTTGGTTCTTTTTTTTTGGTTCTATGTAAAGTAGAACCAAAAAGGAAGGTAAAAAAAAAAAGCAGGAAGGTAAAAAAAAAAAATCCACTTTTTTTGTCATAGTAATGATATCTCTTGAAACTTGGCATTTTTATTTACTGATTAGGCATGTAAAGAATATAGCATTTCCTTTAACTTGCTGGCAACCATGTGGAGTTAACTTTTGCCAAATTTTTTTTTTTTTTAGGAATTCTAGGAAAAAATGTTTAATTTAAAATCTGCTGGGATACAAGGAGTAAAGTGTAAGGAGGTGTTTCACTAAGTGCTGATAGTATAGCTTTCACTATACTCTCCAAGAGGAGAAATACGACTCTGCTAAACAGCAAACCACTCAACCTGCTCCTCTTGTACCCGGCCAATTGACAGAAAGCTTTGGATTTTTTACGAATGGGTTTACAGAATGCAAAGTGTTCTGTGATTGGGCAAAGATAAGAGTAATTCTTCTTGTTTAATTTTGGATTTTTCAAGTCTGTGTCCCAATGGGGAAGTTCTCCTTCACTTCCTGCCCCACAGATGGAACCGAAAATGAGAGAAATGCCCCGTACACACAATCGGAAATTCCTCCAGTAAAAGTCTGATGTGAGCTTTTGGTCAGAAATTCCGATTGTGTGTATGTTCCATCAGACTTTTGCTGGAGGAATTCCTGCCAGCAAAGATTGAGAGCAGGTTCTCTATTTTTCGGTCGGAAAAAGTTCAGATTGGAAATTCCAATCGTCTGTACCAATTCCGACGCGCAAAACTTCTACGCATGCTCAGAAACTTAATTTTCTGGGCTTGTCATAGTGTTGTAAGTCGACGCGTTCTTGACAGTCGAAAGTTCAGAGAACTTTGGTGTGACCATGTGTATGCAAGCCAAGCTTGAGCGGAATTCCGTTGGAAAAACCATCCAAGATTTTTCCAACAGAAATTACGCTCGTGTGTACAGGGCATAAGTCTCTAGAAACTGAGAGGATATTCACTCCTAAACAGTTGTCACTAAAATAGGTATCTCCATTGGTAGATTTTTCCTCACCTCTTGTTCTGGTGATAGCTCTAAAGTTTCCTATCTTTTTCTGTCTCTGTGATGAAGGTCACCAGGACAAATAGAGAGGAGGAAAATCCTGAAATGTTTTGGCTATACAGACAACTTAAAGTGGTTGTAAAGGCAGAAGTTTTTTTATCTTAATGTATTCTATGCATAAAAAAAAACCTTCTGTGTGTGGCAGCTCCCCTTGGTCCCCCTAATTCTTACCTGAGCCCCATTTCTATCCAGCGATGTGCACAAGCGCCTTGGCCCTCCTGATCGGTTGAGACACAGCAGCGGCCCCATTGGCTCCCGCTGCTGTCAATCAAAGTCAGCTAGCCAATCAGGAGAGAAGGGGCAGGGCTGGATGGACACACGGATCTGCTGCTTGGCTCGGGTGCCCACATAGCAAGCTCCTTGTTGTGGGGGCACTTGTCCAGAGGGAAGGGTCAGGAGCACCGACGAGGGACCCGAGAAAAGGAGCATCCAGGCTTCTCTGTGCAAAACCACTGCACAAAGCAGGAAAGTAGAACATGTTTATTATTTTTAAAGAAAAAAAAATAGACTTTGGTATCACTTTAAGCTTTTCATTTAAAAAATGTTACAGCTAAGCTGTGACTGACATGGAGTACCTTGATAGCAAGCAATGGTTTTACTTGTAAAAATGTTGTAAATGCAAAAATTCTTTGCACAGGCTTCTTTAATACCTATTAAAAAAAATGTTGATAAAAAAAAATTGGGAACAAATGTAGAGTGGATATTAATATTTTTATCATCTCTTATTCACTCTGAAAATAAAAAGTATGAGAACAGGTAAGGCTCCCTTATCACTATGTTACTGTATGCACACTAACATGCATTATGCCATATACTAAAGCTATAATAATGACCGTGCTGAAAAAAGTGAATATGTGCAAAACGTGTCAAATTATGTAAAACCTTTAGACTTAAATAAAATTACAGTGCAAACACAAAATCAATATCGTTCAATTATTCATTACATGGACTAAAAAAAAAATTGCGATTTCTTCAAAAATATGTGCAAAAGGGTTCTTCAAAATATATGTATATCTACTACAATAACGATGCTAAAAGGACCTTCAATAATAAAAAAGTGCCAGTGCAAAATACGAAGCCAACGAAAATAAAAAAAACAAATTTGATTTGATTTTTTATTTGCTTTTTGATTGTTGATTTGATGTTTTATTATTATACAGACATTGATTTTCATATGCATTGTGATATAGCACCTGCTGTTGATCCATGCAAACTAGATCTTATATCCGTGCAAACTAGATCTTATATCAGATTTATCATTCATTCATTTATTGTATTAACGTGTATTGCATTAAAGCAGCACATTTTTTTTTTAATGGGCTGCCAACCTGCCTCATCAAATAAAACTGGACCTGACCATTTTTTGTAACTGTAGCACATCTCAACACACGGCATTGTGTTACTTTACTTTGTGGTGTGCTTCAACAGAGGTTGGGTGCCTTGGAATGCCAACAGTGCAAGGAGGTGAAGCCAGCAAAAGTATAATTTTTGCATTGTGAATAGGGATAAGATTAGAGTTTGCTGTGACCATGGGTTGTTTGTCAATAGCTTGCTTATTAGCCCTACAAAAGGGCTATAACTGAATAACAAGATTCACACCCCTAAAGACTTCAGTGAGGTTTGCCTCAAAGTTTGCAAACTCTAAGACCGGCCATACACGGTTTGAATCTCGGCTGGCAGGAACTAGCCGAGATATGAACCGTTAATGGGCAGGCTGAATGTACCAACTTGATTGATCGATCGATTGCAAAATTTGCTCTGTGTATGGCAAGAGTAAGCAAGATTCTCTAAAAAATTCCATTATTTCATTATTCCATGACTAGGGTAAAAAAGGTGCTTTGCTCTCCTAAAACGCTTGACCACCACTCCCACACCAACCTTATACTAAAATAACCTTACAAGACTCAAGATGGAGTACAATGGCCATAGCAGCCCTTTTTTAACAAATTATAAATAACTTATCAACATATAAACATATGCAACATATGAACATCTAGTACATTCTACCAAAATTAGGAGTCACAAGGTCCTTATGGGCATCTACTACACGTACCTGCATAACAACTGAATTTTTAGGCCTCCAGCCACAACAAACGCTGACTCGGAGACATATAACTACACGCAGATACCACCAACCATAATAATGGGAGCTGTATCCAGGACGGGTCCCTACAAATGTACATATTTTCCATAATCAAAAACCCATAGCAGGACCTTGTACCCCACCAGTTGCCACGACTAACCTCAAAAAACCTTGGTCCTAACTGCATTCCACAAGCCCCAGAACTCAAAAAGGTCAGGAGAGCGGGAGGGCAGACCGTTGTCCCAAGCACGTTCTCCTCCAACTGATGACTTCCAAGATCCTCCTACAGATCCCCTTACTTTAGCCCCACTTTCTACAGTCCTCCCCACCAATCATGTAAGTACTCTTTTAAATAAAGTTTCCACTGACCAGAAGCCCCTTCCCCATGCCAACCCCTTTTTAACCCTGTCATGTCTGCCCTGCGTTCATGCTTTCTCCTTTTTACACTGGGCCTATCCTTATTCCGCAAACTGAACCCAGGCAGATTCATTCATCCCTGATTAAAGCGGAGCGCCACCGAAAAAATTTTTTTTAAAAGTCAGCAGCTACAAATACTGCAGCTGCTGACTTTTAAAACATGGACACTTACCTGTCCAGGGCGCCCGCGATGTCGGCACCCGAGGCCGAATCGTCTCTCCGTCCTCGGGTGCTGCCGCCTCCATCTTCGGTAAGGGAATCAGGAAGCAAAGCCGTACGGCTTCACTTCCCGGTTCCCTACTGCGCATGCGCGAGTCGCGCAGCGCAATCCGGATGGTCCCTGCTGCCTCTGGGACCCGTGTGTTTCCCAGCAGGCAGCGGGGAGGGAGCAGGAAGTGGCGTAAATACCCGCAGATTCTGCGGGTATCTATGCCGGAAGTGGGTACAGATACCTGTAATATACAGGTATCTGTACCCCCCTCCCCCCTGAAAGGTGCCAACTGTGTCACCGGAGGGGGGGAGGAATCTAATGAGTGGAAGTTCCACTTTTGGGTGGAACTCCACTTTAAGATTAGACTGTGTGGGCAGCACAGTTTAACCTTTTATAGTTGCCAAGATTTCAATATGGCACAAATTATACTTCAAATGATATATATTATTTTCAGTGGATGAAGCAAATACAATATATACTTCCCTCCCATTACTACTTCAAGTACTATATTTGCTTCTATAGTACACTTTAAAAGAGGAAAATGTCTTTGAAAAAATTGTCAAAGCCATATAGTAGAACCTAATAATGCAGTAAAAGTATAGCTCAATATTGGATGCTTTTGTTGTTCCCTCACTAGTGTCAACCGACAACACCCCTCCTAGTTTCATAAACCTTTCTGGGGTCTGTGAACTTCTGGGAAAAGTGCTGCCACTAAGTAAATAAGTACATTTATGGATGCAATTTCTGCCTACAAAGCTTAAAACTCATCTATAATGGCCGTGAGTGTAATGATGTTGTGTGACCTTCTACCAGCACAAATCTGATTGCGTGGAACAGGTGTTGATGTAGGTCAAATCTATGATCACTTTGATCCCTTGGCTGTAATGCAATCACATTATATGATGGATGGCTATTGTGCACTTTGTGTTCGGTTGTTAGCTGGCAGCTTTCTCCTAGATTCTGACTTTGTAAATAGGACAGTGAGCTACGGTTTGCGATAAAGAGATCATGCCTGGGAATATCATGGTACGAAACAAATGCATTAACAGACCGGGGACCTCAATGAAAGGTTAATAATCACAAAAGGCCGAGCAAGGTAAGAATTCATACATGCAATTATAGCAGTGACACAAAACTTCCAAGATAAACTCACTCATTTTTATAAATGATGCTGAAATGTCAGCAACAAATCAAATTTTCCATTTGACCCACAAATTGTGAAACTAGTGTTGTGGTTAGGTGTGGGGCAGTTTTCAGAGGTACTACTTCCCAACCGTATGTAAGCGATGACAACCTACTGGTTGGCCTCCAAAGTCAAGTTTGTCAAAGTCAAAATCTGAAATCCTTGTTAGAGGCATCATGTTGGAAGTGTAACTGCAAATATACTATTGGACTGTTTGCTTCATCAGTCAATAGCCTGCGGTGAAAAAGGAAATTACTTTCAAGGAGTCTTGAAACTCCTCTCAGAAGCTCCCTAATGTGCCCCTATATGCATCAGGAACATGTAGAGCAACTGAGATACCTCCTGGTGGCTCTGAATTTCTTTGGTAGACAACTTGTTTTTCCAGACAGCCAGCAGGACATTGCCATTGATCATAATGGGGGAGATTTATGAAAACTGGAGCACATAGAATCTGGTGCAGCTATGCATAATAACTAATCAGCTTCTAACTTCAGCTTTGTGTATCAACTGAGCTTGTTCGATTAGGCTTTGGCAATAAAACCTAGAAGCTGACTGGTTAATATGCACAGCTGCATCCGATTCTGTGTGAACCCTATTTAGTAAAACTCTCCCAATGGGATTGATTTACTGAAACTGGGGAGAGTGCAAAAACTGGGGCAATGCTGCATTTTTTTTTCACAGCTTAAAGTGGTTGTAAACATTGGACATGAAATATGAACAAAGCATAATACTCTATTGTGTGTGCTTGTCTCAATTGGGAGCACTAAGTATATTTATTTCTGCTATCAGCATGAATCACTTCTGACAAATTTTTCTGACACCAAGAGAAAAAAAGGTGACAGTGGAGGGAGCTCCAGTTGACTGACAGCCACAGCTCTGTTCCTATGTGCTGTGTGAAGGAGGGTGTGTCCCTTCCCTCCAATCAGCGCTCAGAGCTCTCCTCACTGAACTCTGCAGCGTAACTTCAGCTCTCTGCCCTCTTTTTTTCTGACAGCTCAGACAAACTGTATATTTCTGGACCTTGAATGGCTGCAGAGGAGGGAAGAAGGCAGATAAACATGTACAACTTATGTAGGAGCATTTGTTTCATCTCTGTGTATCACCTGAGGCCAGTCACTTTACTGGTTATATGTATAGGTTAACAATACTTTAACTGAACAAGCTGAAGTTAAAAGTTGATTGACTACCATGCACAGCTGCACCAGATTTTGCATACTATTCAGTTCCATCTCACCTTAACTCTTTGCATTGTAAAATTTTGCATTGGTGTGTGTTGCATCCTAAACTTGCTCTGACCCATTCTGCTACCTGTAACCTGTTTTCCTTGTACCCTACCCTGCTTACCCTGTTCCTCCATTTACCAAGCTCCCTTGCTTGAGTCTATTGTCACAATCTGAGGACTGGAACACCTGGGACTTTAAAACTCCGGGTTAAGGATGGGCTCAGGCGTGTTCACAACTCCACGTGCCCATGCCCACCAGGAAGCTGACACTGCCCTGCGCTAATCACAGGTAGGGAGACATTTCCCAGATTGAGAAATGTCTCACTGCTTGTGATTAGCGCTGGGCAGTGTCAGCTTCCTGGCGTGCGCGGGCACATGGAGTTTCGAACACGCCTGAGCCCATCCTTACTCCAGGTCTAACGGAGCAGTGGGGGTGACTAAACAGGTGTGCCAGGGTATGGATCCTGGAGGGTGCAGGAGCAGTGTGACGTTATGCAAACGGGGTGTTCAGAGTCGCAGGAGCTAAGAAACCACCTGGTCTTCACCAGAGCCACTGGAGGTGTGGATATTGCGCTGCAAGGCAGTCCCAGGTTGCGGCTCTCTAACACACCCATGCAGGCACAGTGCCAGCAGATAGCACACAGGATGGACTCAGGTTACAACCAGGATACAAGGACCAAAGGAAAGACTATGGCAGCTAGCAAGAAGAGGCACTAGGGAGAAGACGCAGAGAAAAAGCGTGTAGCACAGGACAGCGGGGGAAGCTGGGCAATAGCACAGAGAGAGATGGACACAACAAGCAGGAATTAGGGGCAAAGCCAAACGAAAAGAAACAATGCTGTGAAGAGCACCCACAGCAACAGAAAACGTACAAATACATGGACAGAAACCGAAGGAAATACAATAGCGCAGAAAACACTAAAAACAATGACAAGACTGAACATACACACACAGAATACAAGTGTACTGAAGGAACAGCAATCGCCAGAGGAACGGGGAGGTCCAGCTTCAGCGTGGAGACACACTAACCCAGGTGCAAGGTTCAAGGCAGATTGACAGGAACCCAAGCAGCTCGGACAGGGGGTAAAACCCAGCACCAGATCAATGTACACAGAATCATCACAATTATGTGTGTATATATAGTGTGTAGATATTTCTCTATTGAATGCCATGCTTTAAACATGATGCTGGTTATTTATGTCATTTATATTAGTTTTTGTTATTTTACAATAAACTGTTATTTTGAATTATATTTAGAGTCAGCATTCCTCGGTGTACCTTCAGCATTCTGCTCACACTTGACTGCAAGATGTCAGCAGTTGGTCTCTTGACATACAATGCACAAATTGTGAGATTTTCTCAGTGATAAGGACTCTATATCTCCACCCGTGTTCTGTGCCCTATGGTAAATACAGTGTTGGCTGGGGAGTATATTAGTGTAGTAATATGTTAACCCTTATCCTATCATCCAATGAACTATACAGAATTGGAAAAAGTAAATGAACATTCTAAAGCTATGTTGGTTAGGGTAGCAACGTTTGCAATGGAATTCTTGACTGTAAGGTCCGAAAAAGAGGCAAAAGTAGGTATTTAAAAAGAAAGGGCGTTGTCAGAATATGAGCAGCAGATTTGGTAGTATTTACCCAAAAGGAAAATTTAAAATGTAGCTATTTTACTTTAAGCCCTCACTCTAATGACCTAATGGAACATGCCTTGCCCTGTGTCTAAAGGCTTATTCTCGGTTTTGTTATCTGATGCCTGGTTTGCATTTGTAAGAAGGAAGAATAAACTTGCTGCTGGGTCTTCTTTGCCAGCTGTCCATCACATCCTCCACACTGAGCGCCCAGTGCCAACAGATGTTCAGCAGCAAATGACAGCAACTGTGCTAATCTGGAAGGGAGGTCTGGCAAGGGGAGAAAGGGAGAAAATGCCCCTGAGACAGGCTTGTTTTTACAAATCAGGTTAAAATAAAAAGGGTTAGAACTGAGAAAGCCTCCTTCAGCGACGGTCATAATTATAATATAGCAGTGACTGGGGGAAAAAAAATCTTTACATATTTAATTTCCTGTGTGATTCAGCTATGCGTTCCCTTTGTGTTTACTTTTTCACAGGAATTAATGTTGTAAGAATTTCTTGCTTTGGGAAGTTACTGTAATTTAGTCCACAATCAAACCTTAGCATTTTGAAGTGCATTTCCAGAAGTGCTTCAAAGTGCAATGCCAGATTTCCATGTTTATCTTTTCTGCCCATTCATACCTGACTGATGTGCTGTTTTTCAATGTTCAGAGAAAGTACATGCATTTCTTTGGGGTATGATTGGGTTTTTTTGGGGGGGCAAAATAAACTTCAATGGGAGTGCATGAACAGCATCTGAAAAAGCATGTAATGCATGTTTTCATGGAATTCCATTCAGTCCAAACAAGCCTTATCTCCCCTCCTAGTAGCTAGGTTTCCATTGGCTAAAGCAAAAATGCTCAAACCTGAAAATGCCTGAAAAACGTGCACAAAATAAAAAATGAAATCACGTTGAAAACGCTAATGCTCAAGTGTGGATTTGGACTTAAAGTGGTTTTTAACCCACTATAATATGATCATGCCATCCCCTCTGTTATATAACGCTATGTGCCCCTGTGCTGTATAAAAAAAATGCGCATTATACGGTATATAAGAGTGGCTTCCGGCGCTTACGTGACTCCTCGGCTCTCTCTTCTCTTTGGCTGACGTCAGCAGCAGTTCTCAGCCCCGTCCCGCCCACTATAGCTGTCAGCCGGAGAGAGGAGAGAGCCGAAGAGTCACGTGAGCGCTGGGAGCCACACTGATATACAGTATAATGGCCATTTTATAATAATATAATGGGGAGGCGAGAGATTCGAAGAGTCACGTGAGCGCCGGGAGCCATGGGTTGAATGAAAAAAATTTGTCAGCTCTGGTCGGTCCATGTGAGGTTAGTTCAGTAATCTTCCCCTCTGAACTATTGTGTTCTGACAGGGGGACCCCCCCGTCCCCCCTCCAAAACACTTCGATCAGCGTTCTATGGCATTGTCTGAGAGTGCTGATAAGGAGTGGGACGATTGCTGGTTTTCCGGCATGCTCATCCGACAGAAGCCAGCCAAATGGCTGGCTTCTGTCGGACAGCCAGACATACAGTATCTCACAAAAGTGAGTACACCCTTCACATTTTTGTAAATATTTTATTATATCTTTTCATGTGACAACACTGAAGAAATGTCACTTCAGTTCACTTCATGCTACAATAGAAAGTATAGAGTGTACAGCTTGTATAAAAGTGTAAATTTGCTGTCCTCTCAAAATACCTCAATGAACAGCCATTAATGGCTGGCAACAAATAGCTGGCAACAAAAGTGAGTACACCCCTAAGTGAGAATGTCCAAATTGGGCCCAAAGTGTCAATATTTTGTGTGGCCACCAATATTTTCCCGCACTGCCTTGACTCTCTTGGGCATGGAGTTCACCAGAGCTTCACAGGTTGCCACTGGAGTCCTCTTCTACTCCTTCATGATGACATCACAGAACTGGTGGATGTTAGAAAACTTGCGCTCCTCCACCTTCCGTTTGAGGATGCCCCACAGATGCTCAATAGGGTTTAGGTCTGGAGACATGCTTAGCCAGTCAATCACCTTTACCTTCAGCTTCTTTAGCATGGCAGTGGTGGCATGCCATCTTGGAGGTGTGTTTGGGGTCTTTATCATGTTGGAATACTGGAATACTGCCCTGCGGCCAAGTCCCCAAAGGGAGGGGATCATGCTCTGCTTCAGTATGTCACAGTACATGTTGGCATTCATGGTTACCTCAATGAACATCTTCAAGTAGAGCAACAATTCTTTTTTTCAGATCCTCAGAGAGTTCTTTGCCATGAGGTGCCATGTTGAACTTCATGACCAGTATGAGAGAGTGAGAGCGATAACATCAAATTTAACACACCTGCTCCCCATTTACCTGAGACCTTGTAACACTATTGAGTCACATGACACCAATTTGGACATTTTCACTTAGGGGTGTACTCACTTTTTTTGCCAGCAGTTTAGACATTAATGGCTGTGTGTTGAGTTATTTTGAGAGGACAGCAAATTGACACTGTTATACAAGCTGTATACTCACTACTTTACATTGTAGCAAAGTGTAATTTTTTTCAGTGTTGCCACATGAAAAGATACTGTAAAATAAAATATTTAACCTGACGTTGTCTTCCAAAATTAGGCCCATGTGTACCTGGCTTAAAAGTAACTGCAATCTGCAACTATAACCTTTCAGTGATGTGCTAATCCAACCAAGTAAGCATTGCAACTGTGCTGCAGTCAGAAAGAATACTCTTTTTACCAGGGAACACAATAAACTCCATGTCCTTGTTTAGATTCAGGAACATTCAAAAAAGGTATACAGAAACCCAGAGAGGTTTATCAAGTGGGGCATTATTGAGAGGGGGTGAACTGAGCTGCTGAGTCACTACCGGGAGGGGGAGGAGGGGCACTGAGCTACGTAGAGAGACTTGGACATCCTACTGCCTAGGGGAGGGATGTGTTGACTGCTGAAAACTTTTAGGTCTGCTAACTGAGAGAGGGTGGCCATGTGGCTGGGCAAAGGTCTGGGTTTGAGGCCTAGCTTTGTAGAATGGGGATTGAGTAGCCATGGGGTACCTCCAGATGTCATGAGGTGCTTGGATGTGGAGCATGGACCTCACAGAGGCATGGTGTCAACTCCACTGGGTGCTGGCAGCTGATTTAACAAGTGCTTTATTGTCAGGAACTACAATCACAAAATGGCTGGTCGGGTTCAAGGTTCTCTATCTATGAAGACTGTATGAGTTTTTTTTTTCCTTTTCCTGGGATCTGCAGGTTTATTGAGTTTCTGCGAGTCAATAAACTCCTTTTGTTTGCATCAAATGTGACGGGTGCCCATCTGTACACATTTTCCTCTACTGCCTGAAGACTATACCCTGTGATAAAATGTCAGCCCTCCCTGTCTCAGGAGTACTCTGTCTGCCTCCAGGGGATGGGGAGAGGGGGGAGTTCTACAAATAAGTAAATACTGTGATTATCCATAGCTAAGTCACAGATTCCCTTTAAAGTGGAAATGGGTTTTACCTAACCGGTCATTGTAGGTAAAAAGCCAGTCAAGGGTGCTGCTGTTCTGAGTGGATGTTTAAACAAGGGGTTCTTAAGGCCATGCGAGGAGGCTGATTTTCCAATTCTGTGATCTATGTGATTGGCTGTCATAGTGATCACATGATCAGGATCCCATCCCTGACTCCAGATCACAAACAATGACCAGGCACTGTTGGTGACAGCCCGGTCCGCATGCTGGAGACTCCAAGTGAGCACAAAACAGTGACACCAGCTGTACAAATACACAATGATATATAGTGCATACATGTGCACATCTGGTGAGAGGGGGATAACGTACTGGAAACATCAGTATAAAGGACACGTTTCTAAGGTGAGCAGTATTACAAATTATTTTAGGTAATTTAACCCCCTTCCCCCAATAAGTGCATGAAAAAATTAGATCACCTTGTTTACTTTCCAAAAATGGGTAATTTTGGGTGTGTTTGTACTGTTCTGACATTTTCTATGATATGTTTCATAACAGAAAGTCAAAGAAACAGCTTATTTTTCAAATGTTTTGGTCTTTTTTCCATAATGGAAATAAAAAAAGCCCAGTGGTTATTAAAGGTTAACAAATACCACCAAAAGAAAGTTCGTACTGTCTCAAAATATATATAAAGTTCATTCATCTATATTGCATGATAGGGTAATTATCAGTCAAACTATCACAGCACTGAACATTGAAGAATGGCCTGGGAATAAAAGGGGTGTAACATGTTGGTATTGAGGTGGTTAAGTCTTTGTGCCTGTATTACATCCTATCTATCTTATATGGAAATCTTGTTTAGACTACACATGCTTAACTGTAGACTTCCAGGACAACAGATCTGCAGGGAGCCATGTTCAAGTTAATCTATGATATGTCCCTACATTATGATAACACAGCCAGAGCAGAGTTTTATCTTTGTATTAGTTTCCATGATAATATGGTTTACACTTTCATTAAACCAAATGTAATTTTACAAATGTAATTATTATTCCTGCAGATCTGGCAAGTATGATATGTTGTCTAGCTCACACGGAGATCCTCTGTAGAGTTTCCCTATTAAAGGGCAGGATATTGCTTTATATTAGAAAATCATTATGTATGTTGTAGGAATACAGAAATAGGATTTAGCATATACTGGTGTTGGAAGACAGATTATTAGTCCTTGATACATGTTTGCCATTATAAGATCACATCTTCTCTTCTTTTTTTCACGCTAACTAATGATGTTACTATGTAACACTAATTTGCGAGCTGGAATGTTATACAAATCCCATTGCGGCAATAGTACCTAATTATCACAGATCTTTCTGAAATATTCTGGATAAAATTAACTTGACTGTGTGGACCGAACTGTGATGACACATATATGTTTGCAACACTGTGGGGCCAAGTGGAACTCCAAAAAGAGTTGGATGTGCAATATATTTTTTTCTATGCAGATCATAAATGTGTGGACATGCACTCATTTCTATAATGCCGCGTACACACGATCGGAAATTCCGCCAGCAAAACTCTGATGAGAGCTTTTTGTCGGAAAATGGGACCGTGTGTATGCTCCATCGGTCTTTTGCTGGCGGAATTCCAGCCAGCAAAAGATTGAGAGTATTTTCTCTATATTTCGGTCGGGAAAAGTTCCTATCCGAAAATGCGATCGCCTGTACAAATTCCGACGCGCAAAATTCCTACGCATGCTCGGAAACAATTCGACGCATGCTCGGAAGCATTGAACTTCATTTTCTCGGCTCGTCGTAGTGTTGTACGTCACTGCGTTCTTGACGGTCGAAAGTTCAGAGAACTTTTGTGTGACCGTGTGTATGCAAGGCAAGCTTGAGGGGAATTCCGTCAGAAAAACCATCCAAGTTTTTTCCTAAGGAAAATGTGTTTGTGTGTACAGGGCATTATTGTTTAATCTGCTCTGAATCATTTCATCCTGTCAAGTATTTTAAAGTAAAAATGTACAAAGCATATCCTTCTATAATATGTATGCGCCGCAATTCAAAGGTCCTAGTGTGATTTCTTTCTGCTATCTCATTCCTCTGCTATCTGTATGAGTCACTTCTGACGTTTCTGATACTACTTCTGACTCATCCGGTAATGCCGACTCCAAGCAATCATAAGTAACAGAGGAGGGGTTTCAGAACACAGTCTCAGTTGTGCATGTTTCCCATTGAGATTGTGTAGAAGAGGGTGTGTCCCTTCCCTGCACTCAGGTCGCAGCTTACTCTCAGCTCTCCTCTCTATGCTGTGTAGTGTTTGATGTCAAATCTCTGCCCCTTGCCTCTGGAAGCTCAGAAATGCTGTATAAATTCTGTACTTTGAGCAGCTGTAGATGGGAGAGGGCAGCAGATAAATAGGTACAACTTATGTAGAAGGGTTTGTTTTATCTCTGGGTATCACCTGAGGATATTCATTTACATAGATACATAGTAGGTAAGGTTGAATAAAGACAATAGTCCATCCAGTTCAACCTGTGTAGGTGTACGTGTGTCAGTGTCTATAATTATTTACCATATCCCTGAATGTTGTGTTCATTAAGGCTGCTTTCACACTGGGGCGGTAGGGGGCGTCGGCGGTAAAACAGCGCTATTTTTAGCGCTGTTTTACCACGGTATTCGGCCGCTAGCGGTGCGGTTTTAACCCCCCGCTGGCAGACGAAAAAGGGTTAAAACCACTCGTATAGCGCGGCTATAGCCGCGGTATTGCTGCGGTATAGCCGCGCTGTCCCATTGATTTCAATGGGCAGGAGCGGTTTAGGAGCGGTGAATACACCCTCGGGCTTTCACACTGAACAAACCGCAGCAGCTGTTTTGGGTCGGTTTGCAGGCGGTATTTTTAGCACAATAACGCCTGCAAACCGCCCCAGTGTGAAAGGGGTCTAAGATGCACATCCAAGAGTCTTTTAAAAATATACATACTCCCCGCTGCCACCACCAATTGCGAAAGAGAGTTCCACAGCCTTATTGCCCTGACAGTAAAAAACCCTCTGCGCATTTTAAAGTAGATGTAAACCCTCAGATATACCCAGTGAAATGAACAGCCTCAGATGATACACGGGGATGAAACAAATCTCCCTATATAAGTTTTACATGTATATCTGCTGTATTCAGCTTTTTATATTCTTTATAAAGTTCACATCGTGTTAAGATATTTTCTCTTCCTGTTCAGCACAGCCAAGACAGCTGATTGGAGGAAAGGCACACACCCTCTCTCCTCATAGGTAGAGACTTTCAGAGCTGTTCTGTGAATTGGGCAGCTCTGTGCTTACCTACCTCCCACAACATAAATTCCAGGCTGCTTTTTTCTCAGCTGATAGAGAACTTGTCAGAAGTTATTAGGCTGATAACAGAAGAACGGAGCAGGAGAAAGCCCCAGGATATAGGGCCAAATTTCATAAATTGGGTTTACATCCACTTTAAGGTTAAACTGCTTCTCCTTCAATCTCATTGTGTGGCCCTGTGTCCTCTTACACTCCCTGAGAATACATAGTTTTTTTTCCTATGCTGGGATCACCATTGAGATATTTGTAAATCGCTATCATGTGTCTCTTCTCCAGGGTGAATAAATTTAGTGCTTGTAGTCATCTTCACTAGTATATGTAATGGTTTATAACCACTAAATGTTTGGATTTGACATTAACCACTTCCCGCCAGGCCTATAGCAGAATGAAGGGCGGGTGGTGGTTTGGTTATCCTGACTGGGTGTCATATGACGTCCAGTAGGATAATATACCATGGGGGGGGGGGGGGGCGCGCAGCACGACAATCAGTGGTGCTGTGTGTCACTCTGACACACTCCATCTCCGATCGTAGTAAGGAGCCTCTGACGGAGGCTCCTTACCACGTGATCAGCTGTGACCAATCACAGCTGATCACAGCGTGTACCAGGAAGTGCCGGTAAACGGCTTTCCTCGGTTCGTGCTGACAGGGAGAGCCGATTGGCAGCTCTCCCTGTCAGATGGGGGGGTCTGTGCTGATAATCAGCACATTGATTATCAGCACAGTCCCATCAGATGTGCCACAAATAATGCCAATCATTGCCCGTCACCTGCCAGTCAGTGCCCCATCAGAAACGCCTGTCAGTGCCCACCACAATGCCAATCAGTGCCTATCACAGTGCCAATCAGTGCCCACCACAATGCCAATCAGTGCCCACCACAATGCCAATCAGTGCCTATCACAGTGCCAATCATTGCCCATCAATAAAACCTGTCAGCACCTCCTCATCGGTGCTGCTCATCAGTGCCATCTACGAGTGTCCATCAGTGCCTCCTGTCCACTTAGTAGGCGGCTAGCTAACGAGATACCCACAAATAGGCAGGGGTTGACAGCAGCTTGGGGACTAGGCATAGAAGACCCAAAGAGGCAGTTCTAGAAGAGAAGAATCCTTTAAAAAAGTAAGGATTTAATATTAATTCTAATATTATTTTAATTAATTCTAAAGTATTTTTTCTGGGTCTTTCATTTAGAGGTACTGAAACCAGGCATACCAAGGCAGCATTTTCAAAGGACATCCAGCAATGACAGCTCATATATTTCACTCATGACAGGGGGGGTTCTGTTGAAAAACTCAGTAGGCCTAATCAAGCAAGGAGCCATCATCTAAAAAATGGATCACATCATTGGGTCCAAATCCTCCTATTAGAACCAACAGCAGCCAATTAAATCTCATAAGTTTAGCAGTCACCGTATTTAAAAAAGTGTTGATTGGCTGCTGTTGGTTATTACACTTTGCAAGTTGTGTGTTACTCTTTGCCTTATTAAATAAAGTCTGCTGTATATTAAAATAGAAATAGATTAGATGCCGATCAATACACGCAAGAGAAACAAAAATAAGGTTTACAAAGTTACATGTATTCCGATGTTTGGTTCTATGAGCAGAAAGTTAAACAGTGTACAATCTATTATTGAAACAAGTTAAAATTCATGAGATGCTGCAGAATTGGATGTTTCTTTAAAGTTTTTCTTTTCCTCTGTGAGGTGAGAAGATTTTAAAGGAAGTCAATGAGAATTTGTTACATTAGAATAATTGGAGATTCCAATTATGTTGAAGTGATCGATTGTCTCTGTCATTACTTTCATTTGGGAGAAAATGAGAACTTCAGAAGCACCTTCTTCAACTTGACCCTAATTTTTTATGCAAGGAGAATTGTCAAGTGTGGCTGTATGTTATACACATGAATTCTGATGACAGAGAGATAGATAGATAGATAGATAGATAGATAGTAATAGTAATATTAGTTTAAGTATATGCAAAACATTCAGTTTAAACTAGAAATGAAAGGAAAAGCGTAGAGAACTGAGGTGGAGAAACAGCAGCACACTAAACCTCCAAGTGAATGACTGTGCAGGGGGGGGCATATCAGCACAAGTCTATTAATTGGAGAAGATCAGGCTGATTTCCTAGCACAGCTAGAAAACTGACCATGCTGTGCTCCCATGCCTAGTGATCAGTTTTTCTTAGGAAAGCAGAGGGTCTAGCAGGAACACTGGGGTTTTCACACAAAGGAAATACAAAGACAATAGTATACTTTTTAATACACGTACAGGTTACAGCAGGCACATATTAGGAATATGAAATGTTATGTTTACATATTCTTTAACACCTTCCCACCTATAGTAAAATGACAGCTGGGCAGGAGCACTGTTGTTCTGGGAGGACGTCATATGACACCCTCCCTGAATGTGCCTCTCGCATGGCCACGTAGCGGTGCAATCTGTCACCATCTGGGGGGGATTTGTGCTTGGATGGGGGATTGGGGGAGGGGAATTTGTGCTGGGAGGGGGGATTTTGAGTAGGAGGATTTGTGCTTGGAGGGGAGATTTGAGGGGTGGCGGATTTGTGCTAGGAAGGGGTAATTTTGTTTTTTTTTGGGGGGGGGGGGATGTGCTGGGGGCATATGTGGAGCGGGAGGATTTCAGCTAAGCATGCAGATTAGTAACATATATTGCTCATACATCTTAGGGGAGGGGGCGCAATTTGTCATGTCCGCCCTGGGTTCTAGATGACCTTGTCCCGGCACTGATTACATCTGTTAGGAAACACCTACTAGGGATGAGAATGAAGTTCCTTTTGCTGGGATGTCCTTAACAAATCCATTATTCAGTAAAAATTCAGTCAACAGAAACTCATCAACCATCCAAAAAATAAAAATAGCACTGAACCTTATTAGAAGGGTGACTAATTGAAGGGCATAATATGAGCATATTATAAAAGCTCTCTGAAACCTAAATATGAAATTTTATAGGACAAACAGCAGACATGCAGATTAGGTCATTTTATAGGATCGGGTATTCACAATTAACCTATATATCAATGTCCTTCCCAAAATTCATCTGCTGATTAAAATTTACTGCCAATATCTCTCTATAACATGAAATAATCAAGAGACATTTCTGGAGGGAAGGGTGTCCAGATGGTGATTTATAAACTGTAAAGGCAATGATGTCACTGTAAAAAGGCAGGCAGGTTTTGGCTCATCAAAATGTTCTACAGGGGCCCATAATTGCTGCGTACGACCGTCTTTAGCATGCTTTAACAGCACACTCACTTTCATCTTATGCTGGAATGCAAAAATGATAACATATTGGATGAAGCATTGAGATGAAAGACCTATTAACAAACATTTGCTTGATATTTTAAATACCATCTTTTTGCAAAGCTTGATGAGGAATAAATCAAGTTTGATGCTTGATATAACGGTAGACATGCCACATTGCAATTTGCTTCAATTTATGCTGAGAACATTTCTACAAAGATGTCTAATTATTAAAGAATACCAGAAATGTTTAGGAACAAGGCTCAGGAAGCTCATTCAGCTATCCAGAGACTTTACTAGGGCCCTAACATTGTGCCTACCAGGATGCATGAACCTGGTGTTGGCTTGCCACCTACCTATTTTATGGTTAAAATTTGGTAAATGGTGTGCGTGGTTTCAGAGAGAGTTGGTGTGGCTTCCTTAGAAAATGTACAGTATAAGCCATTGAACATGTACTTACAGTGGATATAAAAAGTCTATACAACTCTGTTAAAATATCATGCTTCTGTGATGTAAAAAAATGAGACGAAGATAAATAATTTCAGAATGTTTTCCACCTTTAATGTGACCTATAAACTGTACAACTCAATTGAAAAGCAAACTGAAATTTTTTTTAGGGGGAGGGAGTAAAAAAAAAACGTCATCTTTCAGCATGACAACGACCCAAAGCATACATCCAAATCAACAAAGGAATGGCTTCACCAGAAGCTTTTGGAATGGCCCAGCCAGAGCACAGACTTGAATCCCATTGAAAATCCATGGGGTGATCTAAAGAAGGCGGTGCACAGGAAATGCCCTCACAATCTGACAGGTTTGGAGTGTTTTTGCAAAGAAGAGTGGGCAAATATTGCCAAGTCAAGATGTGCCATGCTGATAGACTTATACCCAAAAAGACTGAGTGCTTTATTAAAAGGTGCTTCAACAAAGTATTACTTTAACCACTACACATCCGCGCTATGGCCGAATGACGGCCACAGCGCGGACCTGAATTCCCGGGAGGCCTCCCCTGTGCACGCTCCCTGCGTGCGCCCTGCAGGATCGCTGTGATCATCGAGTCACTGAGACTCGGCTGATCGCCGATCCGGCCCCTTACCATGTGATCAGCTGTCAGCCAATGACAGCTGATCACATGATGTAAACAAAAGATCGGTAATCGTTTTTTTTTTTTTACTCACGCTGACAGCCAGTCTCTAAGTGGAAGAGGCACATCTGCCTCATCAGTGCCACCTAATAGTGCCAATTAAAAGAGCCCACAGTGCCACCTAACAGTGCCCACAGTGCCACCTAACAGTGCCCACAAGTGCCACCTATCAATGCCAACATGTGCCACCTATCAATGCCCAAAAGTGCCACCTATCAATGCCCACCTGTAGTGTCAATCAGTGCCACCTGGCAGTGCTGCCCATCACTGCCACCCATCAGTGCCCATCACTGCCACCCATCAGTGCCCATCACTGCCGCCTATCAGTGCCCATCACTGCCGCCTCATCAGCATACATCAACGAAGGAGAATATCTACCCGTTTAAAATTTTACATAACAAAATATAAAAAAATACAAATTTTTTTTTTTTTAAATTCATTTTTTTACATTTTTTTTAACAAAAAGTAAAAACTGCAGAGGTGATCAAATACCACCAAAAGAAAGCTCTATTTGTAGTGAAAAAATGATAAAAATTTAATTTGGGTACATTGTTGTATGACCGCGCAATTGTCATTCAAAGTGCGTCAGCGCTGAAAGCTAAAAATTGGTCTGGATAGGAGGGGGGTTTAAGTGCTCAGTAAGCAAGTGGTTAAGGGTGTGCACTCTTATGCAACCATATTTTTTTATTTTTACTTCCCTCCACCTAAAAGATTTCAGTTTGTTGTTCAACCGAGTTGTACAGTTTATAGGTCACATTAAAGGTGGAAAAAGTTCTGAAATGATTTATCTTTGTCTCATTTTTTTACATCACAGAAACTTGACATTTTAACAGGGGTGTGTAGACTTTTTATATCCACTGTACATGCCTTATGCATACATCATATGCTTGGATCATTGCACTATAAGCTAAAGTCGTTGCATAGTTTTAATTTAGATCAATTTTTTCATACATATACTCAAGGCTTATGCCAGCATTAGGCTGCTTAGGCAGCTGCCTTAGGGTGCCATTATAGGGGCAGAAAAATCAGAATCCCTAGTCACTTGCTTGGGGTTCCGATTTTTTAAATATCTGTCTTCTGTTATCTAACGCAGCTCCCTCTCTCTTACCGGGTGCAGTGTGGAGGTTTTAGTTTAACTCACTTGCCAGCTACGGCTGTAACCAGTGAGGGGAAGTGGGAATGCATAACCCACATTATTACACACTGTTGTTTATTGGCAGTTCAGTTCAGCTCAAATGTTCAATGCTCTGTGACGTCCTTCAAGCTGCGCCCCATCACATCATGTGTGAAGGAGGTACCAGAGGGGGGTGGCGGAAGGATGGGGGGGCAGTAAAATGCACTTTCTCCTGTGTAGGCAAAAATCTTTGCGTTGGCCCTGAATATACCCCCACCAACATCCTAGTATAAAACACAGTACATTTTTCCTAGTACCTCCCCTTTTGACATTTTTTAATCCATTCTATCCCACCTCCTTTAGTACAATTCATAATGCCTAATGGCCCGTACACACGGTCGGATTTTCCGATGGAAAATGTCTGATTGGAGTGTGTTGTCGGAAATTCCGACCGTGTGTGGGCTCCATCGGACATTTTCCATCGGATTTTCCGACACACAAAGTTGGAGAGCAGGAGATAAAATTTTCCGACAACAAAATCCGTTGTCGGAAATATCCAGAAAAAACGCATTTCAAAAAAGCTATAAATTGATTTGCTTTTTAATGAGTGAAATAAGTATTTGACCCCTTCGCAAAACATGACTTAGTTCTTTTTGTTGTTATTCTGTCTCTCACTGTTTAAATAAACCTACCATTAAAATTATAGACTGATCATTTCTTTGTCAGTGGGCAAATGTACAAAATCAGCAGGGGATCAAATATTTTTTTCCCTCAAAAATAAAAAAAAATCTTTATATATTTAAGATATATATTTATATCTTTATAAAAATTATATATATATATATATATATATATATATATATATATATATATATATATATATATATATTTTTTTTTTTTTTTAAGAATAACATGTAAGGGGATAAACGGCAAGAATGTCAGGGGGCAAACGGAACACTGTTAAAAATCAGTAGCAATAGACAATTGTGTCCACAGTTGGAGACAGTTTTGCTGTATTTAAACTGAAAACAATGTATCCTAGTGGAGTCATACAATGTCATAACAATATAAATGGTCTCACAGCAGTAGAAAGGAACTTCTTGTTTCATACAAACAGAAGTTAGGTTGATACCAACGTATGACAGTATGCAGAAAAAAAAAAAAATCATATTTTTTGCTCCTCTGCAATTCAGGTTGATGCGAAAAGGGTTCCTGCTTCATACAAAAATGGAATCATGATTCATACTGTTACGATAAAAAAGGGATGCCCCTCTTTTACTATAATATCATATATGTAAGAGCTGCACTAATTCTTGTGACCTAGCAGTTAGATTCATTTTTCTCGCACAGATTATAAAGGGGTCCACTTTTTCTTAAATGAACATGTGCACGCAGACCAAAATTGTCATTTAAAGTTAAAGCTGAACTTAAAGAAAAGCCAATGTTGCTTAAATACAAGAGGCATGTATATTCTTATGTAGCGCTGGTAGATTTTTCGATCTACTGCTTCTAGGTAATATTAGTGGATCATCTGTTCTGTATATAGTTCAGATTTAATTTACAGTTAGATAAGCCTCTGTTCTAGTTTGCTGTGTTGCGTGCAGTTCCACATTCTGCCTGTGGGTGTCATTGTCACCATGGGTCGGTGTTGGAAAGCAACAAGCTGAAGTATATGAGTGCTCTTCTTTCCCGTAGACAACTCGGCGGAGGTGGTCCTCCGGGTTGCATTCTGGGAGAGGGTATTTATGGGACAAATGCCAAGTTTCAGGGAGCTTTTACCTCGTGGCCCTCCCTCCTGGCCTATAGAGGTATGTGTTAGTGAGTTCTACCTCGCGGCCCTCCGGCCTGGAGGGTTGCGTTGCGGCAGCCGAGCGGGTAGACCCAGAAGCCTGTCTGGGGCCTGCTCTTGCTGGGATGGTCCTGTGCTGTCTGTCCTGCGGGAAGAAGCCGGACAATCAGGAAGATCCAGGGGAGGACCCATCTTGCAAGGCTGGTCTTAAGAAGGGTCCGGTGACTCGATTGGAGGACGCATCCTAAACTAATCTAACGCACAAGTACTGACGGGTCGGCTTAAAGGTTCTGGTACTGTGTTTGCTGTTCATCGAAAACTACTGTGGCAGAGGATCGTACAGTTTTGTTTCACCCAAGTCTGTGGCAGAGACTTTTTGTTCATGCCGCGTTCCGGCTGCTAGGTTAGTGAGAGAGACCTATCCGGGCGGGCAAAGATTTAATCCTGAGCTGAGGATACAGTCATCCCAATGATTTCATTTCCTTAATGCTACGCCAAAAAAAGGTATTTGAACTTCCCTGCAACTCTTCTTCTACCTCTTTCCTGCTACTTCTTCCAGTTATCTTCCATTAAAGCATTGGAAAAGTACTCAAGTGACTGGTGCCTACATTATCTGACAATAAGCTCAACGGGACCCTAGACCTGGTACTGGTGAAATTACAGGTAAAAAGGTGACGGTAAAAGCCCGCTAAAAGTCAGCAGCTCCATCAGGAGTTAGTGCTACACTTACTTGGATCTTCATGTGCTTTGTGTATTTCTTTGGGTCTGTGCAGTAAATCAATGTGAAACTTTGTCTCTGGGCAGGGGCTTCCTGTAATACAGACCGGTCACTGCGGCTCCCTCTCTTTGTGCAGGGTGACTGGTCTTGTATCCGCCCCCTCTTATAGTTTTCTGCAGGCATCCTGTACTGGGTGGAGCTGCTGGGCCCCTCCCACAGCTCTGCTCTCTGCACAGGATGTACAGCACAGTGATGATGTTATTTCAACTTTGACAAGGTGATGTCTGGGTTTGCAAAGGCATTTGGTGTACACAAGGTGGATTTATATGCTTTCTGGCTATTAAGGAATGTATTTCAATGAACATTTTTGTGCCCAGAGTTAACCTTTAACCGCTTGTCGACCACCTACCTCATATTTACTGTGGCAGGTCGGCTCTATTGCGCAAAATCATGTACATGTACGTCATTTCGTGCAATAGCCACTGGGAGGCATGACCGCTCACTGATTGGACACAGGGGATACCAGTCAGAAGGCCTGGCATACCCAATGTCCGCTGGCCACCCGCAATTGTTCCCGGCAGAACGTAGGCAGATCACCGTTCTGACAGGGGAGAAGATGGAGATCTTGTGTTCCTGCTAAGCAGGAACACAAATCTCTGTCTTCACCCAGCCAGAGCAACCTTTGCACAGTTAGCAAGCACCAGCTAGGCACACAGTTAAACCCTTTGATCGCCCCTGATGTTAACCCCTTCCTTGCCAGTGTCATTAGTACAATAACAGTGCATATTTTTAGCACTGATAGAAATTGCGGAACTCGCATTTGAGATGCCATTCATTTGAATGACACCTCAAACCATGGTGCAGGTCTGCCGTGATTGTCGCGTTATAAAACATTCTGCAACAGCGGCAATCCGCATCGCAGGAAGCATGTCGCCCAAGAGTAGCTCCCGAACTTTTTTTGGGCGACATGATTCCCGCGATGCAGATTGCTGCGATTGCAGCACGTTTTATCGCTCGTCAATCGCGGCAGACCCACACCGCGATTTGAGGTGTCATTCAAATAAATAGCATCTGAAATGCGAGTTTCGTGATTTGTCATTCACACACTGGCAGATTCACAGCAAAACCGACTGCGATTCAAAACGCTGTAGTGTGAATGCAGCCTTAGAAGTGCAGATAGCAGAGACATTAGGCAGAAATGACGCTTGATGCTTTGGATAGAGGCAAGTACACACTAAAGAAGGATATGCTTTGTTAATTTCTAATTTCAGAGGTTAACAACCACTTTAATACAAATGGAAATGTAGGCACTATGCTATCCAAAGCACACCTAAATGATGATATGCTTCTGTAAAACCTCCACTCATTTTGTCATGTTTGTTTAAAAACAAATGTGCTGTTAAAAGGTGCATGCTGCATTCTTTATTAAAAAAAACTACTGTTCTGCCTCCAGCAGGATATTAATCACGGTAAGTTGTTTTGCCTGCAATATCAGATTTGACCACAAGATGTGGTAAATTTACTGTTTTTGCGGAAACTAGAAATGGTTCACCTTTAACAAAAGTTCCCATCATTTTTCAGTCTAAGGAGGAGAAACAGGTGCATCCTAGGAACTCAGACTCCATCTTAGAGACTGAAAGAAGGAACCAGCTATCAGAGCACATGTTGGACTAAAACATGCATCCACTTGCATCCTCTAAATGCAGCATCGCTGGTGAGAATTACTTATCGCCATCTATAGCCTAGCTTATTCATTGTTTTTTTGTATATTTCATACACTGGTTATATGTATCTGTACTTGTTTTTTTCTCAATAGTTTCATCCTACTCTGTTTTTTTTAATAAAGCTTCAAAATGACACTTAGTCTGGCTTATTGCAGAATAGGAGGGTTTAGCTGCATGTCGAGCTACACACAGGGAAATGTGTAGAGGGGACAGAACAGCTACTTTTAACTTAAAGCAGAGTTCCAGCTGGATTTTTAAACAAAAAAACACCCCTGTGATGTTTGTACCCAATTTAATAACAAACTGTATTAATATTTAATGTTGGTTTTCTATATATTTTTTTTTTTTAAGCTAACCTTGCTGTCCCCTCCAAGCGTGCTCCCATCTTCAGTGTGGGGATTGTATCTTCCACTGGCATATGGTGCTACTAGATACCCAGCATGCACCTCCAGATCTTGTGCTTAAAGTGGTTGTGAAGGCAGAAGGCTTTTTATCTTAATGCATTCTATGCATTCATGTAAAAAGGCTTCTGTGTGTAGCGGCGCCCCTAATACTTACCTGAGGTCCCTCTCTGTCCAGCGATGTCCACAAGTGCCTCCCTCCTGATTGGCTGAGACACAGCAGCGGCACCATTGGCTGCTGCTGCTGTCAATCAAAGTCAGCCAGCCAATCAGGGGAGAGAGGGGGTGGTGCCGGGGTTGAACTCGGTGTCTGAATGGACACGCAGAGCTGTGACTTGGCATGGGTGTCGCCATAGCAAGCTGCTTGCTGTGGGGGCACTGAACAGGAGGGAGGGGCCAGGAGCACAGAAGAGGCACCTGAGAAGGGAAGGATCTGGGCTGCTCTGTGCAAATCCACTGCAACAAAGCAGGTAAGTATAACATGTTTGCTATTTTTTTAGGAAAAATAAAGAGATTAAACAATCACTTTAAACTACCAAGTGCGGCGTACTCATAGGAGGATGCCCATTGACTCCTGGGATTGATGAAACTTATATCCCAGAAGCCAATGCATGGCCGGAAATGATGTACCTCGCCGTGGCAAAGTACACTGGAAGAGGAGCAATAACCCTGTACAAACAAGGTAATTAGACTATAGAAGAAAAAATCCAATGCAGAATTATAAAGCAATATCGAACGGGCAGGTGCAAAGTTCAAAATGTGGGTGGAACTTCACTTTAACAGACCACAAAGCCAGATAAAAAGGACATTCTAGTACTATAAAGAGTCTCTTCACTTCACTCAATATTCTCTGTACCCCTTACAGTTTTCTTGCAACATTCAACCATGAATGTATAAATGTGACCAAAACAGAGGGAAACAACGAGGAAGAAATGATGCCTATTTGGTGCTGTCCCCTTACTCTGCTGCCATTAGTGTAAATACAGCCTGGATCATGACAAAATTTGGGAGGGAGGACCCCTTCATGTTATCGCACAGCGAACTGGCAAACTATTTTTTCTTTTTTTTGGAAACTCCCATTAATCAGAAATATGTGCAATAAGTTACGATGAAGCATGAAAATTCTATTAACCTGCAATAATTATTATCCAAGCTATAGCAGGGGTTCATGTAAACAACAGATTGTGTTTAATCAGCTTAGAATATCAATCTACCCACCCATTATCCTGACAAATGTTCACTTATGGAAAGGCTGCCTAAAATATAATGAAGTTTAAATTGATCTGATGGAGCCTTATAAACATCGATAACATTGCAGAGCTTTGTAGCGTTCACTATTCCAGGAGGAAACAGACTGATGTTTAGTATGTATGTATACATGGGAAAGCAATAGGCGATCCAGAAAACGGCCTGTGGTGAATTATTAATATCATTTTATTCTGCCCTCTGCCATACAACTGTGGGCCTATTGTTATACATAGCCTGGGGGGGAGATCAGTCATGTTGATCCTGACATTTGACACTTGGTGAGTATAATTATTTACATAATTAGCATGCCTCCAAGCACTGTATCAAGGCAGGATTCACATGTTAAAATAAATCCCGTCTGGATAGTTTTAACATTAATGACCTTGTTTATATTGACGGCGTTGTCTACAGTTTGGAGAATGATTGGGCAGGGCAGCCCTCAATTACACTGCAGGTAATGATGAGTGACAGATCAACAAGATAGTATAACCACTAGGAATCAATATATTTTATTTTTTGTTTTCTTTTTTAGTTTATATTAATTTTGGTAACACCAGAACTACACCAACATTGAACTCTTACTTTAGGTAAAAGTGCTTCTAATGACATTTGAAAATATCTTTTTAAAGAAGATCTAAACCCAATTATTTAAACTTGATGTTATCATCTTTAACATGTTAATGAGGTTACAAAAGACTGTTTTCAATATATTTAAACCTGCAGTTTTATTTAAGAGAATACTTAATGATCCTGCCATCATGGGCATTGCTAGAGCTGGGCATGTGCCTGGCATCTCATGTGTGGTGCCTTGAGTTTCAATGCTTCAACCACCCACGTTTTTATTCCAAAGCTCTGGTCATTTGCACAGTAGCCACTGGCAAACTTCAATTACAATGTTAGTTCAGAGCTGAGCGAGGCGCCTCCTCGTCTCTGATATGTCACATAACACAGCCAAGGGCAGGACTACCCCTCACTCTAAAATACCACAGCATCTATGGTCTAGTACTTTTTTTTGGCGGGGGGATTGCATTGGGGAAGGTCGGTAGGAAGGGATAGATATGTGTGTGGGGGGGAATAAGTGTGCTAGGAAGGAAGGGTAGAGATGTGTACTGGGTAGGAAATGTGTATGAGGGGAAGGGGCGATTTGACCTTTACACTTTGCATTATGTATGCTTACCTGTGCATTATGGACTCCTGACCCTGACACGTTGTGTGTTACATGTTCATTACCCTTGGATCCTGTACAATACACACTCTTGACCTCTGCACTCTGTGTGTTTCATACTCTTGACCCCATCAACACTCTGTGCAATACATGCTCCTGACCCCTATACTCTCGGATTTACCTACACCTTCCCTCTGCACTCTGTGTGTTTTTCCTGACTCCTGCACTTTGTGTGTTACACATTCCTGACCCTTCCAGTCTGTACATTAACTACTCCTGATCACTGCACTCTGTGTGTCATGCAATCCTAACCCCCACAATCTAAATGTCATGCGCTCCTGAACCTTGTACTCTAATGTTACACACCCCTGACCCCTAAATTATGTGTGTTACACACCCCCGACCCCTGCACTCGGAGCATTATGCCCTTCTGACTATTACACTCTGTGTGGTAAATATTTCTGATGCCTGCACTTTGTATGGTATGCACCCCTGACCTACATACTCTTTGCTGTACATTTTATACTCCTGATCCTTACACTCAATACTCTCTGTGTTACCTACTCCTTTCCTCTGCACCCTGTGAATTACTTCTGACCCCTGTAGTCTGTTCATTGAGTACTCCCGACACCTGCAGTCTGTGCATTAAGCTCTGCTAATCCTTGAAGTCCGTGCACTAAGCACTCCTGTCTCCTGCACTCTGTGTGTTACTCACTCTTGACCCCTGAACTCTGTGCATTATGCACACTCCAAGCTCCTACATTCAGCGTTATGCATTTCTGATCTGTGCAATTTGTTGTTACCTAAGTCTGATACCTGCTTTCTGTTTGCTATGCACCCCTGACCCCTGAATTACATACATATGTTGTACATTTCATTCTCCTGACCTGTACACTTATTATTTTGCTTATGGGCAGATTTCCTGGGAACTTATCTGCTGTTTACACCAGGTGCCAGGCTTTTTGGCACCCTTACATGTGAGTCTGATACCATGTTTTTTTATCTGGAATAAATGTTTTAAACGTTGCTGCGCAATGAGGCTTTCTCTGTCATTTTTATGAGGAACATCTACCCTAAACATTGCTAGTACATCGAGGAATGAGGCACTCTTTATTACGTCCATTTATATGAGGAAACAACTAGCTTAAACCACATCAGCCCACAGAGAATCCACAGGGACTGCCCCATATGCGTGTGTGACCAAACTAGAAATAGTTGTTACACTTGGAGGGGTGAGTTCACATCTATGCGGGGGCACCGTCTTGTGAGCACATATCAAGCACTTATCAAGCATGGATTCATATCCATTTTGTAGAGCACGAGCACTTTACTTGGGATTTGGAACTTTTATTGCTTCAAGGTTATTGATGTTTGCAACAAACTATCTGCATGAGAATTTTTTGCGATCTTTTTTTTCCAAAGTTGCATCGGTTTCAAATGTGATATTTATTTAACATTTTTGCCACTTAGCGCAGTATATTTATTTTCTTTATATATTACTTTGTGTTACCTATTCCCCCCTTTTTTAAAGTGGTTGTAACCCTAAAAAAAGAGATTCTGTTCTCTTATAGCAGATTAAACAGCACAGACCTTGTGCTGTCAAATCTGCCCCTTTCTAAACTGTTAAAAACCTGGTTGATCCTGCCTGTTCCTGTGTTCCCCTCTGTGTGCTGACCACGGTAATCATGACTGCTGATCCCTGATTACTATGGTCAGTTTACGTGCCACATCATCACCTGCTCTCCTCTCTCCCCCCTCTCCCTCCCTGCCTGTCAGCTCCTGTGTGTGTGTGAGCTATTTCTGCCCCCCTCCCTCCTGCTGCTATTAGTAACTAGCAGTAAAGTTAAATGAAGATTACTGCCAGCCCCACTGTTTTATCCATAACAAGCCATAACACACTGTGTACATGTTTGTGTAAAAGGATGCCTCTAATTACCTGATCTCTAATCTGTTCTTCCTCCGGACGCTCTCCTCCTCTGATCTCAGGGCTACAGCGGTAGGGCCTGAGCGGCTAGCACAACGGTCACGTGACCTCCCCGGTTTACGTCAGAGGGGGATCTCACCCCCTCCCACTGTAGCCCTTAGATCAGGGGAGGAAAGTGCCCGGAGGTCACGTAACGTAACCAGCCAGAAAAGATCTGAGATAAGGTAATTACAGGCATCATTTTAAACAAACGTGTACACAGGCTCGGATTTACTCCCTTTGCCGCCCCAAGGCCGGGTCCTTCAATGCTGCCCCCCCCCACACACACACACACACCACATCCTTTATCGATGACTTCTACAATAGATCAATTAAAAACATATCTCCATACACGAGAACACTGAAAACAACTGGCTTTAATTGTAGACTAAAAATACTTCAGGGTAAGCGCGCGAGGGGTAAGGATTTTTTGCAGGCAAATTTTCAAGGCAATGGCTGGTGTTAGTGCTTCAATCATCCCCGGTACCATGGTTGTTATGGTGTCAGGATAATTGAAACACATTATTTCTATCATTACATTGTAATATAAACTGAAATAGTTCAACTCACCATAATGCAGAATCATTGGGAGCCCTGAGCGTGTCACTTGCCACCATCTCTTGTCACTGCCATTTGGGGATGTCCCTTGCCACGCTGCCTGCCACCAGATGGGGGTGTCACTTGCCACTATGCCTGCCACCAGATGGGGGTGTCACTTGCCACTATGCCTGCCACCAGATGGGGATGTCGCTTGCCACTATGCCTGCCACCAGATGGGGGTGTCACTTGCCACCATGCCTGCCACCAGATGGGGGTGTCACTTGCCACTATGCCTGTCACCAGATGGGGATGTCACTTGCTACTATGCCTGCCACCAGATGGGGATGTCACTTGCCACTATGCCTGCCGCCAGATGGGGATGTCACTTGCCACTATGCCTGCCACCAGATTGGGATGTCCCTTGCCATGCTGCCTGCCATCAGAAGGAGGAGGGCGGAACAGCGGTGCGGGCAATGAGAGATGTCATCTCTCTCCCCCGCCGCCGCACCGCTGACATTGCTAGCTACCCTCGATTTTTTTAAAAATGGCGCCGGGCGGCGCAATCACGCTACTGCGCATGTGCCGCCCGGCCGAGCGCTTACGAGCTTTCCCGAGCCCGGCCGGCTTCGGAATGGCGCATGCGCAGTTGCGTGGTCAGCTCGCGGGCGCGGCCATCTTTTCTATGGGCACTGGGCACATAACAGACTTTAATGTGCAGCACGAAAGGGGGGCGGCCGCGAAGTCGCTGCAGGAGCGGTGCCGCCCCTACACCACTGCCGCCCCGAGGCCTGGCCTCGGTGGCCTTGTGGCAAATCCGGCCCTGCGTGTACACAGTGTGTTATGGCTTGATAAAATAGAGGGGCTGGCAGTAATTTTTTTGTTGACTTAACAACCACTTTAATGTGGACCGAATCAAAGTCAATGCAACAAATTAAGCCACACTCGGGGTTTGTTGGTTGCTAGCAACCTAGGACGCATCCCTGGCACTATTCACGTGCTGGCTGGTAATTTCCTTGACCAGCAGCTTGATGTAAACAATAGGGACAAGGGTGTGGATTGAGGGAGATTTGGTCCAGTGGGGGGGATGAAGGGGTAATTTATTCCTTAAGGCCCGCAAATGTCGAACAGAGTTTGAGGCAAACCCTGTCTCACCACAAACAGAAACTACTCTAATGCCGTGTACAAACGGGTGAACTTTTCAGCATCAAAGGTCCGACAGTCTTTCCGACGGACTTTCAACGGACTTTTGACGGACTTCCGATGGACTTTCAAACAAACGGACTTGCCTACACACGATCACACCAAAGTCTGACGGATTCGTACGTGATGACATACGACCGGACTAAAATAAGGAAGTTGATAGCCAATAGCTGCCCTAGCGTCGGTTTCCATCCGTCGGACTAGCATACAGATGAGCGGATTTTTTCGACTGGACTCGAGTCCGTTGGAAAGATTTGAAACATGTTCCAAATCTAAAGTCCGTCTGATTTTAGACTGAAAAAGTCTGCTGCAGGTCCGATGAAGCCCACACACGGTCGGATTGTCTGATGGATTCGTCCCGTCGGACCAGTCCGGTCGAAAGGTCCGCCCGTGTGTACACGGCATAAGAGATGTTTGCTTTTTGCATTATTTTATTATAATAATACTATGTGAAATAAAAGTTATAATCAGGTGGTCAAAAAAAGTCTTCTACTAGAGTTACACCAATGTAGCACAGTTATCTGAATTCAGAAGGAAAATCATATATGAAATGTATTCCTCATTTAACTTTCCAAATGACTAATCCCTGAAAGGGTATTGACAGAGCTGATTCCAGCACAGTACAGGCAGCTGCAGAGGCTGGAAATACCAGCTGTCTCAGACAGTGGGGGTGCTACGCCCACCCCAGCAGCTGATTTATTCATTTCCTGGGCTTCAGATTTCAGAGTATCCTGTAGAGCACTACAACAACACTACTTCCACTTTGTGGTTGCTAGGGAAATATCAGTAAGGAAATATCAATACGGTTTCTATAGTGTCCTTTGGGTTTCAATCCAGTAACCATATTCAGACTAGATTCCACTTGGCCCAGACTACTTTAATATGTATCTAAACTGAAAAAAATGTTTTATATATTGCAGCTTGCCGGTCTTTGGAATCTTTATTAGGGATTATTCTATGCTTTTTTTCCCTTTATTTTCACCTTGTGATTCTTCCAGTAACACACTTCCAGCTGTTGGATGACAACACTTTCTTACTTTCTGTTTCAGGACAACCAGAAAAAAACAAAAAATAGGACCAAAGCCAGCCATAGACGGTTTGAACCTCGGCAGGTACCGTCCGAGATTCGAACCATGTAAGGCCAAGCTGATTGTACCCAAGTTGATCAATCAATCAACCAGCCTGTCTGCCAGCAGCTATAGGCAATAATAGCAATAATCACTGTGTTTCCCCCGGCCGAGATGGCTCCCCCAGCCCGCCGGGAGAACACAATAGCTCCAAGGGAAGTATTCCCCCATCAACACTGAGTGTCTTGGTGGGGGAATCAATTGATTTTCTTTCCTGCAACATGTGGTTGCAGGAAAGAAAATCGCACCATTTATGGTTGGCTTAAGAAACCCTTCCCTTCTCCTACAGTCCATAACATAAAGGAGTTCTGTAGTCCTCAGATGTACAGAGCAGGGAGCACAGGAAGTTATCATCTCACAGTATTTCCAGCAGGATCAACAAATATTTTTTGAACTTCTCAAATGGATACAACAAAATGCTTTCAATGGTATATTTACTAGACCAGGGATATGCAATTAGCAGACCTCCAGCTGTTGCAAAACTACAAGTCCCATCATGCTCTGCCTCTGGGGGTCATGCTTGTGGCTATCAGAGTCTTGCTATGCCTCATGGGACTTGTAGTTCTGCAACAGCTGGAGGCCCGCTAATTGCATATCCATGTACTAGACCAAAAGGGACCAAATAGGAGACGTTCATTGTTATAATGTGAATAATGTGACATAGACTGTGAATAATCTGAAGTTGAACTCCAGCTATTTTTGAGTATTGAGTGGGGGAGCTTGTTCAAAAATTCTGGCACAATCCCCTAAATGAAGTCAATATGGGAGAGAAGGTATTTTCCCTGCCTCTCCAAATGGAGAGACTATGGGCGATGTCTGGGTGAAACACGTCGATCCATACACCTATTGTTATCCATCAAAGCACAGATGATTGTAATATATCTGTATGTCTAGTTTATGGTACGCTGCATGGAGCCTATAATCCTGTATTTTAAACAATTTTGTATAAATAAAATATTATGTGATTTTATATGTTTTGGTTATACTGATTTTTTTTATTTGGTTGCCTTAAAATCCCCATCTCCTACAGTCTCTCCATTTGGAGAGGCATGGAAAATACCTTCTCTCCTGCTTTTTTTTTATTTCACTGTACATCTTAGTTTTATACATGGCCGTACAGAGTCCATAGAGCATACAGAGCTTTTGCAATCACGCTCCTAGGAGCCATTGCTTCCATGTACAGTTGCCCATTGCGTGGTACCATCAGCAGCATTTTCCCGCAGAAGCCTGAATAGGCATAACATGTTGAATAACATGTGTGATGAATGACATTATATGACTGTAAAGTATGCTTTTAATCTAAATTTTTGTAAGTAAATAAAACTTTGTAATTTTTTTATTAAATATTTCTGTGTACTTGAAAAGTCCCATTTTTCCTCCATTTCTTTTTGTGTAAACTGGTCTTGTCTATGCAATTTCCATAGTTTTGCCTTTCTAGTGGGATGGACCTGTAGTTTCCCTGTTCAAGTATTTTATTAACCGCTTGCCGACCAGCCGCTGCAGTTGCACTGCGGCAACACGGCTCGGCTGCGCGAATCGCTGTCATGTTACGTCGCTTCCTTATTTGTCCACGGAGCCGATGCGAGTGCCCGGCTGTCGCGATCACCGCCGAGCTCCCACGATCGCTTGGGGCACATGGAGAACCAGGATCTGTGTGTGTAAACACACAGTTTTCAGTTCTCTGAGGGGAGAAGAGACATTTCGTCTGCTCATATAGAGTATGAACAGCGATCTATTTCTTCACCTACACAGTCCACTCCCCCTTCAGTTAGAACACACATAAGGAATACAGTTAACCCCTTGATCGCCCCCTAGTGTTAACCCCTTCCCTGCCAGTGACATTTTTACAGTAATCAGTGCATTTTTATAGCACTGATCACTGTATAAATGCCAATGGTTCCTAAAATGTGTCAAAATTGTCTGACGTGTCCGCCATAATGTCGCAGTCCCGATAAAAATCACAGATCAATGCCATGACTAGTAAAAAAAAAAAGTAATAATAAAAGTGCCATAAAACCATCCCCTATTTTGTAGACGCTATAACTTTTACGCAAACCAATCAATATTACGCTTATTGCGATTTTTTTTACCAAAAATATGTAGAAGAATACATATCAGCCTAAACTGAGGAAAAAAATTGTTTTTTTATATATTTTTGGGGGATATTTATTATAGCAAATAGTAAAAAATAATGCCTTTTTTTCAAAATTGTAGGTCTTTTTTTGTTTATAGCGCAAAAAATAAAAAACGCAGAGGTGAACAAATACCACCAAAAGAAAGCTCTATTTGTGGGAAAAAAAGGACATCAATTTTGTTTGGGTGCAACGTCGCACGACTGCGCAATTAGTTAAAGCGTCGTAGTGCCGAATCACAAAAAGTGCTCTGGTCAGGAAGAGGGTAAAATCTTCCGGGGCTGAAGCGGTTAAAGATTATCAGAAAACATTGAATGTAATGAGTAAAGAGAAACATTTTACATTGTAACATTAAGATAATCTTATTACAGGAAAGTATATCTCTAGTCGCATATGACATCATATAATTGTTTAGTTAAGAATTAAATTTAGACAGATCAATGCAGTAAATTAATAGTTATCTATCTAAACAAGAATCTACCTTATATACAGTATATAAATGTATGTAGAGTCGCTAGTATATTTGGTTTTCAATATGGGTAATCTTACAACAAGGAGGGGGAAGAAAGCAAGTAGGAAGAGGGAGGCATAGGAGGTCCCGAAGGTAGGTTACTCCCAGAGGGTAAAGAATGATATATCTACACATTAAATCCTCATCTACCATTGTAAAAAGTACTTGGTCTTCGGAGTCTGGTGGCAAGCAATGTTTAACCACTTGCTTACAGGGCACTTAAACCCCCCTCCTATCCAGACCAATTTTCAGCTTTCAGCGCTGACACACTTTGAATGACAATTGCGCGGTCATACAACACTGTACCCAAATGAAATTTTTATCATTTTTTCACCACAAATAGAGCTTACTTTTGGTGGTATTTGATCACCTCTGCGGTTTTTACTTTTTGTTAAAAAAATTTAAAAAACTGAATTTTTAAAAAAAAATTTTTTTATTTTTTTATATTTTGTTATAAAAAAATTTAAACGAGTAATTTTTCTCCTTCATTGATGTACGCTGATGAGGCGGCAGTGATGGGCACTGATAGGCACTGATGGGTGGCAGTGATGTGCAGCAGCACTGGCAGGTGGCACTGATTGGCAATACAGGTGGGCATTGATAGGTGGCACTTGTGGGCACTGTTAGGTGGCACTTGTGGGCACTGTTAGGTGGCACTGTGGGCACTGTTAGGTGGCACTTCTAAGTGGCACTGATGAGGCAGATGTTGTGCTTCAACTTCGGAACCGATGTCCCTGACACCTGAGCCGGTGATCGGCTTTTTTCTCTGCTGTCAGCGCAAGTAAAAAAAAAGCCGATTGCCGATCTTTTGTTTACATCACGTGATCAGCTGTCATTGGCTGACAGCTGATCACATGGTAAGGGGCCGGGACGGGCCCCTTACTCGGATCGGTGATCAGCCGAGTCTCAGTGACTCGGTGATCACAGCGCGCCCGGCGCAGGGAGCGTGCACAGGGGAGGCCGTCATATTAGACATTTTAGACTGTTTTTATATAAAGCTTCCATCTTTGCATGTAACAGAGTTTGGTTCATTCTTTGTTTGGTATCTGCTAAATTCAGAGTAGGTGTTTTCCAAGCTTTAGCTGTATTCTGTTTAGCAGCTGTTAAGAGCTGTATTAATAATTTAAACTGTTTTTGTTGTAGAAATTCCGGTCTTAAGTTTAGAAGAGCCAATGTCGAGTCAAGTTTAATAGTGCTTTAGAACATTGCTGAGGCAAGCATGAAAATAGATTCCAAAATTCCAATTGACATTTCCACCATATGTGTAAATGTGAACCAAGGTCTAAACAGCCACAAAAACAGGAAGCTGAATGATCTGGAACATATTTAGAGATTCTAGCTGGAACTGAGTACCAATGTGTGAGTACTTTGTATGCAGTCTCAACTGCTGTTACATTTGGCCATATCCCAGACCATTCTGCTGTATCAATAGTACGGACCTGTATTTTCAGCCAACTCCTTGTACACCCATGCCTGAGACTTCTGCCACTACCTAGAGATCCAGATCAGATACTCCTTCTGCCTTCCCTCTGTCGAGCCTGCCTGGAGATCCATGTGGTCCACTACCTGGGCTACCAGCTACTGCCAGCCTTCTTGTGAGAGAGGTGTTACCTCTCCCCCCCCCACCGCCCAGGAAGCTACAATTACCTGTGTCTGCGCTAGAAATGTACTGTACTGTGCTGATTCAGCCAGGAAAGGCTGAGATTCAATCCATGAATGAGCAGACTGATTGTACTCAAGTCGATCCATCGATTGACTTGGGTACAACCAGCCTGTCAGATTTTCCACTTTTGATTACTGCCAGAGGCTATAGCTGCTAGCAGTGATCATTGTGTTATGCCAGCCAGGAAGACCGCCCTCCCCCCACCCCATGCCTCCCTGCCAGCAGAACACAATAGCGATGCAGGAAGCCCCATCAACATAGCAAGCAATTTTAATTTCTTCCACTTGAGGAAGGAAAGAAATCTGAGTCATCTATAGCTACTAATATTCTTTATTGTGCTTCCACCTATCAACATTTGTGTGAACTACCCTAGGCAGCCCTGTACTACAATAGTTGCACTGCCTGTTATACTTTGTCTTATACTTCTTACATGCCCCATGTTATTGACATTGTCAATGTATCTTGCATTTAAACAGATCTTGATTTGATTGTAGCCGTATTAGTGCAATTGTGACAGAGAAAATTGAGTACTGTCCATGATACTTTTTTTATTTGCACTAACATACAATTTTTCAGGACAAGCTTTCGGGGTATGTCCCCTTCTTCAAGGTCCAAGCAGTACTGATTCACACATTTTTAAGCAGAATGTTAAAGAAAAAAAAAAAAGAGAAAAACAAACACATACAAATCAATGGTAATAAAGATAGCAGAAGAGTTAGTGAGATAAGACAGAGGGAGAGCTATAGAATACAGGGGGGGGGGGGGATACTAATCACAGAGCGATCGTAAAACTTTAGCATAATGTGTAAGGAAAACAATATCTAAATTCAGGCCATTATTTTTCATGTCAAAAAGAAGTAACATTCTTAGTTCAAATGTTTTCCTTTCCTGGATAGTTCTGAAATTCCCTTTAAGAACTAAAACATTGAGGTCTTCTATAGTGTGGTCCCGTTGTGAGAAATGATGTCCCACAGGTGTGCAGAAACTGTCTTCTTTATGTTCTTTGATGGTATGTCTGTGCAAATTCATCCTCGCATTGAAACAGTAAACTTCAAGTTGCACATTACTGTTTATTCATTTGGCTGATACATCTACGTAACAATCTTTCTATAACAAAATGTTCTCAGTTGCTCTTTTTCCATGTTCATGGCCTTTATTCAGCAATGCAGCACTTGATGTTCAATAAGCTAGATGGCTCAGAAAAGTTAAGTATCCATTACATTGAATGTGCAGAGTCTGACTGCTGATTGGTTGCCACTGTTTTTGTAGACCACACCACCTCTCATTATTCTTGATTATTGCTTGAGAGTCGAATCTCTTTTCTATGTTTTTCCAAACTATAAATATTAATAACCCATATTTGCACAATCTGTTTAAAACAAAATACATTTACACAAGACCCATACTGCTAAATTGCAGCTATACCTGCAGGAAACTTATAGTAAACTCTGTGAGATGACAAATGCCAATGATCTCTGTGTGAAGTAAGTCAAAAGGTAAAATTCAATCTCCCATTGAAGTATCATATCACACCAAGAAGAACAAAGCACGTTTGAAGTGGACCACATGCTGTCCAATATGATAATGACAAAGTAATGCATGCTAATGTAAAAAAATGTCCCATAGGCTAGGAACCTCGAGCTTTTGAAGCCAATCCACAAGTCATTATAAGCACTATGCTTCTCCTAATGACTTGATACCCGGTCTCCAATCAAATGGTTAAGGGCAGTTTGCTAGTGGGATTTTAAATAATGTACTTACTGTTCAAAATGTAATTTGGGAGATTAAAAATAATGGAAATGACTTCTGAAAACACTTGCTTCCAGGCAAAAGAAGAATGCAATACAATGTAGCAAGGGGAACCGTGGCAAGGTTCAAAGGATGTCATTAATCGGTTTATGGATGTAAGGGCTGTGTTGAATCTTGGGATTCATAATATTGGTTGTGGTTTATATAGGGTTGTGTGAGAGGTTAGAATAATAAAATGACTTTTTACAGAAGCCATTCAACCCAACAGTCTCAGATGATTACGGTTTAAAAAAGGAAATTCACGAAAAGACATAAAAAAAATGTAAACAAGACAACCTGTTAAGATACACATATAATACTTCCTCTTATAATTAGCAATGGCTCAGTGACTGTATAAAACCATTACTGCTTTAGCACCGTGTTGTGGTTCATTACTGAAGGCATGTTAATGTACTTTGCATCACATGTTCACTTGCGTTGCATTAAGATAGCTCTTTTATTTTGAATAAACTACCAATACAACATCATTTATCCAAAAACGGACGTGCACTATTTTTTTCTGACCCATCACTGTAGTATGTGTTGCCATATGTTGCGTAAACTTGGTGATAACAATGATAAGGATTATAGATGTAAGAAAAGTATTTGTGTCTCCACATGCCAATACACAAGTACTAATTGATCCAAGTACTAAAATGAATTGATCATTAGATGCACCTCATCTATTTTATCTACATAACACAAAGAAATAACGTAAAATACATAACGTAAATAAAATTCTTTTACATTTTGTCGCACTTTGAATGACAATTGCGCGGTCATGCAACACTGTACCCAAACAAACTTGTTATCATTTTTTTCTCCACAAATAAAGCTTTCTTTTGGTGGTATTTGATCACCACAGGATTTTTTTTTCTAAACAAATAAAAAAAGACAGAAAACTTTGAAAAAAAAAGTTTTTCTTCGTTTTTGTTTTGTAAATTAAATAAGTACGTTTTCTCCTTCACTGATGGGCACTGATGAGGCTGCCCTGGCGGGCACTGATGAGGCCAGACTGATGGGCACTGATGAGGCAGCACTGATGGGCACTGATGATAAGGCACTATTATGCAGCACTGATGGGCACTGATGATAAGGCACTATTATGCAGCACTGATGGGCACTGATAGGTTGCAGTGATATGCAGCACTGATGGGCACTGATAGGTGGCACTGATATCCAGCACTGATGGACACTCATAGGTTGCACTGATGCGAACTGATTGGTGGCACGGATAGGCTGCACTGATGGGCACATATAGGTGGCACTGATGGGCACTGATAGCCAGCACTGATGGATGGCACTGGTGGGCAATGATGGGCACTGATGGGCGGCCCTGATAGATGGCACTGACAGGCAGCACTGATGAGGAGACACTGACAGGCATTATTGAAGGGCACAGATTGGCATACCTAATGGGCACTGATTGGCATCCTTGATGGGCATTGATTGGCATCCCTGGTGGGCACAGATTGGCATCCCTGGTGGGCTCTAGTGGGCCTCATTAATGGGTCATTGCAGACCCCCCCTTGTCAGGAGAGCCACTGATCGTCTCTACTTTACTCGTGCTTTGTCATTGCGAATAGATGAAAAGCCGCTAAGCTGCACTTCCTGGTCACAATGTGACCAGCTGGGATTGGAAACAGCTGATCACATGGTAAAGAGCCTACGTCATTGGCTCTTTACCGAGATCGGAGATGCGGTGTGTCAGAGCGACACACCGCACTACAGATCGCTGCGCTCCATTACTAACTTTTATTATGAACTTACCTTAGGTAAATATAGAAAATTTCGAGTTTTCTACTACTTTAAGTGAGAGGTTTGCATTTGGCCTATGGACTACAGCTTGTGGACCACTGCTCTAGCTGTTGCTTAAGAACACACAGATATGTTCCCGCTGAAAATCTCAAGAAGACATGGCTGTCTGTGGGCAGCTGCAATACAGAGTAAATTTGACCAATAAGCCCAGTCACTGTACCAGGGAGCTAACAAACTGTATTCTTTTCAAAGTCATACTTAGAATATATACTGTATGTACTCTAAGATACATTTGATTCTTATATACTATATATTGCCCTAGTAGTAAATTAAATCACATTCCAAGCAAGGTAAGACCGCAGTGCGAATCATTTATCCAGAACACTTCTTTCTAACTCTAGCTAATATATAATAGTATATTTTTCCTATTTCAACATGATATTGTATTTTTATCACTTCACCTGTTTATAGACATTTTTCCAGCAGTGAACTTGAGATAAAAGCAGGTAAAAGTTAAAATCGATGCAGCTGAAGTAAACAATCTCCGTTCTCCATGCTCCATAAAAAGGATTATACTGCCCAGAGTGAAGTCATGCAAATTATACGCTCAATTAAGAATAAACTTACTTTTTCGGGCTAAACTTTTAAGAACTATTTACGTGACAAATAAAAGTTAGTAATGAATTTTTCTTCAGCTTTGCCTGCAATGAAAAAAAAGTAACATGCCTTTGCAATAAATTCTCATAGATTTCTCCACATTGTATTTGCACGTTATAGGAAAATGTGGAAAGTGTGGAAAATTAACTTTTATTAGTTAATATTATAGGGTTTAGGAGACCCTGCCATCAAAGTGTCACTCCAGTGGCGGAAGTTTCAAGGTCGCAGCAGTCGCACTTGCGACTGGACCCTGGCGTTCTGCCGCTGTGGAAGGGCCCCAAGACCCGGCATCTCCCCCTGCACCTCTGGCTGTCAGTTTGGGATGCAGTGGGGGGAGTGAGAGGCGGCAATTGGCAGCTCCATGGTGCCCGTGGACCACGCATTCTCTCTGGGGCTAAGTTCTCCTCCCAAGTGTATAAAGTGGAGATGGGAGAGGCCTCTGATCCGGGCATGTATCAGTTTCACTCTTCAGTTTACAAGTTAGTTGCTCTGCTTGTACACTGTTGCTGATACCTGCCCAGGTCAGAAGCCCTTTCCCTCTCCACCTCCAGCCAGGTGGGGGTTGGAGGTGCACAGACAGCAGAGACCGGCCAGGAACAGGTCAACCTCTGGAAGGGGGGCAGCTGTCTGGGTACCCTACTATAAGGAGGGGCTCTCAGGGGACTCTGATGTAAGGGGGGGTCTCTGGGGACCCTGATGTTAGGAGGAGCTCCCTGGGGTCCCTGATGTAAGGAGGGCTCTTGGGAGACCCTGATGTAAGGGAGGCTCTCTGGGAACCCTGATGTAAGGGGGGCTCTCTGGGGACCCTGATGTAAGGAGGGGCTATCTGGGGACCCTGATGTAAGGGGAGGCTCTCTGGGGACCCTGATGTAAGGGGGGCTCTCTGGGGACCCTGATGTAAGGTGGGCTCTCTGGGGACCCTGATGTAAGGAGTGGGCTCTCTGGGGACCCTGATGTAATGAGAGGACTCTGGGGACCCTAATGTAAGGGGGAGGCTCTCTGGGGACCCTGATATAAGGGGGGCTCTCTGGGGACCATGATGTAAGGTGGACTCTCTGGGGACCCTGATGTAAGGAGGGCTCTTGGGAGACCCTGATGTAAGGGAGGCTCTCTGGGAACCCTGATGTAAGGGGGGCTCTCTGGGGACCCTGATGTAAGAAGGGGCTATCTGGGGACCCTGATGTAAGGGGAGGCTCTCTGGGGACCCTGATGTAAGGGGGGCTCTCTGGGGACCCTGATGTAAGGTGGGCTCTCTGGGGACCCTGATGTAAGGAGTGGGCTCTCTGGGGACCCTGATGTAATGAGAGGACTCTGGGGACCCTAATGTAAGGGGGAGGCTATTTGGAGACCCTGATGTAAATAGGGAGGCTCTCTAGGGACCCTGATGTAATGGGGGCTCTCTGGGGACCCTGATATAAGGGGGACTCTCTGGGGACCATGATGTAAGGTGCGCTCTCTGGGGACCCTGATGTTATAAGGGGGCTCTGGGGACCCTGATGTAAGGGGGAGGCTCTTTGGAGACCGTGATGTAAGTAGGGAGGCTCTCTGGGGACCCTGATGTAAAGAGGGGCTCTCTGGGGACCCTGATGTAAGGGGGGGCTCTCTGGGGACCCTGATATAAGCGTGTCATAAAAAAATACTTCAGTTCATACTGTACTGTACTGTACTAATCTTGTATTGACATATGAGTCTTCGAGAGGAACCACTGCACCAGTGGGTGGAGCTGGTTTTCACACATCCAGAAGTGTGGCATACCCCCAGCGGCTAGGGGGCAATAAAGTGCCAGCATTTTAAAACACAGGCAGCCAGAACATTTATATGGGATTCTTTTGCAAGGTGGGCATTTTTAAGTGACACTGTGCTAAAAGAGTATCTTTAAATTGTGTGAATATCAAAGGGGTTGTAAAGTCAGAAGGTTTTTTTTTAATCTTAAAGCATTCTATGCATTAAGATAAAAAGCCTTCTGTGTGCAGCAGCTCCACTCAGCCCCCCTATTACTTACCTGAGCCCCCTTTCTATCCAGCGATGTCCACGACTGCCTAAGCCATCCCGGACTCCCCTCCTCATTGGCTGAGACACAGCAGCGGCAGCATTGGCTCTTGTTGCTGTCAATCAAAGTCAGTTAGCCAATGAAGAGAGAGAGGGGGCCGGGCCGAACCACAGCTTCGTGTCTGAAAGGATACGCTGAGTTGCGGGTCAGCTCGGGTGCTCCCATAGCAAGCTGCTTGCTGTGGGGGCACTCAAAGGAAGGGAGGGGCCAGGAGAGCCGGAGAGGGACCTGTGATGAGGAGGATCAGGGCTTCTCTGTGCAAAACCCCTGCACAGAACAGGTAAGTATAAAATGTTTGTTAATTTTTTGAGGGAAAAAAACAAGACTTTACAATCACTTTAAGGACCCCCAGATAACGATCTCTGAAATTTTAATTTGGGTCAGGTTTGGAGAGCAAAAGTGTGAGACTATATGAAACTAGGATCATTAATTATTATAGCGAGTCTAATAAACTTATGAACGCTATGTTTCTATTGTAATATTTAAATAATGTATTTATTTATTATATTTAAATTTCTAATTAAGGGATGAATAAAATTACCCGTTATAATTTTTGTATAATTGTATTAGTATATGCAGTATTGATGGGTACAAATGAATTAAAGTGCAAGTTAAATTATATCCAGAATTAAAGCATTTGTTACCCTGACATTTCATATTCCTGATATGTGTCTGCTGCCCCATGTACTTGTGTGAAAAAGAATCCTGTTCTCTTAGTATTGCTTCCTTTATTCCTGGTGTTCCTGATAGTCCCTTTGCTTTCTTACTAAAAACTGACCACACTAAGCAGGAGAGGACAGCGTGGTCAGTGCTCTAGCTGTGCTGGGAACTCCGTGTGCTCTCCCCCCCCAACTCTTATGCAGCTGAGAACAGAGGGAATATTTATTATATATTTATTTCAGATACTTATATAACGCCGTCAATTTACGCAGCACTTTACATATACATTGTACATTCACATCAGTCCCTACCCTCAAGGAGCTTTCAATCTAAGGTCCCTAACTCACATTCATACATATTAGGGACAATTTTTAGACAGGACCCAATTAACCTACCAGCATGTCTTTGGAGTGTTGGAGGAAACCGGAGTACCCAGAGGAAACCTACGCAGGCACAGGGAGAACATGCAAACTCCAGGCAGGTAGTGTCGTGGTTGCGATTCGAACCAGTGACCCTTCTTACTGCTAGGCGAAAGTGCTATCAACTACACCACTGTGCCGCCCATCTGACCATTTATAAAAAAGGGGGAAAATGTATGTATTATGTTTTTTATATCTATACAAACATGTTTTGCATTTCATTTCTATTTTAAACTGAATGGGTTGTTTTATAAGGTGATCGTTTACAATCACTGTAAAGGGCAGACAATCTTTTCCCCCTATTGTGCTGGACATTGAAGACAAATAGAACCAAGTTACACCATGTGGTATAAAATATACAGTATATTATCTGTTCTGGAATTAAGGAGAACAATTTTTGCACACATAAAGGCATACACACACACACATACGCATTGATCGGCCATAACATTACTTCACTAGACCTCTGAAGGTATGCTGTGGTATCTGGCATCAAGATGTCAGTGGCAGATCTTTTAACCACTTGCCGACCTCCACACGCCGATGTACATCCCTACTTTGGGGACGATATCGTTGTTATGGCAGCAGCTAGCGGTCAGCTACAAGATAAAAGTGGTCTCTGCGGTGGATTCGCTGCAAGATCACTTTTGTCGGTGGTGGGAGAGGGCCCCCCCCTTCCGCAGCTATCCGGTGCTTACCGGAGCCATCGGCAGCGGCGGAGGCGATCGTGTCTGTCCCCCGGGCTGACATGGAGACGAGTGAGGGGAAGATGGCCCCCACCTGTCTTCCGCCCACAGCTCTTAAAGGGACAATTTATTTTTTTCATTTTTTTAAATGACAATTTTTTTTTTTTTATTGCATTTTATTGTAAATATGAGATCTGAGGTCTTTTTGACTCCAGATCTCATATTTAAGAGGTCCTGTCATGCTTTTTTTCTATTACAAGGGATGTTTACATTCCTTGTAATAGGAATAAAAGTGACACTATTTTTTTTTTTACAGTGTAAAAATAAAAAAGTAAAAGGTAAAATAAATAAGAAAAAAAAACCAAAACATTTTAAATGCGCCCGTCCCGCCGAGCTTGCATGCAGAAGCGAATGCATACGTGAGTAGCGCCCACATATGAAAACAGTGTTCAAACCGCACATGTGAGGTATCGCTGCGATCGGTAGAGCGAGAGCAATAATTCTACCTCTAGACCTCCTCTGTAATGCAAAACATGCAACTGGTAGAATTTTTTAAAGGTCGCCTATGGAGATTTTTAAAGGTAAAAGTTTGTCGCCATTCCACTAGCGGGCGCAATTTTGAAGTGTGTCATGTTGGGTATCAATTTACTCGACGTAACATTATCTTTCACAATATAAAAAAAATTGGGCTAACTTTACTGATGTCTTATTTTTTAATTAAAAAAAGTTGTTTTTTTTTTTTAAAAGTGCGTTTGTAAGACCGCTGCACAAATACGGTGTGACAGACAGTATTGCAATGACCGCCATTTTATTCTCTAGGATGTTAGAAAAAAATGCATAATGTTTGGCGGTTCTAAGTAATTTTGTAGCAAAAAAAAAAACAGTTTTTAACTTGTAAACACCACTAAAAAAAGAGGCCCGGTCTTAAAGTCGTTAAGCCCTGTGAATTACAAGGTGGGGCCTCCATGAATTTTTTCCACATCCCAAAAATGTTTGATTAGATTGAGATGTGAAGAATTTGGATGGCAAGTCAACACCCCAAGCTTATTGTTGTGTTCCTAAACTATTCTTGAGTTTGACAGGTCAGTCCACCTTCTTCCATTGCTCCATGGTCCAGTTCTGATGCTCATGTTCCCCTGAAGATGCGTTTGGCTGATGACATGGGTAAGCATGGGCACCCTGACCGATCTGAGGCTACGCAGCCCCATATGCAGCAAACAGCGCTGCAATGTGTGTTCTGACACCTTTCTATTGTAATCAGGATTCAATTTTTCAGCAATTTGAGCTACAGTAGCTCTTCTATTGGGTCAGACTACACAAGCCTTCGCACCCATGTGCATCAGCGAGCCTTGGCAGCCCATGACCCTGTTGCCGGTTTGCTAGTTTTCCTTCCTTGGACCACTTACACCCCTGCAAACTAGGAAACATCCCACAAGAGGTACAGTTTTGGAGATGCTCTGACCCAGTCTATTACAATTTGGCCTTTCTCAAAGTTACTCAAAGTCACTTAGAAAACTACAGGAGGGGCAGAGACAAGACAAGCCACCCTGCACAAGAAGAAAGAGCAGCAGTGACCGGTCTTTATTACAATAATGTCTACATAGATGTAAAGTTTTACACTGGATTACTGTACAGATCTGGAAGAAATACACAAAGCATACCAATATTCAAGTAAGAATACACATTACTCTTGTATATTTAGACATAAATTGCTTATCCCAGAGTTCAGCTTTAGACTTTAACCGCTTAAGGACCAGCCGCTGTCATTATACAGTGGCAGGTTGGCTCTCCTAGGCGAATGGCCATAGGTGTACGTCGGCCGCTTTAAGAGCAATGCATATGGCCGGCGGCCGCGATGTCCGCCAGCCACCTACATTCACTCCACAGAGAGCCAGAAAAGGGATCTGTCAATGTAAACAGACAGATCCCCGTTCTGACAGGGGAGGAGAGACAGTTCTGCTGTTCCTAGTGATTAGGAACAGCGATCTCTCTCCTCCTCCAGCCAGTCCCATCCCCCCACAGTTAGAAACACCTCCCAGGGAACACATTTAACCTCTTGATTGCCCCCTAGTGTTAACCCCTTCCATGCAGTCCCATTACTAGTAAAAAAATAAAATAATAAAAATGCCATAAATCTATCCCCTATTTTGTAGACGCTATAACTTTTGCGCAAACCAATAAATATACGCTTATTGCGTTTTTTTTTTTTACCAAAAATATGTAGAAGAATTCATATTGGCCTAAACTGATGAAGAATTTTTTTTTTGAATTTGGGATATTATAGCAAAAATGTAAAAATATTGTCTGTTTGTGGGAAAAAAAAGGACATTAACTTTGTTTGGGTACAGAGTCACACGTAATTGTCAGTTAAAACGACACAGTGCCGTATCACAAAAAATGGCCTGGTCATTAGGGGGCAAATCTTTCGGGTCCTTAAGTGGTTAAATCCCAACTTTTAAAAACCTAGTGCAGTTCTGGTTTGAATAGCAGCATGTTGGAACCTTTGTCTCTTTACTTTTTCAAATTTGAATAAACAAAAAAAGGATTGGTTAAAACCTGTGACCTCGCTGGAGCAATTTCCCATCACTTCCTGTCTTGTCCTTCCTGTTCCTGGCAAATAAATTAAAGGAAACTTCTCTAATGTAGTCACACTGGTATATTGCACAGATCTGAGCGAAATAATAAAGCATGGTAAGATTTGGGTAAGAATATACTTGGCTTTTGTACTGAGATTTGCTTATCCTGGAGTTCAGCTTTAAGGGTCTATGTACTCTGGTGTCAGAGACAAGGCAAATGTGGTATGCTACTAAGTTGCTTTGGCTTGCTTTTGCGTTGCTAATAACTAGCTTCTGAATTTCTTTGAGCTGCTTCTGACAAAACTGATAAAACTTCACCTTCCTATCACCCTAATGTATTTTGCCCAAGTGTCACAATTTTTGCTGAAGTTTTATCAAAGCAAAAGCCCTCGTCACTGCTTAGGAACCATCTTCACTTCTGCTATGGCTAATTAAGTCACAAGATTGACTGAACGTTATTGTAAACCTTTTGGCAGGTAAAAATTTTCAACTTTGTACTTATAAATTTTGCCTTAATTCAGCTCTAGTAAATAGGCCTCTAAGCAACAAAGGAAAATATGACTTGTTAGAAGCCCAATTTACTTTAAAGTCTAAAATCTAGTGCTTGGTAACTAATCAGCTTTGAACTTCAGCTTGTTCAGTTGCACCAGATTTTGCACCCTCTAGTTTTAGTAATTCAACCCCTAAGTTACACTTTTAAGACACTGCTTAAAGGTAAAAATGTTAAACTTGATTACAGCATAGGAAAATGACAAAGAATATTTTTATTAGGTATATTTCTCTCCCCACCAAGCAATTTCAAATTGATTTAGAAAGGCATATTTGTAGGCCTTCCACAATTACACTATGCATGTTCAGTTACCATTTGGTATTTTATTTTACTTTAAAATTCCATAAAGCTTTATTGCATGCGTAATAGTGAACATTTTACAGAGGAGATGGGCGCATCATTCACTGTACGGCTTGAATTTAGGGGATTCTGCTGCCTTGAAACTACCAATATGATGAAATATGAATTTTATCGTAGTCTACCTATGGTTCACCTTCATGCGCTAAAAGTATCAGATATATGGACAGTCATAAAAATCCTGCAAATGGCAGAGTTCTGGGATTGCCACATTTTTACTTCCTGTTGTAAAGTCCTTTCTTATTGATAAATAAATTATGTTTCTAAACTATTTCAGGGTTATATGTTTCAAGCAGAACTTTGCAATCATTTTCGTTTGTGGCTTTTCTCTGATGTGCACATACATATGGTATTTTCCAATTAGTCAAATTAACATACAAAATAGAGTAATCGAAGTACTAGGCATGCCTAGGAATGCAGGTAGCTATTTGAAACAGAAATTTAGTGAACTTCAAATATGTAGCAGGCTCCATCCAAATACTTGGAATTTTCTAAAGTGGCCTTACCATAGTAACCCTTCGCTGAATTACATGGGGGATAGGAATGAGAGAAAAAGACATCCAGTACCCCAAAAAAAGATGTGGGGGTCTGCAGGGGGAGTTATTGGAATATGAAAGCCCCCCTTTAGAATAGCATATCTGCCTTCTACCCTGGGTAAATTAATACACCTTATGTAGCACTCTCATCCAGCTAGCAAGCAATTGAACTGCAAGTTTGATAATGACTTGCTAAGCTATTGCTAGACTTGCCAGGCTTCACAAGTTTGTTGCACAATTGCAGCAAGTCTGCATTGCATGACTCCAGATCAATATTCTTTGCAAACATTCTACATCTCTGCTGCAAGTTCTGGTTCAGTTATGTTGTGTAATAGTCATCCCACCACAGGTGGCACTGTGACTTGCAGAGCTCTTGCTGTAGGATCACCACTGCAACTTTGCTCTTGCTAGAGACTTGCCACGAAAATTTGCTACTAATTGGCAAATTATCAACTAAAACTTGTGCTTCAAGTGCTCTCCAGGTGCACTAATTGCCAGTGAAAATGTGCAGCAAGTTAACAAGACTTATGTCAGGGCTGGGCTCAGCCCTTCCTTCTCTGAGCTGGCCGCTCAGCTGTCGGCTAATTGCGAGCTCCCATCTCTCTCCACAGTTACCCAGCTGTTGTTGATTCTGCTGGTCAGTCCTGCCTACTTAAAGTCGTCCAGCTCACTTGATCTCTGCCTTCGCCTTTGTCAACATCACAGAGACTTTTTCCTGCCTTCCTGTTAAGGACTTGCTCGGCTAACGTTCCTTCTGGGTCCTGATCCTGCTTGCTGTACTACTACGTTTATCTCTGGCTCTCTGACATTTGCTTGGCTGACTACCCTATCCGGTTACTGCACTCTGGCTTCTTTTGACTACGCTTACTCTGTTTATCTTATTATTATTAAACAAGTGTGATTTAACTATACTTCTGTCTCGGTCAGATTCATAGTTCCTGATAACTTACAATACAACACTGCCACAAGTTAGTGGCAAGTTAGGCCAGTGGTCTATCAGATTACCGCTACTCATTAGATTGTGTAACGGAAGTAACGTTCCGACAAAAAAATACTTACTGCGCATGAGCTATGCGTTCCACAGCGCTAAGCATTCCAAACACTTCATGATCTGATGGGTAGCGGTGTTCTGACGAAAACAAATCTGATAGAACACCCATGCGAACATCTTACTACACCCAGCTATGTCTTGAATTTCAGAGTAATTTTAGCAATAAAGTGAGCGTATATAAATAAATATAGTCTATTGACATCTGTGATGCTGTATGAATGTTTCATTTTTAAAGCCTGAAGGTTTAGTTCTGAGCAGTGCGGGGTGTACCAACATGGCCTCTGCCACCTTCCCACTGCTGGCCTCCAGCTTCTTTCAAAATCTAACATCAAAACACCATCTCAGATGTCAAAAAACATTATATATTTATATATACTCACTTTATTGCTAAAATTGCTCTGAAATTCAAGCCGTAGCTCGGTGTAGTAAGATGTGAGCATGGGTGTTCTATCAGATTATGGCTACATGTCAGATCATGAAGTGTTTGGAAAGCATAGCACTGTGGAACACATGCTGGAACGCATAGTGCATGCGCAGTAAGTATTTTTTTGGTTGGAACGTCACTTCTGTAACATAATCTAATGGGCAGCGGTAATCTGATAGAACAAGGAACGTCACTTCTGTTACACAATCTGATGGGCAGCGGTAATCTGATAGAACAAGGAACGTCACTTCTGTTACACAATCTTATGGGTAGCGGTAATCTGATAGAACACCGGCTTCGGTCGAAGGTGCATGACCGTAAAAATGTCTGCAGTTCGGTTCCCTAACAGTGCTCTCAGCCAATGGCTGAGAGCGCTGACCGGAGTGTTCTGACGGCGTGGTGTCCGCCTGTCAGAACACAATAGAACAGCAGGGGAGATACTGTACTAATGTCAGATAGTTAGTACAGAGGCTCCTGAGCTCTCAGTTGTTTTTTCTTCAGCCCTGCTGGGTTGAACGAAAAAAAAAAAAATGAGTAGTGTGTACTAGGCTTTACTTTGGGTCCAGGTTAAAAATGTAGCCCCTGCTGAAACACAAATATGTTTTTATTACATTCATTTTAAAGCTTTAAGCTTGTGTTTTGCCTTTGACTATATTTCTTAGTAGAGACTGGTTTATTATGCAAGACTCAGCTTTTCTAAAGTCCATAACCAAACGTTTTACTGAATTTTAAAATCTCAATTTAGTTAATAAATTGCCTAAAAGTGTGTTAAAATATCCGTTATATTTTAATATTTGAAAGTCAACACTCTTATTTCTGAATTTCTTTATACCTAGTTACAGTATATGCAGCTGATAATCCATCTGTAAAATGTTTACGTAGAGCTGATATCCGTGTAATAAAGTAAAAATAAAACCTATAGAAATAAGATAAGTTTACAAGAGTTTATTGAACAGTTTTAAATCTAAATTATGGACTAAGTACTGGGAAATTGCTTTTGTGATGTCTTTGGGGAAGGTGTTTTTAATAGGGGAATGAGCTGTGTGAGTTCAGAACATTTGCCATCACATATGGAAAGGTGTTAATGTACTTTAACTAAGTGTTTTATATGACAAACTTAATTTTAGCATAAGGTCTAACTTTTGATCGGATTGCACTCTGGGGCTAGTTAAACAAACTTGGTGTAATAAGTAGACCGTTTTACACTTTGAACAGCCTGAGTGTCTAAATACACTTAAAATGGTTCTAAAGCCTCAGGGTTTTTTTTACCTTAATGCATGTTGTGCATTAAAGTGGGGTTCCATCCAAAAAAACAAAAATACCTGAAAAATTCTAAAAAACAAAACAAAAAAAAATGTGGATTTTTTTTTTTTTTTTACTTACCTCTAAATGCCTGTTGCTAGGGGGTCCCTCGTAGTCTGCCTCTTCCTTTGCCTGGGCTCGTGACATCACTTCCCCCTCGGCACAGGAAGGGCTCGGCTCTGATCCCTCCCTCCTGTCAATCATCTGGGACCCATTACAGGTCCCAGGTGATTGAGCGGCCAATCACGGCGCGTGGCGCCGCTCGCACATGCGCAGTGGGTGCCAGGCTGTGAAGCCACAGCCCGGCGCCCACAGTTGAAATGCCGGCGCCGACGAGCGGAGGGGGGGGGGCATGCGGGGCTTCGATCCCCCGCATCGCTGGACCCAGGGACAGGTAAGTGTCCAATTAAAAGTCAGCAGCTGCAGTATTTGTAGCTGCTGACTTTTAATTTTTTTTTTTTTAATGGACCCCCTGGGTGGAACTCCTCTTTAAGGTAAGAAAACCCCTGCTGCAGGAGCCCCCCAGCCCCCCTTATTCTTACCTGAGCCCCATCTGATCCAGCGACATGCATCCTGATCCTCATTGGGCAGATTGATAGCCACAGGAGCCAATGGCTCCCGCTGCTGTCAATTAACTCCAGTGACAAAAGAGCGCAGGGCTGTCTATGTCAATGGATGCAGCAGAGGGGCTTGGAAGCGACATGCAGGAGTGCCCCCATGGGAAGCCACTTTCCATGGGGGCACTGGACAGATAGGAGGAGCCAGGAGCACTGGTGGGGGACCCGAAAAGAGGAGGTTCAGGGTCACTCTGTGCAATTCCATAGTATAGAGATGTCTGTTATTTATTTTATTTTCCTTTATAATCACTTTAACCATGGAAACCACGCATGGAACTAGGAATGCTATGATAATTACTAAAGTGAAAGGCTGACGATGATCAGTACAGAAGTGGTAAAATGACGTCTTTGTACAATGTTTTTACAAGTCAATGGTACAGTCTATGCTTTATAAACAAGTCCACTATTGATACAAAGCAAACTCAAAATCTAAAGCCCCGTACACACGATCGGACTTTCCGACAACAAAACCGTGGATTTTTGTTCAAAGGGTGTTGGCTCCAACTTGTCTTGCATACACACGGTCACACAAATGTTGGCCAACAATTACGAACGTAGTGACGTACAAGATGTACGTGATGTCTCCATTACGAACCCTAGTTTTACAAGACCGATCGCTTCCGGCTTGTCCTTGATTCTGAGCATGTGTGTCATGAATATCCTGCCAATAATCAGCGATCCAGACGCAGGGGGACACGGCCGTGGGTTCCACTGCGCATGCGCGCGCGTTCACGGGTGCTGTCACGCACGGGCACGCGCGCGCGCACTCCCGCTAGTGCCAGGCGGGCTATTTAAACCGGCCTGTCACACTCCATCCCCGCTGTCTGCTCTACAGCGTTCTGTGAGTGTTACCTGATCTGATCTGTGTTTCCTGTTATCTGACCCGGCTTCCTGTTTGACGATCCTGCTATCTGCCTGCACCAGACCCTCTTGGCTTGCCTGACCATCCCTCTGCATTACCCCTGGTACCTCTGCTGTCCGAACGTTACTGACCACCGGCTTGTTGACCCTCCACTGTGTTCATCAGCTTCCAGTCTGCTATTACCTGCTGTTGTTCCTGGTTCCAGTCCAGCTTCCAGTTTGCTATTACCTGCTGTTGTTCCTGGTTCCAGTCCAGCGTTCCAGGCTACCTCCTGCTGGTTCCAGTCCAGTGTTCCAGGCTACCTTCTGCTGTGTTCCAGCCCAGTGTTCCAGGCTATCTTCTGCTGTTGTTCCAGTCCAGCTTCCAGTCTGCTATTACCTGCTGTTGTTCCTGGTTCCAGTCCTGCATTCCAGTCTCTGTCCTCAGTCTACTCCTCAGACTACTGACTCCAGAGGGTGCCACCACTACTGGACTTTCAGCAACTGTTGATCCTGCCAGGCACCCATACCACTCTTCACTCCTGGCCCTCTGTCTCCATTCCAGGGGAACGGGAGTGGGAGCTGTAAGGGAGGTCTTTTCCTGCACTTCAGGCTCACAACCTACCAGGTACGTGACAGTAGCAGACAGCCATGTCTGAGCCTGAGCAGGGAACGTCTCCCATGGAGGAACTCTGTGCACACCTGGCAGGATTGACTGAAGCAGTCAAGAATCTGCAGCAAGGATACACCAGGCTGGAGGAACGAGTGTTAACTTTGTCTAATCCCATTGGGGCTCAGGGAGTCCCTTCCGCTTCTGCTCCTTCAGTCGGGCCTTCCCCAACAGTGGTGATGCTCCCTCCAGAACCCAAGGTCCCGACGCCTGAACGTTTCTCCGGAAATCGCCTCAAATTCAGGGCTTTCCGCAACTCCTGTGAACTGTTCTTTGCTCTTCAGCCACGTACCTTTTCCCTTGAGGCTACTAAGGTGGGCTACGTAATCTCTCTGCTTTCTGGTGACCCCCAAACCTGGGCCCACCGCCTCTTGGAGCAAAAGGACGTATCCTTGACTAATCTTTCCGCCTTCTTTGACGCACTAGGTCAGCTGTATGATGACCCCCAGCTGTCCGTGACTGCAGAAGCGGCTTTGCACACCCTTCAGCAGGGTCGCAGGGCTGCAGAAGACTATGTGGCGGAATTCAGAAAGTGGAGTGTAGATACGAATTGGAATGATGCGGCTCTCCGCTATCAGTTTCGAATGGGACTTTCTGACTCTCTGAAAGATGAATTGGCCAGGGTGGGTACCCCACAGACTTTGAACGCATTGATCGATCTAACCATCCAGATCGATCGACGTCTAAGAGAACGACGGACTGAGAGAGCGCAGGAAACCTCTCGCCCAACTTGGGTTACCCCTAAAGTTCCCCATCATACATCACCAGCACCACCAATGTCTACATTTAACCCACCTGAGCCAATGCAACTAGGGGTTCTGCGGCCTTCTCTTACTCAGGAGGAACGACAACGTCGTCGAGTGAATAATCTGTGCCTGTATTGTGGGGAACCTGGGCACTATGTCAGGAACTGTCCCCTTAAACTTCGTAAGTGCCTATCTCTGTCCTCTGACTATGTTGCACCTCTGGTTAAGAACACTACTCACCTTGCTCTCTCTCTCCTGTTACAGCTTCCAGGAGAGACCCTGAAAATAGCCGCCATTATTGACTCTGGAGCTTGCAGTTGTTTCATGGACTCTCTTTTTGCTACCCAACACCGGATACCTCTGTTGCCTAAGACCCATGGACTTTCCATTCATCTAGCTGATGGAACAGCCATTAAGTCAGGGCCTGTTACCCAAGAGACTGTTCCAATACCCGTTTCCATCTCCAATTCTCATCAAGAACTGTTACGCCTAGATATCATCGCTTCACCTATGTTCCCCATAATCCTCGGCATGCCATGGCTACAGGCCCACAATCCTGACATTAATTGGATCACTGGTGAGGTTACCTTTTCCTCCTCATATTGCCAACAGTCTTGTAGACTTCAGGACACTCAGAAGGATCCTACCTTGCTCTGTTTAAACACAGATCCTAGTCTGCACCTTTCCATCCCTTCTGCATATCATGATTTCTTAGATGTATTCAGAAAGCAGGGGGCAGAGGTCTTACCCCCTCACCGGGCCTATGACTGTCCTATCGAATTACTCCCCGGTGCCGAGATACCTTTTGGAAGAATATTTCCTTTAACGGAAGTGAAACAAGGGGCTTTAAAAGAATATATCGATGAGAATCTAAAGAAAGGCTTCATTCGTCCATCCACGTCTCCAGCAGGTGCAGGTATCTTCTTCGTACAAAAGAAAGACAAGACCCTCAGACCATGTGTAGATTACCGTGAGCTGAACAAAATCACTGTAAAGAACCGTTACCCTCTTCCTCTGGTACCAGAGCTGTTCCAAAGACTTGGGACAGCTACCATATTCACTAAGCTTGACCTCCGCGGAGCCTACAATTTGGTTCGTATTAGGGACGGAGGCGAATGGAAGACCGCCTTTCGTACCCGTTATGGACATTATGAATACCTTGTGATGCCGTTTGGGCTGTGCAATGCTCCTGCTACATTCCAGTACTTCATCAATGATGTCTTACGAGACTTTCTAGATCTGTTTGTTATCGTCTATCTAGACGACATACTAATTTTTTCTTGTTCCCTTAAATCCCATCGCAGGCACGTCAGAAGTGTATTGGCCCGGCTTCGACAACACGGTCTATATGCAAAAGCTGAGAAATGTGAATTTGAACAGGAAAGTATTCCATTTTTGGGGTTAATCATTTCCAGCAAGGGCATTAAGATGGACCCCCAAAAGGTCACTGCAGTACTAGACTGGCCAGTCCCAACAGATAAGAAGGGGATCCAGCGATTTGTTGGATTCGCTAATTTCTACCGCAAATTTATTAAGGGGTTTTCAGCCATCATCACACCCATCACACAGCTAACTAAACAGGGTACACGTTTCCACTGGTCTGCTGAGGCTCAAAAGGCTTTCGAGACTCTCAAGGGCCTTTTTACCTCTGCTTCCGTGCTAAAACATCCAGATTCCTCTCTGCCATTTGTACTAGAGGTGGACGCATCCGAAATTGCGGTAGGGGCAGTGTTGTCCCAAAGACAGGGAACTAAGGCCCTGTTATATCCTGTGGCCTTCTTCTCTCGTAAATTGTCCACGGCAGAGAGAAATTATGATGTAGGTGACAGAGAATTATTGGCTATCAAATCCGCGTTGGAGGAGTGGCGCTATCTGCTAGAGGGTGCCGCTCATCCAGTCTTAATTTTTACAGATCATAAGAACCTGGAGTATTTGAGGTCTGCAAAAAGGTTGAAGCCACGCCAAGCCAGGTGGGCCCTCTTTTTCTCCAGGTTCTCTTTTCATGTCACTTATCGCCCTGGTTCCAAGAATACCAAGCCTGATGCCCTATCCAGGATGTTTCAAAAGCCCCAAGAGGTTTCCCCTCCAGACACCATTCTGTCCCCAGGGAATTTTCTTTTGCTTCAGGGAGATCTGCTTTCCCGGATTAAGCAGGCTTCCGCAGAATTGGGGTCTTCCATTAGGCCAGAACTCCAAGTTAAGGATGGGTTATTATGGCACGAGAATAGGATTTTTATACCTGAAGAACTACGAGTTTCAGTACTAGAACTCTGTCATGACCATGCTTTTGCTGGGCATTTTGGAGTGGCTAAAACTACTGATCTGGTACAGCGTACCTTTTGGTGGCCTCAGTTACGTGATGATTGTAAGAAATTTGTTGAATCCTGTACCACCTGTATCAGAAACAAGGGGCACAGGACCAAGGCATGGGGTTTGCTAAAGCCATTACCTGTCCCAGATAGGCCTTGGGAGATGCTTTCTATAGATTTTATTGTAGAATTACCTCCGGCTGGGGGTTTCACCTCAATTTTTGTCATAGTGGACCGGTTGTCGAAGATGGCCCACTTTGTCCCAATGAAGGGCACTCCCTCAGCTACAGAAACGGCACAGGCATTCATTAGAGAAGTCATCAGGCTCCATGGGGTACCAGTTAATATCGTTTCAGATCGGGGGGTACAGTTTACCTCCCGATTCTGGAGGTCTCTATGCAAAACATTGAAGATTGAATTCTCATTTTCATCTGCTTACCACCCCCAGACTAATGGGCAAACAGAGAGAACAAACCAGACTCTTGAACAATATTTACGCTGTTTCTCTTCATTTGCCCAGGATGATTGGATTTCTGTTCTTCCATTGGCTGAGTTTGCCTACAACAACTCTATTCACTCCGCTATCAAACAAACCCCATTTTTTGCAAATTATGGTTACCACCCTACTTTTCTGCCTAATTCTCTTCCAGAGTGCACAGTACCCGCAGTTCAGGAGAGGTTGGACTTCTTCACTTCCAACAATCAAGTTTTGCAGGAGACCATGACCAGGACCCAGGAGTATAATAAAGCAACTTTTGATAAGAAGAGACGAGGTGAGCTGTTACTTACACCCGGGGACCAGGTATGGTTATCTACAGTAAATCTCAGGATGGCTTGCCCATCAAAGAAATTGGGTCCCAAGTTTCTTGGCCCATTTCCTGTTAAGCGAAGGATTAATGAGGTGGCATACGAACTTGAACTTCCGGATTCATTAAAAGTGCATCCAGTATTTCATGTGTCTCTACTCAAACCCTCTGTTTCTAACCCATTTCCAGGCCGAAGTACGGATCCTCCTGATCCAATTTTGGTGGATGGGGAGGAAGAATTCGAGGTGGAGGCTATCATGGACCATAGGAGAAGAGGCAACCAAAATCAATTTTTGATAAAATGGAGGGGGTTCGGGCCAGAAGAAAATTCTTGGGAACCCGAGGACAATATTCATGCTGAAAATCTTTTACAATCTTTTAAAAGAGCCCATCCGGAGAAATTCCTTTAAAGGGGCATCCGGAGGCTGCCCCTTGGGGGGGGGGGCAATGTCATGAAGATCCTGCCAATAATCAGCGATCCAGACACAGGGGGACACGGCCACGGGTTCCACTGCGCATGCGCGCGCGTTCACGGGTGCTATCACGCACGGGCACGCGCGCGCGCACTCCCGCTAGTGCCAGGCGGCCTATTTAAACCGGCCTGTCACACTCCATCCCCGCTGTCTGCTCTACAGCGTTCTGTGAGTGTTACCTGATCTGATCTGTGTTTCCTGTTATCTGACCCGGCTTCCTGTTTGACGATCCTGCTATCTGCCTGCACCAGACCCTCTTGGCTTGCCTGACCATCCCTCTGCATTACCCCTGGTACCTCTGCTGTCCGAACGTTACTGACCACCGGCTTGTTGACCCTCCGCTGTGTTCATCAGCTTCCAGTCTGCTATTACCTGCTGTTGTTCCTGGTTCCAGTCCAGCTTCCAGTTTGCTATTACCTGCTGTTGTTCCTGGTTCCAGTCCAGCGTTCCAGGCTACCTCCTGCTGGTTCCAGTCCAGTGTTCCAGGCTACCTTCTGCTGTGTTCCAGCCCAGTGTTCCAGGCTATCTTCTGCTGTTGTTCCAGTCCAGCTTCCAGTCTGCTATTACCTGCTGTTTTTCCTGGTTCCAGTCCTGCATTCCAGTCTCTGTCCTCAGTCTACTCCTCAGACTACTGACTCCAGAGGGTGCCACCACTACTGGACTTTCAGCAACTGTTGATCCTGCCAGGCACCCATACCACTCTTCACTCCTGGCCCTCTGTCTCCATTCCAGGGGAACGGGAGTGGGAGCTGTAAGGGAGGTCTTTTCCTGCACTTCAGGCTCACAACCTACCAGGTACGTGACAATGTGTGTTTGTACTTTGGACTTTTGTCTGACGGACTTGTGTACACACGATCGGAAATTCTGACAATACACATTTGTTGGCGGAAAATTTGAAAACATGCTAGCCAACATTTGTTGGCGGAAAGTCCAACAACAATTGTCCGATGGAGCGTACAAACGGTCGGATTTTCCGCCAACAGCCTGACATCCAACATTTCCCGTCAGAAAATCCAATCGTGTGTACAGGACTAATGCCCTGTACACACGGTCGGATTTTCCAACGGAAAAAGTGCGATTGGATTGTGTTGTCGGAAATTCCGATCGTGTGTGGGCTCCATTGGACTTTTTCCGTCGGAATTTCTGACACACAAAGATTGAGAGCAGGATACAAAATTAAAATTCCGATCGTGTGTACACAAATCCGACGCACAAAGTGCCACGCATGCTCAGAATAAGAGACGAAAGCTATTGGCTACTTTATAGTCCCGACGTACGTGTTTTACGTCCCTGCGCTCAGAACGATCGGATTTTCCAACAACTTTGTGCGGCCGTGTGTATGCAAACAAGTTTGGCCCAAAATTCCATCAGAAAAAATCTGATGGATTTTGTTGTCCGAATGTCCGATCAATATCCGATCGTGTGTACAGGGCATTGAAGGCCGTACACAGGGGCCGAATATTGGCAACTGGTCCAACAGAAGGAGGGCGTTCGGCCGGCATCTGTCGAAGTGGCATTACCGAAAAAGGCGTGCTAATCGGCATCTGATCAGCGCTCTCAGCCAATAGCTGAGAGTGCTAACCGGTGTGTTTTGGCTCAGTGGGGGAGATCGCTGTACTAACAATGCACAGTTAGTACAGCTTCTCCTCCCAAGCTCTTCAGTTTTTTTTTTGTTCAGCCGGTTGGGTTGAACAAAAAAAACAAATAGTGGGTAATAGGCTTTACTTTTCAGGTTGCTGCTCACTCTTCAGAGTGCCATGCTGTTTAGCAGGCTTAGGCAGGCTTCATGATAAGCTTCCTGAGAAGCCCGAAGATAGAACTTTTATTTTTGTCCACAAGAAAGAACTCCTACTAAATGAAGTTAGTTGCCACTAGGGACACTCTCCCCCAGAAAGCCTTCGCAAGGTATGCTTGTAAGATTATCCTTTCAATATCTTTTTGCTCTTTTCAGGGATGTAAGGCTGCAATCCGTGATTACAGGAATGTTACTCTTACCTCTTTACCTTTCACAATGCAAGACACAGCAAAGCAACTTGATCCCCCTCAACCCCAAAATTAATTCTAAATTCTGGATAGAAAGAAACAAGGAACAACCATACATGAATAGACAACCCCCCCTCATCACAATAATAGGGATACTGTCAAAATTCAAACATTTTCTATTGGCCACAATAGAGAAAACATTAACAGACCACTTGACTTCAAACATACTTAATGGTGTTGATCTGCTAAAGAAATAGAAAAAGTTCACTGGCTTAATAAATAAGGTTATTGTGTACATCAAGCCAACCCCCTATCTTAGTCTGGGATAGAGTAGGGAAGAGTTAGAACCTCTGAATGCGTTTTATAAATTTTTGCTCCTTCTATGAGGATATTCAACCTCACTATTGGTCCTTGTCTCCAGTAGAGAAAATGATGGGAATTTCGTTACATTGGATATTCCATCACTTTGGAAATATTAATTTGAAATGTACTTGATGAGACATCAAAAGAAAATAAAAGAACTGATAAGGCTCTTAACTATCCCCTACTTTCTTCAAAACTTGGCTTAGATGATTGAAGTGAACACAGCTTCACTTTATTCACTGAGCTACGTGAATGTTAAAGTTAATCTCCAGGCTTCCTCCCCACCCCCTCAACTAATTGTTAGCATTACAAAAGATGAATTATCAAAATGCTTTTTTTTAACTCACCTATATATGCGGTCATGTGATGCTCCAAGAAGGGAGATGGGCTTTAAAGTGATATTAAATTATCATTTTTTTTTATTTTTAATGGAATTAAAATCCCGATATACTCACCTGCTCTCTGCAACGATATTGTGCAGACTGGCCTCTTATCTCTTCTTTGGTTGTCCTCCGCTAGTGCTGTCTGCTCCTCCCCCAGCCCTGTGCTATGGGGGCACCATGTGCGGTCGTGCTCCAGAGCTGGACTGTGTGCATCTATAGACAAACGGAACTCGAATCAGCCATGCTCTCTGCTTCCTCCTCACTAGATTTGATTGACAGCAGCAGGAGCCAATGACACCTATGGCTTTCAGTGTCTCCTGTGAATCCAGGAAGAGAGGTGAGCAGGGTTGCCGGTGGGAACAGTGCTGGATTGAGAGAGGTGTCAGGTAAGTGTTTAGGGAGGTGGGAGTTGGAAACAAGTAGTATTTTTTGTTTTTTTTTACCTTAAAGAGTAACTTCAATAATTTTTTTCATCTTTCCATCTATTAAATCCTCTCCCCTTGTTGTCTTAATTTTGGATAGTAAAACATTTTTTTTTCTGTCAGTAAATACCTTCTACAGCCCAGTTCCTGTTTCTTGTCTGGTAAAAAGCGTAGGCTTATGACATCATGCACAGCTCTCTCTCTCCCTTGCCAGGAAGGGAGGGGGACTGAGTCATAAGAGGGCCAATGAGAGCTGCAGAGCTGGGGGTGTGCCTCTGTGTGTCTGTGTAAATCCAGGAAGTGAACAGGCAGCAGCTTCAGCTGCCCACAGTTAAAATGATTGCAGCCAGACTCAGTGAAGGGAGATTTCTGCAGCATATTTGGCAAGTACAGAATCACAGTATATATAAAATAATATGCAAAGTGGTTGGAGGGAAGCTTCAGAATGGCAAAGATGTTTTTATTACAAATTATGTGAGCAGACTGCAGTTCCTCTTTAACCCCTTCAGATCCGCGCTATAGCCAAATAATGGCTACAGCGCGGATCTGCTTTGCCGGGAGGCCGTCAATAGATGTCCTCCCCTTTGCACGCTCACCACGCCCCCCTGAAGGGCGTGCACGGCGCGTGCTGTGATCACCTGAGTCAGTGAGACTCGGGTTATCACAGATCTGAGTAAGGGGTCAATCCCGGCCCCTTACCACGTAATCAGCTGTCAACCAATGACAGCTGATCACTTGATGTAAACAGAAGATCAGTAATCCTTTTTGTTTCTTCTCACGCTGACAGGAAAAGGCGAAGCCGCCTCATATGTGCCCACCAGTCTTGCCTGCCAGTGCCACCTGCCAGTGCCACGAATCAGTGCCCACAGTGCCACAAATCAGTGCTCACCAGTACATAAATGCCAGCAAACAGTGTCACCTATCAATGCCCACAAGTGCCACTTATCAATGCCCACCAGTGGTGCCAATCAGTGCCTCATCAGTGCCACTTAGCAGTGCTGCCTATCAGTGTCACCTACCAGTGCTGATCAATGCCCATCACTGCCACCCATCAGTGCCCATCACTGCCACCCATCAATGCCCATTACTGCCAGCTATCAGTTCCACCTACCAGTTCCACCTATCAGTGCCCTTCAGTGCCACCTATCAATGCCCTTCAGTGCCGCCCATCAGTGCCACCCATCAGTGCCACCTCTCAGTGCCGACCAATGCCACCTCATCAGTGTCCACAAGTGCCACCTCATCAGTGCCCACCAGTGCCGCTATTAGTGCCCATCAGTGCCGCCTTATCAGTGCCCATAAGTGTCACCTTATCAGTGCCTATCAATGCAGCCTATCAGTGCCCATCAGTGTAGCCTCATCAGCGTACATCAATGAAGGAGAAAAATGACCTGTTTGCAAAATTTATTAACAAAATATCAAACGGTTTTGCATTTTTTTAAAGATAGTTTTGTTTTTTTTTAAATTTTTTTTAACAAAAACTAAAAAACCCAGAGGTGATCAAATACCACCAAAAGAAAGCTCTATTTGTGGGAAAAAAATGATAAAAATCTCATTTGGGTACAGTGTTGTATGACAGCGCAATTGTCATTCAAAGAGTGACAGCGCTAAAAGCTGAAAATTGGTCTGGGCAGGAAGGGGGTTTAGGTGCCCAGTAAGCAAGTGGTTAATGCGGGTTAAACCTAGACCTTAGAACCACTTTAAGGTTGTAAAGTAAAAAACTGTTAATTTTTTTAATAAATCAACCCCACTTTAAAATAATTACACAGTTGATTGATTGACTGTCATCAATTACAATATCACATTTATCAAATATGTATAAAACGGGTGGTTACACTTCAACCAGAAAAGAGTAATTTGGCCTCTTTTATGTTCAGCACAATACAATGAATCTAAAACGGTTTGTTCTAGTAGTTTCAATCACATTCAGATATTTTTAATGCTTGACTTCCTAAACTTTTAAGAACAAAAAAACTGCCGTTACTGGAGAGATGCATTACATGGCTCACTAGCATGAAAAGGCTTTACATCAGCCGGAAAGGAGAAAATCTTATTCTATGATATATTGATTTACATTTTTGACATTCATGACAAATCCCCAGATGCAACAATTTCTGCCAATACAGATATAAAACTTGTGCTTCATTTGCGATAAGTGTTGTGGTTGACTGCTGGGATATAGCCCTGTCATTACTTCTAGCAGGTTTTCACTCCCTACGGCTACTGTGCTTCACAGATAATTTTATAGTTGGACAGTTCTTTTCAGAATTTTTGAATCAAACACAAACTCTAACCTACGCAAAAGCCATAAATCCACAATATAAAACAATGATAAAAAAAGAACTTCAAAATAAAGTTCTACCTTTGCATACCAAGTAATGTGACAACGCTTTACTTTTTCTACTTCTTCAGTAGATTTCCTCCCCCTGCCGCTAATGTTACTTTGGCCCTTATCCGTTAGAAAAGTCTACAGATTTTGATTGAAAGTGTAACTATGGACACAATTAAAAATGACATACATAATGCAGTCTTTCAATGGTATTAACACAATTTTGAAAAGCCCCCATAATACAGTTGTATTACTGTCCAGCAAATGTGACAGTTACAGCATTGAGGACACACCATATTACACTGACGGGTGCTTACAATGGCCAGCTTTTATTTATATGGCTTAAAATCCTATAAATGCTTAAAAAATAGTTCAGCTTTAATTCGTTTGTCTTTTACTTTAAAGTAGAAATAAAGGCAAAACTTTTTCTTTCCTTTGGATAAAGTATGGGAGGATTATAACTAGGGTTGCACCGATACCACTTTTTTAAGACCGAGTACAAGTACCAATACTTTTTTTCAAGTACTTGCCGATACTTTTTATAATGTCATGTGACAGTGGCACTAATATGCAGCACTGATGGGCACTGATGAGGCGTGGACTGTGTCAGTAGTTTTTTTATTTTATTTTTTTTTTACAAATTATTTATTTTATTATTTTTTACACATTATATATATATATATATATATATATATATATATATATATATATATATATTTACAATGCTCTCTTTTTTGGGGGGAGTGGACAGTCAGTGTCAGTGTTTTTTTTTTATTGTTATTTTTACAATTTTACTTTAAAATATTATTTATAACAATGTTTCCTATTTTTACAGTTTTTTTTTTTTTTATTCAACGCGGTTGGGTTGAATAAAGACCCCTGACATCTCCCCTTTGAGACATGGAAAGGGACTGAGGATAGAGACTCCCCAGTCCCTTTCTCAGCATCCTCAGCTGCACTGAACATGAATGGACAGGAGACATCGGCTCCTCTCTCCATTCATAAACTGAAGCATCGTAAACACCGTTTATGATGCTCAGTTATGAATGGACAGAGTCAGTGATCACTGACTCTGTTCATTCAGAAAAGGAAGGAGCCAGTAAATGACATACTCTGCTCTGCATCCTGACAGATCTGGAACAGGAGGGGGGAGGAGGGGGATGGGGGGGATGGGGAGGCGGAGGAGGACGGGGGCGGGGAGCACATGGAGGGGGACCAAAGGAGGATGAGGGGTATCGGTGCAACCCTAGTTATAACTCCTGCCAATTTTGCTATCTGTGTCCCATTGGGAAGACATCCCTTCACTTCCCATAGCCAAAGCAGGAAGTAAGAGGAGGTCCGTCCAAAGTGATGGAATTCCTGGTTGTCCCTAGGATCACCAGAACTAGTGTCCCCATTGCAAGATATCCCCTATATTAGTTTTCTTAGGGCAACCGATAATTCCGTTTTTGTTTTTTGCTTTCACTTTTGGTAATAGTAAACCTTACAAAAAAATCCTGACATATGTTCTAATACCTCTCCGTTATATCCAAAAGTAAAAAAAAAAGTTTTGCTAAAAAAGAGTTTTGCCGTTAGTTATACTTTAAATGAGAAGTAGGCCCAAAGCTTTTTTGACTGAGTTTGCCTGCTGTTGGCTGAAAATAGGTCACAGGAGTGCAGAACTAAGTGCACTCCTGTGACCTATTTTCAGCCAACAGCAGGCAAACTCAGTCATAGGGCCTGTCCAGACTCTGGAAAGATCCCGACTTTATCATCTGGATCCACCCAGATGCCTGGACCAGCAGCTGGCTCAGCCTCTCAGCGAGCCGCTAAGTGCTTGAGTCAGCTGCTCCTGCCCCCTGCAGAGCCCAGGATTCCGATGTCTGCTGGAAAAGCAGAGTAGTGGTCTTCGATTTCTCGGTGTAGAGGCGGCAGGGGACAGCTGTAGCTGGGATTGGTGCTGTAGCCTACTAGGTGAGTATGATTGTTTATGTTCAATTTCCATACTTCTCTTTTAGGAGGAACTTCACCCTACCTAGCCAAAATGAAATTCTAACTACCTAAAAAACTTCCTTTAAAAAAAAAAAAAAACAACTAGTCCATGGAGGTGCTCCCTCCTCTCCTCTATAGCCACAGCTCACTGACACAAGGGATCACATGACCGGACCAGAGTGGCCTAAAAATAGGTAAGTATACACATCTTTTTTTACACAGGTTAGGCAGGGAAGGTAGCAAGATTGGAGAGGGAACATTTTTAATCATAGTTAGTGTTTGGCTATAAATGCACTTTAACCACTTGTCGACCACGCTATAGCGAAATGATGGCTACAGTGTAGTCGTCCAGTTCTGGGAGGAGGTCAATAGACACCCTTCCAGATCCCCACCCCCTGTGAGCCTCCTGCTGTGTTCTTCCGGCTCACTTTGTGACCGCTGTGTCCTTCAGACACAGCTGATCACAGATCAGGGTAAAGGGCCAATCACTGCGGCCCTTCACCATGTGATCAGCTGTGTCCAATCACAGCTGATCACATGTAAACAGACTTTCCGGCTATCAGTAATCCTTTCCCCCATGCTATGTCTGTGGGAGGAAAGGAGAGCCATTAACCCACAAGCCTGTTAGCACAGTTTACGTTGATAATCAGGGCACTGATCATCAGTGAAACCTATAAGTGCCAATCAGTGCCATCTACAAGTGCCCATCAGAGCTGCCTATCAATGCTTCCTCATCAGTGCCCATCAGTGCAGCCTATCAGTGTCCATCAGTGCCACCTATCAGTGCCCATCAGTGCTGTCTATCAGTGACCATCAGTACAGCCTATAAGTGCCCATCAGCACCACCTGCAAGTGCCCATCAGAGCTGCCTATCAATCCTTCCTCATCAATGTCACCTATCAGTGCTGCCTATTAGTGCAGCCTCATGAGTGCCTTCTCATAAGTGCCCATCAATGTTGACTCATCAGTGCCCCTCAGTGCCGATCAGTGCCACCTCATTAGTGTCCATCAGTGCCACCTATCAGTGCCCATCAGTGCTGCCTATCAGTGACCATCAGTGCAGCCTATAAGTGCCCATCAGTGCCACCTACAAGTGTCCATCAGAGCTGCCTATCAATACTTCCTCATCAGTGCCCATCAGTGCAGCCTCATAAGTTCTCCTCACCAGTGCCCATCAATGTCACCTCATCAGTGCCAATCAGTGCAGCCTATCAGTGTCCATCAATGCCACCTATCAGTGCCCATCAGTGCAGCCTATCAGTGCCCATCAGTGTCACCTCATTAGTGCCCATCAGTGCAGCCTCATCAGTGCCCATCAGTGCAGTCTCATCATCACACATCAGTGAAGAAAAATTACTTATTTGCTAAATGTTCGCTGGACTCCAGGACAAGTAAGTGTCTTATTATTAAAGTCAGTAGCTGCTGGCTTTTAATTTTTGTGTGGGGACCTTACGCTTTAAGTAGCGTTTATAGTCCAGCCTATAAATGGACAGTGAAATGAGAAGCGGCAAACTGATGAGCTCATATCTATGTCACTCTGCTCACCTCTCCTATCAGCATGCTGCTTGTTTATACTTAAGCACTGCAGCACAACTGACTCTGTGTGCTGTCCCTCCTTTCAGTCTGAGCTCTGCTGATAAGGCTGATACCAAGCCAAATTCAGGTACTCACATATAAAACATACGTTTAATGATGTATTCATTCATTATTCCTTGTATATCTGTCTGCAGTTCACTTTTAAAGAGAGCGATTGTGTCTCTTTAAGGACATTGTCTAATGCGGCTGGCGCTTTTGTTATTTACAGAATCATTAATCAGTTTTAATTAATACAAAGTTTGATGCCAGAGTGACAATATAAACAGATAGCGAAAGACAAATGTACTGTACAAAATGCTCTTTTCAAGGTAACCAACCTAATAAATTACAAAGTAGCAGCTTCTATGATGTAAAATAATAGAATGACCAAATATATCCTAGAGGGTGAAATACAATCAGACGGAATGTTTGGAGGATCTATTTTTCACACACCATTTGTAAAATTGCTTTTGGTGACTGAGTTTCCTATTGAGTTTTTTATGGCTACATTTTCGTTCTCAATGTCACAAGGAAACATTCAAAACTTTCTTTTTTTTTTTTTTTTTTTTCCCTGTAATTGTATTGGGGAGATTGTTCCTTTGGTCTGGCTGCTGTACAGTCTGTAAGATTGGATTGCAAATTCCGCTTGAAGTCCCTTATTTTCATGAGTCAGCCTAGAAATTAAAATCGATTTGGGTTTTCAGGGCTGCAATTCCATTTCTGTCCAATTAAAGTTTTCTCACTGGAAGGGAAAATTACAGCTTTTCCAAAGGGAATATGAAAGATCGCTCCATAACTTCACAAATATACGGCGTAGGTAAAAGTTTCTTTTGTGTAGACAAAGTGAAAGGTTGAAGAATGTGTGGCCAAGCTGTACTTACTGAATATATATTTGGTTTAAAGCTGAACGCTGGCCATTCATCTAACCGCATTGAAATCTTAAAGCTAGAAGTACAAAATCTGCTGCAGCTCTGCATAGAAACCAGCTTTTTTTTTTATCAAAGCTTAATTGAACAAACGTTCAGCATTGACGTTAGAATCTGATTGACTATCATGCACAGCTGCAACAGATTTACAGTTAGTTTTAGTAAATGAACCCCACAGTTTATATTATCCCTTTCATGACTAATGCCGCGTACACGCGATCGGACTTTTCGTCTACAAAAGTCCGACGGACGCCGACGGACCAAAGCCGGCTGACAATCCGATCGTGTGTGGGCTTCCCCGGACTTTCGACGGACTTTTCCAGCCTCAAATCTGACGGACTTTAGATTTGGAACATGCTTCAAATCTTTACGTCGTAACTCCGCCGGACCCAGAAATTCGCTCGTCTGTATGCTAGACCGACAGACAAAAACCCACGCTAGGGCAGCTATTGGCTACTGGCTATCAACTTCCTTATTTTAGTCCGGTGTACGGCATCACGTATGAATCTGTCGGACTTTTGTGTGATCGTATGTAGGCAAGTCCATTCGTTAGAAAGTCTGCCGCAAGTCCACCGCAAGTCCGCCAAAAGTCAGTCGAAAGTTTGTCGGACGGACTGTTTTGTAGCCGAAAAATCCGACCGTGTGTACGCGGCATAAGCCTATTTTTGACATTTGGTGTTTACAAGTTAAAATCCGTATTGTTTGCTAGAAAATTACTTTGAGCCCCCAAACATTATATATATATATATATATATATATATATATATATATATATATATATATATATTTTAGCAGAGAATCTAGAGAATAAAATGGTGATTGTTCCAATATTTTATATCACACAGTATTTGTGCAGCAGTGTTTTAAACGCAACTTTTTTGGGAAAAGAGACACTTTCATAAATAAAAAAACAAACAGTAAAGTTAGCCCAATTTTTTTGTATAATGTGACAGATGATGTTACGCCAAGTAAATAGATACCAAACATGTCACGCTTTATAATTGCACTTGTGGAATGGCGACAAAACTACGGTACCTAAAAATCTCCATAGACGAAGATTTAAATTTTTTTTACGGTTACCAGGTTAGAGTTACAGAGGAGGTCTAGTACTAGAATTATTGCTCTCGCTCTGACGATCGCGGTGATACCTCACTTGTGTGATTTCAACACCGTTTACATACGCGACTTCTGTATGCGTTTTCTTTGCTGCGCGAGCTCGCGGGGACGCTTTAAAAAAAAATGTTTTTTCTTATTTATTTTATTTATTTTTATATTTGAGTTTAAAAAAAATAATAAATAATATATAATAATAAATGTAAACATCCCTTGTGACAGTAATAGGTGGTGACAGGTACTCTTTATGGAGGGATCGGGGGTCTAAAAGATCCCCGATCCTTCCTTTGCACTTCAAAGTATTCAGATCACCATTTTCGGCAATTCTAAATACTGTATATTTTTTTAAATGCGGCGCCATTGGGACCTGAGTAAACGGGAAGTGACGTCATGACGTCGCTTCTGTGTTTACTATTAGGAGGCTGGAATGAAGCCACTTATGGCTTTGTTCAATACTGTCACTAGCAGCTAGAGGCGGCGGATTGGTGATCGGGCCTCTTGGTGGATCGGGAGGCCCAGTAAGAGTGGCGGAAGGCGGCGGGAGGGGGGACATCCCTTCCCGCTCCTCCGGTATAACAGCCGAGCAGCTTTTAGCCGCATCGGTTGTTATACCTGGAAAGCCGATCGCCGGCTCTAAAAAACAGTACTGCAGCTGCGGGCATCATCCCGGTATAACCCCTTAAAGCCGAGTACGCACATCTGCGTACGCTCGGCAGGAAGGGGTTGTTGTACATATATTTTAAGCAGCATTAAACCCAAAAGCAAACATTTATCACATTGCAGTTTACCATTTCTTAGATATGATGGCTGCATAAGTTCCTTTTATTAGGCTTTCTTTCTTCTATTTTCATCTAATGATCCAATCATCAAGTCCATTGTTTTTTACAAGGTCAAGCTCTGCAACAGAATGTATCCATTTACATGGATGAGACAAACCACTTAACCACTTCCGGCCGCCATCGTTATACGTCGGTCCTTTGACGTGAAATAGCGTTGCTATGGCAGCAGATAGCTGCCACGACCCTGGTATTTTCTACAATGGCGGGCGGTCCGCTTTAGGATAAAAGTGGTCTCTGTGGCGGATTCGCCGTGAGATTACTTTTATCAGCGGCGGGAGAGGTGCCCACCCCTCTCCCAGAGGGCCCCCTTACTTCAGGGTCCCCAGAGAGCCCCCCCTTACTTTAGGGTCCCCAGCGAGCCCCCCTTACATCAGAGAGCCCCCCACTTACTTTAGGGTCCCCAGACAGTCACCCCCCCGTTCCAGAGGTTCCCCTGTACCTGGCTGGTCTCTGTGCTGTGCACCTTGGACCCCCAGCACATCTCTGTACCCCCCTCAACTGGGGGGAAGTGGGAGGCAGAGATCAGTAGCTCTATGATGTCCATGGATGGTGGGATCTTTCTGGGGCTTGTAGTTCTCTTCCCAAGTCTATACACTGCAGAGGGAACCTCTGACCCAGGCATGTATCAGCAACATTGTAGAAGCACAGCGACTCAATGAAGAGTGAAGCCGATACATGCCTGGGTCAGAGGCCCCTCCCCTCTCCAGTGGATACAGTAGGATGGAGAACTACAAGCCCCAGGGAGATCCTGCAGCTCACGGGCACCATAGAGCTGCTGATTGCAGCCACCTACCCCCCCCATGTTAAATTGACAGCCAGGGGTGCAGGGGGAGATGCCTGGTCCTGGGCCCCCCCCCCCCCCCCCCCACAGCAGCAGAATGACAGGGCAAGTGTGACTGCAGCGACCCCTATAGTTCCGCCACTGGCCAAAACCTTGCAAAACTTTTATCCCAAAAGGGAAAAAAAACTGTTCTCTGTAACTGATTATAAAATGTGAGCTGGATTTTGGCTTCAATTTATTAGTGTATTTAAATCTGCTCATACATTTTACCAGGACTGTGGATAATTGCCCCCCGGCCACACAGATTCCTCTCCCTGTGCACCATACGTTCTCTCCTTGCTGCACAGGCTCCCCTGTGTCCCCCAAAGCTGCAATGCTGCCAGCAGCTGCAAGCACACAATAGGATCCTTCAAAATTGAGAGTAGGGGAAGGGCCCGGTAAATATGTCATTCCTTTGCTAAATGAACACAATGAGTGATCGGTACCATTCACTCACTGTGTTCAATCATAACTGAAGCATTGGCTGTATTGGGCTCCATGTCAGGTTGTCTGTATAGGGCCCCATGGTTTCTAACAATAGCCCTGCATTTAACACTACATTCCCCCCTCCCCCCCAGACTGACAATACTGTTGTCTGTTGTGCCTTATGTGCTCATTCCTCCAGAGTGGAGGCACGCCAATACAGAAGATGTGTTAGTGGCCAGATCACAAGGTGACAAGAGAGGGAAACAAGAAACAAAAGAAAACTAATGCAGCCACCACATCTATTGATAGGTAAGCTGCAATATAATACATGTTTGGTTTTGGGTTTAATACCACTTTTACATATTAACATATCTGTAATTTTGTTCAGACATTTTTAAGCATCACACACCCATGTCATACTGCATAATTAAGGAAGGGGGCACCACTTTTCCATAGTAGTCAAAGTTTAAGTTTGGTGACATTTTTTTATCAGCACCAGGGATGGCACTTACATTAAATGAGAAGTGTCCCTTGTGCTGGTGGTTGCTCTCTTAGTAGAAATCTTCTGTTCTCTGCCCCTCCCCCCCACAAAACTTCACAACAGTAATCTTTTGGTGCTGCAGGGGTTAATACCTACCACTGGACCTGCCATATGCACTTGTCAAGGGTTCCAACTATGCCTGCCCCTTTAGCCCCCTCCTCCATTCATAGGAGCTGTACTATAGCTTCCCACGATTAAAAGTTCTCTATGAATAGAGGAGGTGGGTGGAAAGGGCAGGGCATGGGGAGTGCCTAAGACAGCTCCAACAGCTCATATTATCCCTGTAGCACAGGAAGATTACCAATATGGGGGTATGAGGGGGTTGGCAGAGGACTGAAGAGTTCAATGAAGAGAGCAGCCACTAGCACTTTTCAGCCATAAACTATATAAACTATATAAATCTACACCAAATGCCTTTGAAACCCAGATATTATCTTGTAAAAGTAGCAGTGACATCATCACTGTGCTGTACATAGCCTGTACAGAGAGCAGTGCTGTGGGAGGGGCCCAGCAGACTCCACCCACTACAGGCTGTCTACAGAAAATGACAGGAGAGGGTGGAGACAAGACCAGTCACCCTGCACAAGGGCAGGGAGGAGCAGTGAGAGGTTTTTTTTACAGGAAGCTCCTGCATAGAGGTAAAGTCTCACACTGGATTGCTTCACTGGACCTGACTATTGACCTGGAAGAAATATACAAAGCACACCAACAAGATCCAAGTAAGAATACACATGACTCTTGTATTCAGACAATATTTGCTTATCCCAGAGTTCAGCTTTAAAGTGATTGACAAGTCTTGTTTTTTTCTATAAAAATAACAAACATGTTATACTTACCTGCTCTGTGCAGTGGATTTGCATAGCCCAGATCCTCCTTTTCTCAGGTTCCTCCTCGGCTCTCTTGGCCCCTCCCTCCTGTCGAGTGCCCCCACAGCAAGCAGCTTGCTATGGGGGCACCTGAGCCAAGTCACAGCTCCCAGTGTCCATTCAGACATGGAGCTGTGGTCCAGCCCCGCCCCTCTCTCTCCTACTTGGCTAACTGACTTTGATTGACAGCAGCAGGATGGCTCCTCCACATGCAGCTGGGAATCCGCTCCCCACCTCTCTTGCACGGACTGGCCAATCAGGCATGACGTTAACGGGGCCCCTCTCTGGGAATGGGAGTATATAGTAGCCTTGGAGCAGTTGGTGGTTCATTTGCTTGATTCAATCACAAGGAAGCACATCTTGATCCCACACACAGGCTATCCTCTTTGCTGTGAGATCAGCTATCCTCTTTTGGTATGTTTTTTGTTTTGTTTTTTCTCCCCTTACTTGGTTTTATTTCACATACACCCCCTCATGTAGTCCCCTTGCGGGAACACAAATATTTTTGCCTCATTACCTTTACACTTTTATACATTTAACTAATCCCATTTTTGACACTTTTTTTCTAGGAACACCATGCACTTTCGATGTACACATAGTCTATTGGATCATGCTGTGACCACTATGTTGGACTCCGGGCACTGTTCTCCATCCTTGGAGGGTTCCCCCGTTTCAACCCTGGGGGAGACCTCATGCCTCTTACCCCCGTCTTCCTTGGCGGATATCGGACTTGGCCTTGAGGCTGTTAGTAAGTATCCCAATCTATCTCCACCTTGTTGGGACATAATTCCCCTGTCCTCCTGTATTCTAAGGGCATTATCTTTAACCCCTGTTCTTTCTTTCCTAGTATATTACTTCATAACACTCCTGATGAATGGCATGTAAAGCTGCAGTATGTGCAGCTGCTGGCTTTTCATTTTTGCAGCAGGGGGCGGACCTCCGCTTTAAGTCAGCAGCTACAATATTTGTAGCTGCTGGCTTTTTATTTTTTTGGGGGAACCTGAAACTTCTCTTTAAGTGGTTAAAGTGGAACTTTACTCTCTCAATCAGCATTGACTATTTTTAATCTTTTTTCAGCTTGCATTAGTAAATAGATAGGAATTTATATACTATTCACTTGTTTTAAACTTTTTTTTACATTTCTTCAGTTCCTTCTTGGTTTTTTGCCTAGGCAAATTATGTCATACATCCCAGGAGTATTGATGAGGAGAGGAGGAGGGTTTTCTCAGCTAAGCACACCCTCCTGACTGCATGCTTGAGCTAAGGGCAGATGGATTCCAGGAAGTAAATGCTACATGAAATAATTTGCCCTTAAGCAAGATGGCCACGGACAGAAATGCTGGGGGGGTGGTGCTTTTCAAAGTGATTTCTCAGCAAAATGAAGCATGGATACATAGATGGATGGGGGAGTTTGCTTTGATTATTAAAAATTAATTAAAGGCTAAGTCCACCTTTGTTCACCTTTTTTTTTTTCTAAATTACAGCTCAGGGGCGGAATGACCATTCGGGCACTCAGGTACTGCCCGAGGGCCCCATGCCACTAAGGGGCCCCATCAGGGTTGCTACCCTCAATAAAACCAGGGACAGTATGTAAAAACCTGTGGTTTTTTTTAAATCCCAAGATTATAGCTGCCCCGCCTCTCCAGTACCTTTTCAGTGTGTGTATGTGTATTCTGTGTGTGTATACTGTGTGTGTATATTGTGTGTCTGTGTGTGTGTGTACTGTATGTGTGTGTGTATACTGTGTGGCCCCATAATCTATTGCCTGGGGGCCCCATAATCTCCTATTGCCTGGGGGCCCCATAATCTCATACTGCCTGGGAGCCCCATAATCTCCTATTGCCTGGGGGCCCCATAATCTTCTCCTATTGCCCGGGGGCCCCATAATGTCCTATTGCCCGGGGGCCCCATAAGTTGTCAGTCCGCCCCTGTTCCAGCTCCCCTATGTACCAATATAGCATTAATGTACTTCTTTTGCAAAAATAAATCAGCTTTACATTTATTCTACACACGCTTACCTCACTGTCTTCATGGCTGTTTAACCACTTAAGGACAGCCCCACATACAGTTACAGCGGCAGGGCAACTCTTTAGCGCAAAATCATGTACTTGTACATGATTCTCATCTTCGGCTCCTGGGGCGTGGCCGTGTGCCGCCGGAGCTCCGCTCCCGCTGTGATTGGACACAGCGGAAGCAAATCAGTGGGTCTGGTGATCGCCACCATTACTGGTAAAAAAAAAAGTCCCTAAATCTATGCCATAGTTTGTAGACACTATAACTTTTGCGTAAAACAAACTATATACACATATTGGGATTTTTTTTACTAAAAATATGTAGCAGAATACATATTGGCCTAAATTTATGAAGAAATTTAGATTTTTACATTTTTGTATTGGAAATGTTTTATAGCAGAAATTAAAAAAATATTGTTTTGTTTTTTTTTCAAAATTGTCGCTCTTTTTTTGTTTATAGCGCAAAAAAATAAAAACCACAGAGATGATCAAATACGACCAAAAGAAAGCTCTATTTGTGGGGGAAAAAAAGGCATCAATTTTTTTGGGTACAGTGTCGCACGACTGCGCAAACGCAGTGCTATATCGCCCAAAAAAAAATGACCTGGTCAGGAAGGGGGTAAAACCTTCCGGAGCTGAAGTGGGTAAAAACAGTGTTCCATTACTTCTGCCTTACTTACAGACTTTAGGTCATGACATAGCTAGGAGTTGACCAGCTGATTTCATTAGAACACACCCTGCATTTCCTCTCAGCTGGTCAACTCCTTCCTGTGTCATGACCTAAAGTCTATCCAGGAAGTAAGGCAGAAGTGATGGAGAAGTGTTTTTAAACAGCAATGAAGACAGTGAGATAAGCATATGTAGATTAAATGGAAATCTGTTTTATTTTTGCAAAAGAAGTACATTAATGCTATATTGGTACATAGGGGAACTGGGATTTAGAAAAAAAAAAAAAAACATTTTTGGTTTGTTGTGCAGTGTAGCTCCAATTTCATATCTTATCATTTCTCATTTTAGGTTCATACAAATTAAAGGTAGGTATAGGAACATTCTTAACCCAGAGATGTATTTGGTTAAGAATATATATTATAATAACAAGGGTAATGATAACTTACACACACTTGCTCACTTTGGCAGTGTAGTTGTATTACTGGGCAGGAAGAGATTAAGCAGTCATAGTAAACTGAACACTGTTGCTAGGTGATCATTGTCCTATGCCAGTGATCAACGCCTGGAAGCTGATATGTCATTAGTGCCGTGTTTATGATGGCATTTCTTCAGTATCCATGCACGTGGTTTGTAGTATTCTCGGAGAAAGCTTTTCCATTAGTGTAATGCAAGAAATAACTGACAAAGGGTTGACAACTTGCTAATCAATGGTCTGGTTGCTATAACATGGACTAATTGGTTTACAGTACAAACATTGTCCTAATAGCCATTAGTAAGCCGCAGTCTGACACGTGCTTTACAGTAAAGACTAAAGAAATCTCCAGCATTTCCTTTCTCTAGTTTCCAAATCATATTAATAGGGATTATTGTGGTATTCTGGTCTGATTCTGTCATAGCATCATTTAGAATTTTTTCATTATATAACATGAATATCTCATTTCCTCTTGTGCATGTTGGTTTGTTGTAGAATATCTGTTCAATGATTATAATACAGAGTGCTGTCTGATGGCTATCAGTGCCACAATACATAAAGCCAGTTCATGAAGCCTTTCTGTAACTTTACAAGTTTCCATGAATCATTTCCTGATGTGTCACAATATACAGAAACTGTATTACTAATCAAAAAAGCTGGACCACCTATTTTTTAAAAGCAGTCCTTCTAGTCAGCCAAGGCTGGGGTGATTCCATTGGTCTGCTGCAGGCAGGAGGCAGCATTTTCTCAGTCTCCTTCCCCCCCCCCCCCGTAATCACTCTGGAGGAGACTGCAACATTGTAGCTTTTTAGAATCTCACAAAGTGGGAAACTGAAGCAGAGGATGATCTTTGTTGAACGTTTGTGAACACAGCTAAGAACCGCACAGACACCAGGATTCACATAACTGTGAGGTAGTATATGCTAACCCAGTATGGAGTCTGAATAAAGACGAGTCAGACCTTCTGGAGAGAAAATCAGTCACAGGTCTTGTAAAGTAGGTAAAACAAATACAAAAGAGATTTCCAAGCTCAAACTTACCAACCAGCCAGCGACTAACTGGATTGACCTGTCTAAAAATATCCCTTAAGAACAGGGGTTTAGTCTGCACACATTTGCCCCGATCCTCCTCTTCTGGGGTCCCCCCGCGGGGGTTCTGGCTCCTCCTCTTCTTGAGTGCCTCATTGGAGAGCCGTTCTCCCTCGGGGCACTCGTGCGGGTGCGCTCCCGTGTCCTTCTGCTGGGTCCATTGACACAGACAGTAGGGCTCGGCCCTGCCCCCTGGCTCCCGTGTCATTGGATTTGATTGACAGCAGCGGGAGCCAATGGCTGCGCTGCTATCAATCTATCCAATCAGGGCCCTGATACACCGGCTGGAGCTGGTGTGCTCGTCCCCATTGCTGGAAAGACTGGGAGCAGGTAAGTAAAGGGGGGGCTCTGGGGGGAGCTGCATCACAGGGGATTTTTCACCTTAATTCATAGAATGCATTAAGATGAAAAACCTTGAGGGTTTACAACCTCTTAAAAAGGTACAGGGGCACACTGACCACCCAGCAGCAAAGATGTCAGTGCATTGCCTTTACCAATATATACAAAATACAAACAAGTGGCCACTGCCCCCACCTATGACTGGTCTTTGCAGCAAGGAGCACTGGAAGGGTGACGTATGTCAAACAAATACAAAGAGATTTCCAATCTCAAACTTACCAACCAGCCAGCAGTCAACCAAATTGACCAAACAATATGCATTAAGAACAGGGGTTTAGTCTGCACAGAATTGCAAATACATGCGAAAGCTACAGACCCCGTTATGGTACCCCATTTTGTGTAGTCCTAACTCTAACTACTGAGAATCTCCACAATGGAAGCACATGCATTTTAATGTATCTTGGTCTGTAGCTTATGCATGTATCTGCAAGTGTGTGCAGACTAAACCCCTGTTCTTATATTGTTATGCCAGGTACACACGGTCAGATTTTCCGACGGGTAATGTTCGATGGCAGCTTGTTGTCGGAAATTTCGACCGTGTATAGCAGTGGTCTCCAAACTGCGGCCCAGGGGCCAGATGCGGCCCTTTGCTTGCCTCTATCTGGCCCTTGGGACACTATTCATCCAACTAACACCAATGATGAAGCATTATTTCTCCCACTGACACCATTAATGGGGCACTATTCCTCCCACTGACCCCGTCGATGGGGCACAATTCCTCCCATTGATACCAACCGTAGGGCACTATTCCTCCTGTTAAAACCATGGGGCAGTGTTTACTCTCACTGATGCCGGGACATTTTTTACTCGCACTGACCATAGTCTGGCCCCCCCTAAAGCCTGAAGGACAGTAAACTGGCCCTTTATTGAAAAAGTTTGGAGGCCTCTGGTGTATAGGCTCCATCGGACACTTTCCGTCGGAATTTCCAACAAACAAAATTTGAGATCTGGATCTGAAATTTCCCGGCAACAAAATCCGTTGTTGGAAATTCTGATTGTATGTACACAATTCCGATGCACAAAGTTCCATGCATGCTCGGAATCAAGCAGAAGAGCCGCACTGGCTATTGAACTTCATTTTTCTCGGCTCGTCGTATGTTTTGTACGTCACCACGTTCTTGGCGTTCGGAATTTCTGACAAGATTTGTGTGACCGTGTGTATGCAAGACAAGTCTGAGCCAACATCCATCGGGAAAAAAACATGGATTTTGTTTTCCGGAATGTCCGATCGTGTCTATGCGGCATTAGACAGGTCAATTTGTTTGGTCGCTGGCTGATTGGTAAGTTTGAGCTCGGAAACGTTTATTTGACATATGTCGCCCTTCCAGTGCTCCTTGCTGCAAAGTCCAGTTATAGATGGAGGGCATTGGCGACGTGTTTGTATCCTGTAAAGCAGGTACTGTCAGCACTTTTAAGCACTGTCATCCCTGTGGGAGGATACCCATTTCCTATGATACTCTGCACCATCTAGTAGCCCTAATGCAGTATTTTCTCCCACAGCTTCCAATACCATCTCTACGCTGATGACACCCAAATCTATCTACTCTTCCCCTCACTCTTTCAGTCACCTCTGTAAAAGCATGGCAAAATCGCTGTAAAAACACGGTAAAAACTTTGAAACGCTCTGGTGTGAATGCATCCTGAGCCCCTTTTACACTGAGGTGCTTCTAAACTGCCAGTAAAACACTGAGCGCTTTTGAAGAGCTTTTCAGGCGCTTTGGAAAAGTTTCCATTCATTTCAATGGAGAGGGGTGTTTTTTTCACTGCCCTGCCAGCGCACTGCCCAGTGTGAAAGTGTTCATTGATTTTAATGGAAATAGGTTTTCGTGAACTTTTTTTAGCGTGAAAACGCCTCAGTGTGAAAGGGGTCTGAGCGTTGCAAAGTGAAAGCGATTTTACTGCAATTTTACCACGCTTTTGCCAAATTTTTTATCGTGTTTTTGCCACAATTTTGTTCAGGGCACCAATGTAAAAGGCAGAAAAAGGCCTGTAATCTGCCCCAAAAAAGCTCATGTTCTTTTTTGAGCTTAGAGCCCTTGCACACTGGGGCGGTTTGCAGGCGCTATTGCGCTAAAAATGGCGCCTGCAAACCGACCTGAAAGTGCCGCTGCTGTGTATCCAGTGTGAAAGCCCCGAGGGCTTTCACACTGGAGCGGTGCGCTGGCAGGACGGTAAAAAAAGTCCTGCCAGCAGCATCTTCGGAGAGGTGAAGGAGCGGAGTGTATACCGCTCTTTTACCGCTCCTGCCCATTGAAATCAATGGGACGGCGCGGCTATACCAGAGGCGCTTTGCGGTGGTATTTAACCCTTTCTCGGCCGCTAGCGGGGGGTAAAACCGCCCCGCTAGTGTACGAATACCGAATAATAGCAGCGTTTTACCGCCAACGCCGCCCCGCCCCAGTGTGCAAGGGCTCTTAGGGCGTATTTCAGGTGACAAAACGCTCAGATGTGAACAGGTGCCATTGAAATGAATGGGATTTTGCTTGTTGGGAGTTTATCAGGCGTATTTTCGGGCATTTTACGAGCATTTTATGAGCTGAAATCGCTCAGGTGTGAATGCAGCCTAAGCAGAACTCCGGTTTGGATTATTTATTACTTAGCAGAGGGGATCCTGACTTCAATTTTTCCTACACATTACAGCTCCATGTTCTGCATGCAGGGCACCCTTTGTGTACTCTCCTCAGGCAATATCTTTGTGGGAAGATCCAGTTGTTGGACATTGAGCTTTAGCAGGATCTTCCTGATGTGGCCAGCTGTCACTTTAACGCCCCCTAGCTACAGTTCTCAGAACTACAGGGGTGACACAATAATGCAGCCACCGCAGACAGTGGTCTTTACTGTTGGCTCAAACAACACAGTGGTTACTTCCACAGTAGCTTGAACTACATAGACCCCTGGGATATATAGCACCTGCATCACCGCTGTACTCTGTCCACCACCATGAGAAGAATGGGACTGGATCCGTCATGTGACTGCTACATTAAAAAAAAAGGTATTGAGCTAGACATATAAGACAAAAAAAAAAAAAAAGAGTATAAATTGTCTAGGGTTATGGGGAGGACACGGGGGAAACAATCACTTTGATGCCTGAAGGCCTTCTTTAAAACAGTCATGCTCACAGAAACAATATAAGAAAATATAATAGTAATTCTTTAGTAACTTAGTAACACCACGAAAGAGTGATGGCACTTTCCCAGAGAAATCTCTGCTAGGCTTTTTTTACAATAAAATGCAGCTGTGACTTAATAACTTTCACCACTTGAGAAGCAGAACATATCAGAAGGATTAGGCTGTTGTGACCATTTTGTTATCACCCTGGCGAGTTATTTCTTTTTGACTGAACTCTGCACAAATACGTCTTCAGAAATGTCAACCTGGGAGAACGGTTCCTAAGGTGATAAGGGGACGCTGAGCCCGCTGGGGTGATATGTGAACATTGATCTAATTAGGATGATTTTAAGCAGTTCAGCTTATTCATAATAGGTCTGATTCTAAATTATAATTAAAAATAAATGTTTACAATGATACAAACATGCTAGGAGTGCTAACTTCTTTCTTTCTCTGTATAAAAATTACGAAAAGTTGGTTACTAATACTAATTATTATACAATACCATTAGACATGTGCACACTGAAATATTTCGTTTCAGAATTTCGTTTTCGTCCGAAAAATAAATTTATTTAGTTACTCCCGAAATTCGTTTTTATTTATTTCGTTTTTCGTTAAAAATTGCATTCGTCCGAAAATCCAAATTAAGGTCGAATCTGTCATTGAAGGCTTATGGTGTCTGTCGAATGTTCTACGCCGTATAGTTTACCTGCTCCGTCAAATCTTCTTAGAACTTTCAACAGACACCATAAGCCAAAGTACGTGTGTACTTAGTTCTAGCTATTTTACAGCTCCTCCTCTTTGGTTACAATCAGCCAATAATATTCATCATCATCATTATTTTTATTTATCTTTTCTCCCCTACGTCAAATCTTTTCTCCCCTACGTCGAATCTTTTCTCTCTATGTAGAACAATCTTGGACTAATAGAGTTAAAGTGGGGTTCCACCCAAAAAAAAAAAAAAAACTACATGAAAAATCCCCCCCAAAAAATACGAAAAAAATGTGGATATTTTTTTTTTTTACTTACCTCTAAATGCCTGTTGCTAGGTGGTCCCTCATAGTCTGCCTCTTCCAGTGCCTGGGCTGGTGACATTACTTCCCCCTTGGCACAGGAAGGGCTCCCTCCCTCCTGTCAATCATCTGGTACCCATTATAGGTCCCAGGTGACTGAGCGGCCAATCGCGGCACGCAGCGCCACTCGCGCATGCGCAGTGGGTGCCAGGCTGTGAAGCCACAGCCCGGCGCCCACAGTTGCAATGCTGACGCCGCTGAGCGGAGGGGGAGACGTGCGGGGATTCGATCCCCCGCATCACTGAACCTTGGGACAGGTAAGTGTCCAATTAAAAGTCAGCAGCTGCAGTATTTGTAGCTGCTGACTTTTAATTTTTTTTTTTTTTTACTGGACCTCGGATGGAACTCCTCTTTTAAGGTTAGGCACATTCGACCACAGGTTTGATGGACACAGATTGTTATTGTCATCATCATGTCGAATCTCCTATCTATATCAAACTGTTGTAGATACGAAAACGAAAATAAAGCATTTGTTTATGTCGGATCTTTCGTTTTTCGGATTCTGCACAAAATATCTGAAATTCGGACGAAAATGCATTCGGACGAAAACGAATGCACATTCGCCAAAAGTCTGTCGAAAGTCTGTCGGACGGGCTGTCGGACGGGCTGTCGAACGGGCTGTCGGACTTTTGTAGCTGAAAAGTCCGACCGTGTGTACGCGGCATAAGGCCTTATAGGCTAAAACACAATAACACAAAACTTTTTTTTTTTTCCTAAAATGCACCTGTATTGGAAAAATTAGATAAGGTAAAAACAATATAGAACTTATTTATATCTGGTGCAGCTATTATAGATAAAATATCTTTACATAAAAACAAAACACTTTAGTTCAATGACTTTTCTGATCTGTTATGTAGCCAATGGGCATATATGTAACATTACACTAAATACTAGACTAATTAAATTTGTTCTGACAACTATTTCATCACAGGTCTAAATTTGTCTGTACATGCCAGTCTAGATATCTGTCAAGCAGGTTCAGAATCTACAGCAAAAAAGCAATTGCTGTTCCCAAGTTAATAGTAAACTGACAAGAGTTTATGAGCTATTGTGGTTATTACAAAATCTTCAAAAGTAATGCTTAAAATATTTCACTCTGTGTGTCATCTATAAAAAATATATGAGTTTCACTTTTTGAATTGAATTACTGAAATTAACTTTTTAATGATATTCTAATTTTATGAGATACACCTATATATTGCTAGAGAGGTTTTTTTTTTGGGGAGCGTGCATGTGATTAGCACAGGGCCAAGACAGAGGATGAAAACTCCTCCTACAAACTTTAACCAGACATTGATAAAGTCACAAAACTGCTAATGAGAAAAGATATTTAGAATTTAGAAGAAGGCAGCGGGAGAAGACGGCTCAGAGCTATTTTTTTTAATAAAGGACTTTCTTTTTTTTTTTTTACATTTTACTGTTTTTTGGGGTGCATGGTTAGGGGTACGCTGTACCTGATACCCATTCACATGGGTATCAAAGCAAGGGGAGAACGAAGATTCGCAGTCCAGGGACCTCGGCAATGGAACGCTCTTCTGACTCACATCTGCATGGAAGAAAACTCTCTGGCTTTCAGGAAAAAACTCAAGACCTTCCTCTTCTAAGAGGATGACATCACAAAACGCATTAGCGCCTTGAGGCAATTCAGTTCGCATTTGCAGCGCTTTACAAACCATTCATTCATTCATTCACATAAGATTCCGATAGGCCCCCATGCCTTGATGTCAGAAAGAGGCCTTGACCCCCCCCCAAAGCACCCATCCCTCCATGTTGAGGGCATGCTGCCTGGTATGGTTCAGAAGGGGAGGGGGGCGCTCGCTCATCCCCTCCCTCTCCTGACTTGCCAGGCTGCATACTTGGATAACAGTCTGGTATGGAAATTGGGGGGGGACCCCACGCCATTTAAGAAAAAAAATTGGAATGGGGGGTCCACTCCAAATCCATACTAGACCCGAAGGGCCTGGTATGGCCTTTTTTGCAGGCAGATCTCCACTGACACTCATCGGTTGTTAAGGATATGGCAGCTGGCTTCCCGCCCCCCTCCTTAGCAACCAGCTACATACAGTGTGTTTACAGTGTTTTTAAAGAGAAAAAAAACGTAAAATGCAAAATGCATGAAAACTGCATGCAAAAACGCATAAAAAGTGAGGGTTCAAAAACAGAAAAATGCACTGCAAAACCTGCCTGAAACACGCATCAAGTGCAGCCGCATAGATGCAAACTTAGGCTAAATGTTCACAAATACTGCGCAGTCATCAGACGAGCCTTATAAATAACTTTTCAACAAAATAGGACTGATTTATGAAAACCAGAGGGCAAAATGTGTCTGTATTGCCCATAGCTACTAAACGGATCCCATTTTTCATTTATAACCTGAAAAGAAAATTACAGCTGGAACTTATGTGTTGCTATGGGCAACAAAGAATTATTTATTCCACTTTTCATAAATCATCCTCAACATCTCCAGACTATTTCTTGCATTAATCAACCCAAATATTTTCATATTTTGTAGCAAATAAAGGAACTTTTGCATAATAAATTCTACCATTTCCAAGACCATCTTCCATCTGTATGTTATTAATTTCCCCTTTATCTTATGTTAATAGCTTTATTTTTCTCCCCTCTGTATTTTTTGCCTCTTCTTTCAAGCAGCAGGTGAACACATTCATAAATCTGGCTTGAACAGTTGCCAATGAATATTCATATTACAACATTCTGATTGTAATAGTTTGGCATTTTATTATTTGACTTGGGTATATTTGATGAACTTGCTCTGTAGATGTGTTCTGTCAGTTATAATGAAATCCCGTTGTGAATTAGTAATTTTTCTGTAGGGTAAGGTGACATTGGTGAAAGCCAATGATTATAAACATAAACTAAAAACTAATATAATAATATTCTGCAAACAGATTCGGCAGTTACACTACCATTTGTATTAAAAGAATTGTTCGGAAAACTGATCAGAGAACTGATCTTCTATAAGCTTACAACATCACAATTAGGGATGGTCCCAATGTTCGAATCGAACATAAGTTCGACTCGAACATCAGGTGTTCGTTTGTCCGCAAACAAACTGAACATATGGCGCGTTCGTGGAAAATTTGAGCATCATGGAGCACTGCGGGATCGCAGTTCATTGACGGCTGCTAATTGGCCAAAGCATGCACCTGACCTGCATACTTTTGCCTGTCACAGCACGATCTGCTGGGAGAGCCATGATTGGCTAAAGGCACCCAGGAGGCTAAGTCCACGCCCCACATTATATAAGGCTGCTTACACGGCGGCCGTATGTAGTGTGATAACATGGAGAGATTGAGAGAACTTGAGCTAGATTAGGCAGGTTAGTTAGTGGCGTGCAGGCAGTTTAGTGTGTATATATATATATATATATATATATATATATATACATATATATACACAGTGTAGTCAGAGTCAGTGTAGAATATACAGTATATACAGTGCAGGCAATGTATTAATATAGATGTAGCACCCTGATGTTTAGGCAGGGTTGCTATCAAATTTAGTTGCCAGGCGATAGTTGCCTTGGCCAATTGTTAGGCGATTAATTGATTCCTCTCTAAATCTGGACTTGTTGCACCCTTTCTCTTCTGTCACTGGGTGGCACTATGCTAGTGACATTAGATAAAACAGGGGCATTGCAAGCTCAGACATGAATCGATGGGGTGTCTCAGCCAATGGACAGGGATATTCTTTGGTCTCTTGGCCTGCTGGGAGAGCCTATTTATTTGGGTGGAGTCAGGTGATCAGGTTTCTGTGCCACCCGGATGGCTGTCTGGGTGGACATTGGACATGTGATGTGCTGCCCCCCGGGTTGCTAGGCCAGAAGTCTGAGGCCTATCCAGGAGACAATTGGCTGCTAGGCTGCCCAAGGGCCTTTCCAAGAACGGCAGAGCAGCATAGCTTTGGGACTTCTGGCATGTAGCCCAACCAGAAGCAGTGGTTCCACCAGACGGGGAACCAGCTGTGGTCGGAGGTAGAAGGGGAAGCTGTCGCCACTAAGGAACCAACCACCTTGTTACCTGAGACCACTGTCAGTAAGCTGAAGCCAGTGCCAGAGCAGTCTTCTCACCAGCCAGGGACAGTGAAGAAGTGGGAAAACTTCAGTGCGTGCCAAGCCAGGGACCCAGCGGGACAGCAGAGGTGATTCTTGCGAAGCATCAGTGGGAGCCAAGCCAGGGACCTAGCAGGTCAGCGGGGTAACACTTGAAGAGTATCTGTGAGTGCCAAGCAAGGGACCCAGCAGGGAAGCGGGGGTGACAGTTGAGGAAGATACTGAGCACTAAAAGTGGATGAGCGGAGGCAATCCAGTGGCTATTGGATTCAAAGTCTAGTTGAAGACTGGGAGTTCATTGAGTGACCCACAGTGAGTGACTGTGGAGTAAGCAGAGAACTGTTTGTGTTGCCAATAGTTGAATGCAACTACCATTAGTAACTGCTACAAGATTGTTGCCATAGGAGGTAGTGATCCTACCTATACAGAAGTGGTGTCCAGTTGGAGGCCTTCACCTGTATAGCTGTCTTCCCTTAGAAGTCTCAGAGTCTGCCAATTATCATTGCATCTACTTAAGGGTGTCCTGACCCTAACCCTCTCTCCCACAGTTCTGTTCAAGAGACAATGAATCTCTTTGCATTCAAAAAGTGTCTGGCGCCCACCTTTTCATCTTGCAGTACACCCACCATGCCTTGTAACCCACTCTACACAGAAGGATGTCAGCTGTTCCTGACCCTGGAGGTCACCATTAGGCCTCTAGAGGTCTCGGACCTTGCTACATATATACTGTGTAATATATATATATATATATATATATATATATATATATATATACTGTATATATATATATATATATATATATATATATATATATACTGTATATACATATATATACAGTTGTGCTCATAAGTTTGCATACCCTGGCAGAATTTATGATTTCTTGGGCATTTTTCAGAAAATATGAATAACACAAAAACACTTCTTTCACTCGTGGTTAGTGTTCAGCTGAAGCCATTTATTATCAATCAACTGTGTTTACTCTTTTTAAATCATAATCACAACAGAAACTACCCAAATGACCCTGATCAAAAGTTTACATACCCTGGTGATTTTGGCCTGATAACATGCACACAAGTTAACACAAAGGGGTTTGAATGGCTATTAAAGGTAACCATCCTCATCTGTGATCTGTTTGCTTGAAATTAGTGTGTGTATAAAAGGTCAATGAGTTTCTGGACTCCTGACAGACCCTTGCATCTTTCATCCAGTGCTGTACTGACGTTTCTGGATTCACTTGAAGAAAGATGGCCTGCATGGTCGAGAAGAAAGCCATTACTACCCAAATGCCACAAAGTATCCCGCTTACAATACGCCAATCAGCACAGAGACAAGCCTCAAACCTTCTGGCACAAAGTCATTTGGAGTGATGAGACCAAAATTGAGCTTTTTGGCCACAACCATAAACACTACATTTGGAGAGGAGTCAACAAGGCCTATGATGAAAGGTACACCATTCCTACTGTGAAACACGGAGGTGGATCGCTGATGTTTTGGGGATGTGTGAGCTACGAAGGCACAGGAAATGTAGTCAAAATTGATGGCAAGATGAATGCAGTATGTTATCAAAAAATACTGGAGAAACATTTGCATTCATCAGCCAGGAAGCTGCGCATGGGACATACTTGGACATTCCGACATGACAATGATCCAAAACACAAGGCCAAGTCGACCTGTCATTGGCTATAGTAGAATAAAGTGAAGGTTCTAGAGTGGCCATCTCAGTATTTCCCTGTCCTGTATTTAGCACCATCCATCTTTCCCTCAACCCTGACCAGTTTCCCAGTCCCTACTGCTGAAAAACTGCTGAAAAACATCCGCACAGCATGATGCAGCCACCACCATGTTTCACTGTGGGGATGGTGTTCTTTGGATGATGTGATGTGTTGAGTTTGCACAAGACATAGCTTTCTTTGATGGCCAAAAAGTAAAATTTTAGTCTCATCAGACCAGAACACTTTCCTCCATACATTTTGGGAGTCTCCCTGTGCCTTTTTGCCAACTCAAAATGTGCCATTTTGTTTTTTGCTGAAAGTAATGGCTTTCTTCTGGACACTCTGCCATAAAGCCCAACTCTATGGAGCGTATGGCTTATTGTCGTCCATGTACAGATACTCCAGTCTCTGCTGTGGAACTCTGCAGCTCCTCCAGGGTTATATTAGGTCTCTGTGCTGCCTCTCTGATTAATGCCCTCCTTGCCCGGTCTGTGAGTTTTGGTGTGCGGCCGTCTCTTGGCAGGTTTGCTGTTTTGCCATGTTCTTTTCATTTGGTTATGATAGATTTGATGGTGCTCCTAGGGATCATCAACAATTTGGATATTTTTTTTATAACCTAACCTTGACTCGTACTTCTCAACAACATTGTCCCTTACTTGTTTGGAGAGTTCCTTGGTCTTCATGGCAGTGTTTGGTTAGTGGTGCCTCTTTCTTAGGTGTTGCAGCCTCTGGGGCCTTTCAAAAAGGTTTGTATATGTAAAGACAGATCATGTGACACTTAGATTGCACACATGTGGACATCATTTCACTAATTATGTGACTTCTGGAGGTAATTGGTTGCACCAGAGCTTTTTATGGGCTTCACAACAAAGGGGGTGAATACATACGCACATGGCAATTATCATTTTTTTATTTCTGAAAAATAGTTTTATGTATATATTTTTCTAATTTTACTTCACCAACTTAGACTATTGTGTTCTGATCCATCACATATAATTCAGATTAAAAAAAACATTGAACTAAAGACTGTAATGTAAAAAGCCAAGGGGGTGAATACTTTTGCAAGGCACTGTATCACTTGTCACTGGGTCATTTATTTATCATCAGTTCATTTATTGGTTTATTTACAGCCACTATTTACTTTAGTAGTTTATACGGTAGATTTGTTATCATTTGTTTATTTAGGTGGCAGCTTCATTATCTGACTCTAGTGTTTTATTATCCTGGTGCAGTGGTGAAATCTTCAGTGTGGGTGGACAAAACTTTGGACCCTTTGATTTTATTCAAAGAACATAGATCAGTATTTCTCAGCTCCAGAAGACAGAGGATAGGGATCTGATGTCACACACTAAACAGCATAGGGCAGGAAGCTGAGTGTAATCTGAGACTTGAGTGGAGGGAATGGAACTCCACACACACACACAGTCAAATAGGGCATACACAGCTGAGGATGTCAATCACCTCCTGTGTGCTGGAGAGGGGACAGAGCCATTCCCCAGGATCATAGGTGTGCACAACCTGTTGCATTAGGGCACCCCAAAGCTCAAACACACATGTTTTTTTATTATATATATTTTTTAAGTTTATTACTTTTTACAATAATATATATAGATATATTAATATCATTATTATTATTTGTACAAATTTTTAGGAGCCCTATTGGGGCTTTGGTGAAATACCGGGGATCTAAACAAACCCCTGATGTCTCACTTTTGGGACAGGGTATGGAACTGAGGACAGAGATTCCCCAGTCCCTTTCTCTGCAGCCTCAGCTGCACTGGACAGTGAACGAATAGGAAGTGCTCTGCTGAGCAGCGTCCTGCTCATTCACAAACCGAAGTATAGTAAACAGTTTACTATGATTCCCTTATGAATGAACACAGTGAGTGATTGGTACCGATCACTCACTGTGTTCATTCAGAAAAGGAAGGGACCAGTAAATTACATATCTACTGGCCTCTTCCCCTACTTTCCATTGTGAAAAATCCCCCACAGCAGCTTTTGAACAATAAACACCTACAGACTTTGACATTAAAGTTGGTTTTGCGCATGGCGATTTTAAATTTCAACTACCTTCCATCTACCAAGAACTGTAAATTTGATCACAAGTAATCATTGGAATCTACAAAATCTACCACCCACAGGTTCAAACAAACCACACATAAAGCAATCTGACTCTGTGTGCGGGCGTGTGTGACCTCAGAATGATGTTGTGTCATGCATTTTAAAAATGTGCGACTGTCATTGAGAATGTAACCTGAAAACATGAAACCTGAAGTGCCCCGGGCCCCCCCAAGGTCTAAATTTGACTCAACCACCAGAATTGAATCGATTGAGAAGTCAAAACTGACAATAAATTGACAGCTTTTATACAATGTATTGTAAGATTAAATTGAAAATTACAAAAAATAATCTAAAGTGATCTTATTTTTCCTCAGTGGTCATCCAGGTCAATTTTGGTTTAATTTACATGTGGTTATTAGCAACCACCATTCTGTGTCATCAGTTGTGTTACAATGTTGACAACATAAAGGAATAAAAAGTTAACTCATATCTCTATAGACTGTATCTATAAAATTGTATGGCCAATTTCAGGGATATCTATCTATCACCTACCTATCTATCTCTTAAAGTGTTACTAAACCCAGTAACTTGAAAATAGTTCATCTGCCCCCAAAGTGCCCACAGCTTATAAATCTGAGTGTTCAGGTAGGAGGAGATTTCCACTATAGCCTGTGTCCTCATGCTGGTATGGGAGGCGGATCATCCATCAATCAAGATGTGACATCCCACCCACTGTGTTTTTTTTTAGTTACTGGGCATGGAGAAGAAGGGAGAGACTGGGCTGTCATTTAGGATCTGTATAGACGCCCACATATGTCATGTCAATACCATGTGACCTGGCTAGCTCTGATCAACAAGGAAATGTTCTCTCCAGCAATAGAGACCAAACTGAGCATGTGCAGCAGTACTACCCTCATTGTGTCTTATTTAGCCTTGCCAAGAGAGACCCTGCAGGAGGGGGAGGATCTGTCCATACAGGATCAAAGAGCCTTTTTACACAATGCAGAGGATTAACCCCTTAAGTTCCACAGTGTGTATAACAAACATGATATGCTGCATATACAGACAGATTTTACTTTTGTGGGTTTAGTAACACTTTTAAGTACATCAGCCATGGTTGCCTGCTGTTGAAAATGGCAGTTGCCTGTCTGTGCCACAAACCTGGAACCAGCATGTAGCAAGTTCTGAGTAAATCAGAATTCATCTCCATACAGGCTCAAGGTCCTTGAGTCAGAAAACATTGGAGCCACTACATGGCAACTCGTTGAGTAGAGTGTTCAGAAGAGAGAAATCAGGGAAGGCAACTCTATATTCCCCTGAAAATGTCCTTTAATTGTGTGCATATGAAATAATATTATACATTGGTGGTTTAATGGTGACCCCTGAATTTTGCTTCTGCTCCTTTTGCATTATGGTTGCAGGGACTTGAACATATTCCAGAAGTTCCAGATCTGGGACTCTACAATTCACAACTTGACAGTGCTGGGTGCAGCCATAGGTGGCACAGAGTCATGGCAGTTGGTTGCTTTGGGTTGCTGCATTGCACAGCTTTCGGTACTGCTACACTGAATTGCTCAGTCAGTAGTGTTCTTCTTACAGCATATCCCCAATGGAAGCTTCTATAGCAAATAAGCTTTCAAGACTGATTCTGACCTGAATATCATTGCAGTATTCACCTGGAACTAGTGAGCAGCTGCTCTTCTTTAACTCAATGACAGGCACTAAAGAGGATGAGCAAATTCTGAGCAGGTGATTACGCCAATTATCTTTCCAGATAGCACATGTGGTTATGTATTTTTTTCCCACCACGGTTCACATTTAGGGACAATAGCCTGCACTGAATTTACAGGTCGAATGTTCACAATCTCATCCCAGATAGCTTTTTGTCCTAGAAAAATGACTATGAATTTTTGCAACCTCAATTCTTTTCCACTTTTCATTTTTATATCTACTCTGCACTTTCTTTACTTTTCTATGCATTTTTTATGTAAGCCATTTTCAGTAACTGCAGGTTGATAATAGTTATTTGCGACTTCAGTTTTATACAGATATAAAGCAAAGATTTGGTATTTTACAATTCCCTGAAAATTCTACTCAGAAAAACGCAGTGGAAATTACAAGCTCTCTGATATATCAGATATTGCAAAGACCTCGCCTGTTTGTTACAGATTAGGTATTTAAAAAATATTCTAGTTATTTATTATAATCACATTCATTAAAGCGTAACTCCACTTTTGTTGAGAAAAAAACATACCCCCTTGGTTATCTATGTACATTGCAGGGATTTTAACAAACTTTATTGCAGATTCCTACCTTTTGTTATTCTGAAGAAATCACTGTTTGTTGCTCTGTGTCCCTGTGCTAAGTGAGTCTGGGACTGGTTTCATAATTATCAACCAACTGCTGCAGCTGCAGGGCTCTAATGAGGAAAACTGCTGGGTCTGCATCCCTTTAGATGTGATTTCCTATTGGGAGACATTTTTGTTGCAGGGGATGCCAAAAATCTGGCTTGTATCTTAGTGCAGACTTCTGGGAAAATCAGTAAGCCAATCACATAAGCAGGAAATGATGTTTCTGGGGGGGTGTTCTGTACACATTACACAGTCTGCGAAACTAGTTGAGATGCTATCCGTGATTAACTATCCCACTGTGATCTTCCCTGCTTGGGGAATATTATTATGTGTACAGAACACCTCCAGGTAGCATTGCATTTTACAGAAAATTACAAAAAGGAAAAGGAAAGGCAATATTTAATAACTTTCAATTATAATATTACTTGTGTTGCATTAGTGTATGCTATTATTATTTTTTTATTTGCTGTTTTTTTTTTCCCATAAAAGTGGAGTTACCCTTTAAAGCTGAACTGCAGGTAGATTTTAAAACACAAACCAATGCAGCTCTACATTAAATGCCATTAAATGTATTTCTTTAAATACAAACAGTGTATGTATCTGAATCTGAGCTGGTATCAGGCTCTTGCAGTTTCTGTACAGCAGAGCTCTGTCTGATTGAGAGAGAAGCTACACAAAGGGGTTGATTTACTGAGTCTGAAGAGTGCAAAATCTGGTGCAGGTCTGCATAGAAACCAATTAGCTTCCAGTTTTTTTTTTTAGTCAAAGCTTAAAGGGGTTGTAAAGGTTTTTTTTTTTTAAATAACAAACATGTTATACTTACCTTCAATGTGCAGCTGGTTTTGCACAGAGTGGCCCCGAAACTGGTCTTCTGGGGTCCCTCGGCGGCTGTTTCAGCTCCTCCCCGCAAGGACTCACCACCTTAATGCGAGCTCCCTCGCATGGTGGTTAGTTCTTGCGGGCGTGCTCTCGTGATACAGCCGGCGGCTGTAGTCGCTCACTGTATCACTCGGCCCGCCCCCCGGCGCTCCGCGTCATTGGATGTGATTGACAGCAGCGCGAGCCAATGGCTGCGCTGCTTTCAATCCATCCACTGTAGCCAATCAGCGGCCAGGCTGAGCGGCGAAGAGGATGTCGGGAGCGAGCGCGGGACTTTCGAGGGGTCAGTTAAGTAAAACGGGGGGGCTGGGGGCGGCGGTATTGTCAGAAGTTTTTTCACCATAATGCATGGAATGCATTAAGGTGAAAAAATGTTTACCTTTACAACCCCTTTAACTAAACAAGCTGAAGAAGAAAAATATGGGTAGCCTCTACAATTAATAATAATGAGTAAACAAAGTGGAGAGACAAGGGTTGTTCCATAATCCAAAGATTTAGAAATAAGAAGGGATGGGAGCCTGGTCCCCAGCCAGGTCTCACCAAGAAGAAAAAGGGGGCTAATGGACTATCTTGGACTATCTTGGTACAGTGCAGTAAGGATAGATTCAAATGCTTGATTGATATATTGCTCTAATTATTGTTTTTCTCCTGTATGTGATTAATTACATTGTCATTGATCATGTGCTAATCAAATTACAGATATCTTCCTGATGAAGCGGCTCAGTCTGCGAAACTAGTTGAGATGCTATCCGTGATCAACTATCCCACTGTGATCTTCCCTGCTTGGGGAGTACTATTTTGGGGATAATCTGCAACTGATTTTTCTGTTCTATGTTATGTATTAATAAACTGTTGCACCACTTTAAACAATTGCTCATATATTTGAATCTATCCTTACTGTACTGTACCAAGGTAGTCCATTTGCCCCCTTTTACGTCTTGGTGAGACCTGGCTGGGGACCAGGCTCCCAACCCCCTTATAAGCTGAAGAAGAAGCTGATTGGCTAATACCATGTACAGCTGCACCAGTTTTTGTAAATCATCCTCAATGAACCAATCTATTTATGTGCTGACCAGGGGGAGAAATGATCTAATCAGTCAGATGCTCATCCTTGCTTTGTCCACTTACAGGGAGGGACCTGTGAATGTTACCTAAAGCAGGGGTCCACCTATCTATCGTTTTTTTTTTTTTGAGTTCATTCACAAACTTTTCTTCTCAGCATTACATACTCACATATTGTGTGTAATATGTCCGCCTGTGTCAGATTTCGTCGGAAAGAATAACTTATATTATTCACTGCAGGCGGTTTCCATCTTCATTGTGGGCATTTGAAGCCCACAAGCATTTATTTCCTGGATGTGGTGAATGCTGTGCTCCCAGCATTCACCGCTCGTTCTCGCACATGCTCAGTGGCATCCTGGGAAGCCTGAGACTAGCTCCCAGGAGTCTGGGAGAGGCTAGAAACACGCCTACTCCCACGGGAGGAGAACCAGGAAGTGCAAAGAAGAATAGAAAAATAAAAGGTAATTACGGCGATTTAAATTTTTTTAAACGGCATGTCAGCATCTAGGCAAGGAAGAGAATACATACAGATATTGTTCGAAATTTGGGTGGAACCCCGCTTTAACCATATCAGATAAAAATCAGGTCCCCTCCCCTGCCAGACAAAGGAGTGTTGTGTGGCAGAACTGTGTCAAGCTTGGAAGTAGATGGTCAGAAATACAAATCATTTGGCATGTAAAGCAGCTCTTATATACTGTATAGGCTTCATCTGTTTGTTTAGCTGTTTGCTTGAAATGTAGCTTTAAATACCACTAAAAGGAATAGCACCCATCTCTATACTCTTATCTAGGAATTTGCAGAGCGATTTTGCCAATAATTATATAGCTGTGAAATTACCGATTTTGCCTTTCTCAAAATATTTTAGAAATTTCACCATGTGCATATGGACTGTTTAGGAGAACTTTTCTTGAAAAAAAGCACAAGGCTTTGTTATCTAAAATAAGCCACCTATTCACCATGCCAGCACTGGCACTGTAATAGCATGACATTCTGATAAACAAAATCATTCCAGTGTATTTATTTCTAGGGGCACTTCATGTGCACCCTGATATACTGTTGTAGTCCTGAAGACTGGAGTGGTCTAATATACAAATTTCAAGTTTGCATGGAGTTTCAAGCCTCTGTCTGCCCATCTAGCCCCTCCAAACCTCCCTACTGGAGAACATGTTGGGTGGCCTTTAGCGTCTAAAGGGATTTGCAGGACTTGAGAAGATGCAAGATTTGCATAATGTTCTGTGAATTTTGTGGCTCAAAAAAAAAAACTGTACTAAGGTACAAGCAGTAACTTAAGCTTGCTTAAATTTCATTTATGGTGCCAAGTTCGCTATACAGTATTTATCTACCGACATTTACTTTTCTTTAATATACAATACACTTCTCATTTCAGAGCATGTAATGACTAGGGACAAGCCCCTCCCCCCTGTAAGTCCCCTTGCCCCCAATGTTGAGTGGTTTAAATACTCAAAAGCGATGTGGGGATTATAAAGATGTGTAACAGTAAATACAAACACCACACATAAAAAAAGGCCTTTACTGGAATAAAAAAAAATAAAAAGAAAGTCCCCCAATGCAAACCCAACTTCAACCACATCATCCAAAAATGTAGATCTGCAACAATCATGATGACCCACTGCCTGATTAAGTTGACCCACTGACATAATGAACTGCTGTGTCTGGTGATGTCCACCTGCCACTACCCATGTCATAAATGACAGATCTGTGACCTGCTTCTGTATATAAAAAAACAGAGATTTTGGGTGATGTCATTAATTATATCCTCATGGCATTGCCCAGCTACCCATGTCCTTTTTTTAAAAAAGAAGTTGCAAATTAACCTTGAAAAAGGCCGGAAAAAGATAACAAGATTTGGCTCCCATCAAAAGGGTTCAATGCTGTGTTCGGTGTTTACTACATTCCAGCTTGGTTTTTGTTGAACGTTGAAATAACCCAATGACTAACATGGTAACATTCTGAAAGATATCAATAACCCCATCCTCCCTGCCTCGGTGTCCCTTTAAACAGTTTGGAACACATGGAAGGGGAAGGATCGGATATCATGTGACCCATTGACTGCCGATCTTCAGCCTGGACCAAGAGCTGTCTTCCACAATTTGGTCTTTGTGCACAGTGAGCGCACTCCCAGCACATAAACATTGATCACTTAGCAATAAGGTAACTCAGAAGTTATGGCTTTGGACCAATAAAGGGCTGGGGCATGAGGGAAATTTGACCCCTGAGCCAGTACTAATAAGATATATTGGACTACTGGCCCTTAGTAGAGATACTTCACCATTAAGGAATTGATTAGAGTAGAACCTGCAGTCAGCAAAACATACTGGGCTACCTGCTTCCAGCATATTCATTCTTTCTGGCTTGGGGATGTAACGTGTGACCAAGTTCCAAGAGACACAAATTAATTTGATGATGTGAAAAGGTGTGTCAATAAATTGTGTCCTTTAGGAACACCCATCCTCCATCATGGACACTAATTAATTAAATGCCATTGCAGACTTTATGTTGTCCACAGAAATGTATTCCTACCATGAAAGAGCTAATTGGCTTAGATTGCCCTCCAGGCAAAAGGTTCTCAGTACTCTTCTGAACTCCTGTTTGACATTCTGCAAAACTATACACTTTTTATAACATAGATTGGTGTTTTCCTTTAAATTTTACATTGTGTGTATACTTTTAATCTTCCATGTCTTAACATCAACCAAACTTTTTATCATTATTGCTTGTTGTTCTAAATGTTGATTCTTTCACTTTGCATTTAAAACTCTTGTTATTCTCTCCCAAGGCCATGACCTTCCATTTGGCACCGCTGAATTCTCTTCCATTTATTCTTCTTAATGAATGTAGGCTGTTTAAATCTTCCTGTATAATGTATCTGCCACCTTCACGATTTGCCAAACTACCTAATTGGATGTCATTTGTAAATTTTATTAATACGCTCTTTGCCATATGCCAGGATTTTTACAGAACCGCATGGCATGTGACCATTTACATTAGAACATTTGCACAAATACTCATTTGTGGAAAAAAATCTCATTTAGAATATTGGTGTCTTTCAATCCATTTTTTAATTTCAGCCAATAATTTATCGCACTCTATCTTGGGATTTGCTAGGCTCTCGACAGACCAGATCAACGGCTTTCAATTCCGCCAGAGATAAGTTATCTTGCCATGGAAGATAACAGATTAATTTTGACATGAACTCCCTTTAGCTAAACTTGCAGCATGTCATCTTAAGAGCTTTTTTCTCTCTTTGTCCTTAATTAATTTGCCCTTTAACATTTGTTCAAGGATTTTGCATGGTGCTGGGGTCACACTAAATGAGGAAAAAAGTTGCCTGGAATTTTGCTTTGTTGAATATATTATCCAAGTGTTAATTGTCCATCAGTTGTCTGCAATGGCTCTTAAGGTTCTAGATCATTCCAATGTCATGCCAATTAGTAGTGATATTCCTTTACACCAAAGCACATGTTGTGAGGGTCCACTTTTCAAAAGACCTAAGAGTAATTGGGGTTTATTTACTAAAGGAGTAGTGGCTTTCCACTTAGTAGAGTGTGAGTTCACTTTAAATGTGTATTTTCCCTTTGCAAAGTGAATTTTAGTGAATGTTAATGGGTAAGCTATACTCCCTTTGAATGCCCAATCATATGCTAGCAAAATCCTGCTTTTTAATTTCCTGTACATAGCATTGGGTATTCAAGGTAAATTGGGTATTCAAGGTGAACCCGTGGTTACCTTGAATACCCAATACTATGCACAGGAAATTAAAAAACAGAATTTTGCTACCACATGGTTGGACATTCAAAGTGAACACTTCTTATCCATTGACACTGATAGGGCGTGCACACGGTCGGACTTTGTTCGGACATTCCGACAACAAAATCCTAGGATTTTTTCCGACGGATGTTGGCTCAAACTTGTCTTGCATACACACGGTCACACAAAGTTGTCGGAAAATCTGATCGTTCTGAACGCGGTGACGTAAAACACGTACGTCGGGACTATAAATGGTTTAAATCCAGAAAAGCAAGATAAGCAGAGAGGGGTCCCACCGCTCAGGTAGGCGCAGACCAGGGGAGATGAACGCCAGTGTAGTATTATCCTTCAAAAGGGAAGAGTCCCAGGTGCTGGCTGATGCAAGATGAGGCAGACAAATCGAGGAAAGCTGGAAGCCGCACACCGGTATAGTGATGAATGCTTTATTTAAAAAGCTGGATCATGAAGACACACAAAACCTGACAGCAGAAGCGTACAAAAGCTGCTTTTGTACGCTTCTGCTGTCAAGTTTTGTGTGTCTTCATGATCCAGCTTTTTAAATAAAGCATTCATCACTATACCGGTGTGAGGCTTCCAGCTTTCCTCGATTTGTCTGGGACTATAAATGGGGCAGTGGCCAATAGCTTCCATCTCTTTATTTATTCTGAGCATGCGTGGCACTTTGTCCGTCGGATTTGTGTACACACGATCGGAATTTCCGACAGCGGATTTTGTTGTCGGAAAATTTTATCTCCTGCTCTCCAACTTTGTGTGTCGGAAAATCCGATGGAAAATGTCCGATGGAGCCCACACACGGTCGGAATTTCCGACAACACGCTCCGATCGGACATTTTCCATCGGAAAATCCGACCGTGTGTACGGGCCATAAGTCTAAAGTGACCTTATACTGCTAAGTTAATAACCTGTATCAACCCCATTGTCTTTTCCTCCTTTCCTTTACTGGGCATTCTGCAAGAGAGAGCAACCCTAAAGACTGCTAAAGTCCACTGCCACAATAGACTGATATATTACAAGAGACTGTTGCCACACGATATTGCCATGCTACCAGAAACCGACATGTGACAATAGACTGCTACCAACAGTGACTGTTAGAAGGTTACCAGACACTTATGCTACTACAAAATACGTTACCAGAGTGTGTCTAGTTATCAAAGATTGTCATGATACATAACATTGCTAGACTGATGTAACTAGAAACTCAGGTAGATAATGGTTTTAGGTGATATGTGGACTGCTTTGGTAAATTAAGGAACTGCCACAGAAACATCTAAATCTGAAGATTGAAGACCCACAATAAGCTTGTAGAGTGCAAAATGTGGTTTTATACAGTCAAGGGATGACTAATCTAAACCAGCTGCTGAACATTACCAAGTTTTTCTAATACTAAGTTTAAATTACATTTTGAGTTCATCCCAGCTGATTAATTCCATATTATATAAAGCCCTGATGAAGTGGGCAATTTGTGGCCCCTGAAACACATTGACTGTTGCAGCCATAATAACTTGTATATTTGGAAAAAAACCATATTTGAACGTTAATACTTTGGTGTGGTGCTTTGATCTTTATTTTCAAGTAATGTTACACAATATTGCCATGGCAAAAAAAACTGGCATACTGAAATAGAGATCTACCCCAAACTAGCTCATCCATGTGTTTATGGACCTTGCTTTGTGCACTGGTGCGCAGTCATGTTGGAACAAGAACGGGCCATCCCCAAACTGTTCCCACAAAGTTGGGAGCATAAAAATTGTCCAAAATGTCTTGGTATGCTGACACCTTAAAAGTTCCCTTTACTGGAACTAAGGGGCCAAGCCCACACCCTGAAAAACAACCGCACACCATAATCCCTCCTCCGCAAAATGATTTGGACTAGTGCACAAAGCAAGGGCCATAAAGACATGAATGAGTGAGTTTGGGGTGGCGGAACTTGACTGGCCTGCACAGAGTCCTGACCTCAACCGATAGAACATCTTTGGGTTGAATTAAAGTGGAGACTGCGAACCAGGACTTCTCATCCAACATCTGTGCTTGACCTCACAAATGCACTTTTGGAAGAATAGTCAAACATTCCCAAAGACACGCTCCTAAAACTTGTGGACAACCTTCCCAGAAGAGTTGAAGCTGTTATATTTGCAAAGGGTGGGTCAACTCAATATTGAACCCTACGGATTAAGACTGGGATGCTATTAATGTTCATGTGTGTATAAAGGCATGCGTCCCAATACTTTTGGTAATATAGTATACACACACACATGTACAGCTTGTATAACAGTGTACATTTGCTGTCCTCTCAAAATAATTCAACACACAGCCATTAATGTCTAAACCGGTGACAACAAATGTTAGTACACCTCTAAGTGAAAATGTCCAAATTGGGCCGAATTAGCCATTTTCCCTCCCTAGTGTCATGTGACTTGTTAGTGTTACAAGGTTTCAGGTGTAAATGGGGAGCAGGTGTGTTAAATTTGATGTTATCACTCTCACTCTCTCATACTGGTCACTTGAAGTTCAACATGGCACCTCATGGCAAAGAACTCTCTGAGAATCTGAAAAAAAGAATTGTTACTCTACATAAAGATGGCCTAGACTATAAGAAGATTGCCAAGGCCCTGAAACTGAGCTGCAGCACAATGGTCAAGACTATATAGCAGTTTGTCAGGACAGGTTCCACTCAGAACAGGCCTCGCCATGGTTGACCAAAGAAGTTGAGTGCATGTGCTCAGCATCATATCCAGAGGTTCTCTTTGGGAAAAAGACGTATGAGTGCTGCCAGCATTGCTGCAGTGGTTGAAGGGGTGGGGGGTCAGCCTGTCAGTGCTCAGACCATATGCCGCACACTGCATAAAATTGATCTGCATGGCTGTCGTCCCAGAAGGAAGCCTCTTCTAAAGATGATGCACAAGAAAGCCTGCAAACAGTTTGCTGAAGACAAGCAGACTAAGGACATGGATTACTGAAACCAAGTCCTTTGGTCTGATGAGACCAAGATAAACTTATTTGGTTCGGATGGTGTCAAGTGTGTGTGGCGGCAACCAGATGAGGAGTTCAAAGACAAGTATGTCTTGCCTACAGTCAAGCATGGTGGTGGGAGTATTATCATCTGGGGCTGCATGAGTGCTGTCGGCACTGGAGAGCTACAGTTCATTAAGGGAACCATGAATGCCAACATGTACTGTGACATACTGAAGCAGAGCATGATCCCCTCCCTTCGGAGACTGGGCCACAGGGTAGAATTCCAACATGATAACAACCCCAAACACACCTCTGAGACGACCACTGCCTTGCTAAAGAAGCTGAGGGTAAAGGTGATGGACTGACCAAACATGTCTCTAGACCTAAACCCTATAGAGCATCTGTGGTGCATCCTCAAATGGAAGGTGGAGAAGCGCAATGTCTCTAACATCCACCAGCTCTGCGATGAGGAGTGGAAGAGGACACCAGTGGCAACCTGTGAAGATCTGGTGAACTCCATGCCAAAATGGGTTAAGGTAGTGTTGAAAAATAATGGTGGCCACACAAAATTTTGACACTTTGGGCCCAATTTGGACATTTTCACTCACTTTTGTACTCACTTTTGTTGTCAGCAGTTTAGACATTAATGGCTGTGTGTTGAGTTATTTTGAGGGAATAGCAAATTTACACTGTTATACAAGCTATACACTCACTATTTTACATTGTAGCAAAGTGTAATTTCTTCAGTGTTGTAACATGAAAAGATATAATAAAATATTTACAAAAATGTGAGGGGTGTACTCACTTTTGTGAGATACTGTTGTAGCACCCCCTACCAATAGGTAGGTGCTAATAAGGTAATTTTACTATGTTTATACAGCACAGGCAAATGAAGGCAGGCCTATGCTGCAAGCTAGGCCTGTCCTTTCTGATCTGGGGGCTGGGAGTGGTCAGAGTAGCTGTGGGCGTTACTACCTGCACTTCAGTTCTGAGGAGCCTCCCCTGTTTCTGAGGAAAATGTTCTAGAAAAGGGGCTGAGCCTGGAACTGGAGTGGCAGGCAGCTTGTGTGTGAGCCCTGACCAATCCCCATCGAGATTGGCAGAGGTGAGCTGAGGTGATTCTCCACAGGGGACAGAGTCGGCTGGGTGAAGTGAGGAATGGCATGTTAGTTAGTCGCAGGAGGCCATCCCCATCTGGGGGGGGTGTGCCAATCGCAGGAGAGGCCCGGGAAGAGCTGTGAAAGGAACATTGCTTCTATACGGTTATTGGCAATGTCTCTGCCACCACACGGTTGGATGGCAGGGAACTCCTGGAGCAGAAGGGCAGGTGAAACTGGTGGTACGCATGGTCCAGTGAAAGTTCCTCATCAAGGACTCAGGGCTGTTGGAAGTTCGGTGAGTGTTACCACAGTGGGGCTGGAGGTGCCAAGGGGCTGGAAGTGCCAAGTCTGTGAAGGGAACTCTGCTTGTACATGGTCACTAGTGGAGTCTTCATCAATACACACAGTAGATGATGGGGAATCCTGGATCAGAAAAGAGACTTTGCAGATCTGTGTCAAGTCGATGCTATCTGCGGGCACATGATTTGCAAGTTGGGATGGCTATGAACAGTAGTCCATATTTCTTAGAAGATATGCTTTTAACCCACTGGGCCTCCAGGGAGAGGTTCTGCAGGCCTCTGGCCTAGTGGCAGCGAGCAACAAGAGCCATAGGAGGGAAGCTTATTCATAGTGGGCCCCTACTATTCAATAGAAGAGGATGTGTCATATTTCAATACAGTAACTAAGTTTGTGCAGGAGGAACCAAGTGTACAGGAGGAAACAAGTTATGGGCAGAAGGTAAAGAGATCTAAGAACATTGCTTTTACACGGTCATTAGTGATGTCTCTGCCACCACACGGTCTGATGGTAAGGGAACTCTTATGCCCTGTACACACGATAGGATTTTCCGACAACAAATGTTGGATGTGACCTTGTTGTCGGAAAATCCGACTGTGTGTATGCTCCATAGAACATTTGTTGTTGGAACATTTTCTCAAATGTTTGAGAGCAGGTTCTCAAATTTTCTGACAACAAAACTTGTTGTCGGAAATTCCGATCGTGTGTACACAATTCTGATGCACAAAAGTCCACACATGCTTGGAATCAAGCAGAAGAGCCGCACTGGCTATTGAACTTATTTTTCTCAAGTCGTCGTACATGTTGTACGTTACCGCGTTCTTGACGTTCGGAATTTCCGACAACATTTGTGTGACCATGTGTATGCAAGACAAGTTTGAGCCAACATCCTTTGGAAAAAAATCCACGGTTTTGTTGTCAGAAAATTTTATCGTGTGTACGGGGCATTGGATGGAATAGTTTGCGGGACTTGAGCCGCAGGAGGAGCAATAGTCTGCATGGAGATGCAGGAGGAAACTAATACTAAATCCTATATGCACATTATATCTTCTGGCTCTGACTTTATTCAAAGTGTCTTCAAATCCTTAAATATGATGCATCCCACATTCCTATCCCTATCCAAGTTGTACCCCCCAATAAAACAACAAAAACAAAGCTTGCAAAAGACTGGTCATTGTCTCTGTATCTGGCAGTGGGGTGATTTGGGGGATTGTTTGTTACTAGCTGCAACACCATGTACACACAGTATGTATCTTTAAATTGCAGTTGTAATTAGATAATTAGATGTTGTACACCAAATCCAAATTTGTTATTGCTTTAAGTGGCATGTGAGACTGACCTGTTCTGTCCTTTCTGATCTCCTCACTCCTAGAATAATTGACACGTTCTGTAGCCAAAGAAGACCCTATCCAGTTATTTACTATAGACTTGTGTAGAATCACATAAAATGTAACCATGTATGGTTGCCATGACAACCTTAAGCCGCTTATCCACCACTACACAGAAGAAATATAAACAAAATTATTCCCCGGTGAGTTATTGCAGAACATCCCTTTATATAGAAATGATAGAAAGCACTGTTTGCATTTAAATTGGTAACACAATGTAATACTGAAGGAATGTCAGAAAAACAGAAGCCCTTTGGGTGAGAAGGGCACTAGGGTGATGTACAACAGTGTAGAGAATAGCAAAAACGTTGCATCATTATTGTTACATTGTAAAAAACATACATAGACTGTAAACACAAATGAGTGTCGTTAGAACTTACATTGTATCACACATGCCAAAGAGAGCAATAATGACGTATGATAGAGTACTATAGCAAATGCATTAATATCCCCCCTCCCCACTACTTCTCTAATCTCCATCTAAAAGGTAATTCCTGTAATGACATTGAATATTAGTTGCTTTTATAACATTTTGATGGAGATTTGTGATCTATTTATACCCACATAGTATTAGGGATGAGCCCGATGTATTAGGGATGAACATCGGGTGTTCGCCTGTTCCCCAAACAGCGAACAATATGCAGTGTTCACGGCAAATTCAAAAGCTGCTGGAACACCGTTAAAGTCTATGGGATACTAACATGAAAAATTAAAAGTGCTCATTTTAAAGGCTTACAGTATATGCAAGTTATTGTCATAAAAAGTGTTTGGGGACCTGGGTCCTGCCGTAGGGGACATGTGTCAATGCAAAACTTTTTTTTTTTAAACGGACGTTTTTTCAGGAGCAGTGATTTTAATAATGCTTAAAGTGAATCAATAAAAATGAAATATTCCTTTAAATATTGTGCCTGGGGGGTGTCTATAGTATGCCTGTAAAGTGGCGCATCTTTCCCGTGTTTAGAACAGTACCGCAGCAAAATTACATTTTTAAAGGAAAAATTGTCATTTAAAACTGATCGCGGCTGTAATGAATTGTCGGGTCTCGGCAATATGGATAAAACTCATTGAAAAAAAGAGCATGGGATCCCCCATGTCTGGTATGAATATTAAGAGGAACCCCGAACCAAAATTTTAAAAAAATTGCGTGGGGGTCCCCTAAAATCCATACCAGTCCCTTTGGGTCTGATATGGAAATTAAGGGGAACCCTGCACCAATTTTTTTTTTTTAAATGGCGTAGGGGTCCCCCCCAAAATCCATACCAGACCCTTATCCGAGCATGCAACCTGGCAAGCCACAAGAAAAGAGGGGGGACGCCCCCCTCCTGAACCGTACCAGGCCACATTCCCACAACATGCAGAAGGTGCTTTGGGGTAGCCCCTCAAAGCACCTTGTCTCCATGTTGATGGGGACAAGGGCCTCATCCCCACAACCCTTGCCCGGTGGTTGTGGGGGTATGTGGGCGGGGGGCTTATCAGAATCTGAAAGACCCCTTTAACAAGGGGACCCCCAGATCCCGGCCTCCCCCCTGTGTGAAATGGTATCAGGGTACAAGTACCCCTACAATTTCACAAAAAAAGTGTCAAAATGGTAAAAAAGACAAGACACAGCTTGGGACAAGTCCTTTATTAAAAAATAAAAAAATAAAAATGTCCCACAATGTCCATTCATCTTCTTCTATCACGCTGCCCAACGGACCGAAAAAAAAAGGCGCGACCGAACCGCCTCCATGGGAGGCTCCCGGCGAGTCTTTTCTGTGACAGCTCTTATATAACTGAGGGTGGGGTCACCTGGTGACATAACCAGGTGACCCCGCCCCCTCTGATGCCACAGGGACTTCAAGGGCCTGCCTGATTGGATAATTTAGGTAGGTCCCAATATTATATTGTTATGGTAAATTTAATCTGATTGTACAAAGATTGTATGGTATGATTGTAACATGTTTGGTGAATATAAAATGAGAGCGATGAAGCATAGGCACCTTGTAGTGCCCGCAAGCACCTTATTTTAGCTGGCCAAACACCGTATAATCTTATTATACAATCGCTGTACGCTGTTCTTTAGGGCTACCAATAGTGTGTGTGATAGGATGACCTACCTTAACCACTTGCCTACTGGGCACTTTTACCCCCTTTCTGCCGAGGCCAATTTTTTTAAGCTTTCAGTGCTGTCGCTCTTTGAATGACAATTGCGCAATCATTCAACACTGTACCCATCAAAATTTTTGTATCATTTCTTTTTCGCACAAATAGAGCTTTATTTTGGTAGTATTTAACCACCACTGGGTCTTTTTTTTTTAATTTTCACTAAATAAACAAATAAAGAACGAAAATTTTAAAACTAAAACAAAGTTGTCATAGTCTGTTATAAACAAACAGGTAATTTTTGTCTTTCACTGATGGGCACTAATAGGCTGTGCAGATGGGCATTGAAAGGCTGCACTGATGGGCACTAAAAGGCTGCACTGATGGACACTGAGGAGGTGATATTGATGGGCTCTGATGAGGCGGCACTGATGAGGCTGTACTGATAGGTGTCACTGATGGGCATTGATAGGCAGCACTGGTGGGCACTGATAGGCGGCACTAATGGGCCCTGATAGGTGGCACTGATAGGCACTGATAGGCAACACTAATGGGCTCCGGTAGGCAGTGCTGATAGGTGACACTGATGAGGAGGCACTGATATGCACTGATAAGCAGCACTGGTGGGCACTGATTGGCAGCACTAGTGATCACTGTTGGCCTGCACTGATAATCAGGACAGTGAAAATGAGTGCCCTTATTATCAGTGTACATGTCCCTTTTACACAAGTCGGTTATCATCTTTCTTCTCCTCTCCTCACGCTATTCGTGTGAGGAAAGGAGCGCCGATAACGGGCTTCTATTTACCTCTGTGATCAACTGTGATTGGACACAGTTGATCATGTGGTAAAGAGCCACTGATTGGCTCTTTACCTCAATCTATGATGTTTAGTGTTCTCCGGACAATGTGATCACAGAGTATGCTGCTGGCACCCCACAGCATTTATATAAAGAATATTATGCAATCAGATGTAAACATGTATGGCCAACTTAAGTAAGGTCTGATTCACTGTAATACTTCCTCTTTGCAATATTATACATTTGTATTAACTGTGCATTACATTGGAAATTCCTTTAGTATATGATAATCAAACATATAAAAACAATTTATAAATCATCAACACGTAACAATTTAACGACACAGTTTGTTTAAATAATACATTTAGCATCCAACTTTGAAACATTCTTATGAAACTCCTAGATCTTCGTCCATGCTTCTACTGAAAAATAAACTACTTAAAAAATTCAACTTCGGCTGATCAGTTTATGAAGTTTGAAATACGACCAAATGCTAAACGGGCAAAGTTTATTACATTGTGTTTATGTCTACAGCAGATGGGTTATAAATATCTGAGTCAAAATCTTACGATGCTACTTTGTGATCATACATCTGTGGAAACCACGATGACAAAATTCCTACCTCTGCTGCTGGATATTTTTACGAGCTTCTCTGTAAATAAGGGGAAGTCGTTTTAGTTGAATTTAAAATGTTCTCATTTAATTTGGTTTCTAGTCAGCAGGCACATGTAAACCACATAAACTACACATGAATTGTGAGAGGAATTATGGCCCATATTAAAGAGATATCATTTTGCAAGTCAGACAGCTCTGAGCAACATGTATCAACTGCGAATAATGTATATTTTGTACTGTTACAACTAAAGTACATTAGAATATGGAGGAGCGAGGAACTAACTTCTTCCCTGTGTATAAGAGATAAAACCATGAAACAATAATAATGAATGGATTTATGGGAAAATATGTTGTTTTATGCTTATACAGCAGAATATCCATCAGCTTAGCCTAACCATTCAACAACAAGATTACATTTGGCCTCCATAGGCCAGTTGTTGCTCTGTAAAAAGTATAAGAGGCCAGCGTGTAGTGTCTAATAAAGTTCAAAGTACATTAGAAAGTATTTTTTTCTGCTTTCAGTGTTGTTTGGTAAGGACTGAACCCCTTGAGTTAGTGCACAACACATACCAGGAGCTCCCGGTCCATTAAGGGCGCAGGGGCACCGCCCCTCCACAGGGTGCCGGACTCAAACGTTTGTATGAGCTTTTTTTTGTAAGCCACATAATTAGAGCCGAAGGCCCTCCCCCTCACCGGTGGTCATTGATTTGCATGTCCTGATACATTATGATCTGCTTCTAAGGTATCACTGACTCAACTGTCGTCTCCAGGATAGGCTCAGTGCGGACGGACCTGGGGGGAGTTTGTTTGCCGCCCCTTCAAAATCTTTTAGCACCAGCAGCCACTTCTACATACACTGGTAGGTTGTGAAAGGTAACATAAAATATATACTTTGCTATGAATAACAAGCTATGCATAATGTAAAAAGCAAAAAAAAAAAAATAAAGCTCCTGACTATACTTTATGTAGTTTCTGTTTTTGAGATTGTATTGATAGAGTTATTCCAATAGACTTTCTTGCTACAAGAACCCATGTGACCATATTTAGAGTGGACGATTTTGCCGAGCGGGATTTTTCTGTGAAATTACTAATTTTCCATTTGTTCTAAAAAAGGCGATATTAGCCGTAATATCACTTGTGGCACTGCAAGGTGAAATTAGCATTAAAAAGTTGCCATCAAAAGCTAATATCTTCACCATCCTTGCCTTGAGGTCTCCTACACTTAAAAAAGATGCCTAGGCTCATAGGAAGATATTTTGCTTCTGATTATTTTAGTTATGTAGCTGTTAAAAAGGGCTAAAGGCTTCAATACTTTCTGAGACATCAACCTAATACAAATACATTCAACCAGATAGTATTTTTGGGAGTAGGTCAGCAGTGACATATTTCTCTCAGCACAGGTTCTCTTTAAGGTTAAGTGGAGGATTGAGTAAGTGTTTGGGTCATATTAAAGGTTAACAACTATGTTGAAGTGTTAAGTTAAAGGTTAAAGTGTTATTAAACCCTATAAACCAAAAATCATATAGTGCTGCACATCTCAGCACTAAACCTTTTATCATTTTTTTAGGTTGCTTTCAGTTCTTTCTCTCCAAATGCCCCTTTCGCTGCTTACTGTTTTCAGGTGGCCCTTACAAGGTTCCACAAAGCACTCTCAGCAGGCAAAACAGAGGACCCTCCTGGTGTCAATACATACACATAACCGTGATCACCAACCACTTCACTGTTCTCGCTTCCTCTAATGCCCTGTACACACGGTGGGATTTTCTGACAGAAAATGTTCGATGGGAGCTTGTTGTTTGAAATTCTGACCGTGTGTAGGCTCCATCGGACATTTTCCATTGGAATTTCCGTCACACAAAATTTGAGATCTGGATCTCAAATTTTCCGACAACAAAATCCGTTGTCAGAAATTCCGATCGTGTGTACACAATTCCGACGCACAAAGTTCCACACATGCTCGGAATCAAGCAGAAGAGCCGCACTGGCTATTGAACTTAATTTTTCTCGGCTCGTCGTACCTGTTGTACGTCACCGCGTTCTTGACGTTCGGAATTTCCGACAAGATTTGTGTGCTGTGTGTAAGCAAGACGAGTTTGAGCCAACATCCTTCGGAAAAAATCCACGGATTTTGTTGTTGGAATATCCGATCGTGTGTACCCGGCATAAGTGTGTGTTTTACTGCCTGCAGTGCCCCTGGTTCTTTGTGCATGTGAAGGGCATAGGGTCCATGCTCCCCTAAATGAAAGTTCAGAGAAGCATTGCTGTGTGACCTGGATCCAGCAGCAGTGAAAGCAAACCATGTAAGTGCTTGATGTTTGAACACAATTATGTAATGGTGAGTTTTTTAATTGCTTGTGTAGGTTGCATATACTAAAAAACAGTAGCGTATATAACTACTTTAAAGTGAACCTGTATTGGGTAGAGAAAAAATGCCTTGCGCTGGATAAACACCATCCAGATCAACGTGGAGTATGCACAATGCTTCTGTTATTTGCTCCCACAGAACAGCAAGGGAGTAAAGGTATGATAAATATGAGCAACTAGGGGATGTCAGTTAAGTGAACCTGTTGCTTTGCAATACATGGTAATATAGTGGCTTATTTAAACTGGAACTAAACATAATGGGGTTCTCCAGGGCTTTTCCTAAAGTAGGTAAGTATGAGCAGCATATTTGCACACTATGGCAGACTAACCTCACACAATGCCCTCCTGCAGTGATGCAATACCTGTGCTTTCTCTCTGTTGTTCTGCTGCCATCTTCTACCAGTCTTCTACCTGATCTGGAGTCTTTAGACTACCCTATTGGCTGACCAGGAATAACATAACCTCTATGCTTCAGCTAGGCCCTCTAATGGCCCTCCAAAATCATACAGTGAGTTGTGCATGTGCAGCTGTCAACATATAATTAAGATAAAATGATAGCACACAGGTAGAGAGTTTTTTTTTGTATGGCAGAGAAGCTATACAAAGTACCTTTTGCCATAAAAGCCTACCTAAAAAAAGTAGAACTTTAAATGTTGTGGGGCTAAATATTAATTCTTTCAAATAGATTAAAGTGTTACTAAACCCAGGACCCCGCATTCACTATATCTGGTCTCCCTCAGTATGTAGAACATGGAAATGCAAGTATTTTAATAAATATAAACTGCTAAATACCTTTTCTCGTAAGCAGTATGTAGCAGTTTTGGGACTTCTATCGGTGTCTGCTTAAAGCTTGGATGAGGAGTTTTCATTCTCCTCTGACTGTCCAATGAGGCTGCAGGACCCCTGACCCTCTGTCTGGACTGTGCTGATTGGCCCTGTGCTGATCACATGCACTCTCCCAAGAAAAATAAACTCTCTAGCAATACACACCAAACTACGCATGGACTCCAAAAGCTCTGTCTTATTAGGAGATAGATAGACTCCACTAGGCAGGAGTTTGCTTCCAATGCGAAAATGAGCATTGAGGCATAAGTCCAGACTTAGAAGTGAGCCACAATGAACACAGTTAACCCTCTAGCAACCCATGGCTGACTAACTGTACTGTAATAATAGGTACTACAAACACTACCAACACGAACTCCCAGGTGTGCAGCATTTAGGAACCAGTGCTGCAGCACCTGCACCGACACCCACCAACCCAGCAATACCGGTCACCAGTGGCGACTGCCACCCCCCAGAGCCACCCCCCCCTTTCACTCGCACCCAACTCCACCCCCCCTCCTCCCATTGGTCGGTCGGTCAGGTCAATCGCAACCCCCCCATCGATTGGTTGGTCGGTTGATCGGTCAGTCGGCCCCCGCACTTACCCCATCAAACGGGCAGCTCTTTCCTCCGGGAAGCTGCATCTCAAGCGTCTCTTACACTCGGCCGTGCAGCTCCTCCTAGGCAGCTAAAAGGATTGCCTGTACTTTCAGCAAATTGGGTGACGGGTCTCAGGACCCGCTTCCTGATTGGCCAGGAAGAGAATCAGTGTGACTATAGCAAATAATGCAATACACTACTTAAAAAGAGACTTTAGACCAGGCATTAAACAGTTAATGGTAACTTTACTGAAGAAAGGCAACACACAGGAATAGTTTTTATCAGGCAGCTTCTCATTTAAATTCCTGTGCAAGGTGCTTTAGTGCCCAAAGAGTAATCATACCTGAATAACAGCAGAGAGTCCTTATTTTTTTTTAAAGGCAGATCCATGATTGGTAAATAATCCACCAGAGGTAGCACAGAATCCATGTTTGAAAAAGATCCTTAAAAAGTGGTAAGTCCAAGACTCGTAGTTAGGAGTCCTCAGGCTCCCAGTCCCTCAGGGATCCCCAAGTGGCCACCCTAACCAGCTGGGAGCACCATCCAGCAGCATAAGGGCCTACAATTTGACAGTGTTTCCTGCATGTAGGCAGGGTGCCTACTGTACTAGGTGTTTGGTTAGTTACTTGGCTGCCCAGGTCAGGGGAAAGGGGTTAATGTTTCTTAGAGGAAGGGGAAGGGTGTGCTGTCTTCGTCCAGGCTCTGGGAGAAGTTTGTTGCTGGATGATGTGCTTCAAACATGTAGTAATAAAAAAAAAATAACAGTTGTGAAGAAAAATAAAAATGAAAAAAAGGAGCATTGTTATTGAAAAGAGTGTAAGTTCAATAAGAAAGGATCTATGAACTGATCCAAAGGCAGACGTAACTGCTGCAAAGGATAACTGGAGGTAAACAGGGATGTTAATCATATATCTCCTGTTGTCCGGAGAGATTTGAATTTTTCCATAACGTTATGCTGTCAGCCATTTCCACCAGTAGCTTTCTTTGAGGACCGTCTACGTGAGACTACTTGCCAGTCTTCTTGTAGTGGGCTAGGTGCAGGGCTCTGAGTAGTCGACTTGTCTTGGTCGAGTAAGATACCCCATTTGCGTAGTGCTGCAATACCTTCTTCCAAAGTGGATATCATTACTGAGACTCCATTGTGGGTGATGGAGAGCTTGGCGGGGTATTTCCACTTATGTAGTATGTTATGGTTCCTCAAGGCCTTAGTTATGGTCGCTAGGTTGCTACGCTGTTGGAGCGTGTGCCTGGACAGGTCCGGGAGTATTTGTAGTTCCGCATACTGCGGGTGTCTATCATCAGATCTGCGGGACGTAGTGAGGATTTGTTCTTTTATGTGATAGTAGTGGACCCGAAGTAACACATCTCTAGGAGTGTTTTCAGGAAGAAATGCAGGTTTGGGTATACGATGTATACGATCCACTATCAGATCGTGCGCTGATAAGGATGGTAGCAGAGTGGAGAATAGTGCCTGTGTGTATGGCAGTAGTTGCGTAGCAGGTATGGTTTCAGGGATCCCCCTGATTTTGAGATTGTTCCGTCTGGAACGGTCTTCCAAATCTGCGACTTTGTTTTTTAGCCATGCGATTTCTTCAGCATGGTTACTGTGTGCATCCACCATTGTGTTAAATGAGGAAGTAAAGTCACTCATTCTCTGTTCTATGTGATCCACTCTATTCCCTAAAGCCTGGACTTCCCTCTGGCAGTGGTTAATGCCAGCAGTCATGTCAGCATGTATTGATGCTTTTAAGGAGAGCAACATCTCTTTGAGGACTGTGTCTGACACTGGCCTGTCAGAGGTAGGGAATGCTGCTATGGGGTCTTGTGAGACATGCACTGCTGTGTCTGCAGCGTTTTGAGGCCTGATTACCTCCATCTCAGGGTCCTGAAGCGGGCGATCCGGGGATGATGTCCGCTGTTTTTGTTTGGCTGGACTCCTGGTGGAGGGGCTTGAGGTTCCAGAGGATGATCCGCTGTGTGGATGCGAGTTGTGCGGCTGTTTTGAGGAGCCGGAGCGGCCGTTGTTAGTTATGGCCTGCGGCTCCGTCCGTCTACCTGAGGCGCCGGCGCCATTTTGTTGAGGCTCGCGCCCTTTGAAGAAATCCTGCATTTTTTGTAAATGCTGTGGGTTTTTCCTTTGTCTGGGCATCTTTTCTTGCACAGCGGGTCCCGGTGGTTCTGTAGGTGCCGTTTGCGGTGGCGATGGGGCCGGTGGACGTGGATGTGGATAGATTCTCTCCGGCGGCCGAGCGGAGCTCTCTAGTTAAGCTTCCATGCTGGAGCTCGGTCGCCACGCCCCGGGTTAATGTTTCTTGAGCCTACCCTGATCGTATTCATGTGCTTTTTCTGGGGTCTGGCCTCCCTGTCCGTGTGATAAAAAAAGGAAGATGTTTGGGTCTGAGGGAGGCTAGAAAATGGGCATGAGAATGGGAACCTTGTTGAAGCTTGCTGGGACTAGTGGTCCACTATCGGAGCATCAACTCATTAGGACCCCCTTAACATCTCTATTTGAGTTCTTCCAAACATTAACCAAAGGACTTTACTCAAAAAGACTTTACCTATGCAGGTACGCTGGGGCAGCCGCATTTAGATGTAGTTAGGAAAAGGATGCTTATTCATGTTATATATGTTCTCTGTAAAAGCTTTTTCAACTGTTTGAATTCCAGTCTGTGTTTATTCAAGGGGTGAATGCATATTCTTGGCTTTTTCCTAAAGAACCTGGGTCTATAAAAGCACTATGGGGTATGTGTAACACCGCTACAAAATGTTTGCTCGTAAGGCTGAGAAGAAGAGGCAGTTGCCATGGGTAACCAAAGGGAAGAATCGCTACAGCAACCAGTCATTTGGTGTGGCACTTGGTTAGGTGTCAGGTCCTTCTGTAGTGAGGGGGTTGGTGTTCTGACTCTCTCTCTAACTGTCTGTCTGCTTCAATCAGCGGGAGCAGACTAATGTTACAGAGATCTAAGGCCTAATCACTAAGTACTGGAAATAAAGAGTTACTGGTTACATTCCCGTACGGTGGTATGCTGAATTTGTGGAGTACATAGTTACATAGTTAGTAAGGTTGAATAAAGACACCAGTCCATCCAGTTCAACCTGAGTGAGTGTGGGTCTACAACCCTGACCCTTGTCCCTAACCCTGAACATCGCACACTCACATCAATCCCTACCCTCAATCCAAGGTCCCCATTCATATACTAGGGCCAATTTTGGACAGAAGCCAATTAACCTACCAGCATGTCTTTGGAGTGTGGGAGGAAACCGGAGTACCCGGAGGAAACCCACGCAGGCACAGGGAGAACATGCAAACTCCAGGCAGGTAGTGTCGTGGTTGGGATTCGAACCAGCAACCCTTTTTTACTGCTAGGTGAGAGTGCTAACCATTGCACCACTGTGCCGCCATTAATTGAGTAGACTGATGGAGTGAGTATTGGCTCTGCATGTCCCTCCAAATGCAAAACATACATTAGTAGAAGTGTGCAGTTACTTGGGGTGAAACATCTTATGGAGAAACACGGTATAGTAGTACTGCACACAAGCTCTCTGAGTCGGGGACTGCCTTAATGTTTGATTCTTCACATGACTGCAGCCTCTGCCTGGTCCTGGGCATTGGTGAGCACGCCTTAGGGCACGGTGTTGCCCCATGTGCACAGGACACTGAAGGGTCCCTTTTTATGTGGATCTGTGGAAAATTGGCAGGAAAATCTAGCCAATCAATCCCTCAGATCCACCACACATCTACATTGTAACAGTTTCACAGGAAAGACAGCAGACCTGACCCAGAAAACTTCAGAACATGAGTCAGCACAACTAAACATTAACCATTCTGTAAGCACCAGCCTATATGTGGAAGGCACTCAACAGGCTCAGCCACTACAGGCTGTCTACAGAAAACTACAGGAAGGGGCGGAGACAAGACCAGACACCCTGCACAAGGCGAGAGAGAGCTGCAGTGACCGGTCTTTATCAGAGGAAGCTCCTGTACAGAGGCAGTTAAACATTAGATTACTACACACATCTAGAAGAAATACACAAGGCACACCCGGACTCATTGAAGAATGCGCAGGGCTCTTATATTTAGGCAATATTTCTTATTTCAGAGTTCAGCTTTATCCTTTCTAGATTCCATATTGTAAAGTTCTTTCTAGTTAAATGGGAATTCAGCACAACTTCCTTCAAGGTTCACAGGCAACATTTCATCAATTACCAAAATCCAAGCCCCCCCAGAGCACACAGTACAACATCAGCCCATAAACTGCGTCTGTCGAGCTAAATTATTCACATGCATAAAGTACTGTCGCCGAGTCCCACGCTGAAAGCAAATTGATCAAAAGTTCTAATTTTCTTAAACACATCATTCATGTTTGTCTAATTTTAGACATGTCTACATCTCATTAATTATTGTGATATGTTGACTACTCTGTTTGTTAGATGGGAAGAAAAAGTAACATAATTCACTGTTCATTTCTTCAGTTGTTTGGACATATAGCATATAGTATAAGTACTTTAGTATCTTCTATGTTGGTCTGTTATGCAGCGTACACACAAGCGGACTTTTCGACCAGACTGGTCCGACGGACCGAGTCTGGCGGACAATCCGATCATGTGTGGGCTTCATCGGACCTTCAGCTGACATTTCCACTTGAAAATCTGACGGACTTTAGATTTGAAACATGCTTCAAATCTTTCCGACGGACTCGAGTCCGGTCGAAAAATCCGCTCGTCTGTATGCTAGTCCGACAGACGAAATCCGATGCTAGGACAGGTATTGGCTACTGGCTATCAACTTCCTTATTTTAGTCCGGTCGTACGTCATCATGTACAAATCCGTCGGACTTTGGTGTGATCGTGTGCAGGCAAGTCCGTTCGTTCAAAAGTCCATCGGAAGTCCGTCAAAAGTCTGATGAAAGTCTGTCGGAATGGCCGCCGGACTTTTGTTGCTGAAAAGTCGGCTCGTGTGTACACGGCCTGTGGCTACTTTCACACTGAGGTGCTTTACAGGCGCTATAGCGCCAAAAATAGCGCCTGTGAAAGCGCTTCTCCTGTCACTCCAGTGTGAAGGCCCGAGTGCTTTCACACTGGGGTGGTGCGCTTGCGGGACGTTAAAAAAAGTCCTGTAAGCAGCATCAAAGAGGCGCTTTGGGAGCAGTGTATGCACCACTCCTAAAGCACCCCTGCCCAATGGGCAGCGCCGCCGAATCGCCTGCAAAGCGCCTCGGCAGCGGCGCTTTGCGGGCACTTTTAACCCTTTATTCGGCCGCTAGCGGGGGGTTTAAAGCACCCCGCTAGCAGCCAAAAAAAGCCGCTAAAACTACGGTAAAAAATAGCGGCGATTTACCGCCGACGCCCCTGCGCCTCAGTGTGAAAGTACCCTAAATGTCAGGTTAAAGAATCATGCTTTGTGCGTTCGCTTCTGTGTGCGAGCACGCAGGGACAGGTGACACTTTACTCTTTTTTTTTATTATTATTGTTTATTTTATTTAAAAGAATTTCATTTTTACATTTTCTCTTTTATTTTGAACCTTTTAATCACTTTTATTCCTATTACAAGGGATGTAAACGTCCCTTGTAATAGGAATATGGCATGACAGGTCTTAAGGAAAGCCTGATTAAATTAAACTTGATGTCATAACATCGCATACGGCCTCCGAGAGTCATAGAGATGACTGTGGACCATGTGGTCGGCTAATGTAAACAAGGCAGATCGCCATTCTGTGAGAAAGGGAGGTAGTGATCCTGTGTTTCTGCTAAGCAGGAACATGGATCTCTGCCTTCCCACAGTACAAGCACCCCCACACATTTAGCAAACTCTCCCTAGGAACACATTTAACTCTTTGATCACCCCTGATGTTATCCCCTTCCCTGCCAGTGTCATTAGTACAGTGACAGTGCATTTTCTTTTAGCACTGATCACTGTATTGGTGTCACTAAGTGTCCAATTTGTCTGCCGCAATGACACATTACCACTATAAGTTCCACTATAAGTCACTGATCGCCGACATTACTAGTTAAATAAATAAATAACAATTCCATAAATACCGTATTTATCGGTGTATAACATGTACAGGCGTATAACACGCACATTCATTTTAAGAGGGAAGTTTCAGGAAAAAAACTTAAATTTTAAATAAGGAACTTTGAAGCAAAATAAAGGTCAGTGCCCATCTGCAGCCTCACCATTGCCATCAATGCAGCCTGATCAATGCCAATCTGCAGCCTCACAAGTGCCAGCAATGCAGCAGCCCCACCATTGCCATCAATGCAGCAGCCTCACCATTGCCATCAATGCATCAGCCTCACCATTACCTTCAATGCAGCAGTCTCGCCAATGCCATCAGTGCAGACTGATCGATGCCCATCTGCAGCCTAGAGGATACAGGGAGGGGTGCGGGACGAGCGCCGACAGATTACATACAGTGAGAATCTTCTATGATAGACAGAACAGTAGTCCAATGGCAGCCTAGGAGACGGGACTTCTTATTACAGAGGCCGCCAAGTAAACAGAAGATTCTCACTGTATGTAACCTGATGGCGCTCGTCCCACCCCCCCTGTCCCCTCTGAGGCAGCTAAAATTTAAGTATTTGCGTATAACACGCACGTGCTATTTGCACCCGATTTTCATGGTGAAAAAGTGAGTGTTATACGCCAATAAATACAGTATATCCCATAGTTTGTAGACTTTTGTGCAAACCAATATACAATACGCTTATTGGGATTTTTTATAACAAGAACATGTAGCAGAATACATATTGGCCTAACTTGATAATGACATTTGATGTTTTAAATTTTTTTATGGGATGTGTTTTATAGCAGAAAGTAATATTGTTTGCTTTTTTTTTCAAAATTGTTGGTCTTTTTTTGTTTATAACGCAAAAAATTAAAAAACTCATGGTGATCTAATACCATCAAAAGAAAGCTCTATTTGTGAGAAAAAAAGGACAATTTTTTTTGGGGGGGGTATAGCATCACACGACCGTGCAATTGTCAGTTAAAGTAACGCAGTGCTGTATCGCAAAAAAATGGCCAGGTCATGAAGGGGGGTAAACCTTCTGGAGGGCAAGTGGTTAAGAAAATAAATAATGAGCTGGGCAGCACAGATAAGGATAGATTGGGCCCCCCAATCTGTTTGTTGGCAGTATTATATTAGTCTAGCCAAAATATTATTATTTCAGAAAATTGTACTAAGGCCTATCGAATGTTGTGCATAGAAAGTAGGCATAGGAGCTAAGAGGGCAAACTTGTGTCAACAAATCACTATCTTAGTGAAATGCCTTGATGGCAATGGGGAATCAAAAATAAAAGCATTTGTTAGTGTTTTTTAAGCATGCAAAGGGCTCCTGTGGGTTACAGAATCTCCTTTTAACTGGTCTAGACCTGTTCAAAAATGGAGCCTCGTTAGTCTCATTATTTTATAGACAGTAGAAAAAAATAAAATAAAACAGTACATAGGAGGTGGCTGGTGCTCCAGTTGGGGGGGGGGGGTTGGAAAACAAACCACCTGACCCCCCTCGGGGGGCAGCAAACAGACCACCCGACCCCCCCGGTGGGCGGTACTCATGCGGTCAGGCAGCAATGTAGAGCAGAGTGATCGCTCCTGGCGGCAATGCAGAGCAGAGAGATTTATTTTATTTTTTATTTATTTCAGGTACTTATATAGCGCCGTCAATTTACACAGCACTTTACATATACATTGTACATTCACATCAGTCCCTACACCCTCAAGGAGCTTACAATCTAAGGTCCCTAACTCACATTCATACATACTAGGGCCAATTTAGACAGGATCCAATTAACCTACCAGCATGTCTTTGGAGTGTGGGAGGAAACCGGAGTACCCGGAGGAAACCCACGCAGACACAGGGAGAACATGCAAACTCCAGGCAGGTAGTGTCGTGGTCAGGATTCGAACCAGCGACCCTTCTTACTGCTAGGCGAGAGTGCTACCACTACACCACTATCACTTCTGGAACTCCCTGTACATTCTCCCCGCCCCGGCCAATACGATCGCTTCTCCTCTCGGCAAATCATGCTGCTTCCTCTTTATGATTGGCCAGGAGGAGAAGCAGGAAGACAAAAGTAAATATTAATTCACTAGTGTCAAAAACTGGGTGAGCCCAGTTTTGAAGCCAATTAGAGCCTCAGGCTCTAGTTACATGCTAAAAAAAAAAAAAAAACCCATTGGAATCCATGCGTCTGGCGCCCTGCATGTAGATTGGGGGCCAGGCACATTGATTAGGGGGGCAGCGCTCCTGCGCCCCATATGGAGTGGCCGCTACTGCAGTAAACACATAAAGACAAAATAGACAACAGAAGGAAAAAAATACAAAGAACACTAGATAAAATGAGCTGAAATACCCTAAATACCCTAACAATAACATCTAGAAAAGAAAAGAAGAGTAGATTTTTTTTTTTTCAAGAAAATTTTGCTTCGGCTCAGGGAAAATGAAGTTTGCTATATATTATTCTGCTCATACCTATCATTTACCATACAGATGTAATTTGTTTTTATAGCCACGAGGATGTATTTGACTATGTTACTAAGAGGGCTACATATAGAAAATGAGCAAAAAATTAAATTGTTTTTCATAGGAAGCAGCCACATATTAGCGCTAATTATGTACGTGAACTACAGGAATTAGCAGAATCAAAGGGTAAGGTCGGACACACACATCTGACACTCCTAGAATTGCCAAATTCCAAAGGGGCAGCTAGAGGGGTGTGTATAATAACTCTTAAATTGCAGAGAACCGGCCTTTAGGATTTTTTTTTTTTTACCCTGAGAGGGTTGCTTTAAAAATATGGCACGTTCTCTATTAAAAGTGATAGAGAAATGCAGAAAATAATGAAAAAATGAAATAAAGCTATTTGTTTCCCTTTTACCTTACAGATCTTGGAATGTTTAGAGTCCTCGCTGGCAAGAATCACCTTGGAAGATTGCACAGCTGCATACATTACATGAACTGACCTTTATTATCTGTGAATCAGCCTTACAATGTTTCTACCCACTGGCAATGTAACCAATTTCTCAAGTGGTTCATGTAAGAAAAAAATTATACGGCACAACAATACAAACAAAATGAATGTTGCCTGCATGGGTTTTATTTAATAATGTTTATCAGATTCTTTACAAACTTGTAACAATTCACAAGAGATATGAAGGTAAAAAGATATATTGTTTAATAGTAAATACAGAGATAATCCCTTTCCAATTTCCATGGAGGTGTTTACCCCAGCCGATTTACGGTTTTGTAATGTCTTGGCTGGGTGTTAAATCTTCCATTCCTCTGTAGATGGGGCTCCGATGAAATATCCAACAATTATAGACTCTGCTGTTAAATGTGTGTGTTGCAGGGGGCAGAAGATTGGGTAGCAGCAAGTATTGATTTATAAACTTGTTCTATGGAGAGCTTATTATGTTGTCTTTTGCAGAACAACTCTTTTATCTCTTCAAGTCTATTGACTGCAACATCTCTAGAGATCGCTGGGGGAAGTTAAGGAAATCTGCTGACAATTAAAAAGGCAACTTGAGAGCCAATCAAATATTTCCTTTGTCTTTTATTAATGCACTGAATTTTTCTTCATGTACGTGTTTCAAAATGAGCTAATATAATCATTATCACTATTAATATTATTAAGTTAATATAGACAAACAGCATATCTAACTTGGAAACCAAGAATTATACCGCTTATCATTTAGTTTTGCTTCCTGTTCAAGTTGTCAGTGAATTGATACAATTGTTATAACAACACAAAATTAATGCAAGTCTATGTGATAAATACCTAAAAAGCATTCCCGTCCATCCATAACAAACTATATTATTTTAGATGAATTTATGAAATTTATGAACATATTTTTGATACAGTGGAGACACATGTTTTAGGTACTTATCAACTAGTGCTGCATTATTTTTGCGCCTTAAAATTTATTGGTGATATAGTGATTAGACAGCAGCTGTAGAACTATACATATAGGTTTGAATTTGTTTTTGAATGTTTTTTTTTAATGATTTTTTTTAGAACAATAATAATAATGCTTCATAATCTTACAGTTTATTGGTAATTCTTTAGCAATTGCGCTATCCTGCTGTGATGATGAGGAGCACTGGATCAATTGCTATATTCTTTTTAATTCTGAATCTTATATGGAAGTTAGCTGGTAGCTCTATATGTCCAAGACTCTTGCAAATCATCCTTCTGCCGTGTACACACGGGCGGACTTTTCGACCGGACTGGTCCGACGGGACGAATCCGTCTGACAATCCGACCATGTGTGGGCTTTATCGGACCTGCTGCCGACTATTTTGGTCGAAAATCAGACGGACTTTAGATTTGAAACATGTTTCAAATCTTTCTGACGGACTCTAGTCTGGTCGAAAAATCCGCTCGTCTGTATGCTAGTCCGATGGACGAAAACCGACACTAGGGCAGCTATTGGCTACTGGCTATGAACTTCCTTATTTTAGTCCGGTCGTACGTCATCACATACGAATCCGTCGGACTTTGGTGTGATCGTGTGTAGGCAAGTCCGTTCATTTGAAAGTCTGTCAGGAGTCCGTCGAAAGTCCGTCGGAAAGACCGTCGGACCTTTGATGCCGAAAAGTCCACCCGTGTGTACATGGCATTAGAGAAACATGCAGATAAGGTAGAGAATTTGAAGCTCCACTCCACTCCACTTATGAAGTCCAGAATAGGATTATATTAAATTTACCAGGAAAAGTCAATGCAATCTTTGAAATGTGTTGCTTTTTCTGGTACTTTGATTCTCTAGAAACTGAAATGAAAGACATCGGCTAGATCTAATCTTGCTGATAACCAAAACAATCTGTACTGTATTTTTTACATAGGAATGACTAAAAAAATACAATGTACCTATAGTCAAATATACATTATATTACCAAAAGTATTGGGACACCTTCCTTTACATGCACATGACCTTGGGTTTGCTTTAAGAGCATATTAAATAAGGGCATTAGCCAGTGCATCCCATCGGGTAATAAATTTAAATGAGCGAACAAAAGTCCTGGATGGCTTAACTCCAATGTAAAGATGCATATAAAAGCACGGAGAAGGCCTTCAAAAAATACAAGGTTGAGGGATCATCATCAGCATTCAGACTTTTTAGATAAAGGAAGGCCCGTAGACATGGTGTATCTGGATTTTGCAAAAGCATTTGACATAGTTCCCCATAAATGTTTACTGTACAATAAGGTCCGTTGGCATGGACCATAGGGTGAGTACATGGATTGAAAACTGGCTACAAGGGCGAGTTCAGAGGGTGGTGATAAATGGGGAGCACTCGGAATGGTCAGGGGTGGGAAGTGGGGTCCCCCAGGGTTCTGTGCTGGGACCAATCCTATTTATTTTGTTTATAAACGATCTGGAGGATGGGGTAAACAGTTCAATCTATGTATTTGTGGATGATACTAAGCTAGGCAGGGCAATAACTTCTCCACAGGATGTGGAAACCTTGCAAAAAGATCTGAACAAATTAATGGGGTAGGCAACTACATGGCAAATGAGGTTTAATGTAGAAAAATGTAAAATAATGCATTTGGGTTGCAAAAATATGAATGCAATCTATACATCTATACAAGACTCTGGTCCGGCCGCACCTAGAGTATGCTGTCCAGTTCTGGGCACCAGTCCTCATGAAGGATGTACTGGTAATGGAGCGAGTACAAAGAAGGGCAACAAAGCTAATAAAGGGTCCGGAGGATATTAGTTATAAGAAAAGGTTGCAAGCACTGAACTTATTCTCTATGGAGAAGAGACACTTTAGACATCCTGGCATCCCAGTCTAATGCCGCGTACACACGATCGGACTTTACAGCATACTTGGTCTGGCATACCGGATTTCGTCGAACAATTCAATGTGGGCACCAGCGGAATTTGTTTTCTCAAAAGTTTGACGGACTTAGATTTGAAATATGTTTCAAATCTATCCGACGGACTCGAGTCTGATCAAAAAGTCTACTCATCTGTATGTTAGTCCAACGGACCAAAACCGACGCTAGGGCAGCTATTGGCTACTGGCTGTGAACTTCCTTGCTTTAGTCCGGTCGTACGTCATCACGTACTAATCCGTCGGACTTTGGTTGATCGTGTGTAGGCAAGTCCATTCATTCGGAAAGTCCGTCGTAAAGTCCGTAGAAAAGTCAGCCGGGCAAAGTATGCCGTAAAGTCCGTTCGTGTGTACGCGGCATTAGTCAGTAGAGTTCAATATTGAGTTGGCTCATCCTTTGCAACTTTAGGATCTTCAACTCTTCTGGGAAGGCTGTCCACAAGGTTTAGGAGTGTGTCTATGGGAATGTTTGACCATTCTTCGAGAAGCGCATTTGTGAGGTCAGACACTGATGTAGATGAGAAGGCCTGGCTTGCAGTCTCCGCTCTAATTTATCCCAAAGATGTTCAGTCAGGTTGAGATCAGGACTCCGTCAGGCCAGTCATGTTCCTTCACCACAAACTCGCTAATCCATGTGTTTATGGACCTTGTTTGTGCAATGGTGCACAGTCATTTTGGAACAGGAAGGGGCCATTCCCAAACTGTTCCCACAAAGTTGGGAGCATGAAATTGTCCAAAATGCCTTGCTATGATGACGCCTTAAGAGTTCACTTCACTGGAATTAGGGGCCAAGCCCAACCCCTGAAAAACAACCCCAGACCATAATCCCTCCTCCACTAAATGATTTGGACCAGTGCACAAAGCAAGGTCCATAAAGACATTGATGAGTGGGTTTGGGGTGGAGGAACTTGACTGGGCTGCACAGAGTCCTGACTTCAACCCAATATAAAATCTTTGGGATGAACTAGAGCAGAGACTGCAAAGCAGGTCTTCTCGTCCAACATCAATGCCTGGTAATATAGTGTAAACGCGACCTAGTTGAAAACTAGAGGCTAAACAAAAACAACCAAACGATGTAATGGATGTTCAGTTCACCCACATTGAAATTTCAAACAGTTCCAGCCTTTCAAAAAATAAATAAAACAAAGTCTGCATTAATTGGTAATCAGGCAGCTTGCAAGCAATCAATATATGTAAATTCCAAACAGATCAGGGGCAAACGCAGTGCTGCGTTTGCCCCTGATCTGTTAGGAGCTCCAAGCCTTTCAGCTTAGCTTTTTAAAGAGCAGAGTGCTCAATCTACTGGAAGACACAAAGGGAAAAGACAAAGAGCACCACCATTGTGCAGAACTTACTTAAAGCAGAGTTCCACCCATTCAAAAGTCAGCAGCTACAAAAAGTCTAGCTGCTGACTTTTAATAATGACACACTCACCTGTCCTATGGTCCAGCGATGTGGGCGCATGAAGCTTTGCTCCTCTCCCCCTTCTTTCCTTGGCGCCAGCATGCTAACTGTGGGCGCCCAGCTGTGGCTTCACAGCCATGTGTTCACTGCGCATGCGCGAGCCACACTGCGTGCTGTGAATGGTAGGGCTATCTTCTGGGACATGTGACGTGTCCCAGAAGATTGCAGGAAGGGAGTGGGGAGAGGTGAATTTCCTTCCAGCACCGCGGAGCCAGAGGAGGAAGTGGGAGCTGGGTGCCCTTAAAAACTGAGTACCCGCCCCCCCCCAAAAAAAATGACATGCCAAACATGGAATGTCAGGGGGGGGGTCACCATTACTTAAAGCAGAATTTCCATTTTTGGGTGGAACTCCGCTTTAATATCGAAGTGAAAAGAAAGTATTGCACTCACAAGTTTATCTGGCATAAAAACATAAATTGTTGGCCCTCAGTCTTGCTGCTTGTGGCCACCGGAAACTTCAAACTGGGAATTACTGTAGTAGCACAATGACTTCCTTCCCACATAATATCCATCAGAACTTTGTACCTCTTAGCAGACACGTAATGTAATACTGTTATTAGGAATAGATTTCAGAGACCTGATGTATGGGGAAGGTCCCTGAAACGTGGTATCATATCATGTGTCTGAAATTGCTGATGGACATCATGTAGGAAGGAAGCCATTGCACAGGAGAGGTTGATGTGCTTCTATTGGGCAATTTGATGTTTTAACAATCTAATTTTATTGAAATTATTTCCATATACATTTATACGAAAAAAGATATTATAATGATGTACATAACATAACGCATGTTACATATAGACGTGTATAAACATCCCACAAGAACCATAACCCAAAAATGGCATGAACTAATTAGGATACTATTGAGGAAAGTCTACCAATATAAGAACTCATATATTACAAAGGAAAATAAAGTGGTACACCAAACTACTCAGACTGTTGGACCCCTGAAAAGAATAACCATATCATATATTCCTCAACAGGGTTGTAGTCTATGGTTTATTACTCCCCATCTTCAACTCCCGCAAAGGGTGTGGAACACATCGCACAAAACACAAAACATGACAAGACACAAAAAAAAAGAAAAAGAAAAAAAGGGGAACGTAAAAGGGAGAAAGGGTAAAGAAAAGGGAAAGTATAAGTAATGCAACCAGGAATGGATACTTGGACAGACATCGCTTTGCTCGTTTCAATTCTGAACCAAGTTCAAATCTTACAGCCGACCCGTACATATAATTTGCATTTTGGGGGATTCCCTGAACAGCTTCCAAGGGAGCCAAATTTGACAACATTGTTCATATGTGTCCATTTCGCATGACAGGAGTGTCTCCATCATCTCAATGTGGTCCATCTCCATAACCCACTCAATCAGAGGTGGAGCAGGTATCAATCGCCATTGGTGTGGTATACCTGCTCTTGCTGCTGTCAGGAAATGCCTAATGCCGTGTACACACATGCGGACTTCTCGTCCGACTGAACGCCAAAGGACTTTTCAACGGAGCTCCCAACGAAACGGACTTGCCTACACACGATCTCACCAAAGTCTGATCGTTTCGAACAGGATGACATACGACCGGACTAGAAATGGAAGTTCAATAGCTAGTAGCCAAGAGCTGCCCTTGCGTCATTTTCGGTCCGTCAGAATAGCATACAGACAAACGTTTTTTTCCGATAGGAATCGAGTCCGTCGGAAAGATTTGAAACATGTTCTATTTCTAAGGTCCGTCAGATTTTTTGACAGAAAAGGTCCGATAAAGCCCACACACGATCGGGCTGTCCGACGGAATCGTTCCGTCGGACCTTTTCTGCCAGGAAGTCCGCTCATGTGTACGCGGCATTAGAAGGCCTTTTTAATGCTTTTATACAAGCCGGGTAAGATAGATAACAGAGTAATTTGTGGTGTGTTGGGGACAGTCGCGCCAGTTGCATGGGTATCGAACTTAAGAACCATACTCTAGAAACCATGGACAGATGGTCATTCCCACCAGATATGCAATAGCGAGCCCTTAGCAGAATGACAGAAAGTCTGAAACAGTTTGAACCCCGCCCTGAGGCCATCAGCAGCAGGATCAAGGCTGAAGGCGTGTATACTTCATTTGTTTTTATTCTGATATTAAAGAAAGTTCCACACTATGCCAGTGCTGTTGCCTTTTCCATTTGTGGCTTCTGTTCTTCACCTAGTAGCCATTGTACATGTCAGAAATTGACTAACATCCAGCCAAAATTATTTTATTACAGATTAGCAGTCAACTGTGAGGACATGGTATATAACCTTTTTTACATTCAAAATGTACATAATCTAACAGTACAGTATGTATATTTTTTTCATGAGAGTTCTTATAGATACAAGGAAATCCCCCTTTTTAAAATCAAATACAGCCTTGAAAATCCATACTACAATGTAAATGTACAGCAGACACATTTGAATGTAATATTATTTATTTTTGTGGAACACTTTTATGCTAAACCTCCGGCTAGAGTTGTTTTTTGTTTCACCAAAATCCCAGAGAATCGTTGGGAATGTTTAGCATTTTTTTTAAATCGAATCTGTCGCAAGCTGAATCTCCACAAGTCATATTGACTATTTTAGCTTTAACCTAAACTTGATCCAGGTTCTTTGTTTCATTTCAGAAAAAACAAGCTCTTTTATTCTTAATACAGAACAAATATTATCTCCTTCTAAAGACACAAAATAGCCATGGGCTTATAAGCTTAGGGTAGATTTAGCCATGGTCCCGGAGGAATGATGTGTTTCACTTTTGCCCTGCTATGTCTCAATCTTTTTCTTTCAAGAGATAGCACACTTCACTCAGAATAGATATTTGCCTTATTCTTTTGTAATTATATTCTGTCCACATACAAGTGTTTATATATCCTGCCAGTATACCTTTTCTGTGTGGACAAAACAATCATTTTTGTGTACCAGTCTCTGGGTTTAGGTTAAAATATGACTTTAAAACAAATTTTCATTATCTGCACTGCTATGTGTGGAGTAAAGTTCCAATCAGGCCTATTTTTTCTGCCGTCATATATTGCTGCCGCGAGCTACTAATTATTACTTGACCTACTAAACTAATAGAGTACATAACCTTGTGTTTTCTAGCTCGGGGCTGCTTTGCATTGATCCATTGCATAAACAACGCTGAAAATATAACTTGTCCAGACACACCGAAAACTCTGTAGCTGATGTACTCAACAACACAAAGGATATGTACCACATAGGTAGGGAATACCACACTGATGGTATTTTAGAATACTAGGCCAGTGGTATTTAATTAGATTTTCCCATAATAATTCTGTGATTTAAAGTGTAATGCCCCGTACACACGGTCGGACTTTGTTCGGACATTCCGCCAACAAAATCCTAGGATTTTTTCCGACGGATGTTGGCTCAAACTTGTCTTGCATACACACGGTCACACAAAGTTGTCGGAAAATCCGATCATTCTGAACGCGGTGACGTAAAACATGTATGTCGGGACTATAAACGGGGCAGTGGCCAATAGCTTTCATCTCTTTATTTATTCTGAGCATGCGTGGCACTTTGTGCGTCGGATATGTGTACACACGATCGGAAATTCCGACAACGGATTTTGTTGTCGGAAAATTTTATAGCAAGCTCTCAAACTTAGTGTGTCGGAAAATCTGATGGAAAATGTGTGATGGAGCCCACACACGGTCGGAATTTCCGACAACGAGGTCCTATCACACATTTTCCGTCGGAAAATCCGACCGTGTGTACGGGCATAAGTAAACCCTCCTATCGTTTTCAGCCAAGGCAGTTGCCATCTTTGCCTCTGTTTAATCTACAACTGCTATGATGCTCCACATGTGATCAGTTTTGACACCAGCCATTGGATGGTTTGACAGTTTGGTTGAGAGCATAACCAATGGGAGTGTTACATTACCGGCAGGTGCCAGAAATGAAACTGTTTTATTGATGGGTTTGCTTCCGATTTAAGTTGAACTCCAGGCAGATATAAAAGGCACAACTTAGAGCCCTTTCACACTGAAAGGGCCTGGGCGGCGGCGGTAAAGCGGCACTATTTTTAGCGGCGCTTTACAGTCATTTTAGCGGCGCTATTCGTCTGCTAATGAGGAGGTTTTAACCCCCGCTAGCAGCCGAAAAAGGGTCAAAACCGCCGGCAAAACGCAGCTGCAGCAGCGGTTTGCCGGCGGTACGGTGGCGCTGCCCATTAATTTCAATGGGCAGGGGCACTATAGGAGCGGTGTATTTACCGCTCCTATAGCGCTGCAAAGAAGCTGCAGGACTTTTTGTGACACCCTGCCAGCGCAGCGCCCCAGTGTGAAAGCACTCGGGCTTTCACACTGGGTTTGCAGCTGAGGCTTTTTGCAGGCGTTTTACAGGCGCTATTTTTAGCGCTAAAGTGCCTGAAAAATGCCTCCAGTGTGAAAAGGGGTCTTAATGCAGCTTTGTAATTACTAAAGTCATCATTAGCCGCTTGCCGACCATATCACTTAGATGTACGGTGGCAAGACTGCTCTCCTGTGCTGGATCACGTACTAGGTATGTGATCCATCACTTCTAGGTAGGGAGCGCGCACGCGCACCACCGGTGACCCGGCTATGCTGTGATTAGACACAGCAGGTGCTGATCTATGGGTGTCTGCCAATGGATGACCGCCGCCACCCGCCTATCATCGGTAAGACACACAGGACAGAGCTCTGTAAACCGTGGGGAAGCGGTGGATTTTCTTTCCCTGCAAAGAAAAGAAAATCCATCGCTTCTATTAGTAAAAGCACCACTTAGTATACACCAAAACACTGGCTAGGCACACATTAAACCCTTTGATTGCCCTAGCTGTTTAATCCCTTTCCTAGCCATTAGTACAGTGACAGTTGTCAGGAAAGGCTTTGCCACAGTGCAGATGCAGTTTCTAGGCATATACATATGCGCATGCGCTGGCCAAGAACAGGCCAAGCAGATGTGCGCAGATGTGCACATGCAAACACGAATGCTCATTTGCGAACGGAGCTTCTGCACAGGCTAATTGCTGTTTGTTCTACAGCATTCTGTTTATGTTCATGATTCCTGTGTTTGACCTCTGATCATTACCTGGCTTGCTCCCAACTATTCCTGTCTGCTACCTGCCCTGACCCCTGGCTTGACCCCGGATTTTGCCTCTGCCTGCTCCTCCTGTTTGATCCTTCATCCTTTGCCTACATTGCTTGTGACCTGACTATTCTGCTGTCTGCCGTCTATGCCTGATCTGCACCCGTTAGTCCAGCTGTCCTGCTGTCGCATCTGCCTGTTGTCAGCTGCTCCTGGCTTCCCTTTCATGAATCCTCGGATACTACCGGCACACACTACTGGACTGATAATAAGTGCTTTTACTCCCCATGCTTTAGTGGTTACTGTCTCACCATCAGTGGCCCTCGAGCCGGAGCTGTAAGAGAGGCCTTCCTCTGCATGTCAGGCTCACCAACCAGGTACATGACAACAGTGCATAGTTTTAGCACTGATCATTGTATTAGTGTCACTGGTTCCTAAAAAGTGTCAGTTAGTGTCAGAATGTTTGCCGCAATATCTCAGTCCCGTTATAAGTCACTGATTGCCACCATTACTAGTAAAAATAAAATAAATTCCAGATTCTGGTATACTATATATCCAATAGTTTGTAGAGACTATAACATTTACACAAACCAATCAATATATGTTTATTTTATTTTTTTTTTACCAAAAATAGAAGAAATGTATGTTTTTTATTTTTTTGTTGGGCATGTTTTACAGCAGAAAGATAAAAAAATTGCAAAAAATGGCCTGGTCATGAAGGGGGGGGGGGGGGGGGGTTTCAGGAGGTCAAGTGGATAAATGTATTTATTATTTTAAATGTAGACAGTGTATGTATCTAAATTTGTCTTTGTCTACTGTAGAGTAGAAATTAGCCTACTGTACAATCTGTACAACATAGCTCAGAGATGGGGAGAAGGGAGCAGCACAAGGGGCCAGTCAGGTAAGCTGCAGGGCAAGGAGTCATGCAGATAGGAGAGAGCAGAGTAACAGAGAGATAATCTCACCACAGTGGCGCCGCTAGGGGGGGTATGGGCCGCTCCCGGGTGACACCCGCCAGAGGGATGACACCCGTCGGTAGCGGAACCGCTAACATCGCCCGCTGCCCTGCTCTGCTTGTCTCCGATCTTGCGGCTGACTGTGTCCCTCAGTGGAGTGGGCCGAAGCCACCTCCCCGTCCTCTCTGTTTACATCCAAAGAGGAGGAGTCGGAGTGACACACACCACTGTGTGTATCCGTCCGCTCTGTTCTGAGGTCTGTACACTCTATTATATGTAGATGGAAATGTGCAGGGGGGCGCAATGGGATGGGAGAGGGGTGTCTATACTGAGGGGGGTGTCTATACTGATGGGGGGTCTGCACTGAGAGGGGGTGTCTATACTGATAGGGGGTCTGCACTTAGGGGGGTGTCTATACTGATGAGGGGGTCTGCACTGAGGGGGGGTGTCTATACTGGTGGGGGGGTCTGCACTAAGAGGGGGGATTCTATACTGATGGGGGTCTATACTGATGGGTGTCTGCATTGAGCAGGGGGGTGTCTATACTGACGGGGGGTCTGCACTGAGGGAGTGTCTATACTGATGGGGGGTCTGCACTAAGAAGGGGAATTTTATACTGATGGGGGGTCTGCACTGAGGAGGGGGGTGTCTCTACTAATGGGGGGTCTTCACTGAGGGAGTTGTCTGTACTGATGGGGGGTCTGCACTGAGGGTGGGGGTCAGTACTTAGTGGGGGGTCTAAACTGAGGAAGGGGGGTCTGTACTTAGTGAGGGGGATCTATACTGAGGGAGGGGGATCTATACTGAGGGAGGGGGATCTATAGTGGGGGAGGAGGATCTGTAGTTAGTAGAGGGGGGTCTGTACTGAGGGAATACTATAGTTGGTGGAGGGGGGGTGACACCAACCCTAGTGACACTACTGTCTCACCAGTATGCTGCCTCTTCTTTCACTGTCCAGTCACTGAGTGATGGTAGAGAGGAGACCTGTAAGTGAAAGTGCAGCAAAGAAAGAATAGTTCTCCTCCTCCTCTATAGCAGATGTAAATCTCAAAAATAGATGAACAGAACAACAAATCCTTTGGCAAATTATCGTATATATGCATTTAAAGCTGAAGTTCAATCTTATTCTAATTTGCCTTCCCAATTTTCTCACTTCCCCCATCAACATGCTAAGGACATTTTTTATTACATGCCTAATTTTAGAACCAGGGGCATCAGCAATGGGTCTATGTGCAGTGCAGGTAGATCATAGCTAATGGGAGGAGTAATGTTAATATCATTAGCACTGTAGCTAAAGCTGCTGAGCTGTATGTTTCTACTAAAAGTAATGGATAAGTGTGTGCTACTAGTGCCTCCATTTCAGCACTCTTAGTGCTTTAACCACTTAAGGCTCGGAAGGATTTACCCATTTCCTGACCAGGCCATTTTTTTCGATACAGCACCGCGTCGCTTTAACTGACAATTTGTGAACGTGTGACGCTGTACCCAAACAAAATTGGCGTCCTTTTTTCCCCACAAATAGAGGTTTCTTTTGGTGGTATTTGATCACCTCTGCGTTTTTTATTTTTTGCGTTATAAACAAAAAAAGAGCGATAATTTTGAATAAAAAAAAACAATATTTTTTACTTTTTGCTATAATAAATATCCAAAAAAAGGAATAAAAAAAATATAATTTCTTTATCAATTTAGGTCAACATGTATTCTTCTACATAGTTTTGGTAAAAAAATTGCAATAAGTGTCTACAAAATAGGGGATATATTTATGGCATTTTTATTATAATTTTTTTTTTTACTAATAATGGCGGTGATCTGCGATTTTTAGCGGGACTGCAACATTGCGACGGACAGATCGGAAACTTTTGATACTTTTTGGGACCATTGACATTTATACAGCGATCAGAGCTAAAAATAGCCACTGATTACTGTATAAATGTCACTGGCAGGGAAGGGGTTAAGACTAGGGGGCAATCAAGGGGTTAAGTGTGTCCTAGGGAGGTGTTTATAACTGTGGGGGGGGGACTGACAGGGAGTAGAGAGAGATCGCTGTTCCTGATCACTAGGAACAGCAGATCTCTCTCAACTTCCCTGACAGGATGGGGAGCTGTATGTTTACATTCACAGATCCCCGTTCTGGCTCTCTGAGAAGCGATCGCGGGTTGCTGGCAGATATCATGGCTGCCAGCCATACGCATTGGCTCTGGTGTCGCACCTCTGGTGGCGTGCGTGAGCCCCCTATAGCCCTTAAAGTGGCCCCTGTGCAGCTACGGCGATTCGCGCAGAGAAGCCAACCTGCCGCCGTATACCGAAGGCAGTTGGTCAGCACATGATAAACTTTCAAAATAAAATACAGTTCCTGTGCTATCTTGTGTAGCACTACCCCCGTAGGAGTCGTTAGTGTCCTGGGTCTCCACTGCTGCACAGCCAGTCACATAGCATTTCCATTACACTCCAATGCAGAAAACAGTCCTTGCTTGTTTTTGGTGTTTTATTAGGGGTTGATAACTTGGATGGGGTAGGGAATTATGGGATACACAACTTGAAAAATGTGCAACAAATATGAACAAAGGCACATTTCCTCCCTATTACAAAAGTACACTTTTCCTTCCTCTTGCACAAACATGGTTTCCAGTGCAGCACCTGCTCCTCACTCTTGGGAAACTAACAGTCCTTTTGTGTCAGTTCAGCAAAGGCCCATTACAGGCAGGAGCTCTCAGTCCCTTGGCAAAGTAGTGCAGTGAGCAAACAGCATAACATTCCCCCTTCTGTTTCCCTGTGGCTTCTGATCCCAGCTCCACTTGCTTGCAGAAAAATACCAACCCACATGGCTGCCACCAGCCATGCCTGACTGCTCTTTTTCCCAGTCTGCCTGGCTGACTTCTTCCCCAGTCATGCCCATCACACACACATGGAGACATCCCAGGGCAAGGTTAGATAAAGACTTGGCACTGTGCAGTCTTCAAGAGAGGCCTGCTGCAGATGACAGCCTCTCCCCTTGTCTATATCTGCTCTGTGCTGAGCTACTCACTGTCTCTCCTTGCTCCTTCCCGCTGTCTCTCCAGCATGGATCCTTCCACCACCTTCTGTGTCAGGATCCTTCCAGGCCAGCTTTCCTGAGCACCGTGGTACCACCCTTCCCTGGCAGAGGTTTCTTCAAGGGCCACCGAAGTCTCTCCTTCTAAATCTTACACCCCACCCCACTCCCCTTGCTGGCATGGCCCATGTCTATTTATGGGGTGGTCCCAGTGCCCTGCCAGCCCACGGCTGGAGATTGGCTGGGGCCCCATAAATATTCATGGCAGCTCTTCCTAACCCCCACCCTCTAGTGATAGAAGGTTCTCCAGCCTTCCAGACACCAGGGGGAGGCACCAGAGAGCTGCCAGGATGAGTCATCCAGCCCTGCCCTCTAGTAACCCTGACCCAATTTAGACTCACAAGTTTACAGCATGAGACAGAGTTAAAGGAGAAGTATAGCCAAAGCTCGTTTGGCTGCACTTCTCCTATGGATCATAGGAGTGCAATTAGTTTTGCACTCCTGTAACCTATTTTCAGCAGAGAGCGAACTGAAGTCCGCTCTCTGCTGATGTCACCAATGTCAGTCCAGGCACAGCATCATCCTGACCATGGAGTCTGGATCTGCCAGGTGCCTGGACTGACACCCGGCTCAGCCTCTCAGCAAGCCGCTGAAAGCATGAGACGGCCGCTCCGCCCCCTCCACAGCTAAGCGCTCCAATGAGTGAGGGGGGAGAAGAGCAGAGAGCTTTGACTGACAGCCTACAGCTCTCTGCTCACGGAGCTCTGAAAACTGAGTGATCGGCCATGTTCAATGGCTCGGTTCTCAGTGCAGAGGTGTCGGGGGGGCAGATGCTGCATTGGACCAATGCTGTATCCACCTAGATAAGTATAAATATGGGGGAAAACATTCCTTTACATCTCTTTTAAATTTCCCTATACTACACTTCTAGTAGCACACACTAGAGGGTGCTACACCTGTGAAATAGGATTTTAGTAAGTTTAAAACTCTCCACTGCATTAGTCCCTAAACCCTCCTGCCAGCCCCCCCCCCCCCCTCTATACATCTACTTGAATCCTATCTCAATCCAACACTGTGCCCATCTGTAGCAGCATTTCACTCTCTTCCTCTTATCACAGAACACAGAGGCACTAGTGGAAGCCATTGGCTCTGCTGGTGTCAATAAAATGGAGGTGCGGGGAGAGGAGACGCATTGTCTGTGTCTATGGATGCACACAGTCCAGCTTGGGAGCTCACCCGCACGAGTGCCCCTTCAGCACACAGCTTGCTGAGGGGGCTCTTGAAGAACCGAGCAGGTATGTATAACATGTATTTTATTTCAAGGACAAAGAAATGATCCTTTAGAACCAAATTAAAGTAATTTTGACAGGCAAAGCAATAACAGTTTCTCATCTTTAATATGAAACTAAACCTTTGGCTAGTTTACAAAATGCATAAGTTGCAATGCACATATTGAAAAATATTTCAGTTTTTACCTAAATAGGGGTCAGGGAGATAAAAGTCAAATTTTTTTAAGGTTTATTGCATTTACAACAAAGTGGTTTCGACAACTTTTTAATGCAAAAAAATATAGCATGGCAAAAACCATCGTCCATAGCAGTCAGTGGGATTTATGTTGTCATTTATTTATCTGCAATGGAAAAAAGGGTAGTTTGAAGGTGATTGGTTGCTACAGACAAATAAATATTTTTATTCAGATGTCTTGGCTTTAGTAAAACATGGTCCTTTTGTATATTTGTACTGCTGCATTTTTCGGTTTGTTTAAGTACCGTGCCACTGTGCGTCATCGCACCCACACCCCCACTTGTGTTGGAAGGATACATATGGTTTCTGTAGAGGCATTCAACTATTTTGTATAATATCGCATATGAATGACAATCGTTATTCCATTTTAACAACCGACTTCCATTCATGTAAAATACATGTGTGGAATGAGATCTGAAAAATACAAAAGTGACTTTTAACAAGAAACACATTCAGGTGCTTGTGTGTGATTACTCCATTTTGGGTTGTAGTTTCTTTCCAGCTGTGTCTATCCATCTGGCTTGTAAATTGAGTATGTAAATGAGATCATCATTCAAAATAAGGTATTTACAAGATAATAAATAATCTGCGCTCTTGATTTGGCAAGAACAACTATACACCTGTTAAAAACTATTTTCCCTAGACAGGTAAAACCATGTAATTTAATGAGCAGATATAAAGATTGCACCAGTTCTTTACTGACCTTTCACTATTTAATTTACATAATTTGAGATTCTGGGATCTTTAATATCCTGTTACATAAAAACATGTTTAATATGTTTTGAGTGCCTCCTGTACGTTCAATAGCTTAGTTTATTAGTAAAAAGTGGGATTATCGTGATGGCGAAATTGAAAGGCCAAAGGGGGAGTTGTCTTTTAATGAATTCCCCCACCTCCATGAGGGCAGCCCATCTGTACTTAACTACAACCCTGATCTTGTGATGTTCTCTGTGCTGTTCGACACCAGACGGACTTCCAAAAAAATCTTCAGCTGGCTTTACTTTACATTGTGCATTCGTGGCTTGGCACCATTCATTCCAATTAGATGGCTGTATGGCAACCTTCAGTGGTCCTGCAGAGTGTGGATGTCCCATAGAACTGAATCAGGCTGCGACCCGCATGCGCCGTATAATCAGAAGGCAGACAAAAATATATTTTTTTTGGCATAGGCAGTGTGGTGCCAGCCAAGGCTGCACATCAAATGTCCCTGGATTGCGACTGAAGTTAAGTACATTACTGGATGGAGTAAAAATGACCCAAAGTTTGGATTTACCCATGAAGGATGAAGGGACTGATTTCCTTTAATGTCATCTTGTCCTGTAGAACATACCTACCCTTCCTTCGCTCTATCGTAGCTCTGTTCAGCCATTGAGAGTGAAAAAAATCTGCAGTACTCACTTACTCAACTCAGATGACAGTAATGGTGTTCGGTAATTGGCTGGTGAACAGTTAAAGTCACCCAACCTTGGCGTTTTTCTTAAATTTTTACTCGGACCGAAACACTGTCTACATTCATGGCTATGCACCCACACCTCCATGGATGGTAAACTGGGAGTAGAGGCTATGTTCTGTGCAGTCGCTGCATTCCAATTGACATCAATGAGGCTTCCTGCACAAGGATGCACAGAATACCTTCACATCCCCATGAGAGAAAACATGGTTTTCTCATGGATGTTAGATATATTATGCCCCGTGTGAACGAGGCTTTACATGTAAATAGTTTTCCCCCTTCACACGGTCGGACTTTGTTCGAACATTCCGACAACAAAATCGTAGGATTTTTTTCGACGGATGTTGGCTCAAACTTGTCTTGCATACACACGGTCGCACAAAGTTGTCGGAAAATCCGATCATTCTGAACGCGGTGACGTAAAACACGTACGTCGGGACTATAAACGGGGCAGTGGCCAATAGCTTTCATCTCTTTATTTATTCTGAGCATGCGCGGCACTTTGTCCATCGGATTTGTGTACACACGTTCGGAATTTCCGACAACGGATTTTGTTGTCGGAAAATTTTATATCCTGCTCTCAAACTTTGTGTGTCAGAAAATCCGATGGAAAATGTCCGATGGAGCCCACACACGGTCGGAATTTCCGACAACATGCTCCGATCGGACATTTTCCATCGGAAAATCCGACCGTGTGTATGGGGCATAAGAGTTTGCTTTATACTGATATCCATCGTCAATTTTAACCACTTCAGTTCCAGAAGCTTTACACCCCTTCATGACCAGGCCATTTTTTGCGATGCGGCACTGTGTTACATTAAATGAAAATTTTGCAGTCGTGCAACACTGTGCTCAAGAAAAAAATGATGTTCTTTTTTTCCCCCACAAATCGAGCTTTCTTTTGGAGGTATTTGATACTACCTCTGCAATTTTTTTTTGTGCTAAAAACAAAAAAAGACACAGTTTTGAAAAAAAAAACAATATTATTTATTTTCTGCTATAAAACACATCCAAAAAAATAAAATGTAAAAAATCTAATTTCTTCATCAATTTAGGCCAATATGTATTCTGCTACATATTTTTGGTTAAAAAAAATACCAATAAGCGTATATTGATTGGTTTGCACAAAAGTTATAGCGTCTACAAACTATGGGATATATTTATAGTTTTTTTTTTTTATTCTACTAGTAATGGCAGTGATCAGTGACTTGTAGTGGGACTGCGATATTGCGGCAGAAAATTGGACACTAACTGACACTTTTGACACTTTGATCATTGTATCATTTACGGTTTAGGAGATATTCCCCTTGCGATGAGACGCTGACTGCAGCAGCGCATGCGCACAGGGGATTCTCGGCTGAAGGCCGGCAACTGCCGGACCTTGCCGAGTAAGAAATCTCCCGCGCGCATGCGCGGGAGTGATGGCATTGCGGTTTCAGCCACTCACAGCGCTGGAACCGCGATACCCGGAAGACACGCCGAGGCAACATGACAGCTCCCTCCGCGTGGACCAGGTAAGATACCGACGCCTCGTTCTAAGGTAAGTATTTCATAATGAGCCAGTATGCGGTGCATACTAGCTCATTATGCCTTTTGCTTTACAGGGGTAGAGAAAAATTTTTTTAGCGGGTATACAACCGCTTTAACTGTGTGCCTAGCCAGTGTTTAATTACAGTGTAGGAGATGCTTTTACTAGGGGAAGACATGAACCCATGTCCCTGGTTTTCAGAGACACAGGATCTATGCCTTCCTTCCTGTCAGAACTGCAATCTGCCTTGTTTACATAGGATAATCGGGAGCGAGTCTCCGGTGGCAGGCATTCACGCCCGCTACCCGGAAGTGCGGGATCAAGTATATATGTGATCCTGTGCACAGCGGCCACCCTGTAGCAGTAAAACTCAGCAAAGTTTGGATTTACCCACGAAGGATGAAGTACTGATTTCCTTTAATGTCTTCTTTTAAAGAGTGAAAAAAATCTGCAGTACTCACACATCTCAGATGACAGTAATGGTGTTTGGTAATTGGCTGGGGAACATAGTCATCCAACTTTGGCGGTTTTTTTAATTTTTACGTAGCCCCAAAAAACTGTCTGTATTCATGGCCATGCACCCGCACCCTCATGGATGGCAAATTGGGAGTAGTGGTTATGTTCTGTGCAGTCACTGCATCCCAAATGACATCAATGAGGCTGCTTGCACAAGGTTGCACAAAACATCTGTGCATCCCCATCAGAGAAAACATGGTTTTCTCGCGCGCGTTAGCTGTATTATTCCCCGTGCGAACGAGGTTTTACATGTAAATAGTGAGAGTTTCCTTTATACTGATATTCATCGTCAACTTTAAATATGTAAATGTATTTATTTAACATTCCCTTCAACTACAAACTACAAAAAAGCTTAGCCTATCCTTTTTTTATGTATGCATGAGAAAGCACATTACAGCACTTTGGACCAAATGTCATAGCACCTGCTGGGGTCAAATAAACCCATTTGAAAAACTGCTGCGCAAATACTGTGTGACATAAAAAGTTGCAATCACCTCCGTTTTATTCCATAGGGTCTCTTCTAAAAAACATATATAATGTTTCAGGGTTCTGAGTAATTTTATAGCAAAAAAAATATGATTTTTACATGTAGGAGAGGAGTGCCAGAATAGGCCCGGTATGGAAGTGGTTAAATAAGACAGGGACCTAGGAAACATTGTTAAACACTTCTCTGCACTGTAGAAAACAAAACAGTCTGAAATTAAAAAAGCCTTTTAAAGAGAAATAGAATCTTCACTTTTTGAGTTTAGGTCCACTTTAAATAAAACAATAACAATGTGCAGACTCTAATTACCCGTTGCAAATATACCTTATCATTCACTGAATTAATTAAATATCTGATTAGTTGATATACATTGCTAAACATCTACCTTGCTGTTTGGTTTCCTTTATTAAATAAACTCTATTTTATGTATTTATCCATTTATATTTATTGTATTTCTTTGTTTTTTTCTCTTTGTTAGCTGATTTTCTGCATTTTTGTTACAGTATTGATTTAAGGGAACTGGAAATGGTGTGATCTATATCAGAGGGTTACATTTCTCAGGACTTTGCCCTTTACCTTCGAGGTATATGTCAAACCAATGCTATGTAAGGGTTCTCTTGACAAAGTGTTTTTTTTCTAATTTATAGACTATTGATCTAAAAGCTGGTACTTCTATATATGGTACATTGCTAACAGGAAGCAAACAATAGGGAAAAATTCAAGGAACAATTATGCCTACATTAACTGGTTCCCGACCGGCTCACACAGATATACTGCGGCAGAATGGCTCTCCTGGGCGAAATCCCATATGGGTACGTCCTTCCCCTTTTCGGCCACCAGAGGGACCGGATGCGCATGGCCGGTGTTCTCTATCGAAAAACCTTGCCATTTTTTTCACTTCATGACCCACATCCAAAACAGTAAATGAGAGAAAAATCCTCCAATGTGAGGGAATCCCTTGTTGCCACCAGGGTCACCAGAACTAATGTTCCCATTGGAAGATTCCCCATCTATTTCTTTTCTGGTGACAATCCAATCAAATACATTTCCTTAATGGAGGCACAGAGAGAAATAAAAGCCCAACAGGTGTTCTAATCCATTTTCACTCTATCCAAAACTAAAAGAAAAGTTTTGCCTTTAGTTATACTTTCAGGATAAAATAAACAAAGGCTATAATCATAACTTTATTTTACTCATCTAATCAATCTGTTTTCAGTTAGATAGGGCATCCATCTCATGTACAGCCCCAGCTGTCTGTTCTGGATAGACCAGAAAGCTTTGTCGGATCATTATGGTTTCACCATAGTTACGTTCATTGTTATAGCTCACCACAGTTACCTGTGAAACTTTTCTCCTGTCTACTTCCCTTGTCCCTCCTTCACCTGGCTCCCTTCATTAACATGACTAATAGCCTAGCCTAAACACCCAAGTTTTTGGAACCTTCTTTGCTCTCTTTTGCCTGATTTATGTCTGTGGACAGCTTTATTATGTTTCCTTTCTCTCTTCATGCAGCTTGAGTAGTCAGGCTATGAAGAAAGTCAATTCTTATTGCAGTCAATTCTAATAAGATGTACCTTGGGAGGTTGATTTACTAAAGGTAAATAGGCTGTTCACTTTGCAAGGGAAGGTGCTTATTTTCCTTTAGTAAATTAACCCCAAAATTTCTTTTTTAGGGCATACACATACATTCACTTTTTCAACTGACAAGCTTATGTAAACTTTCATGTGAACAATATAGATAATAACTAATAAGGGTTAATATAAGAAAAAAGGCTCATTATCTTTCAAAAGGACCACAGACAAAGCAAAAACTCTCCTGTTATTTACCAAAAATAGCTGCCCAATCTTTGTAATTTCTTATAAAATGATGGTGCATTTAAAAGGATCTCCTTGTTGTTACATATATTTGTTATTTCTGGTAGATCAAAGCTTCACTGCATTAGGCTCAATTCACCAAGCTAACACACCAGGATAAGGGAAAGTCACACGGAGTCAGTAAGGGAGAGAGCTGAATGTAGTATCTTCTTATTCAAGCTTTTTTCATTGTGCTGAGATGCACCAAAACCACATAAGTGTGATGTTTTTATCTATATGTGTTAAAATTATTGGGATTTTACACTATGTGATTTCTTTGCTTTTTACTATAAGATGGCTTTATATGTGCATGGATGAGATACAAAGAGGAGTAAACATAATTTGAGTACATAATTTGAGTACTTTGTGTCGCAGTATTCGAAGTGTATGCATCCTGGAGGATCAATATATGCAGCGGGATTGCCTGTCCATAATTAGAGAGGAAAAGGAATGGATGAGTGTGGGTTCAACTGTAGGTGGAGAAACCCACGTTTTGTGGTGGAGTAATAAAAAAGATGGATTTTGTTCATTTATCATAAGGACATATTCATGTGTGGTTTGGAGGCCCAGGCTGTGTTTCAACTTAAAGAAATTAGATTTTTTTATTTTATTTTACAATTGGGGAAAAGACTATTCTCATACAATATGTGACATGGAAATGAATGTATTTAGATTTTTATTATTAAGTATATATTTATATGCTTCATGGGGTTGTTGTATTATAGGATAGAGTACATATTTTGCATGTACAGCTTTGGTTAATTTTGGGGTTAATTTGCGCAGGTTTCAAATTGAGGGTATTCAAATACACAAAGCATAGAGTTGACAAAAGTGAACCTACCTACTTAACCTAATCTAACATAATCTTATGAACTCTTAAGGGTGCACACACAAAATTGAATTTTCTGAGCATATTTGTTGTCATGTTCAAGCTTTGACGCTTGAACATGACAACTGACAATTGACGCTAATTTTTTGTTTATAGTGCAAAAAATAAAAAACGCAGAAGTGATCAAATACCACCAAAAGAAAGCTCTATTTGTGGGGAAAAAAAGGACATCAATTTTGTTTGGGTACCACGTCGCACGACCACGCAATTTTCAGTTAAAGGGATGCAGTGCCAAATGGCAAAAAGTGCTCTGGTCTTTGGCCAGCCAAATGGTCCGGGGCTTTAGTGGTTAAAGAAGTCTCCAGAAACCCTCAAAGTTTATCTTAGGATCTGCTGGTAACTTTATCAACAGTGCCAAAGTACATGCATCTAGAATCAGAAACTGATTGCACACATTCAGCCTGTATAGGACGTGTACAAGGAAAAAGTTTTTGATGACAATAAGGAAATTTTAAAGTAAGACAACAGTTTGATCTTTGAACATATGGAAAGATCAGGTCCTTTAGAACAATATGCTGTGTTCAGAATTAACAGTTGTTTTACCATAGTAACAGTAGACATGTTTGGCACAAACTGAAGAGAACCTCAACTGTGGAGCAATGTTAAGGTTTGGGGTTGCTTTGCTGCTTCAGGGTATGTGCTACTTGCAGTCATTGGGGTTGATTTACTACAAGCAAATAGAGTAATCACTATACAAGGAGAGTTGCATTTTGCAAGGTAGTTTTCCCAGAGCTTAGTGAATATGGTGAAGCTCAGCTGACGTCCATCATCTAACCATAAAAAATAAGAAATTTCCACTAAAATATTAATAAAGTGATATTGTGCTTAACATATACAAAATCTATTAATAACTATTAATACTATACTATACGTTAATGTGCAATACATTTCAATGAATGAATAAATAGGTAAAAGTGCTCCAATAAGCCTGTGTATTGCAAATATTCCACAAAGCTTGTGCAATTTTCAAACATTAATAGATAATTCAACACAAACATCCATGCGATTTAGTGTTGCATCCAAGCATATCAGTACTGCATCTATGCAATATGGTGTTAGTGCAATGTTCGAACAATAAAAAGTAAAAAAATACAAAAAACGCATCCATGCGATTTGGTGCTACATCCATGTGATGCAAGGTCGCACGCCCTAAGGTGAGGGGCTATCACCTGGGGGGAGCACTTGTATGAGCGCACAGCACTTTAGTTTGTGTTCACCATAACACATGAATGGATTGTGGAAGATCTGTGGACTGTTAATTTGATCATTGCACAGCAACACAGCACTGAATTGCATAGAATCACATGGATGCAACACCAAATCGCATGGATGCGTTTTTTTGTATTTTTTTAACTTTTTATTGTTCGAACATTGCACTAACACCATATTGCATAGATGCAGTACTGATATGCTTGGATGCAACACTAAATCGCATGGATGTTTCTGTTGAATTATCTATTAATGTTTGAAAATTGCACAAGCTTTGTGGAATATTTACAATACACAGGCTTATTGGAGCACTTTTACCTATTTATTCATTCATTGAAATTTATTGCACATTAACGTATAGTATAGTATTAATAGTTTTTAATAGATTTTGTATATGTTAAGCACAATATCACTTTATTAATATTTTAGTGGAAACTTCTTATTTTTTATTTTGATAAGCGCAGCGTGTGTACAATTTGGTTTAACTATTTTGCATGGTTATGAGACATGCGTAACGTTAGCAGCTGATCATTTGCAAAGATATACTATTTTGGAGACCAGATTTGGTCAATTACCTGGAGGCTCACAGGACTACAAATTAGCATCATCTAACCATAAGCTAGCAAATTTTTTACTTTTTTTATTTTCTTGGACGTGATTGGGTATTATTTGAAAAGTGAAATGTCACCGCATTCATTAAGCTCTGGGGGAAATATTCTTGCAATATGCAACTCTCCTTAGTAAACCAACCCCATTAAATTAACTATGATAGCTGCATTATATCATAATGGGCTTGATGATGATGTAGGGCCACCTGCTTGAATGTTAAAATTGAACTGGAAATGGATATTTTAACACTATAATGATCCAAAGCACACTAATACTTTACAAGTGATGAAAATTTTTTTTTTTTTTTTAAAGTGGTCAAATCCCCTGATTTACATCCCATTTAAATGCTGCAGGGGGTTTGAAATTGACAGTTCATGCAAGGAAATACCTACAAGAAGTAATTTCTGCTAAAGGGGCAAGACCACCTTCCGGGCCAAGGTTGTACCTTTTCCTTAGTACACCATTTTATCTATTGATGTCTTTGTTGAATAAAAGGTATGCACTGTCTATGACTGTCTATATTGGGAACATCATCTTTTCACAATTAAAATAGTTCAGTCAAATTTTATGATCAGTAGTCACAATTTATTTATAGATAAGAAATAAGAAAAAGGGTTTGAAAAAAAAAAAGTGAAAAATGCAAGAGATCAATAACAAGGCAATTTGGATGCACAGTTAATATATTTGCACTAATAGATTATTTTTATATTGAGTATGTATTACTACTTTGAAGCGGACCTTCACCCAAAAGGGGAGCTTCCCCCTTTACATTTGACACATCATTTTTTTTTTGAGTGGTGGTATCTGTTGGATTGCCGCATCGATCAGAGCGTAAGTTCACCCCCCCCCCACATGTCACAGGTTCCAGAAAGCTGTGGGACCATTTAAAATGAGCAGCAGGCTGTGAAGCTGCAAACAGTCACAGCTGGACACCCACAGTTAATATGCTGGTGCCGAGGAATGAAGCCCAGTGAAGAAACTGGCTGTGTCAGAACAGAGCTGGACAGGTGAGTGTCTGTTTATCAAAAGTCAGCAGCTACAGTTTTTGTAGCTGCTGACTCTAAATTAACAAAGTAACATTTTATATGAATTCATATGAATATATATGAATTCAAAAAAATACTTTGCTACAACTTTAAAAAGTACATTACAAAAGTAAATTTCTTTAGCAAATTCAAATATAAGCCAATAACCTGCATAAACTATTCTACTAGCCTTATTGAACTGGTGAAAACTTAAAACGGGATTATTTTTATTTCTACAGTGTTTAAACTATATACAGTGGGGACTTAAAGTATTCAGACCCCCTTAAATTTTTCACTCTTTGTTATATTGCAGCCATTTGCTAAAATCATTTAACTTCATTTTTTTTCCTCATTAATGTACACACAGCACCCCATATTGACAGAAAAACACAGAATTGTTGACATTTTTGCAGATTTCTTAAAAAAGAAAAACTGAAATATCACATGGTCCTAAGTATTCAGACCCTTTGCTGTGACACTCATATATTTAACTCAGGTGCTGTCCATTTCTTCTGATCATCCTTGAGATGGTTCTACACCTTCATTTGAGTCCAGTGTGTTTGATTATACTGATTGGACTTGATTAGGAAAGCTACACACCTGTCTATATAAGACCTTACAGCTCACAGTGGATGTCAGAGCAAATGAGAATCATGAGGTCAAAGGAACTGCCTGAAAAGCCGAGACAAAATTGTGGCAAGGCACAGATCTGGCCAAGGTTACAAAAAATTTTCTGCTGCACTTAAGGTTCCTAAAAGCACAGTGGCCTCCATAAACCTTAAATGGAAGACGTTTGGGACGACCAGAACCCTTCCTAGAGCTGGCCGTCCGGCCAAACTGAGCTATCGGGGGGAGAAGAGCCTTGGGGAGAGAGGTAAAGAAGAACCCAAAGATCACTGTGGCTGAGCTCCAGAGATGCAGTCGGGAGATGGGAGAAAGTTGTAGAAAGTCAATCATCACTGCAGCCCTCCACCAGTCTCCACTTTATGGCAGAGTGGCCCGACGGAAGCCTCTCCTCAGTGCAAGACACATGAAAGCCCGCATGGAGTTTGCTAAAAAAACACCTGAAGGACTCCAAGATGGTGAGAAATAAGATTCTCTGGTCTGATGAGACCAAGATAGAACTTTTTGGCCTTAATTCTAAGCGGTATGTGTGGAGAAAACCAGGCACTGCTCATCACCTGTCCAATACAGTCCCAACAGTGAAGCATAGTGGTGGCAGCATCATGCTGTGGGGGTGTTTTTCAGCTGCAGGGACAGGACGACTGAGACAGAGTGCTCAGGACCTCAGACTGGGCCGAAGGTTTACCTTCCAACAAGACCATGACCCTAAGCACACAGCTAAAATAACAAAGGAGTGGCTTCACAACAACTCCGTGACTGTTCTTGAATGGCCCAGCCAGAGCCCTGACTTAAACCCAATTGAGCATCTCTGGAGAGACCTAAAAATGGCTGTCCACCAACGTTTACCATCCAACCTGACAGAACTGGAGAGGATCTGCAAGGAGGAATGGCAGAGGATCCCCAAATCCAGGTGTGAAAAACTTGTTGCATCTTTCCCAAAAAGACTCATGGCTGTATTAGATCAAAAGGGTGCTTCTACTAAATACTGAGCAAAGGGTCTGAATACTTAGGACCATGTGATATTTCAGTTTTTCTTTTTTAATAAATCTGCAAAAATGTCAACAATTCTGTATTTTTCTGTCAATATGGGGTGCTGTGTGTACATTAATGAGGAAAAACATGAACTTAAATGATTTTAGCAAATGGCTGCAATATAACAAAGAGTGAAAAATTTAAGGGGGTCTGAATACTTTCCGTCTCCACTGTATATATATATATATATATATATATATATATATATATATATATATATATATATATATTTACAATCTTTCCATTTATTTTAACTTACTCTTTAAACTAAACATGAGCTTATAAATTGTTTAAGACCAGACTGATGCCTTTTAATAACTCAGCATTATTTATGTGTCCACGCCGCAAGTACATAATTATCCCAGTGTTTGTAATTTCATTTATTTGTCATTTAATATCATTTTAATCCAGTTCTTTATTCTTATTAACCACATAAAGCTGTTTTCTATGGCTCTTTTTCTTTAGGCTGTCGACAAAACAATTCTAGAAGTGCTGATAAGTTAAAATGATTTATGGATAGTATCCTTTACTTCAATCATATTTATTGCACACCGAGAAAGTAAATTGACTTAACTGCTGAACCTAACCAGTACAGATTTAATATTTTTCCAATTTCAATCCAAGTCTATGAGAATGAAAAACACATTTAAGAGCATAACATTTAGAATCCAAGAAATGATAGAGCACAGTTGCGGAAAAAGGCAAGCAATTTAACTTGACAATATACAATAATTTGGTAAAGAAAATGAATCTGCAGCACCAAGTCTTGAAAAATTTGCTGTCATTTAACTTAGCGACCTTATTACACTTTTCCTACAGTGCAGTTATTACGGGGTTGTTAATGCATTAAGCAAAGATTGGTCAAGGTGTTCTGCTGTTTTAGAGACTGAAGAGATAAAGGCAACGAAGTCCATTCAATGTTGTAATGATATTTCCGTCATTGTTTATGTCAGATCTTGCATTGCAAGTTGAAGTTTAAGAGACGTCATGTAGAAAATTTGCACAGCAGACTGTGTCCATTTTCAAAAGAACAGTAGTATTGCATGGCTCCTAAAAAAAAATACTGTAGTCTATATCATCTCTTTGATCATGGGTTGTTAGTTGTGTGGCTTAATATAGGATTAAGAAATAATAATCCAAGTATGTTTTACCAAATGTAATTGACTGGTGTGTAAAATCATCATCAAGCTACAAAAGACAGTTTACAATTATCATCATCTTATGAAATCTTATAGTATATAGTTAGGCTATCTATTTCTCTAAGGCCGAATATAATACCTGGTGGGTGATCCTACTATGAAGGTCCTTGGTCAGGCACATTCGGTGACAACACTCCATCTCTGTCTCCCAGTTGTTCTCCGGTGTTGTATCCCTGTCACATATGGCTTCTGATGGAAGTAGCTATTGCAATACACTTTACTCAGGCATAGTCCACCATTGAAACTATCAGCAAACTAACCCTAAGGAATGCCATGCAGCCATCTCTGGACTGCAAAGAGGCTGTAGGAAATCATCAGCACTGAGATGCAAGGGATAGAAAAGGTAAAAACAAGTAATTTATTTAAAAAAAAACACGTGTTTATGATTCTTTGTGGTGCTTTATTAAACTATGTTTTTATGTTAAGGCTTACATCTACTTTTATAGTCAACCATCCTCACCATCAACACTTCAAACCTTTCCATCGGTGTTAGCTTATCCACTACTAATATTATATTTCCAAAGCCTATACACCATTATCATCATATACCTATCGGAGGAAGGGGGGAGGGAGGGGGAGTTGGATTTAAAGTGAAGCTGTGGAAAGAAAAAGAACATTCAAGTATTTACATATTCTTAACAAATAGTATATGAGTGTTAAAACAAGCCCACACTTACTTTAGTAGCTGCATGAATTGTACAGAAAAGCAATGCATCCTCAAAAATTACAAGACAGACTATGAAACTGCAACTTATCTCTACTTGTTCCCTCTCACAGGAGGAACTTAAAGTAATTGTAAAGTCTTGTTTTTTTGCTTTAAAAATAACAAATCTGATATACTCACCTCCTCTGTGCAGTGGATTTGCACAGAGCAGCCCAGATCCTACTCTTTTCGGGTCCCTCTTCTGTGATCCTGGCCCTCTCTCCTGTCGAGTGCCCCCACAGCAAGCAGCTTGCTGAGGGAGCACCTGAGCCGAGTCATAGCTCCCTGTGTTCATTCAGACACGGAGCCCCGGTTCAACCCCAACCCCTCTCTCTCCTGATTGGCTAACTGACATTGATTGACAGCAGCATGAGCCAATGACGCCACTGCTGTGTCTCAGCCAATTAGGAGGAGAGTCCCAGGTGGCCGAGGCAGTGAGGCACATATGGACATTGCTGGAGAGAGAGGGGGCTCAGGTAAGTATTAGGGGGTGCTGGGGCAGCTGCTGCACACAGAAGTTTTTTTTCATCTTAATGCATAGAATGCATTAAGATAAAATCCTTCTGACTTTACAACCACTTTAACATCTGACCAACCTTCTAATGTAAACAAACAGCAGGTGCTGCAAGCTATTCCAAACCTAACTGCAACCCGACTTTAGAGTCTCTGATTTGAGGATAAATTACTCCACAGTGCCTGCAGCTACGGAGGTCAGTATGGGTTTGTTTTAAAGCCTATTTACTGCTTTTTTAGAATTTGTAAATCATTTTATTTCTATAGCCTGGCCATAGCTTAACTTTAAAGAAACTAATAGTGTCTTTGTAATGGGCTCCTTGACCTTCTGTTATTCACCTTGCCAGTGCTTCTCCACTGCTCATTCCTCCATTGCAGATGGTGACAATATCTAGTGTTTTCAGGTATAGGGAAGCAAGTGACCTCCTCCCGTATAACAATGCTCAAGTATAGCAGCCAAACTATAGGTCAAAGCAAGTGTCACCACTCTCCCTAGCACCTGACACCAGCCAATACTGGGTTTTTGTGCCAGCTGAGAAAGGAGCAATAGGAAAGTTCTGGCAAGATGAGTATCAGTGGAGCCCCCTAGCAAAAACACTGCCACTGTGAACTTATGGGGCAAGGTGACAGCATCTCCTTAAGTTAAACTTTTGCTGTGCCTTATATTGGGAACACAGAGGTTCAGTATTAGTTACGTATTCAGTTTGGATACAGATAATGCCTGGTTAAAGTGGAGTTCCACCCAAAAATGGAACTTCCACTGTCCGGATACCTCCCCCCCTCCGGTGTCACATTTGGCACCTTTCAGGGGGAGGGAGGAGCAGATACCTGTCTAATATAGGTATTTTCTCCCACTTCCGGCGAAAGATCACTGCAGTATCCGTGGTATTCTCTGCCATGTCCAGCCCCTCCTCTGTCCCTCCCACTGTCTTCTGGAAGACACGCAGGTCCCAAAAGACAGCAGGGACTACTCAGAACGTGCAGTGTGACTCGGGCATGTGCAGTAGGGAACCAGGCTATAAAGCCGTAAGGCTTCACTTCCTGATTCCCTTACTTAAGATGGCGGCGCCTCCACCTGGAGCCGAAGGACGGGTTGGCTTTGTGTGAGGACATTGTGGGCACCCTGGACAGGTACCGCTAGGTCTTATTTTCGGGGAAACAGGGTAAGTGTCCGTATTTTAAAAGTCAGCAGCTGCGGTATTTGTAGCTGCTGACTTTAATTTTTTTTTTTTTAGGCAGAACTCCACTTTGAGTCTAGTTGTCTTTCGGGCTTCAGTTTCTACGCTGTTCATAATCATAATTAAAACTGATCAGATTCTTAGCAACATGGAAAAATTCTTACCTCTCGCACCTTTCATCTCCACCAAATTTATCTGCTGTGTTTAATGAGTTTAGTCTTTATGCACAATGCATCAGAATCACTGAATATCAGTTTGCCTGAATGCACCTCTAACTTGATTAAACTTCAGTTTTGTTTGGAATTGCTTAAGGTGGAAAAATCATGGTGGGCATTTAACAAAGGACGTGCACAAAGCATTATTTTCATTGGACTAATTGCCTCTTGAGGGTTTAGATTAGTAAGACGGGCGAGGTGTATTCTATATCTTGTTTCACATTAACACCAAACATGATTGTTGTCAACAGAAAAATAAAATTGAATTATTGTTTAAGGAACACATTGTGGATTGTAATCAAAAACTAATTTAGAAAGCCCATAGTAATATGCAGTTTTGCAAATGACTAAATTCTATTAAATAATATGTGGGTTGCCTGGGAAATGACTTGAAATTTATTTTTTGTTTAAAGAACTCAAACAATTTTTAAAACAGTTCTGGTAACCTATTCAAGTGCTCATAGATCTAACAGGGCAGATGAAAATGTCGGCATGATTTGAGCACCCATAGGAAAGATTCTCTGCAAGCAAAGAAAGCACGTTTGTGCATGTGAAAGGGAGGATTTAAATCTGTCCAATCACACTTCCCCAGCCAGAACGGCATGCTTTACTATAGAGAAATCAAAGTCAATAAATATGTTTACCATGTCTTATGTGTATGGCCAGCTTTAAATACAGGCATCAAAACTGTGAGCTTAAAGCAAAATTCCAATAAAAAAAAAGATAGAAATGAATAGTCCATTAAAAGTTAAAATAATAAAACCGGCTTTTACTACAATATTCACCTTCAGTCAAGAGATTTCCCTTTCAGCACTTTTTTCCGTCACTAGATGTCCTCAGTCTGATGGCAGACATAATTTAATGCACTCCCTCAGATCCCAGGTTGACCTGCACCCATTTTGTTTTTTATTTTTTTAATAATTGTATTTTTATTGTAAGAGAAGTAATGCCTAAATTGAAGATACGAATAAAAAAGTGTTTTAGGGATATTCTATTCATTAGATTTAAGTTCTGTAAAGGAGTGTCATTTACTGGTTTATCCTGTTTACCATTATGTCTATAATCAGTGTACATGAGAATGCTAAAAAAAGTTGCAAACTCCTGCCCATTCTTAAGGTTAATGAACCAGCGTTCCCAAAACATCAGAAGACCAGAAACTGAATGAGCCTAAGCATTGTGCTGGTGTACTACTGAGCTATACAACATATATACCAAAACTGGCTTTACAAAGTAGTTAGCATAAAAACAGCTATACATTCAAAATACTGACTGCATTCCATGGACTGCATCATCAGCAGTTTTGATCAGCATACAAGGTATACTAATGTATGTATTAAATGTCACTGTATATTTATTTAAATTCAGTTGTGTCAATATGACTAACAATCTTTTTTGTAGTATATTTGTTAGTGGCATAGTAACCTTTATTGGAAGAGCAATGTTACAACCAATTTTGCTTAGAGAATTAGCATAGGGTGCTCAGATACATCAATAGAAAAATATATATTTTTTTTTTATTGCCCTTCTTTTGATAAAACATGTTATTTCATAATGCCATGTGAGCCAGTTGTGAGTTATTTTTAAGTTTAACATGTTCATAAAAAGTATAATACAAGATATGGAAATTTTTACATTATCAGCAAAGACGTATTATAGGTGAATTATATCTGACATGGCAAAATAAAAATACCCACAAGATGAATTTAAATGACTCGAACTAGATTTCCATATTTTGAGTCTATGTTGGTTTCCATCCTGCAGGGCCAGAAGGGAGATATATTTCAAAATATCTTTATGTAAGATTAATTTGCACACTTTGATGGCTATGAATCAAAAGTTCCTGACAACACAACACAACGCAGGCACCCAGACACATCTATAATTCATTCACATGCATGCACATGAAAATAGAATCAAACGCATTATGTAATTAATATGCAAATAAAGATGCTTTTGGATTTGAGTTGGCAAATAAAAGTACTAATGTAGACATTGGTAAATGCACTCAGGCACAAAAGCTACTTGCCATTCATCTCTGTCGGGAATGCAGGATATCGCAACAATGCCGCCATTTTCCCTCTCCCTTCAGGCTGGAGGCAGGGCAAGGGGGCAAGATTACCCCTCCCGCATATGGGGAGGAGATAAAAATATTTTGCTATATAAGGAGAGAGAGCTTACTAAGTGGCATATGTGAAGTACTAGAGTGCTGCTATTTAAAAATAATAATATGTGAAACTAGAACAGCTGCACCATTTAAATAGTGATACCACACTTGACTAAGTTATATATTCTAAAAGAGAAAGGTGCACTCATTCAATATGTGAGAGAGTCCAAACAGCCTAAATTACAGTAACATAACAAAAAGGAAACAGTAGTGATGCACACAACGGTAATTATGTAGTAAAGTTCAAGTGAGAAAAGTCACATATAATTGATGAATCTAGGATTCTTCCTTAGACACTTTGCTCCAATAAGTACGACTTATCGCTATAATTCAGTGATAAAAAACCACCACCACCACCTCCATGTGAATTGCCCACTCACCTTAGGGGAAGACCCTTTGGGTCCAATCACGCCTCTAGTATAGTGGTCTTTAAAACTCCTGAAATGTAACACCGCTGTATCTTTAGTTTTTTAGTCTCCTCAAATGTGCTCAGAACAGCTTCTTCAACATTAGCTCAAAGTAAAAAGAAAACCTTCATCACACAACATTGCTTAAAATATGTAGTTTTATTATGCTAAAAATGCCCACTCACATAGCAATCTTCTTGTACAGTGTATAACATAGAAAGAGCTTGCCTCCTCACCGCTCCTTCCGGATTCCCAAGACACCGGCAGTGATGTCACTGACTCCACCTGACACGTTGTGTCACTGGTCACGTGACTTCTTCAGGCTTGAAGGCTTGATTCTGCACTTCCAGGTCTGCAGCACGCACATGCACCGACGGCGACCCACTCCGGCTTTGATTGGACACAGTGGGAGCCAATCAGCGGGTTCCTGACAGAGGCAGACAGAGGTAGACAGAGGCGGAACGGTCTGCCTGTGTAAAGAAGGCAGATTGCCGTTCTGTTAGTAGGTGTAGGTGCTAAGCAAGAACATGGATCTCTGTCTTCTCACAGCTAAAGCACCCTCCCATACAGTTACAAAAATAATATATGACTGAAGAGAAATCACCTATGAGTTAATTCCCAAAGAGCTCCTACCACATCCCATATTGTAACTATTTGGAAAAAGGATGCCCTTAGGGGGATTGTGCGGGTAGGGGTATGAGTAAGGGATAGAAGCAAAAGTATATAAAAAACAAGCAAATTTTTTTACAAAGTAGCAGTTACAAAATACAGTTTAAATATGCCTAAAAGCATAGAATAGGATGTATATGCATTTACAGTTGCTTAGTTGTTGGATCATATATAGACTCCAGGAGAGGGGTCATGCAGATGATATGATCACAAAAATCCCAACATGTTAAAAAAGGGGGTATGTGTTAAAGCACAAGTATAAAGATAACCTCCTTATCTTTATACTTGTGCTTTAACACATACCCCCTTTTTTATATATTTTTTATAGTCTATTCCTTTTGCTGAAATCCAGCTAAATTTGAGATTTACTGATGTATTACTACATATTTTTTCTAATTTGACTGCAATTGATATACATAAAGGACTCATTACCAAGAATAAACATACACCTATTGATATCTTTTTTTATTTTTATTTTATTATTATTTTTCTATGGTAGATTGGCAGTCCCCTGACTTCATGGCTGTTCCTTGTGAGTTTTGATTTGCTGCTTGATGGTGGAGGCAATACACACCATGGCATACTCTGAAGCATAGCCTGGGAACGTCCCATTCTAGGGCTTTCATTCAATGTTCACTAATCTGATGATCAGCTATCTAACTGGCCGAATTCAGTGTCTCTGGCACAATATTGCTATTTAAACATTCTTTGAGACCTGAGGCTCCGTCGCTCTTCAATGTGGCTTGTGCACTACTCCACAGCGGATATTGTAATTGTGAGTATCATTTCTATCCTATGTCCTGATATGTTCTGCTATGTTCATACATAATTCACTATGTTAAGTAAATATACATATATAACCTTAATTATATGTTTCATTATACTGAAATACAAAACGTTTTACTTTATTAGACATATAACAGTTTGCTTCCACTTAATCCCTGAAGAAGGAAATGGATACGTTTATCCCTATTCCCCCATTTTTCCTGAAACATATTGGGATTTTTGTGATCATATCATCTGCATGACCCCTCTCCTGGAGTCTATATATGATCCAACAACTAAGCAACTGTATATGCATATATATCCTATTCTATGCTTTTAGGAGTATTTAAACTGTATTTTGTAACTGCTACTTGTGCTACTTTTGTGCTTGTTTTTTATATACTCTAGTACTTTTGCTTCTATCTCTTACTCATACCCCTACCCGCACAATCCCCCTAAGGGCATCCTTTTTCCATACAGTTACAAAGCACATTTACCTTTTGATCGCCTCTGATGTTAACCCCTTCCCTGCCAGTGTCATTAGTACAGTGACAGTGCATATATTGTAGCACTGATCACTGTATTGGTGTCACTGGTCCCCAAAAGTGTCATCTAGTGTCCGATTTGTCTGCCACAGTGTCGCAGAAATTAGATTTTTTACCTTTATTTATTGGTTGTGTTAGCAGAAAGTAATAAATATTAATAGTAAATAAAATAGTAAATAGTATAAAAATAGTAATAAATATTGTTTTGGTTTTTTTTCAAAATTGTTCCTTTTTTTTTTTTATAGCGCAAGAGGTGATCAAAGACCACCAAAAGAAAGCTCTATTTGTGGGAAAAAAAGACATTGATTTTATTTGGGTACTGCATTGCACGACTGCGCAGCTGTCAGTTAAAATAACGCAGTGCCATATCGCAAAAAATATCTTGGTTATGAAGGGAGGTAAACCTTCCGGAGCTGAAGTGGTTAAAATCACAATGAAAGTATTTTTTTAGTCACATGATTTCCTCATCTGAGGTACCCTCAAACGTTTGTTTAGTAGCTGCCTTCAAAACAATGAGGACTGCTATGTCAAGCAAAACTCAACAGTGAGTCACAACGTGCTTGACCATTGATAATGGCTATGGTTTAATACAAAATAACAGCACTAGAATGGTAGTAATGCACTAGAATTAGAAGCATTAGTGGGGTAATTGGGTGCAGAGTGTCCACAGTGTCAATGCAGCTATCTGTAGGAAAATAAATTTTCTCTTGACATTTTCTTTTGTATCTTCAGTAAAACATTGTCTTTCTTAATGCCACCTAATGTGGTAACAAAACTGTTTATGAGGTTCAGAAAAATGAAACATCATCCTCTGTCATCCTCATACTAGGGGCTAAACATAGCATCATTAAAAATAATTGCTACATCTGTATTGAAAATATGTTATCCCAGCTGCATATGTCATCCCCTTGAGCCTGTAAGGTAAATTTTAGTACAAGATGGCCTTTAAATTGATCAGAATGTTTCATTAATTTGTAGAGCTCAAAAATAACACCCATGATGTTGTATATGTTTCATAGATACAATTCTGTTCTCATATTCCAGATATACATATTTTGAGGACAAAATACAGAGAGGTAAATGATAAGTAGCGTGATGGGGCTAAGGTAAAGATGTGCACATTACTTTGTCATCTCTATGTCTTGCGTCTAACTATGACTATTTTCATAATCATAACAATTATTTGGTTGTTTCTGACCTAAATAACCCTTGGGTCATGTATTGACCATGCATGACATCCACAGCGAGAAGATCTGTGCTCTTATACTGAAGGGACAGGATGGAGCATGTGGTCATGAGAGGCACATGAACGGGATGAGTATACTGTTTCATGTAGCTACTGCTAATAAAAGCTTTAAGCATTTCAAAACTTCATCAGTTCAATGTCCATGTCTGTAAATAATTTGTTAGCTGTGAGAAAAAGAGTTAGATTGTTTTAGTGACGTACTCACTTTGTGACCCATGGCACTGAGTTCACTAATGTGCAGGGCCGAAACTAGGGGGGGGGGGCAGGGGGCACACGCCCCGGGTGACACATCAAGGGGGGTACCACCAGTAGTTCTGTCATCCCCACCCACACTGGTGGTGTCACTACCGCCCGATCAAGTGCACACTAGCGCTGAATCACTCTGCTCCTCCCGCCTGCCAGAGCTATAGAAAGGCATTCCAGAGTGACGTTTCAGCATGGGAGAGCCTTTGTGGAACTGGAAGGCATTTATTAGGACAAGGAGAGGGGTTTGTGTGCAGAAATCCCTGGACTAGGAAGTTGTGGTTGCTATGGCAAAGGATTGGGGGGCCTGGAGGGTGCAGAGAAGGCCCTGGACTGGGAGGGAGGGGGCAGAGGAGGCCCTGGACTTGATGGGGGTGCAGAGGAGGCCTTGGACTTGGGGGGTGTAGAAGAGGCCATGGGCCGAGGGGGGTGCAGAGGAGGCCCTGGACTAGGGGGGTTCAGAAGAGGCCCTGGACTGGGGGGTGAAGTGGGGGCCTTGGGCTGATGGGGGATGCAGAGGAAACACTGGGCTGGGGGGTGCAGAGGAGGCCCTGGACTAGAAAAGGATTGGTATGGCAAAGATCCTGGATTAGAAGAGGAGGCCCTGGACTAGGAGGGGAGTACACAGGAGGCATCAAGGAAGCTGGTTCTTGGGATAAAAATCTCTATACTGTTTATACTTATTGAACTGAACAGATATCCCAAGAAGCACCACAAAATACAAACAATTTGTCTCAGCTAAGCTAATTTGAAAATGTGGTTTAGATATTAAACAACCCATGGCTTCTACATAAAATTTAAAGGACAACATCATTCCCTCAAATCTTGTACTTACCTGTCACAAATCTACTCAGATCTTCACTGTACAGCCCTCTAGGGGCTACACTGCTTCTCCAACAATCTCCAGTGCATACAATAGAATGAGTGTTCATTATTTGTGCAAATGGCAGACAACATTTCCATGAAAAAATAGCCTGGCTGCTGTAGCTCCCAATGGACTTCACAGAGAAGACCTCCGAGAACTTGAGACAGATGGGCAAGGATGAGGCAAGGATGAGGTACGGTTATCTATTAAAATATACCTAAACCTAATCATTAAAATCTCATTCCCATATATGCTTTTGGCTGTTAATTGGCTGCCATTTACAAAAAAATATTTTGAACCTTTTTTTTTTTATAATACTTACCTAGGTGTCTTACCTACCTCTGTCCCCTGCTGGCTGAAAGACTGAGAACCGAGCGATCAAAGATCACTGACCGATTGGTTCTCAAGGATCCCTGAGCAGAGAGCTGGTGACTGTCAGTCCTGCTCTGCACCAACAACACTCACTGAAGCGATGGGCTGTGACGGGGGCGGGAGCGGCTGGCTCAGGCTCCCAGCAGCGTGCCGAGAGGTTAAGCTGGGTGCCGGGCCAGGTATATGAGTGGATCCCGACCATATGGTCATGATCTCCATATGGTCGTGATCTCTTCCCAGCCTGGACCGGCTCTGTGATTTCAGCCGTCAGCTTCAGCCGCTGTCTGCAGAAAAGAAGTTAGAAGCTGATTGACTACCATGCAGAGCTGCACCAGATTTTGCGCTCTCCAGTTTTAGTAGATCAGCCCCACTTTCATATGCACCCCACACGTGGCTGTAGCAACACACATTGTGCAAGCACTGGTCAGTGGTATCTATCACTGAGCTGGCTCAGAGCAATGATGTGCAGCTGATTCTGCAAGAGCATGTAGACAGGAAGATGCTGAAATAGGCTGCAGTAAGATGCAAATCACCAAACAAACTGCTTGTTAGGATAACAGCTGCCTTACATACTCATATAAGTTAGATATGTGGGGAAGCAATAACAAAAGGTAAAAACAGTATTTTATAGAAAAAAGGAAAAACAATTATTTGTAATAAACAGTGCATTAGAAAAGCAAATCTTAATGTTTATATCTCCTTTAATGAGCGGTCAATAACTACATATTGTAACTCTGTAAGTAGACATTTTTCATGAAGAACACTTTCACTTTCCAAACTTCAAGACGGAGGACATCTTTGAATGCTGGAGACACTTATAGCAATAACAGGGCAGAGCTGGGCATACTGTATTTAGCTTGTTAGGCTGGGTCAGGCCTAAAAGCAAATATTGAAGTTTGTAATAAACCTCACTCCAACAACAGAAATTATAATCTATCCTGATGCTGCTTTAAAAAGAAACAAATATTATAATGAAATTATCTCAGTTAATTCAGGTATTACTTTCTAAGTATGTAATATAATCATAAAACAGGATACAATATCAGTGGAAAATGACAAAATGACTAATATTTTTCCAGCTTTTTTCTGTTTGAGGCACAACAAGGTCAGTCATGCCATAAAATGTAAATAATTTCAATTATATTCTTTTCTGCAGAACACCATAAATAAAATCTATCCTTTTGTTCCACAATCGTAAAAGCAATAAACAAATTGACATTAAACTTAACTTAGCAGAGCATATTGGAAATTGTATGTAATGGAATTTATTTCTTTATGGATCATTATATATTGGCCACGGTGATTATAAAACAAGAATCGTAAAAAGCCGGTAAACCATTACAATTTCTATTTGCCTTTTTATAATTATGAATTCAAAAAGAAATATGAGTCATACATAAATATCATCCTTGGTCATTTTTAATAGGGTTAATATAAATGTCCTTTTGATACATTTCTTAAAGTAAAACTCCAATTTTTAACTTAATTTATATAATCATACTCCAACATTTTTTTTTCAATTCACTTTAAACACTAAAAGGATGGCCATTAGCAATTATTACTATACCTTTTTAATATATTGTGTGTAAATTCTAGATATGATAGTTAAAGTGGGACTAGCATCGAATATGCTTTTTCATGTTAGGAGGATGCATGCTTAGTAATGTGTACTTTAAGTATAACACTTGAATGTATTCATTAGCTCTCAAAGGGATCTCAATACTCCTTCTAACAAAGTGGTTGATTTACTATAGATAGATAAGAAGTGTACTGCGCAAGGAAAATTTCACTTTGCAAGGAACTTTTCCCCTGCCAGCACGGGGGCTTTGGTGGTAAAGTGCCGCTAGCTTTACCGTTATTTTTGCAGTGCTTTTTGGGTGCTTTTAACCCCATGCTAGCAGACGAATAGAGGGTTAAAAGCACCCGCAAAGCACCGCTGCTGCGGTGCTTTGCAGGCGCCACTGCCCATTGATTTCAATAGACAGGGGCTCTTTAGGAGTGGTGTATACACCTCAAAGAAGCTGCTTGCATGACTTTTTTTGCTGCCAGAGCAGCACCCCAGTGTGAAAACACTTGGGCTTTCACAATGGGATTGCAGATGAGGCTTTTTTCAGGCGCTTTACAGGCACTATTTTTAGCGCTAAAGCGCCTGAAAAAAGCCTCCAGTGAAAGGGGTTTTAGTGAATGAGCTGAAGCTTTGTTGGCTTCCATCACTCAATCATGTGCAAGCAAAAATACTTTTTTTTTTTTTAATTTTCCTTGCATGTGAATTGATATTCTTGCATTTTTTTACCACATTCCCTAAGTCAAGGGAAAATTCTCTTACAAAGTAAAAAATCACCTCGCAAAGTGAACAGCTAATTTGCCTTTAAAAAGTCAACCCCCATGCCTTCATCTTCTTTTATCTCAAAAAGCACTGCCCTAAGGCATCATCTATGGGTAGTATTTACTACCTGGAATATGATGCTGGCCCAGGGATGGCACTATCCTAGCACTGTAGCCCTTAAATGCCTGGCTGTATGTACACACAGACAGCAATAAGATGACAGGGGTCCTAGCCCTACCCAACTTCACTCCTATCCTGTCTGGTTCAACCAATGTCACCAAAGTAGGAAGTGCAACAAGGACAGTCAACAATAAAACAATCTGGTGTTAAGCCATTGGGAATTAGGAATTCTGGTAACAATATCATCAGTAATTTTTCTAACAGTGGAACACTTTCAATTACTTCACCAGGAGTGAAAACAGTTTCCGGATTAAGTTGTATAGTAAGGTTCAAAAGCAGGTTGCCATCACAATGTGCATGTATGTCTATATTAGCTCCCAGTTGTCTCTCATTTGAAGGGACCAAATCCCTCTGTGCCTTCTTGTGCCTCAGTTGTCCCTCTTTTTGTTTTGATGTAAAGACCTCTATAAAATGCTACATTTAACTAGGCTATACTGCACTAAGCCTTTCATCCATCCTCTGAATACTTGGCTTTATTGTTTTGAAAACTAATTTTGAGGTAAGGAGGTGAGAAAAAAACACTGGTGGGCTCATCCAGTTATTTTCTGTGTATTTTTTGATGGTCTGCGTAATGGGGGGGCATGAGAGAGGTGCATCTTTTGCTTACATGCTTTGTCCTAACAAGTGTCCTGCTTTGTCAATCCAGAAGTTTGAGAGGTGTGGCTATAGAAACAAGCATGTGCAGATCTCTATTATGCACTGAACAGAAAGCCAGCTTGCATGGATTGAGAATTTTGGGCAAATACTGATGCTGGGATTTAATATGATTCTAATATGCCACAATTCTAATGAGTTTCTAAACTCAATTTGTGTTTTTTTTTTTTAAATGCACTGCAATCTTGTGAAAAAGCAGATTAAACACAACAGTTTATTATGTCAGCGGAAGGCTCTAAGTGCTGTACACAACATAGCCAAATTATCCCAAGAAATAGCCTTTCACCTGCGTAATTCATTCCTTGTCCTGGCAGGCATGTATTCAGTCTGGCATTGTGCATTTCAACAAATACATCCATTACTGTATGCTACTGGAGGGGGAATTCAATGAAAAGGCGCTCATTTTCATTTGTGCCTCTGGAAATACCTCAATTAATGTATTAGTCCATTTGAAGTTACTAGATCTGATGTGCAGATTGGAATATGAGGCATGTTTGTATGTTCCATAGATCATGATTAGCATAATGCCATTACAGATGCTGATGAAAAACCTTAGACAAGAAAGGATTTTGAAATATTGATGTTGCTAATGATTACTGTTGTAAGAAAAATTCATTTTAGTTTATTTTGTTTACAATTTACTTTGGGCAAAAAATACAAAAGAAACTCTTATCTTTTAGATGGTGAAGGTTCACACTAGACCAGATTATCTCAACCAGTGTTCCACAGAACCCTTGGGTACCTTCTGGGGTTAATAGGGCTTTCTTCAGCAGTGATGGACTGATCTCCTCCTCACCACTCAATTTTTCCACTGACCACCAGTGCAAGGAAGCCCACCTGTTGCTGACCACTAAAATGACGCGGCTAATGTACCATGAGTATAATATTTTTAGCAGGAGTTCCTGAAACCTGAATAATATTTCAAGGGTTCCTCCAAGTTAAAAAAGGTTGGGAAGAGCTACACTATACATTGGGGTTGATTTACTAAAACTGGAAAGTGCAAAGTCTGGTGGCCCTGTGCATGATAGTCAAGTCAATCAGTTTCTAACCTAAGCTTGTTCAATTAAGCTTTCACAAAAAAAACCGGAAGGTTTCTATGCAAAGCTGCACCATATTTTGCACTCTCCAGTTTTAGTAAATTAACCCATGTGTCTATGTCTGTGAAGGTGGCCCTTGGGAATGGGAATGGGAATGGGAATCCCATGAATAAGTCCCTTGTGACGAAACATGTCAGGGCGTGGCTACTAGGTAAACTGACGCGCTTGACGTAGGACGCTGCGACAGGAAGCGCCATACGAGGAAGCGGCTCCAGGAGACTCCAGGGAACGGGTGAGAGTGTCACCTAATACCTAGCTGCCTGGGTCCGCCGTGACCACCATACGTCCATTCATCGTTTGGAGAGTGTTTTTTTAGTGATGACCATGTTTGCTGTGCCTCTTTGCTTGATTGAAGTTTATGAAATGTGAGTTCAATGGTGGAGGAGAGTGTTGTTTGCATTAAAGTTTATTGCGTTACTGCACTATTGGATCGCTTTTCTTTTTTTCATGTGGAGAGAACGCTTGTATATATACTCTGGATACCTAACAGGGATTGAGTGGAGGTTATCACTTTGCCCCCTACTGTGTGGGAATAGCCTGTGAGCCGAACATGAGAGTGTAAGGCAAAAGTAGCTGGTGAGTTTGCTCGCTGAAGGGGAGTGGAGATCACATTTCACAGCGGTGTGGTGGAAGACTTTGTCACTGAAGATCTATATCATATTATTTTATGAATCATCACTTACATCACTACGTCACTGAATATTGGACTTTATATGTTTAATATTAGTTTAATATATATTGTATGTTTTTTGATAACACAAGATTATATTCTGCTCTTAAGTGAGTTGTACTAATTAGTTTGTCACATCCTATTTTTTATTAATATATATATATATATATATATATATATATATATATATATATATATATATACTTTTTTTAGGTATTATTTAGTTTTAGCGCTGCTATTTGATTTCACTTGAGGTAAGGGCAGGTTATAGTGAATCATTTATTATTATTTTTGCACTGTTTGGAATTTTTAAGCTGTCAGTGAGGTTTAGGTCTGTGAGCGAAGCGTTTGGCACATAGGAAGTGGCGGATATCCTGTGTACCATACTAGTGATAAAGTATCAATTGCTCACCTTGCAGGTAGGGATTTCTTTCATATTTTAAAAATAGCATCAAAGTAGTTTTAAAGCAATAAATCATGTTGGCAATATTTTTTTATTAGTTGACGTTTAGGATTTCAAAATAAGACAGATTCCAATAAAATGGGAATGACATGGGATATACTATGTTTTTAAATCATACAAAACTAAGATTTTGTCTAATATATTTTGTTACGTAAAAGGATTTAGATGTATAGTCCAATGTAACTTAATTTGGTAAACATATTAACTAATTAATAATAGCTTGCGATTTTTTTTTACCAAAAATATGTAAAAGAATACATATTGGCCTAAATTGATGAAGACATTTTTTTCTTAATAAATGGCCTGGTCAGGAAGGTTGTAAATTCATCCGGGGCTGAAGTGTTTAAAGTGCAAATGCTGTGCATACATCATAAACTTTGAATATCAAAACAAACAAATCATAAAAAAGTTCAATGTGAACTGAAAAGCAAGTAGCTAGTGAAAGGCCATATTTGGACTCAGAACAGTTCTCAAAAAAATGTCTTCCAAAGTTGCTCCTGTGAAGAAATAATCGAAAGTGCTGCAGTGCTCCAAAAATATCACACAGTGATCTGTGCTCCACACACCCCCTTGTGCTTTAATTAACCAGATGGTATGAACCCCTTAGCAGTACTGCATGTGCAGCTATCAGGTTTAGGCTGGTGAGCGATGAGATGTCACTTCCTCTATATCTTCCTATGTAATTGCCAATCGTGCATGAAGGAGAGAGGATCCATATAGTATAGTACGTTCTTGTTTAGTATAATAAAGGAATAAAAACACACTAACAAAATTACAGAGTTACTTTCGCTTTGTACAAACATCCTTTAAGCAGGGCAGTCGGCTCCCTCCAGGAACTGGCTTGGTTCTCACAACCTCATGTGCGTTCCACCACTCACTGGATGTGACGTCACTGAGGAACCGGAATCTGTGTCAACGCATTTTGCTCTTCAAACAGGGCCTAATCAAGAACGTACTATACTATATGGATTCTCTCTGCTTAATGCACAAATGGTAAGGTTATTTATACCACAGTAAAGAATTGTCCCTTTTATGGCCCTTGATGGACATATTGAAAGAATGATGTATAGATCCAGGCATACTCAAAGGATATGCAAGCATAGCAAAGAAAGTTATCTGCACTAGAAATAAAGTAGAGCAAGAAGAGGAAATCTGCAGTTTTTCCAGTATCAGTTTCCCCAGATTTTTCTGCAGTATTGAAGGCTGGTAGTACATTTAAATTACAAAAATCCTGATCTGTACATAAGGCCTAAATATGGATTGACCCCCCCCCCAACAACGGCCACCTAAGTCATATACTTGCTGTATGGCTTTCTGGTGATCACAGACAACAAAAGGATACTTTTTTCTATGTATTCACAAAATAAACTCCATTCATTCCTATGAAGATATTGTTGGGAAGCAGCTTAGATAGCCTTTCCATAGGAGTCAATATGGATTATTTTACAGACACTTGAAGACAGACAGACACTTGGTTGTAGCTCCTGATGGGCATCATTGTGAAGATCTCAGACGAAAAAGGTTAGGTATATGAAATTAAAGCTGAAGCTGAACTCCAGACAATGTTATTGGTTTTATATTGAGCGGAGAAGTAACTTAAACTTGTGTTAGCTTTGTATTGATATTAATGACCATATTAGGGAGATTCCCCTCATTTTTTTGTTGAGGACAGGAAATGAGGAAACAGGGATTACTGAGAAAAGAAAGTACAGGGGGCAATAAAAACCTCACAGGTTCTAAACGTTCCCCATAATTTGCTTTTCATGTCTTCTCTCAAGAGATTTCCCATTACATATCTGATCACCTGTCACAAGAGTGAAGGGAAGAGGAAGGAAAAGCACCCTGAAGGGTAGGCAGAAGTAAAAAGGTTCTGACCATTACCACTCACTTCTCAACTTAAAAAAAAAAAATGGTTGGCTTAACAAATTATTCTAAAATTTATTTTACAATAACTCAAATAGATTCTAACTGAAAATGTATTGTATTTTCCCTTTAACGTTTCTTTTTTCCTACTATATTCTGAGGTATACGTTTGTACAGCTGAGAATAGCTGAAAGGTAAATCGACAAGCTCGCATATTTTTCATAAAATGCAGAAACACAATTTGTCATTGTAGAGTGCCGCATCCTTGACATTAGTTAAGAAAAGCTTTGAAATATGATAATATGAAGCTGAAGTATTTTATTTCTTTCAAGTCTGTTGCGAACAAGCAGCACCGATTTGATTCAAAGTTGAAGAAAAATAAATTCAGAGCCAAGTTAGCGCACGGTTGCGTTCCACATTTTCCATGGTTTGGGGATTTACACAGGACAGGTACTTAAAATAACCATGTACAGCAGAATTTGAATTAAAAGTGCCAACAACAAAGAGGTAACTTTTACCTCCAGCAACTCGAATTTAATTGAAAAATAACCACTTGCATGGAGAGACAAGTCAAAACAATCGCCTTGAAATTAGCATGTCATACATGCTCCAGAATAAACTGCTTACAGCAACACAAAACGGATTGGGAGAGAACAAGCTGTTTTGGTGAAAGCTTACATTTCCAAGCTCTTAGATGGAGAGTCATGCTGTGATAAATGGCCGTGGTTGCACATTTCTGATCAGGCATGGAGGAAATGGAATGAAGTACTTTCTGTGAAGATACAATAAGCTAGAGATTACTGGCCTTATGTATAAAAGCATGAGCAAAGAAAAAGGTTATGGATGATTAATGAATACTGTATCAGGCAAACAAAATGAAGCTGTTACTCTTAGTAACCAACCAGACATAAAAATCGTTGTACTCATTCTGTTCTCAGATCTCCATGACATAGAGAATCTTTCAACGACTGGAAGTGTCCCTGTCCTGTTAACTCTGGCAGGAGGAAGTTCTCACAAAGAAACAATCCTGTCTGACATATATGCAAGTTTAGGTGACATAAATAGGCTGATTTAACCCTCCATCCTCATTACTGCCAAGCCCCACATCGTTTCATTGCAGTGTTGCTGCATGTGCAAAATACTGCTTTAATATACAGTATATTGGTCACTAGTATACCACTACCTTACTGTGGCAATGGTTTCACAGGGGTGAAGTGGAAATCCCTCCCTATAACCCCTTTTGGCTTTTGTGGTGGTAAATAAAACTGGAAACCTTGGTGAATAACACTTTTACTGATCGAAGGTCAAGATTGAGGAGTGAGGGGCAAATGCTTTTGGATGGAGCATATGCTTGCATAATATGAAGGCTGCATTTGATCTGGTAAAGGATTCAAAAGACTCAACCAGTTCATAAAACAGATTGGCCTGAAGGGTATCAGTCCCAGTTTGAGCAAATTAACCCAATTATCCCTTACAATAACTAAAGCTTGCTTAGGTACTACAGGCCACTACAAGACAACCCTTCTTTATTTAAGAGCTCCTACATGTTGTCCAAAGCAGCCAATCAACAATTTTATTTCACATTTTAATCTACACTTTTCTAGAAAATGATACATCTCAAAATATAGTCTATACTATGGCATTTCTAAACTTTATTGGTAACAAAAGATTACTCCAAAGTATGAAAAGATCACTCAGAAACATAAAACAAGCCTTTTTCTACATTGGCCAGACCAGCCCCCCTGGCTGCTGTGTCAAGCAGCTAAAATTACCTCAAGATGCTTATTATGGTATGGTCTTCCTTGGGAGATACATGTGGCCTGACAGATGTGTAACTTTTTTTTACTCTTTGTCTAAAAACTAAAACTAAAAAAGATGTGGCTGTGGTTCCACCTTAAATACATATCACTCATGGGAACCTGATCAGACCTATATAATTTAGGTAAGTAACAACACTGTCAAAGTGCATGTACCAGTTTTAGTATTTAAATCAATTTATGTCTCCCTTTAAAGTGACTTTGTATCCTTGGTTCTGTTTCTATAAATAGGGTCTCAACTTCTGCCCAAAACCCCATCCTTCCAAGTGCAAAGGCCGACTTTTGTCAGTCAACTGTCAAGAGGCAAATTTGTTAACGTACAGTCAAGGCTTTAGTATTTTTTAGTTATATTAGAGATGAGGGGCCTGTTAATGCTTTATCTAAACTTGGACAGAAGGCAAGGGCCCGAGAGACTTTCAAAGAGAACACAAGCACCACAAGGTCCTGGAACTTCAGCAATGTTATAACCTTAAATGAATGTTTTATGCTGGTTCAGGTTCACTCTAATGCCGTGTACACACGAGCGGACTTTTCAACACCAAAGGTCCGACAGAACAAATCCGCCGAACAATTCGATTGTGTGTGGGCTTCATCGGACCTTTGCTGTCGAAAAATCAGACGGACTTTAGAAATAGAACATGTTTCAATTCTTTCCAACGGACTTGAGTCCAGTCAAAAAATCAGTTTGTCTGTATGCTAGTCCGACAGACAAAAAGGGACGCTAGGGCAGCTATTGGCTACTGGCTATGAACTTCCTTATTCTAGTCCGGTCATTCGTCATCACGTTCGAATACGTCGGACTTTGGTGTGATCGTGTGTAGGCAAGTCTGTTTCGTCTGAACTCCGTCGGAACTGCATCGAAAGTCCGTCGAAAAGTTCTTTGGAGTTCAGTCCGTCGAAAGTCTGCTCGTGTGTACACGGCATAACAATCCGTGACACAGTTAGTATTTTTATTAACTACATTCATTTTGAATAGCACAGGTCATTCTACATGGTTGAAGCATTCAGGTAATTAAAGCCCATCCCTAGATGACAAGCTTTACATTATAAGTGAGGAACTTCTTTATTTGGATGTTGCAGTTCATTACCTCTCACATGAAAAAGCTTGGGCTGGGCTTTTCATGCCTCATACATGGATTTGACAGCATGTTGCACATTCTTATGTTATTTTGAAGTGCATTAAGTGTCAGAGCAGTTCTTAGATCTCAGCGAGAGGTTCTTGTAGAATCCTGCAGTTTCCGCATTTATGACACTGATTAACGCAATTTGCAGTCAGGACTACAGCATCAGCCAGATGCTAATTAGACCTTAGATTTGCTGTTGATCCTTGTTTATTAATACTTATTACTATTTTTTTATTTTTTACTTCTTTTAAAATGAAATAATATTTTAAAATAATTCACTGTAATATCTGGCAGCCAGCCAGCTCTGTTGATCAAATAGGAAATGACAAAAGTAGAGCATATTGTGTCCCTCTGATATTATAGCCTGAGATCCTAAGGGGAGTCCATGCTGCTCAATAAATAATGTCAGCTGTATTCTCTCTCCCTCCTGATCTGGGTTCTTTCATGTACAATTCGTGAACTGTCTTCCTATCTGTGCCTGATTAGCGCTGGACAGGGCAAATTAGTGCGGTCATTAACATCTTGCAAAACTTGAAGAGCATTTAGTGATTACTGCAACTGCAGGAAATGAAGACTCATTAAAAAACAGCTCTGTTTATATTACATATTAGTGATATTCCTTGTAAGATTTTTTGGTAATTAGCCAGTCATATTTTATCAACAAAGGAAATGATGGAATCAAATAATATCATGAAATGACAGTTACATCAGCTTAATTCAGATTATTTAATTTGATATCTTTAAGTGGAACTGCAGCCCAAAGTTTTTCTTTAGTTATGGATATAGTAGGGAAGATTTTTTTAAATGTATTTATCTATGTATTTATTGCTGCGTGTGTGTCCCTATTTTGGAGATTTACTTTCTGACAAAAACACATATGTTTGGAACAAAATATTGTATAACTGTCAGCAGTTTTACAGTTATCTAGAAGAGTGGATGGGTGAAAATTTCAAAAGTGGCATTTCTTCTCATTTTTACTCCCACTTCATTTTGTGTCTCCAGAACAGGAAGTGATGGGGAAATCTTCTCAGTGCAAACTCAGCAATATAAACCTGATTTATGTTTTACCTCTTTCCAACTAAAAAAATAAATAAAAACATGGATGATCAAAAGAAGAAGATTTGTTGCGCTAGAATGGGACAAAAAAATATAATAAAAATAGCTGCTAACACAATATTGTTGGATACAATAATAAAAACAGGGGATAAGAGGTGTAGCGCTAAAAAATGGTGGTAATAAACAAAAAGTTCATCAATGATATAAAATTGATATACTAGTCAAAACATAGTCCATCAGGAATGCTCAAAAAGCTGGAGATAAAAAGCCATCACCAACACCAGATATAACCAACTCTTACCGCCAGTGCATTGGATATACACAGAGAAAAGATTTATAGTTGGTCAAATCCACGTTTCTTCCTACTCATCATATGGCCCACTTAGATACAGCAAGAGGTCCGTCTTCCACTGACCCACCAGATGCAATCAACCCAATCTCTTAGAGATAATTCTGTTTTGAAAACCTTCCTCAACAAGAGGAAGCCAATAGCACCGTTCCAATAGCACCGAGGGTCCCAGTCATATATTATCTAATTTCTAATAAGGGTAACTGACTAACTTCCGCAATTGAAGCACAAGCGTCATTTGGTTTTTTGTTTACATCCGTGTGTTCCGTTCTATGGAACACACGCAATTTCCGGGTTATGTGTTTCAATGGTCGGCAACTGACTACTTCCGCCCTATGAAACGCAAGTAATATCCATTTTTTTTATTTACATCCATCCCCTTTATAAACAGCAACATCACACGTCATGACCACGCCCCTGAATATGCACGTTTGTGACGAAATGTCGGGTTGAGTAAGGAATGCGTGATGTAGCATTGTGGACGGAGGAGTGGTCACCATCTAGTTGGTAGGAAGCGCTGGACACTTTCCTATTGCCTATATTTCACCTATTACATGTGAGTTTGGATGTAATTTTTAAAATAAATTTGCTCTTCTGTTGGATGTCTGCGCAATGAGAGTGTTTCTTCCAATTTCTACATATGTGGCTGCCGTGCTATACCTTTGGAAACATACTGTATATACAGTCAAGTTTTTGCCGAGATTGGGTTGATTGCATCTGGTGGGTCAGTGGAAGAAGGACCTCTTGCAGTAACTAAGTGGCCGTATGATGAGTAGGAAGAAACGTGGATTTGACCAACTATAAATCTTTTCTCTGTGTATATCCAATGCACTGGCGATAAGAGTCAGTTATATCGGGTGTTGGTGACGGCTTTTTCTCTCCTGTCTTTTGAGCGTTCCTGATGGACTATGTTTTGATTAGTATATCAATTTTATATCATTGATTAACTTTTTGTTTATTACCACCATTTTTTAGCACTACACCACTTATCCCCTAAAAATATGGATGCACTTTAAGCACATTTCACTGTCCTGCTCCTGCATCCCCATTTTATTGGTTATAATATTGAATGTAAAACATAAAAATTTCAGCTGGTATGATCATTACAGCAGAACTTGTTCTTTTGCTATTCTTAACTAGAAAGAGACAACCTTATGTCAATTGTTTTATCAATGCATTAAACTAGCAAAAAATACCACCTCTACAAGGAACAGCCATATTTATTTGCTCATCACGTATGCTTACTCTACTTCCATCTTTGCATTGCAAAAGGCATTGTAAGAGGAGAAGCAGTTATTTGTTCATGTAAAAAAGGTAAAGAAACTCCAGCTTTTCAAAAAAAGTTTCCTTTATGAGCACATTTTGAAAGATTAACTCTAATCCAATGGTATTAGGCATCAAGACTTTTTTGAGTGAATTGTGGTCAAACTTACTTGCTTGTATCTACTTGCTGGTATCATAATGAGAGAGTAGAAAAGTGCCAATCATTCTACTATGCTAAACTCTAAGCAGATATAAAATTCACAAATTATTGCTGCTTTACATCATTAACCGTGAGCAGTGTAATGTAGGGCGCACACCATAAGTTTGTTTTTATTCAGCCCAGCGGGCTGAACGAAAACAACTTACCTATCGCTGTACTAACACAAGCAATGTTAGTGCAGTGATCACCCCCGCTGGGCTATTGTATTCTCACAGGGGGACTACCTCCCCACCAGGACATGCTGATCAGGAAAGGCAGCCATTGGCTGTCAGTGCTGATTAGATGCTGGTTTTCCAGAAGGCCCATTGCACATGTAGGAAAGGCTGCTGCCCGAATGTTGGCCAGTTTCTGTTCAACCAGCAGATACTGACTGAAATTTATTCCATGTGTACCAACCTTAAGTACCTGAATTCAACCTTGTATCAGCCTCTTGTACTCCCTGTCCAACAGAGATGAAGTGTGAGTGGAATAAGCAGCACAAGGAGCCTGTAATGGTCATGCATACTGGGCAAACAAATATCTATGTGTGTAGCAGCCATTTTGTTCACGTCACAAGTCTCCAATGCCATTTTGTCACAAGAAGGCATAATCACAATGACCTTTCACTCCTCCTTCCTTCAGTTTATACAATACACAAACTTTTTGCTGATGCCAGAACCTCCTTATCAGATTCTTGAGGGTACAGAGGCAGATCCTCTCACACCTATTAGCCAAATCCACTTTTCCATCAGAAAACTCTAATAAAAATGTCATACTCAACAGGCCTGAGTACCTTGAGTTGTAAAAGACACCCTGTTGTAAATAACTCAACTGGGGAAATGGCCAATTTACATTCCCGATTAACTGGCTATTGCCATTACTCTAAATCTCCAGTATATGTCATAACTCATGAAATAATAACAGCAAATCCATAGTAAGAACATATTTACCTTACTTCATCAGTTGATTTGTTGTGTTTCAAGTCCAAATACCCCTAGATGTTGTGGGGAACCACTGCCACAAAATAATCCATCAGCATTGATGGTCAGCGGCTGGCTGCAAAAATGCCCCAAGCATTGATGGTCAGGGGCTGGCTGCAAAAAAAGGAAAAAAAAAACCTCCAGCTTTGATGGTCAGCAGCTGGCTGGAAGCATGACCCCCCAGCATTAGTGGTCAGTGGCTGGCTTTAAAAATACCCCTACCCCCCAGCTTTGGTGTTCAGTAGTTGGCTGAAAACAATACATTTCTCCATCATTGGTGTTCCATAGCTGGCTGTAACCCCCCTTCAAGAATTTCATGGTGGTCTAGAGGAGCACTCTGGGGACAAGAAAAAGATTCCACCATTTACCCATCCTCCTGTCCCATAAAGTTTTTTTCTTTACACCAGCACTCCTCTCCCTCTGATACCTGGACGCCTCTTCTGAGTATCATAGAGCCTGAATCAACTCTGATGATTGAGCTGTGAAGTATCCAGTAAAATGCCTGGCAGCACAGCGCAGCCTGCGTCTCCTTCCTTCTGCCAACTGGACAGGATAGAATAGTCTTTTTAAAGTGCAAGGTGCTGGAATGCAGAACAAATTCCAGTAACCATTGCACTGCATATTACCTTGCATATTGCATATTGCACTGGTGCATTCCTCCTCACTTTTTGAGATGAGAACGAGGGACACCTATTAGCAAAAGTATGTAGACATAGAACACAGCCCCTGCCATGTCCACTTAAAAGAGAATTGTACAAAAAAAAAAAGATTAGCTACAGTATACCCACAAGAGGTTTTTTTTAACCACTTCTATTCCTTTCTATTGGCTTCTAAATCTAAAAATGCAGCCATTTAGAATTTGGATGAAAGGTTTAGCACTGAGAAACACTTTTTGAAGTACAAAAAGGGCATTTTATATACAACTATATAGATCATCCAAAATGAGGGACAAAGGAGTAGGAAAGAGGGTCAGAGGGACTTTGTTCCAAATCAGGAACAGTCACTTGAAATCAGAGACAGTTGGGAGCTTTTCTGGTGCACCCTGTAAGTGATAGTATCAGGTTTGGTCCATACCCACAATGTGTGCAGTGAGTGCACAGTGGGCCCCATACCCCTGGGAGCCTGCGTTCACTGCATGCACAGCATGCACTGGACACATTATGGATGTGCCAATGTATTGAACAAAAGCTGTTTTTCTTAATTTATCTTTAACAGACTATTAATTTTCATCTTGTTATTTTGTTGTTGCTTTAAAATAGCCAGTTGGAGCATAGGAATTTTATAAAATTCAAGCCCTGATTATCAGTAGTACATGCAAAATAGATCTACTACTTATATCTAAAGATGGAAGCCACAGAGGGGAGAGGTGGGAAAGCACTTCATCTAGGAGAATTTAAATTGAGTGGACTTAGTATATTTGCAACATTTGCTTGCTATCATGAGTAGTTTGCTAACTGATTTCCCCGGAATAGCAGCTTAAAGAATGGGCAAGGATGCTCACAAACTCAAGAGTAGGCCCAGCTGTTCTTTTTCCTCTGTTAGCCTTTGTATGGTTAAGTGGTTGGAAAGTTTCCTTCTGTGTTCATTTGATTTGAAAAGGCAAAACAAGCAGGTAACAAAACAGAAATAATTACCTTATTTTGATACTGTTGAATTCTCCCACCACAAAACAACTATCTTGAGCGATCTTGATATTCGTTAATTTACTTAATAAGCTCTAATGGACAAGAACAATGATCTCTGATTGAATAGTCTGCTTATTTTGTGTTATTATATTGGCTAGGCTGGCAAAATCAGACGCTATGTTACTTTTTCCTCCTTCATTTTGTTAATGCAATTAAGAATTCTAAGCGATATAAATAACAAACAGACTGGACCATTGTGCCAGCAACATTTTTAAGTAATTTCCTCTGATCTGAAAATGCACATAAAAGTCAATAGTGTTTAAAGAAGAGTGATGTTGATATATTAATGCCATTAAGTGGGTCAACACTTCTTTTGTACGAGAGAAGTGATTTTTCTCGGTATCTTAATGGTTTATCTGATACGCTGCATGTTTAGGGTCATTAATGCTATGTCACCATGAATTCCCATCTTTGATAAGAATGGCCATTTATTTATCTGTTCTTATCTTGCTTTTGATTTTTAGGGTTTTTTTTTTGCATATTTTTGTATTAAATACATTGCCTGTTCAACACTGAAAATTAAAAGGGAACTCTTGTATTTTATATCATAAATTAACCTGTTATAATATGTAAAGGATAGCGGTATTAAGAAAAATGAGGGTATACATTTAGCAAATAAGGACAGCCCTTTCAATTGTAAATAAGTACATTTGCAGCCCTAGAATTGCACTGCTGCACATATACAGTACACTGTGTTTGGCTGCTTTTATATATGGTTTGGAATTTCATGTGCCAGTTACAGTGGTAGGTGAATGTGGCCCATGCTGGCTTCTCTCACTGTCTCTAGCTCATACAAATTAATGTGGATTCTCAGTTAGAAAGTCAAAACGTGAGCAAATATTTCTGGGTTTTCTTATTAGAAAGTCCAGTATACTGGGCAAGAAAATAGTTTACTTTGTTTTTATAAATAACCATTTAATAAAGGTTTCACTTTTGACAAAAGAAAGCACAGGATAAGTATGCTTGAGCTATTGAGCTCTGTAAATAATTTTTTTTTTGCAACTAAAAGGGAGAGGTAGGAACATATGAAAAGGGGACCTAATGCAAAAATTGCTGTCTGCATATAAAAATACACATTATCTACATGCCATATTTCAGATTTACCCGATTAAAAAATATAAATTGATGTAGTTGGGAAGTAGATGTAAATCCAAATGGAATGACTTATAGCTTGCTAAATCAATATGGTGTTGATTCACTACAGGCAAATAGACTGTTCACTTTGAAAGGGAATTTTCCCGAGAGCTTAGTGAATGATATGAAGCCCCCTTTTGTTTTCATTCTTTGGTGCATTTCAGCACTGCTTATCTCCTGCAGTCTCTTTACAGAAACTTCCTGCCTATATGTACTCTAGCAACTGCTTTATTTCTCAGGACAGATTTCATGATGGTGACAATATAGACCATGTTTGCGTAATGTATTATCATGGCCACTTGTAGTTTTGAACAGAAGGCTATAAAACAAGGGTTATCGCTCTATAACAGGAAGTGCCTGAACAACCATTATACTTCCCCTTTAAGGCCATGTATGTTAGCATTAATACTTGACAACCACTGTAGAAAACCTGCTGACCCTTCAGTTATACTAACCCAAAATGCTAGTGACTGTAATAACATCTGGTACAAGTGTCTATGTGGGATGATTAGTTGTATTGGTGTATCTCAATTAATTTGAAAGGCTTTAAAAGAAACAAACAAGCTTTGTAAAGAGATTGAAACTTGATAAAATGTTATACAATCAGAATAGTACAGAGGTGAGATATTCATGCTCCAAATTAATCTTTACTTAATGCGACACACTTTAATTCATGAGCTTCTATGGGTTCTATTGATTGTGCCACTCGTTTATCATTACTTTCAACTCTCCTAACGAGATATGAGTTCTGCCAGTAATACATTCTAGAAGCCCAGGTGTTTTTGTAGACATAGAATTTTAGTTTAAGCAAAGCTGCAGTAAGGATAACATTTAACCTTGCAAGATAATTGTAAGAGTTTATCAAAGACCAATGCTGCTTCTGCCTTTCAAATTAAGGCAGAACTTCTCTTAAAAAGTGAGATCCTGCTGGTTCGATTCCTCCCCCCTAGCCTGTAATGGAGTTACAGGTTTTTTGGGGAGGGAAGGGGGGAGCGAGTATTGATATTATTTCGATATCTGCTCCCTCTTCTGCAATCCTCGCCTAGGTGACAATGATACCCCATCCCCTCCCCTCCCTTTCTTGGGAAGCCACTGCTGGCTCTCATATCCAATACATCGGTGCCAGGAACCAGCAATGCTAAAAAGAGCCAACTGAAGGACGACAGTGCAGGACCCCAGAAAATCAAAAACTAACCAAAGTCCCTCTGTAAGGAAATCTGGCTATATATATATATATATATATATATATATATATATATATATATATATATATATATATACACAGTATGTACAGTATTCATGAGCTCCTATGGGTTCTATTGACTGTGCCACTCGTTTATCATTACTTTCAACTCTCCTATCTATCATTACTCCCTCTGTCAGGAAATCTGGCTATATACATATATAAATATTTTATATATATATATATACATATATATATACATATATATATATATATATATATATATATATATATATATATATATATATATATATATATATAGTATGTACAGTATCTCACAAAAGTGAGTACACCTCTCACATTTTTGTAAATATTCTATAAACATTTGCACTATACATATACACACACAAGGCAAGTATGCAAAGAAAAGCATTAATGCCTGTTCCCCTGCTCACACCTTAAGTTGGCCATAGATGGAACGAATCTCAGCCATTTCAGCAGGGACCACCCAAGAGTCAATCCATCTATGAGCAGCCTTGTTGTACCCAAGTCGATTTATCAATTAACTTGGGTACAACCAGCCTGTCAGATATTTTACATAGGAGTACTGCTGGCAGTGGAAGGAAAAAACATTGCATAATCTATGGACTGTCTCAGAACTCTGCTGTCTTAAAGGGCCTATTCACCATTGTACTGCAGTTTTGTAATAGTAATGCATGTGGCTGACAAACCAATGCATCTTCCTTATTCACCTTCATTTTATAATTAGGTTGGACATTTCCGCTTTCCTTTTATATCAAATACGCTGTACAAGATAAAGAGTGAAATAAGGTGAGGTGCAGAGAAAAAAAAATTATGTTGGCGATGATATTATAAATAGCCCTTCAATATTCTATAAAATGATATCCATACATGTAGTGGAAAAGTGACAGCTGTGTTGTAAATACTTCATAAAATAGTAATTCGTTTTACTCTGTGAAATTTCCTAAAATCCGAGGATAAAATCAATATAACATTTAGAAAAAAAGGCTAATGACATGGCCGACATTTGGACAATTGATCCAAATGAAAATGAACTCATAGAATTAATGATCGCTTACTACATACTTATTTCTCTTTTTGTACCAAAATCAATTTTCCAAATAATCTGAAATGACCTACAGTGAGATCCAATAAAACGTTATTGTCCCAGCATCGCTTACATTTCTACTATCTTGAGAAAATTCTTACATTATGAAGAGATTCGATTTCAAGGGTGGCTGACCCCAAACAGCCCACAAGGAAAATTACTGACTTCAGAAACTGAATATAGAAATTTTAAGGAATCTAAAAAGACCCCTATCCAAGCATATCATTGTTTTATATGGGCAAATTTGGACAACTATTATCTTTTCTATGTACTAAATCAGATTTGAATATCTTTTAAAGAAACTGCTGACTGGGCTGACAAAGATCTTTAAAAGAGTAGATTACCATTTACACATAGCATTGTTTACGCTTCCTACTAGTTAGTCCACCCTACTGAACCCTCACTGACTATGCTGTACCAATATGATCACTCATTTGTACAAATAGACAATATTATGAGAACACTGATCAAGAAACATTGCTTTATTGCAGCCTCCAAATCCCTAGATGGGGTGGCTGCATTGTTTTTTGTTTTTTTTTCAGGCTACCTCTTATGTTACCTGGTGATTTTGCCAGTAACACACTTCCTGTCCTAGGACAATGCCTACTCACTGTACTATATTAATGGAAGAACAAAGTTGTCACCCTAAGACGTAGTGTGTTAAAATTACAGACCACCCCCCCCCTCCTCATCCCTATAGAATAGGGTGGATGTGTTCTGTGGTTCACAAAGGTGAACTGTGCAGGGCTGGTAACATTGTTTAAAATACACAGGTCACAAGACACCACTGGGTTTATGACATGTATTTTATAGTTTTTATCAAACAGAAATAATAAAAGACTATGAATGGTATATTTAACGGACAAAAAGATAACAGACAACAGGGTTTACAGACACTTTAGCAAAGCTTAAAAAGACTGATTAATGTGGTTGTAAAGGCTGAAGGTTTTTTTACCTTCTTGCATTCTATAAGCCTGACCTTCAACCAGTGATGTGCACAAGACTAAAGTCTCTCCCGCGTCTCTTATTAGTGATTAGCTGAAATACAGCAGCAGGAGCCATTGGCCAATGGCTCCTGCTGCTGTCAATCACAGCCAGCGAGAGGGGCGGGGCTGTGCTGCATTCTCTGTGTCTTATGGACGCAGAAAGCCGGCTTGGGAGCGAGAATGCACAAGTGCCCCCACAGCAAGTGGCTTGCTATGGGGGCACTCAGCAAGAGGGAAGGGGCCTAGAGTGCCAGCGGGAAGAAGAGGAGGATTGGCTTCTGCTGTTGTCAATCACAGCCAGCAGAAAGCCGGCTTGGGAGCAAGAACGCACAGGTGCCCCCACAGCAAGTGGCTTGCTATGGGGGCACTCAGCAAGAGGGAGGGGCCCAGAGTGCCAGCGGGAGACCCAAGAAGAGGAGGATTGGGACTGCTTTGTGAAAAACCATTGCACCAAGCAGATAAGTATAACATGTTTGTTATTTTTCTTAATTAAAATGTTTCCTTTACAATCACTTTAACTCACAACTCCTTCAGTTTTGATCCAGGGGAAGGCAAAAAATAACTTCCTGTGTAAATGATACCATTTTTTTTTATTATTCAGGAGGAGAAAAAAAAATCTTTCTGACCCACCAGGGGCAGTCATCTCAGTCAAAAAAACTGATACAAGCCAGGGAAACTGTGGTGATCCTCTGGGGTTTAGAAGCTGCCTGCCCAGGAACCAGATGATTTATACCGACATCAATACCTGAAGATAACAATAGCAGTATGCTAAACCTACGGGTCCAGCTCTATCTTTCCAATTTCCTCAAAAATACTAAGCTGTCAGCCTTTAGTAATCATGTGCTTCTAAAATGCCTTTATTGTTTTTTTTTTTCATTTCAGCTCCATGCATTAAAGGATTCCAAAGCTTTGCTGTTTTAAGGGCTCATTCACACCATGTAGGGTGACTTGCACTTATCTGCATAGATCAACACAGTATTATCACAAAGATACATAGAAAACATTTTTTGTGCACTGTCCACATTACATTGCTGTAATGAGGTGGATTGCGGCCTGTTGTAAAAAGAAAATCTTTATACTGACCTTGAATTAGGTTGCATATGTTAATAAAAGTAGATGGCAATCCAAATACTAAACTTTAAAAACATTTTAACATGCTAATCACATTTCAAAACTAAGTTTCAATCTTCTTAAATCCATGAAGGTCCTTGTTCAAGTACTTCCTGTTGTAGGGTGACAACACTCTGTCACGGTCACATTTACTTCTGGTTCAGACCTAACATTCTTAAAGATGATATCAGTCACCATACTTTTTTTTTTGACAGAGTCACTTTAAGTCTCTTCATTAATGATAGATTTAACCACTTGTGGCCAATCACCTAATTTGCAGCACAATTAAATCAAGGTGCTACTAATGAGATTGGCCATAATTAGTTAAATCTCTCAGAAAGATTTAATTGCCCATGTAGTCCAAGCCTTTACTGGCAGGATTGTTGCATAATTAGCACACAACTTTCTCTGTGTGTTTAACCAACCTGTCAAATCAAACACCATTTAAAGATGAAAATCAAGTGTGTAGGATGGCACTGATTTACAGGTGGATAGCTGCTTAGTGAAAAAGAAAATTTTATTAACATTTCCTACTTAATATTTAGTTCTTGAAATAAAACTTTAGAGAAAAGTAAGATAACTTTAGAAAACATGATTATGAATTAAAGGCACCAAAGCAAAGAGTTAAACTTTGACAGCCCCACGCCAAATGATTTTACTTCCTTAGGTCCAACAACATCAACTTTGAACAATAGATCTCAACTCAGGGTTACATTTGTTAAGCAAACTCTCTGTAAAACCCAAAATGTTGAATGTTGTTCTTACTGGTGACTTTACAATAAAGTTGGATTACAGTCTAACTCCAGGCTCATTCATTTATTAGTCAGTTAATCACAATTTTCATTCTGAAAACTAACATGATATGCTCAATTACCCCAAAAGACAAAATTTAGGTGCTTCTCAGGTAGAGAGGTAAAGTCTAACTAGACCACTGTGAGTGCAGGCAAACACAGGGAGCTCGACCTAGCTCCAAGCCGCAACATTGTAAAAAAAAAAAAGATCCATAACCTGCACATCAGGAAGCAGATTGCTGTGCATGAAGTGAGATGAATGGCAGCCTCAGCTCGGACTCCAGCCAGGCCACGCCCCCAACACTTTGCGCAGTACTTTAGTATGGTTATTATGCAATTGGTTATTATACAATTATATTATACATATATGGTTTTATATATATATATATATATATATATATATATATATATATATATATATATATATATAATACAGTATGGTTATTATACAATTCAATACAGGAGGATTTAGAGGGCACTGCTCATTAGAGCTTACAATGTAAAAGGGGAGTCAAGTGATACAAAAGGTATTAAAGTGTAAAGTCTAATTTTTTTTCTCATAAAAATAACAAACATGTTATACTTACCTGCGTTGTGCAGGGGATTTTCACAGGGCAGCCCTGATCCTCCTCTTATTGGTTCCCTCGTCTGTGCTTCTGGTCCCTCCCTCCTGAGCCGAGTCACAGCTCCATGTGTCCATTCAGACACAGAGCCAGACCTGGCCAGCCCCCTTTCTCCTCTGATTGGCCATCTGACTTTGATTGACAGCAGCACCAGCCAATGGTGGCTGCTGTGTCTTATGTAATCAGGAGGGAGATTCTAGGATGGCTGGGACACTCATGGACATCGCTGGACAGAGAGGGACCTCAGGTAAGTGTTAGGGGGCTGAGGGGACTACTGCACACAGAAAGCTTTTTATATTAATGCAAAGAATGAATTAGGATAAAAAACCTTCTGCCTTTACAACCACTTTAACTGTAGGGGATGATCTGATGGAGAAAATAAAAGTACAGTTGATAGGTGGAGGTAGGATAGACTTCTCTGAAGGGTTTTCAGAGATCACCTAAAACAGACAGAGTAGGTGACGGATTGGGATAGGGAGTTCCAGGGGATGGGAGAGGCTCAGAAAAAGTCCTGGAGATGAGCATAGGAGGGAACCTAGAGAGCAGAAGGTCTTGGGAGGTACAAAAAGAACAATTTCTTTGGTATTTTAAGACAAGGTTAGTGATATAACTGGGGCACAGTTATGGATAGCTTTGTAAGTTGTTCGTATTTTATATATAATTGTTTGGGTGAGTGGAAGCCAGTGAAGGGATCAGCAGAGAGGGGTAGCAGACACTGAACAGTTGGTAAGGTGGATGAGTCTAGCAGCTGCAAGATGGACTGAAGGGGGATAGCCTATGTAAAGGTAAGTCTATGTAAAAGTAAGAGGAGGGAGTTGCAGTCATCAAGTGGAGAGAGAACCAGGGAGTGAATAAAAGGTTTTGTGGTGTCATTGGTTAAGAAGGGGCGTATTTTGGAGATGTTGCAGAGATTGAGGTAGCAAGATTTGGACAATAATTGGATGTGGGGCTGAAAGGAGAGTTCAGAGTCCAGGATTACACCTACAACCCTGGCACGCGTGATTGGGTTAATAGTTGTGCCATCTATCTTGGGCACGTGGAGGAGGAAATATTATAAGCAAATTTTTGTCTTATGCCTGGAGTTCCTCTTTTATTGTTGTTTTTTCTTCCATTGTAAAAAGTAGGGCCTTTGTTTTTTTCCCGGTATTTACCATAAGGCAATTATAGACAAGTGCAAGGCATACAGTAAAACAAAGACAATCTTGAAGCACAGCCTACTTTTTTAATTTTTATTTTGCATTGTCTGTTAATCTCTGTAAACCTACAGCATAGGTAAATCCTACACCAGAACTGAAGAGGGGGGAAGTACAGGGAAGGCTGATATGCGTTAGAAGAGCTTTCTACAGCTTAAATATCATTAAGTTGTTTTTTTTTTCATCTCTGGGAACAGGAATTCCTGAATATGTAGGGATTCCACTCACTTCCTGTTATGGCCATGGGACATGAAGTGAAAGGAAATTTCCCTAATGGGAGACACGCAGAAGGCATAAAAAAACCATCAGAGGTTTTAACTCTCCCTTACTCTATCCAAAATTAAAAATAGGGTTTTTCCTTTGGTTCTAACCTACTTTTTCTGTCAAATATCTTGATTGTTTATACCATTTATTCCACAAAAATATAGCAATGTAAAATTATATGTATACAATTCAATAAGTAAGATTTTATATATTATTATGACTTAGCTCAGATTTTATTTTAGAAGATACATTCCCAATGGTTTTCCATCTTTCTTACATAAATGCATAAAACACCTTGCTTAGATATCAGTTTACTTTGAATATTCTGTTCAATTTAAAAATGTTCACGATTTAAAAAGCTTGATTCAAGGTACAGTTTGTAGTTAAGTTTGTTCATGTCGGGAAAGCCATATTTGCTCATGTATATCCAGGTTCTGTTTTATGATTTGTATTGCTACACCATGCTTGTGCTTTAGAAAAAACAAAACAACCATGCAATACACAGGGATTGTTAAGGTTCCATGAAATGAAATGAAACCCAATGTTATAAAGACATAAAGCAGATCTTTTATTTTTTACAAGTTAAAAGCATGATGTACTGTAAATTTATTAGAAGCACCAGTAACAACATATATTAGGATATATTTAAATACCACTATTACATCCCCATACATGTGCCCTGTATTTCCCAATGTTTCAATAGAGTTTCCACTTTTCCCAGACATGGTTCATCAAAGGTTCTGAAGTTTTACACAGTGAGATTCACTCTAATGCCCCGTACACACGGTCGGACATCGATCGGATATTCCGACAACAAAATCCATGGATTTTTTCCGACGGATGTTGGTTCAAACTTGTCTTGCATACACACGGTCACACAAAGTTGTCGGAAAATCCGATCGTTCTGAACGTGGTGACATAAAACACGTACGTCGGGTCTATGAACGGGGCAGTAGCCAATAGCTTTCGTCTCTTAATTTATTCTGAGCATGCGTGGCACTTTGTGCTTCGGATTTGTGTACACACGATCTGAATTTCCGACAACGGATTTTGTTGTAGGAAAATTTTATAGCCTGCTCTCAAACTGTGTGCCGGAAATTCAGATGGAAAATGTATGATGGAGCCCACACACGGTCGGATTTTTCGACAACAAGGTCCTATCACACATTTTCTGTCAGAAAATCCGACCGTGTGTACAGGGCAAAAGTGTTGCACAGATATCTGCTTCCTCTAGAGATGTGGGGAATGTGTTGATAATATTATAAAAGTTTCAAATGAATCCTCATATATAATCAATGGAGTTGATTTAGTAAAAGTAAATAGGCTTTCCTCTGTGAAATGTGGTGAAATTTAACTTTGCAAAGAATACCCAATCACGTACAAAGACATTTAAAAAACTGCATTTTATATGCACATGATTGGATGATGGAATTCAGCAGAACTTCCCCTAATTCAGTTCTGGGGGTAATTGCCTTGGAAAGTGCAACAACTTCTCTTGCAAAGTGAACAGTCTGTTTGTCTTTAGTACATACATCCCAATTTGATTTATCCCTAGGATAAAAATATCTAGGGGGAGATTAAGCTTGTAGTTAGTGTTTGTAAAGTCTCATTTTTTTTAAAATTAAAAATAACAAACATATTATACTTACCTCCTCTGTGCAGTGGATTTGCACAGAGCAGCCCAGATCCTCCTCTTCTCGGGTCCCTCTTCAGCTCTCCTGGCCCCTTCCTCCTGTTGAGTGTCCCCACAGCATGCAGCTTGCTATGAGGGCACTCAAGCTGAGTCACAGCTCCCTGTGTACATTCAGACACGGAGCTGTGGCCCAGCCATGTCCCCTTTCTAGTTTCATTGAGCTGCATCAAGAGCGGCATCTGTCTCTGCTCTCTCAATCCTCACAGGGCATATTAATAGCAATGGGAGGCTCCTGCTGCTGTCAAGTAGATCCTGTGATAAAGTAGCAGGGGTCAGAGAGTCTATTGAAACAGACAGCATGGTTTTGGATTGAGCCCACAGGTTTACCATAATAGAAAATGGCTTTCTAGGGTTGCCCACTGAGAAGAGGAGGAGCCAGGAACACTGGTGAGGGACCCGAGAAGATGAAGATTGGCGGGTGCTCTGTGCAAAACCACTACAAATAGCAGGTAAGTAAAATATGTTTGTTATTTTAAAAGAAAAGCTCCACAATCACTGGCTGGGTTCACACCTATGCAAATTGGATGCAGGTTTCCCCGCATTCAATTCTCATAGCAGGAGATTGTGACCGGCTCTCTATGGAGCCGGTTCACACATCTCCACAGCTGCTCCAGTGTGAATTGCACAAGAGCCCTGTGAGTCTTTTGGTCCATTTCAGTTCCGAATTCAGCCAAAAATTTGAGCTAAAATCGGACCTGAAACTGTGAATGAAGATGCACCGGACTCCTGCTGTGAGCTGGAGCATGCTGCGATGTGAACCCGGTGTAAACTCCGATGCATGACTTTTAACTATACTGTAGGTAAGCCTATAGTAAGGTTTACCTATAGGTACAGTAAATATCTCATAAAAGTGCACCGTTTAGGAAATATTTACTTTTGATGCAGACGGTGACGTCACCAGCATCTTTTGCCATTCCTTCAGAGTCCCATGCCATGAACAGCGGCTCCCGTGCATGCGTGGGAGTGACGTAATCGCGGCACCGGCCACTCACATAGCTGGAGTCTGCAAACCCATATGTGATGCATATTAGCACATTATGGCATTACCTTGCAGGATTAAAAAAAAAACACCAATTTACTACTGCTAAGACAAACTGCAATTGGTATTTATATATGATGATATAAAATTGAAATCTGTTTTACAGTTAATTCATCTCTTCATAAAAAAAATCTCTAGATCTGTAGATAATTTTCAGGTTCTAAAATCATAATAAAATATTAGCATTTCCCTTTATGGAACCTTAATTTTCCCTTTTTGGAGTGAAGAGCTTAGAAACAGTTACATCATACTCCACAGGCATATTGAGAACCTTATGTCCAAGTTTGGCAAGATCAGCGGCAGTTCTTAGCACCAGCAGTGTCTGTCATTAAGACCCTGCTGGTTTGTAAGGATTATCCAGCTGGGAAGACAAGCGATGAGGACCTTTTCATTTTATTTTAAAGGCCAACTCCACCTACAATTATTTAAAGTATGTGGCATGCTTATTATTTTTTAAAGGACTCCAAAATTCACTGATTTAGTCAACTTCTGTGATCATTGCATAGCCAGACAATGATGTTACCCTCAAAGGAAAAAAGGGAGTGGGACATGTTACTGTTGCTTTGTGGAAGGTGGAGGAGATACATCGACTGCTCTCACCACTGCAATCTCTGAAAAACCACAGAGATATAAGGTTTTTTTGTAGCTATTTTTCTAAACTTTGCCAGTTTAAAAAATTGATCATTTACATCATTTTTTCATCATTGTTTAAAAAAAAGAACAATTCAATAATGGTACATCATGGCAGTGTTTGTAAAGCATGGGTGTCTTTCTGTTAATAAGATAGCTTGTAAGTCATCCCGCTCAAATTCATGCTCACTCAAAGCAGATATCCGTTTTACGTGGAATTGGCCATTTATGTAGTGTTCAGCCTTGCAATAAGGATAAAAACCCTTCAAGTATTTCTAAACCCAAGAACAAATATCTAATATATTGCAGCCTGATTTACAGGCGTGCCTGTCTCCCTGTTCAAAATTATATTATTCCTCCATTGCCTGGAATAATTTTTTTCTGTTGGCAGACAGTTTACTGTCTTAGCATAGCAAAGTCAGCTGTAAATGAATAGAAAAATGTAACCCCAACCAACCTGGAGACTAGACATGATATCCCCGTATCTGGGCAGAAATGTGGAAAATAAGGTTGATTTTTACCCGGAGTTTTCACAGCTTGTTAAATGAGAGAGCAAAAGGAATAGAATTTTCTATTTAATAATGAGAATGCAAGGGCATTAAAATTGCTTTATATCGGTATTCTTCTTCTTCATCAAAAGATTAAAGTTTTCACTGCATTTGTGCCCACAATTTCATTTTCTTTTTTAAATTTGTTGCACCATTAGACCAGCCACATTCATTCTGCCAGGCTCAGGCAATGGCAAATCTCAGTCAAGGCTATTACTGGGGCACAGCAGAGAGGTATCAGCTCACATGACAGGGAAAATGGGACCCTCATATTATATCAGTCAAAAAAAAAAATAGCAAGTATGATCACATTTTAGCATTGTATATTATTTGGGTCTCCACTGTCTTCTTTAATATTCATAGTTCTTTCCAGCTGTGACCAAATAAAGGTGTTACCGTCTAACTGAAGGGTCCTTCCATTTTTTTAATCCTTGGACCTAAATAGGGGAATTGCTACTCTACTGGGACCCAAAAATAGAATTATTATCAACATTTCAGAAAAATCTTAGAAAGGCGAATAACGATCATGTAATTAACAAAACACACTAACAGGTAAAATATTTCTTTCTCATTTGTGAAGAAGAAAAGTGAAAAGCTAACATATTGTTAATACAACAACTACATTTTAAAACAGGGAAAAGATTCCTGAGCATCATTCATACGGAAATGCTCATACATATACAAAAACTATTTAAAGTAGAATTCCCAGCATATATCAAATACATAAATTAGTACAACTCTACATTTATAATACATCAGAAAAAGTTATTATCTATTTTTTTTTGCAGGCTGAATTTCACTTGGTATCTTCATCTTTCAGTCCCTGTATAGCAGTCACCATCATCTTTATAAAAAAATAAATAAATAAAGTCAAGCAAAAAGTAATACCATTAATTCTTTTGAAACATTTAGCAATACAGTTAACATTTTTAACCAAGTTTATTGTCTTCAATCTTCCTTACTAAATGACTCACTAGCAGCTGTGATGGTCAATGATGGATCACAAGCTAATAAAGTTCAGAGTCCTTGGGTTTGAAACATTTTAATCACCATTGTGCCTAAAGCCAGCACAGCAACATTTTACAATCTACAGGACAATACTTAAAAATAAATTCATCTCAACAACAAACCTCTGATAAAAGTTTACATGCATTTAATGTATTTTAGATGTAATTTTCCTGTAAAAGCGTGCCTTTTAGTGTAGACATCCAAAAGCTCCAAGGCTGCCACTGGGTGCTCCTATCTTATATCAAGTAATGCTCTAAAGTATTTACACCTTTACTTCTCCCCTGGCTGCAACAATAAAGGTTGTGTAGGGAGGCGAGGGGCAGAAGAGCTGGGCCATCACAGATAGTAATTAGAAACTCCAAGAGGATGAGAGAGCTATGACAGGCAAGAGGACTACAAGCAGAAAATACCCAAGCTCAACCACACAATTGAAAAACACTTGCTGCGATTTGGTGCTCAGGCTGGGGGATCCCTACCCTCTGTTCGAACATCCAAAGCAGAAATTAGGCCAGCAACTCGATAACTCTTTGGTAATATTTGGTAATATCCTTTTTTTGGCTACATCATATACACAGGATCAATGTTTCAGCTATTACAGCCTTACTCATAGCATCATTAAAAGGGCTGACTTGTCAAGGTTGATAAAGGAACGATTGACGGTTCCAAAACGCGTCCCTTCTTTTTGACGTCACATCCCCCTTCTGGCTGTGTGTTTGCGGTCCAGGCTGGTTACAGAGCCGCTCAGTGGATGACATCACTTCCGGGTACGCCGTCTCTCCTCGCTGACGACGCCGGCTTCACAGCGGCTTCCAGTGTTTCACCTCGCTGTTGTCAGTGACGAATACATTCATCTCCCTGAAGGCTTCCCTCCACCGTGACCCCTTCCAATGCAGCCATATTCATGATGTGCCTGATCATACCTTCCATCTTGTAAGTGTTTTTGAACCCAGTTGGGGCATTAAAATTTGCTTTTCTTCTGCACTTAGAGGCGCCTTTGTCTTTTATTTATGACTTGTCAAATTTGCTTGCGAGTTAATAAAAAATAACTTATGGTAAAGAAGAACTACAGGTGACCATTTTTAATACTTAATTTTTATGTGCTTTTACCTGCAATTTTTTACAAATGCATTAAAGGGTCTCTTTAAGAAAAATGACTAACAATTCTATCTACTTTTCCATATATGCATCCATTACGGAGAAAAGCATTCCCAGGCAATTAAATATAACCACAAAAAAACATTGTTTTGATAAATTGCATCACTGCCAGATAAAGAGAGGAAAAAAACATTTTACTTTGTGTATTAAAAGCCAGTTCCTCCAGCCTGTGGTTTATTGACATATGCATCCCTGTCAAAAGGCTTTAACCCAATTTAACAGATCTATGGAATAATTGGAAGTCTTCTTGCAGCTCCAATTTAGACATTAGCAAACAGGCTTTTGTGGATAGCTCGTTTTTTCCCAGACAAAAACAAGTGGTCCATTAAAGCTGAAATTAAAGGAATTCAGGGACGCCTTTGCACATTGGACTCCCTGGCATTACTGGCAAATGTTGCATTAATTACCGCCTTTGCCGTTCTCAAGGTGAATACGTTTAATTTGCTTTATCTGCTTCTTTACCTTTAAAATTTGAAAACTCTCCGAGGATTTCTGCAACACACAGCTGGAAACAGCAGATAAACAGTCGCATTTATGATCAAGAGCAAAGAGGCGCTCAGATGTTCTGCAGAATGTGCTGTACAGTGACTCACTTCCACAGTAATGGGATTAGGAGCAATAGCCTACAGGGAGGCAGGTTCCAAACAGTGCCAGCTACTGAGGATTATAACTAAACTGGTGACATTATGAAAATACCTTGGAGTGAAGCTATTGGGTCCCTGAGTGCTGCTTTCCAGATCTAAAGAATGTGCCTCATTAAAATGAATGGGGTAATCGAAAGCATCATATTTTTTTTTTTGGAATAAGTTATTTTGCTTGTAGCTGATTAGCTGTAATTCACAGAGCAAGGCGATTGGCAAGATGGAACAAATATTCCTAGGTTTCTGAAAACAGTCGTCTAGGCCCAGTGCATTTAATTCTGACTGGCTCTTGCGTTTCAGACATGCAAGCTATTGTAAAAGTCTATGCAAAGCAATTTGGCTCTTTATAAATCAAGGTCAGTGCCTCTTACAATGTAGTTTCTTCTTGTTCTAGCAGTGAATGGCATGCTTTAAAGCATTATTGTGTGCAGCCTGGAAGAAATAACAGATACAAAGAAAATGAAAAATGAATAGATAAAAATAGGCCACAATGAAGCTTTCTTATATAGATTACACAGGAGTGGGTGTGATACATTGTATTGTTTGGGTGATGGTTATAGGTTGCTCTGTGAATGTATCTGGATTGTGATTGGCTTTGGGTGCAAGGTCAGGATTTGGTCGCTTTTGTGCTAGGTAACTACAAAATGAAATCTCTTGATTTACAGACAAATGAAAATTTGTTATATAATACACACAATTTTTTTAAGGCAAAGTCACAGCGTCTTTAAAGGCCGACTCCACTTTCCAAGATTTACATTTTAACTCGTGTGGCTGCTGGCAAGTTCAGCAATAAGTGGGTTTCCTAAATATCCACCAACAATGGCTCTGATAAAATTGGCATCCATGCAAGGCTGAATCATAGTTTTTGCTTTGCCAAAGTCGTTTCTACATATTGTTAAAATACCAAATAATAGGGTGACTAGACTTTAAGATAGGAAGTCCTACATTATGCTTTTTTTATAGGGAAGAAAACAATATTGTTGGGAAATCCTATCTCTGAAGGGGATATAAGAATAGCAAAAGTAGGGATGACAAAACGGGCCAAAGTTTGGTGAGCCAAGCAAGAAATCCACAAAATCCAACCATAATGCCAAACCCTAAGTTTATTGGAGCTGAATCATCTGGTCCTTTTCAATGCTAATTTGAAAGCTTTTCTTGAAAAAAAAGGGTAAATGTAGCTGGGCGCTACCACTGACATGTACCAATGCAAAAAAAAAAAATCAGCGGGGAAAAAGTCTGACTTAAAGGACAACATTGAAGATACACAAATCCTTTAACCACCTCCGCCCACCATATAGACAAATGACGGTGGGCGGGGTGCTCTCTTGTTTTGGGACAATGTCATATGACATGATCCCACTCTCGTTGCACATACGCACCTGCAGGCAGGATCAACCACGCACTTTAGATGAAAGAGGTACATGAAAATGATAGACTACATGATTTAGAAAATACACAAACGTGAACACACACATAGTAAAAAAAATACATAGTTAGATTAACATAGACTTGCTTAACATGCTTAGGGAATGCATTAAAGGTACACTAAGCTCTGGGTTAAAAAAAAAATCTATTGAAGTATTTATTCTTAAAAGAGAAGTTTTGCCAAAGCTTGTTTAGTCATACTTCTCCTGTGAGTCAAAGTAGAGCACTTACTTTTGCACCGCTGTCACCCAGAATCAGTCGGTAGTTGATTGATGTAACAGAGCACTGCCAGTCTCTGGATGTATCCTAACAATAATGTTGAGATCCCACCCAGATGCCTGACCGAAAGCAGACTCAGCCTCTCAGCACGCTACTGAGAGCCTGGGCCAGCCACTCCCACCTCCACCACAGCCCAGCATTTCAGTGAGCGCTGGAGGGGTTTAGTAGAGAGCAATGACTGACAGTCACCACTTTCTGCTCACAGTGGACCTAAGAACTGTGTGATCATTGGTCATGTGATTGCTTAGTTCTTGGGCTTAGAGCAAGAGACAGCTGATACATGGGATTGATTCTGCAGCCATATAGGTGGGTATATGTGTTTGTTTAATTCCCACACTTCTCCGTTAACTCAAAAAAGTACCTTCGACTGCTTCCAGTCTTCTTCAAATTTCCAGATTAATTTTTGCTGCTGCAATCTGGCTTCCTGTTAGACGGTGGCTACCTTTGTTCTCCATGGTCCCACTATATGTAGAAACATAGACACCTCTCTTGCTCACTCCAGAGATAGACAATGGACTTTACACTATTATTTTAATCTGCATACAGTAGTACACAAGACCACAAACTAACATGCACTGCTCATTTCAAACAAACGGAAGTAAGGTGGGATCTCACAGAGGCAGAAAGACACAGTAAGAAATGATTTCATGAAACATAGATTACAGGGCCATTAAGTAGTGGTTGTGTATGGATTATTTTTGGAGAATAGAAATATCTCTTAGCTATCACTTAGTATGATTTAAAGTGGATGTAAACCCTGACATATACCCAGTGAAGTGAACGGCCTCAGATGATATACAGGGATGAAACAAATCCTCCTACATAAGTTTTATTTGTATATGTGCTGCCTTCAACTTCCTAGACTGTTTAGAAAGTGCAGATTGAGTTGGAATTTTCTCTTCCTGTTCCACCACTGGGTGTGGATTCTTGGCATACACTGTAGGACACCTGATTGGAGGAAAGGCACCCCCCTCCACATAGGCAGAGGAAGGAAGAAATCTGCAGAGCTGTGCTGTAAATAGACCTGCTGTCTGCTAATCTATTTCTATGCACCGTCCACAACACAAATTTCAGGCTGGTTTTATCACAGTTGTCGGAGAGCTTGTCAGAAGTTATCATGCTGATAACAGAAGAACCGAGCAGCAAAAAGACTCGGGACTTAGGGCTTTGGAGAGAGATAAGTAAACACTACAGATAGATGTGCCCAGGTCCCATTTCATGAATGGGGTTTACCTCCACTTTAACCCTTTAGTGCTACCACTGCAAATCGGCATATCCCCAGCATCTTTAAATAAAGCGGCTTGGGTTCCTGGGTGATGTGAGTGACCAACTAGGGTCAAGACCATAAGGACCTTGTCCCCTAAACATGGTGAAAAGGCACCTTGCAAGGAGGGAGGCTATGCTGGAAGATGTAAAGTGTGTAGAATGAATGGGGTGGAATGAACAGGGCCTTACATGTACAGTATCTCACAAAAGTGAGTACATCCCTCACATTTTTGTAAATATTTTATTATATCTTTTTCACGTGACAACACTGAAGAAATGACACTGCTACAATATAAAGTAGTGAGTGTACAGATTGTATAACAGTGTAAATGCTGTCCCCTCAGAATAACTCAACACACAGCCATTAATGTCTAAACCGCTGGCAACAAAAGTGAGTACACCCCTAAGTGAAAATGTTCAAAATTGTGCCCAATTAGCCATTTTCTCTCCCCGATGTCATGTAACTCTTTAGTGTTACAAGGGCTCAGGTGTGAATGGGGAGCAGGTGTGCTTAATTTGGCGTTATAGCTCGCACTCTCTCATACTGGTCACTGGAAGTTCAACATGGCACCTCATGGCAAAGATCTCTCTGAGGATCTGAAAAAAAAGAATTGTTGCTCTACATAAAGATGGCCTAGGCTAGAGAAAAAACTACCAAGACCCTGAAACTGAGCTGCAGCATGGTGGCCAAGACCATGCAGTGGCTTAATAAGACAGGTTCCACTCAGAACAGGCCTAGCCATGGTTGACCAAAGAAGTTGAGTGCACGCGGCTCAGCATCATATCCAGAGGTTGTCTATGAAAAATAGACGTATGAGTGCTGCCAGCATTGCTGCAGAGGTTGAAGGGGTGGGAGATCAGCCTGTCAGTGCTCAGACCATATGCTGCGCACTGCATCAAATTGGTCTGCATGGCTGTCATCCCAGAAAGAAGCCTCTTCTAAAGATGATGCACAAGAAAGCCCGCAAACAATTTGCTGAAGACAAGCAGACTAAGCACATGGATTACTGGAACCATGTCTTGTGGTCTGATCAAACCAAGATAAACGTATTTGGTTCAGATGGTGTGAATTGTGTGTGGCAGCAACCAGGTGAGGAGAACAGACAAGTGTGTCCTGCCTACAGTAAAGCATGGTGGTGGAAGTGTCATGGTCTGGGGCTGCATGCATGCTGCTGGCACCGAGGAGCTACAGTTCATTGAGGGAACCATGAATGCCAATATGTACTGCAGGGCTCAAAATTTCAAGTCCTGAGCTAGTAGCCAGGCTTTAAGAGTTACTCGCCACCAGTTGCCCCACCCAACCCCCTACCCTGCTGCGCCCATAACTCTGCCCCTAAACACACCCTCATAAATGATCTCATGAAATGACACTGTTAAATGTTTTATGCAGAAATAAGTTACAAAAATAAATATTAACAACTTTATCAGTGCAGCCTCATCAGTGCCCATCAATGCAGCCCATGAGTACCTATCAATCCCCATCAGTGCAGCTTATCAGTGCCCATCAGTGCTGCCGCATCAGTGCACATCAATGCAGCCTCACCAGTGACCATCAATGCAGCCTGATCACTACCCATCAATGCAGCCTCACCAGTGCCCATCAATGCAGCATGATCAGTGCCCATCAATGCAGCCTGATCAGTGCCCATCAAATGTAGCTTCACCAGTGCCCATCAATGCAGCTTCACCAGTGCTCATCAGTGCAGCCTCACCAGTGCCCATCAGTGCAACCTCACCAGTGCCCATCAATGCAGCCTGATCAGTGCCCATCCATGCAGCCTGATCAGTGCCCATCAATGCATCCTGATCAGTGCCCATCAATTCCTCCAGATCGGTGCCCATTAATGCAGCCCCAATGCAATGCAGTGAAATTGGAGGTATAGGTATGATAGATGAGGGGGGTGGAATTGGAGGCATAAGTATGATTCAGACCTATGCCTTCAATTCTACCCCCCCCCGAATCCATTATACCTATGCATCCAATTAACTTCCCCTCCCCAATCAAGCACATCTATGCTCTCAATTCCTGCCCCCCCCCTTTCCTCCCAGCACACATCTTATTCAATACCCCATTCAATGCCTCCAACCCCCTCAAGCACATGTACTGCTTCCAATCAAGGCACACATAGTTACCATTCTCCTGCAGCCAGCGGGTCAGGCATCAGTGCACACTGAGGGTGGATCGAGAGGGTTTGAGCCTGCCCACTTAGAACTGTCTTGAGGCATGCACTGCTCCACTCCTTAGATATGCAGCTGGAGGGAGGTGGAGAGGGGTGTTCCCAGGCAGCTGACTGTTCCTGTTTAAATGTCCGCGCTGCGGGGGGAGGGATGTGTGGCAAGGAGGAAGGGAGAGTGGTGGCTGACTACTCTTTTTGTAATGCCCATGCTGCCAGTGTGGGGAACAGGATGTGCAGCAAGGTGGGAGGGAGAGGGGCGGGACCCGGCGGCTGACTATTATTGTAATGTTCACGCTGCGAGTGCGGGGGCGGGATGTGCGGCAAGGAAAGAGGGAGAGGGGCGGTCCCAGGCGGCTGACTATTGCTGTTGTAATACCCACACTGTGAGCCTGTGCGTGGCGGGGGGCATCGGCTTTACATTTCTGGGACAGCGCAGCCCTGTACATACTCACACTTCTCAGAATTCCATTCGCAAACTGCGAGCAGGTGAGTGGAATTTTTGAGGGCTGTGTACTGTGTACAGAGCATGATCCCCACTCTTTGGAGACTGGGGCAGTATTCCAACATGATATTGACCCCAAACACACCTCCAAGACGACCACTGACTTGCTAAAGAAGCTGAGGGTAAAGGTGATGGACTGGCCAAGCATCTCTCCAGACCTAAACCCTATTGAGCATCTGTGGGCATCCTCAAATGGAATGTGGATGAGCGCAAGGTCTCTAACATCCACCAGCTTTGTGATATCATCATGGAGGAATGGAAGATGACTCCAGTGGCAACCTGTGAAGCTCTGGTGAACTCCATGCCCAAGAGTGTTAAGGCAGTGCTGGAAAATAATGGTGGCCACACAAAATATTGACACTTTGGGCACAATTTGGACATTTTCACTTAGTGGTGTACTCACTTTTGTTACCAGTGGTTTAGACATTAATGGCTGTGTGTTGAGTTATTTTGAGGGGACAGCACAATTACAAGCTGTACACTCACTACTTTAAATTGTAGCAAAGTGTAATTTCTTCAGTGTTGTCACATGAAAATATATAATAAATTATTTACAAAAATGTGAGGGGTGTACTCACTTTTGTGAGCTACTGTATGTATATATTCTCTTCTATGGAGACAATTGTATTTCCCAGTGAGTGCTGTTTCTTTTTCTCATTCTGTCATTGCAGGGGAAAGAACTTTTTAGCTATATGCTGGCCATTGAATACAATCTGTGTGCGGCTGACTTGATTGTGCTCCAGATCAGAACATATACTGTATAAAGGAAAGTCTACTGGCTCACATCATTCCACAGTACCAAAAATGTATACCAAGAAAATGAACAAACAACATTAATCAGGCATTTTTACTCAATTTGTCTTGGGGCTGTTTGGAACTGTTTTTTCCTTAGCAAATGGTTTTTAAGGAACAAAGTACTTTACTGGGAGCTATACTGGCAAATAAATACTTCTGTGTTCCTTAAGGCTCTTTGCAAGTCTTGTCATATCATTTGTAAGATACTAACTTCCTTTTAAATTTTTTAATTACTCTTCTAAAGTCAGTTAGAAAACTTTTTTCTTTTTTTCATGGGAACATGCAAATAAGTTTCATCTTACTTATAAAAATGTTTGATCAACAATACTCTGAAACCAACTGTTGTGTCAGCTTAAAACACCAAAGAGATGTTAAAAGGCTGGATAGAAATGTGAAGGAAATGGCAGAGTTCTGACAAGTTACACTAACACCCTCTAAGACTATGTTTTTTTTCTTTTCACACCATCTTTCTCTGCAGCATTCGAAGCTCATGCTGCTGTACCAGTAGCACAAGCTGTTACCTGAAAATGCCTTTAAAGTCATCAATCAAACTTTTTGCCAGCCTTTTGATGTACACGACTGAAAATGTCTTACAATGTAAAATAAAAATGGGTATTTGGGTATGTAAACATGTCATTTTGCAATATGTTCATGACAATGTGACCTTTCTGTGTATAGTTCTATTTGGAAGAAATACTTGTACTTGTTTGGGTGAGCTGGGCTCAAATAAATCAAACTAAACTAAAATAGCTAACGTAACCAGTGTGAAACAGGTTACCTTTAAACCAGTGGTCTCCAAACTGCGGCCCTTTGCTTACCCTTATCCAGCCCTTGGGGTGCTATTCCTCTCGCTGATATGAGACACTTTTCTACCAACTGACACCAATGATGGGACACCATTTCTCTCACTGACACTAATAATGGGGCACTACTTCTCCCAATCATAACAATGATAGGGCACTATTCCTCCCAATATTACCAATGATGGGGCACTATTCCTCCCAATGATAACAATGATGGGGCACTATTTCTCCCAATGATACCAGTTATGGGGCACTATTCCTACCAATGATACCGATGATGGGGCAACATTACTCCCCCAATACCAAATGTGGTGGTGTTTATGCCCACTGATTCCAGGAAAATTACGACTGCTGCAGGCCACTGTCCGGCCCCCCTAATGTCTGAAGGGCAATAAACTGACCTCTTGTTTAGAAAGTTTGACCCCTGCTTTAAACCATAATGCCCATTATCAATTTACCTTTAGACAAGCCTAACAGGAAAGGTAGAGGTGTTGCTACATGGAGGTAGTAGGTGTCAATGAAAGGCTTTGGGGAGATGGAGTTTTTTTTTTACACCACCAGCGGCTCATCATTGTTTAGGACATCTGCATCATCTTGACCCCTTTTGAAGAGGCAGGTAAATGGCGAGCTGTGCTGACGAAGGAATTAATCACGCAATTTCTCTTGTGTTCCTCTAGAACACACGTGATATGGTGTAATAGATGGTATTACTCATAAAAACTGCAACTCCTCCCATATTAAAGAGGAACTTAGGTCACTCCTCAAAAATTTAGGAAAAAAATACAAGCAGCATCTAAAAACTGCGGTGGTATGACTTATTTACTTAGTTTTCCTAATGCTCCATACTGCAATGTAAAAAACAGCTTGTAACTCAACTGACCATGTATGTCACGGTAGACATTTTGCTAAAGCCAGCGACCTCAGTTTCTTGAGAATTCTGGGGAATTTCATCTCCCCTGTCCGCGCATGTGCATTACATAGCAAATTCACACATGCACAGTACAGTGGTACATAGCGAGTCTGTGCATGCACAGTATACATCGAAGTCCATCTTCCGCCCATTTCTGCTTATCCCTGCCTGTCCTCTGCCCTCTTCCAGCTGTTTCCCACCCTCTTTCAACTCACCTCAGCCCTCTTCCATCTGCCCTTCACTCAAAATAAAAAAAAGCCTGGGATTTCTGATGAAAATATTCCAGGAGTCAACAGGAGCAGTTGTTTGACGTCATTCACCTAGGCGGGGGAAGCAGGAAATGGAGAGGAACTATCGAGAAAAAAAAGCTACTTGCAGCTATAACATTTTATTTTTGCCAGCTATGCGTATTTAAAGAGGGGGAGACAATGCTGTTTGAAAGAAGTTTAACTAGAGACAGAGAAACCGCTTTATGCTTAAGATTCCTGGCAGTAGATAGAATAACGGGCCTAGAGGGAAGAGTGAGTCAAGTGGAGGATGATGTTTTTCCCCTACAGCAAGATGTTAAAACCATGAAGCAGCAATTGGGTAGAATTAATGAAAAGATGGATGAAATGGAAAATCGCCTGAGAAGGGATAACATAAGAATAGTAGGTCTCCCAGAGAGATGTGAGGGGCACAGTCCCATTGCTTTTTTGGAAGGATGGCTCATAGAAATATTTGGAAGAGATGCCTTTACCGCACAGTTTGCGATTGAGAGAGCCCATCGGGTCCCCTTCAGGGCTCCACCCCCAGGAGGGCGCCCTAGGTCCTTACTAATGAAATTTTTGAATCACTCCGACAAGTTAACCCTACTTCGCAAAGCCAGAGAGAAGGGACTTATTCTTTATAACGGAACAAGGGTTTCATTTTTCGCGGACTTTTCGCCAGAGCTGCAGAGACGCAGGGAAGGGTTTGTGGAGATCAAACGCACCCTTCAAAAATTTGAAGTCAAGTACGCCTTACTGTACCCTGCGAGGCTGCGGGTTGAGGCAATTGGGGAGGTCCTCGTTTTCGATTCCCCGGAGGGGGCAACACGCTGGTATGAAGAAAACAAACAAAGACTGAACCTCAAAGAGCGGAGCCCAGAGAGTTAGGATGCTCAATAAGAAGATAAAGAAACCTGGACTATGGGATACAATTGAACTTGGTATAGAGAGGAAGAATGAGGGGGTATGATAGAGTAGGAATGGGGGAGGAGAAGGGTACTGCACGTTGTATTTGGCACATGTGGATATTTTTGGTGGAAGGAGGGGAGGGAATGTTAGGAAAGAATATTGTGAAGGGAATATATGAGCTGGTCACGAATAATGCCCCAGGGGCAAACCTGGTAAGGTGGGGGAGGGAGGGGGGAAGGGGAGGGAGGGAGGAAGGGTTGGGTGGGATTGGGGGGGAGGGAGAGGGGGGGGTGGGTGGTGGAGAGGAAGGGGGTTGCAATTTACTTTTTGAATTAAAATGTACTTAGTAGTTTCGGGGGTAGTTAGGGGGAAGGGGGGGAGGGGGGACGTAGGATTAAGTACTTGTGTGGTAAATGCAAACACTACGATGAGGAACACGGGGAAAAAGGAAAGGGGGTCACTAAAAATGTTTATTAAAAAGGGATATAATAGAAATGATGCACAGAGGGTAATTAAGGGAACACTTTTTCCTTTTTTTTTTTTTTTTTTTTTTTTTTTTTTTTTTTTTTTTTTTTGTACTTGCCCACTTACCTTTGTTTTTTGTTTTTTATAATGGGCAAGGAGGTGTTATTTTTTTTTTTTGGCATAACTCAATATACCAAGCTGAAGGTGTCAACTGTCGTAGGTTCTCTGGGGCTAATACCTGCTTGTTGTCCGTTTGATGCAGCCTAAAATCCTCAAAATAGGCTCCTGGAATGTGCGGGGGATGGGGAATTCAAATAAGAGGGCCTCCATCTTCTCATTGCTAGAAATAAGGGGGGTGGGCTTGGTCTGCCTACAGGAGACTCACTTCACAAAGGATACGATGAAATGTTTCCCAAGTAGAAGGTTCCAGGCTCAATATCACTCGGTGTACTCCTCCTATTCTAGGGGGGTGAGTATATTGGTAGCAAGAAGTGTGATGTTCTCCTGTAGGCAGACCAGGATAGATAGTTTGGGCCGCTATGTTTTTTTATACTGCTCTATTGAAAACAGGATGTTTGTTATTGCTAACATTTATATCCCCCCTCCTTTTAAATTGGAAGTGTTGTATAGTTTAATGGAGTTTATGTTGGATAAAATAGATACCCCGGTGATAGTACTAGGGGATTTCAATGAGGTGTTGAATAAGGAGCTGGATAGATTTCCACCGAGAGCCCAAGCAACCAGTGTAGCAGGGGGCCGGCTGGGTCACTTTCTGGAGGAGGCAGGTCTGTTGGATATGTGGAGGGTCCGAAACCCTGGAGTTAGGCAATACTCCTGCTTCTCTCCCTCCCACTCCACCCTCTCCAGAATTGATATGACCCTGGGGAATGCAGAGGCAGCGCCAATAATAGAGGATGTAATATACTACCCGAGAGGGGTCTCGGATCATTCCCTGATGGTGGCCTCAGTAAGTATAGGGGTCGGGGAGGCTAGAGGGCTTTGGAAGCTAAGTCCGTACTGGTTGGAATTAATGGGGGACCCAGAGAGGATAATAACAAAACTAGAAGAATTCCTAAAATTCAATGAAGGCTCAACGTCAGCAGGTGTACAGTGGGACACATTGAAGGCATTCCTCAGGGGTATTTTGATCCAGGGGGTGGCAGGAGTCAAGAGGAGGGCAAGGGAGTGGGAGGAGGGAATTAGGAGGGAACTGGAGATGGCAGAGAAGCAATTTATAGATAGGCCTACACCAGAGAGGCAGAAACTGTGGGAGGAGAAACAGGAGGCCTATAGAACAGCAGTCCTAAAGAGGGGTGTAAATAGGCAACTCTTCCAGAAACAACGGACTTTTGGGGAGGGAGAAAGTGTGGGACGTATGTTGGCCTATTTGGTGAAAACCAACTCCTCCTCCTCGGCGATCCCGGCAATCAGGACTCCAAGTGGCGAGGTATCCTCTCAGAGTTCAGAAATCACAGACACATTCGAGAGGTATTACGCAAATTTATATAGGTCACATGGGCTCGCGGGGGAGGAGGATATGGAAAATTTTTTTAAGGATATACAGGTTCCCAAAGTCTCTGAAGTAGATAGGGAGTGCATGGACGAGCCAATTACCTTAGCTGAACTACAACAAGCTGTAAATGGAATGGCAAATCAAAAATCTCCAGGGCCGGACGGCCTCCCGGTGGAGACCTATAAGCGCTACGGGAAGATTCTTCTACCTGAGTTGCTGAAAACATTAAATTGGGCTCTGCAGGGAGGGTGTTTGCCTGCCTCCATGACCGAAACAAACATTATTCTGCTTCATAAAGAAGGGGGTGACCCATTGGAACCGTCGGCATACAGGCCTATCTCTCTGTTGTGTACAGACGCTAAGATCCTGGCAAGGGTATTGGCTGCTAGACTTAATAAAATGGTGCATAAACTGATTCACGTGGATCAAACGGGATTTATCTCCCATAGGACCACGAGTATGAACATCAGGAGGGCATATATGAATTTCCAGACCCCGACGGAGAACATGGGATCAAGAGCAGTGGTATCTTTGGATATAACCAAGGCTTTTGACAGCTTGGAATGGCCCTATCTCTGGCGGGTGCTGAAGGAGTTTGGCTTGGGCCCTGTCTTTAGAAGGTGGATAAAAATACTGTATGGGGGCCCAAGTGCGAAGGTCAGGGTAAATAAGGAATTCTCAGGGAAAATATGTATGGAGAGGGGGACGAGACAGGGATGTCCCCTGTCCCCCCTGTTGTTCGCCCTCGCTATGGAGCCATTAGCAATTCATGTTAGGTCTAGCCCAATGATTGCAGGTTTTGTAAGGAAAATAGGAGAGGAGAGGATTGCCTTGTATGCCGACGATGTCCTATTGTTTCTTGGAGATACAGGTGGCTCTCTTAGGCAGGTAATGGACATAATGGAGAGGTTTGGCATTGTGTCCGGACTGGTGGTGAACTGGAGGAAGTCTGCACTACTGCCATTAGATAACCCTAGTGGGTCGGTCTTGTCAGAAATCCCACATTTAAAAGTAGTCTCAACGATCCGCTACTTGGGCATAAACATGTCAAGAGACCCCAACCAGTTTATCGTAGACAACTTAGAGCCACTGCTGGGTAAATTTAGGTGCAAAATAGACATTTGGAGCCGGTTGCCTCTATCTGTAGCAGGAAGGGGCAACCTGATCAAGATGGTCTGGTTGCCTCAACTGCTGTATTTGTTACACAATTCACCGATGTGGGTGAACAAAAAGTGGTTCCAGAAGATTGACTCTCTTTTTAGGGAGTTGTTGTGGAGAAGGGGGAAGGCTAGGATTAGCCTTCAGAACTTACAGTTGCCAGTTAGAGAGGGGGGGTTAGCCCTCCCGCATCCGAGGTGTTATTTTCTGGCAGCACAGTTGCAACATATAGGGGGGGAAAATATGGGTAGTGGTTTGTTAACCCTGGAGGCACCCCACAAAACCATAGTGGAAGCATTGGAGGCAGACTCGTTACTTGGTAAAGGCCCCACAACTAAGTTGGTCACAAAAGTTTGGAAGGCAACAAAGTTATTAATGGGATATGTTGGGTTTACAGAGTATGCTCCCCTCTGGCATAACAGGAACTTACAGGAGATAGTGGCCATGGGGGAATTTAAGGAATGGGTGAGGTGGGGTATAAATAGACTATCCCAGTTGTATAGAGGGAGAGTACTGAAAACCTTCGAGGACCTCCAAAAGGAATATAGTATTCCAAGACAATCATTCTTTAGATACTTACAAATGAGAGCGGCATTGGAGGTACAGTTTAGGGTAAGTCCCCCAGCCTGGACTGATGCTGCACTATTGCAGAAAGTGATCAAGCCCGGGAAGATGAAGGGTTTTGTCTCTGGAATATATGCGCAACTGTGCAAGGCAGCATTTGTTAGACCAGAACACCTCGGCTGTAGGGAGGGGTGGGAGAAGGACGTGGGGAAGTTGACAGATACACAATGGAGGGAAATACTGGAGGCAGGACAGGAGGTCTCAGTGGCACCTGCACAGAGATTCTCCCACCTAATGTTGTTATATAGAGCATACTACACCCCCAAAAAACTATTTTGCTTTGGTGTAAGGCCCGACGCCACGTGCCCCAGGTGTGGGGAGGAGGGTGATCTGATACACATGGTATGGAGGTGCCCCAAATTAGTACGTTACTGGCTGGGGGTGGTGGGCTCTATAGAGGGTAGGTGGGAGATCTCCCTGGAGACAGACGTTAGATTCTGTATCCTTGGTTTCAGAGTTTGGAGACGGGAGGAGATGGCGGTTAAAACAGCCATTTTGAGATGCCTGTACCAGGCCCGGAAACTTATTATGCAAAGATGGCAAACAGCCTTACCCCCTGCAGTGGATGAATGGGCTAAAACAGTAAATGATGTAATATGGCAGGAGAGAGCCCTATACATTAGAAGAGGGAATCTTAAGAAGTTTGAAAAGATGTGGAACCCGTGGTTAACAAGTGTAGGGTGTCAAGAACAAAGGATGGATCTGGCTTAGGGGGGGGGGGGGAGAGTAAGGGAGGGCAGGGTGGGTTGGGGTGAAAATATCCACATGTCATTTTAAGCATACTGTATGCAGATTAGTTTGTGGACGGGTTTGTAGTTGCATTGGTTGTGGGGAGTTACGTAGGGGGGACCTACGACCTCCTCAATAGTGGAGCACGCCCACATGAACCTGTAGATGTTTTAAATATGATGTATGTAAATTAAGAATTGTTAATAAAGATTATTTAAAGAAAAAAAAAAAACTAATAGACTGTGCACTCTGCAAGTGCAGTTGCACTCATTTTCTCTAGAGCTTAGGAAATGTGGCAAAGCCCTGCTTATTTCCATTGTTTAATCATGTGCAAACAAAATCGCTTTTTTTTTTTCTTTCTTGCACCTGATTGGGTATTCTTTACAAAGTGAAAGTGAAGCTTTACCACATTACATTTACAAATTAAAATGAGTGCAACGGCACTTGCAAAGTGCACAGTCTATTTGCCTTTAGTAAATACACCCCTTTGCGTAACAAAAAAAGGCAGGTTTGATCCACCTGCCTGCTTGTTGCTATTTTTTTTAGCAATTTGGAACAATTTTTAGGCATTTTGACAAGCCACCCTTGAAGAACTTAGAAGCTACCCCAGGGTGCCACAGAACCCGGGATGAAAAAGGGCAGGCTGTTCTTTGCTATATGCATGTAAATGTTAGCACAAATGTTTACATGTGTACAGCGTAAAAGATGTGAAAAAGGGTTTGGGACATTATTTATGCCCCTTTTTTATGCTCTAAAATATGGATTGAAAACACCAGAATGCGCATGGGCACATTGGCATTCTTAAAACTGCAATCAAGGGCAAAAAAGAAAAAAAAATCCATTAAAGCAACATTTTTTGTGCCCCTGTGCATGAGCTCTTAGGATGAATTTCTCCACAGAGTCTGCAGCTACAGAGGTCAGTGAGAGCATGTTTTAAAACCTATTCACTGCTTGTTAAGAACGTGTAAACAATTAAATGCCCTAGATTGTCTACTGTTCTACTTTTATTAAAGCCGGGACCGGTTGAGATTCTATCAATTTTTGGGCAGGATGGTTGTACCCAGGTTGATCCATCGATCAACTTGGGTACAACCAGTCTGTCAGATTTTTTACATGCCATTACTGCTGGTGACTATAGCGACTAGCGGTAATCATTGTGCTGCTGGAGGCATTCCCCCATCAACACTGACTGTGGTATGAAAGAAAATGACATCAACTATTGGCTGCATTAGGAAATAAAAACAGGAGTGATGACGCTCAAAGTACAATAATCCATAACAAGCTAATCTGTAATTATCGCTAATCCAATCTGATTCCAGAAAACAATAACCTGATTCATTTAAAGTCATCAACTATATTTCTTGAAAATCCGAAAGCCTCTCATTTTATTCCTATAAAGAGAAAACAGGATTTTTTTTTTATCTTACATGCAGCTTCCATGTTCTGCTTATAGCAGATTAATATTTGAGCATCGGGGTTCCTTTGATAATATAAACAGATTAAGGCATGCTGATGTGATAGCTGAAGCAATAAGTCCACATTTGGTATGTGAGGGAGTAATTTCCAGCCTTGGTCCTGTGACTTCCCTGTAGAGAGAGGCTAATTTACAGCAGCTGAATTTCCTGCCTTTGAACAATCACCGGTCAGCAGCGTCAGAGTTGGGTTTACCAGACAGGTTGTCTTTTTAATATATCCAAACACATTTACAGTAGTGCCAGAGATTGCTCCTACTGTGATCCCGAGGAAGCTGCAGATTGTTTCACTGCTGCCTGGATTTTCAATTCTGCCTGTACATAAACATTTGTTGACTGTTTGCCTTATACTCATTTGTTTCAGTTTGAAGTCTGTGCTGCCTTTCTCCTTGACTATCCTTGGCCATTATTCACTAAGCAGCAATCGTTCAGTCAAGACATCTTGTTCATTTAAAGTGGACCTAGCATCAGATATATGTTTTCATGCTAAGTACAGTGTGTTAAAGTAGAACTATGGCCTCCCTGAAAACGAACAAGTGCTGCAGCACATGTTTATAAGTACTTCATCACACATTAGCTTTCTCTGAGTGTCCCTTCAAAGTCTCACAAATACCTGTTGAGCTTGACAGTAAAGTCCACCAGCTTCCTGTGATGGGTGGCAACAATGCTACACTGCTCCTGAATTAAGAGCAGCGTTGCTAATCTAATGTAGGCAGTGCCTGCTTGTGTTGCTTTGAGAATAAAGATATTGCAGAGGGTGTGGCTATCAGTATTGGTCCTGCTGATTGACAAGCTGCAGCTTGTCAATCAGCACCTGGTCTCACCTAGTCCTGCTCACTGCTTTCTGGACTGGTAGCATTGCCTCTACTTGGGTATCAGTAAATGGATTTGGTGCTTGTTTAGACTGTGACACATAAGCCTTTAAGTAATGCGTTACACTTGCAGGTATTTATTATCTGTTACAGAAACCTTAGTTTATTTTCTGACAATGTGTTCATCAGTTTGTCTTTTCCCATCATGACCGTCCAATTTTAATTTAGGCATCATTCAGGATCAACATCAACTACTATGTCGACTGAGATGCTGGCTCAGAGATGATACAATATTGTACATCCTGATGCTTCTGCTTGTAAGCAGTGGTTAGTACCCCTTTTAGCAGGGTCCCTCCCCTGGGTGGAGCTGGTTGGATGGAACACTGTACCCCTATAAAATCTGGTGTAGGAGGAATCAGAAGAGAATTGGGACCCCTGATAAACACTATGTAAGTCTGTGAAAGCAGGTACCCTTCAGGGTAGGCCATAGAGACTCTTAGGGAAGACCTGCATTGAGGAGTGTGGTAGAGCTGGCCGGTAATTCAACGGTCATGTGTTTCCACAATGTGGTGACGGATACAAAGTTACAGAGCTACAGGGGTGAAGAATGTGATGTACAAGTCTGTTGACAAATTGCTGTTACAGTAAAATTATATTAAAAGGCTGTACATGTGGACATTCCTTTACTGGAGGTTAAGCCTCAGGCCAGGAGAGTGTAACCAAGATGTCAGAGTTTTCCCCTATACATCTTCACCTTGAGCATGAGGAAGATGGGAGGTGCTCTGGCCAGATTGGCAGGAGCTGGCCACTAATCAGAGCTGCTAACATGCTGTTCTTGTTGTTTTAGAATCATACTTACCTAGGTGGATGCTGCATCTGTCGCCTGGTGCCTCTAACACTGAGAACTGAGCGATCAAACACCGCCAATCACTCAGTTCTCACAGCTTGTTCTCACAGCTTTATGAGCAGAGAGCTGGAGACTATCAGTCAGCAGCTCTTTGCACTGCCCACCTGCGCTCACTGGTATGCTGGGCTGTGGAGGGGGCGGGAGCGGCTGGCTCAGGCTCTCGGTGGCTCGCTGAGATGCTGAGTCGGGTGCTGGTCCAGGCATCTGGGTGGATCACAACTTCCTTGTCATGATCTTTTCAAGCCTGGACCGGCTCTGTGACATCAGCTGACAGCGGGCTTCAGCTGAAAACGGGTCACAGGAATGCAGAACAAACTGCACTCCTGTGATCCACAAGAGAAGCTTTGGCTGTACTTCTCCTTTAATCGTGCCTGCAGAAGACAGATGACATCATCTCAACCTAGGAAAAATCACAGTACTGGAACTTAAAAGCTGTTCTAAATGTAGAAGGGATGAGCTCTTTGGAAATATTTATACTGTTCCTGCATATTGGGAAATATTTAGAAAGTATATATGTCAGTAAATTCATTAAAAATCTAGATAATTCAAATGGCAAAATAATTTAATAATGCATAAGCAGAGGTTAGCTTTAGTGAGAACCGATACCACCACGATCAGTGTATCCAGAGATATAGACAGTCGATGTTATGTACAAATCTTCATTTTTCCAGTAAAGGCTACATTTGGTCCTTCTCCACCTCTTTTAGTGAGGCCATCAATTATATTAAAGGACTAAAAGCAAGTCTTGGAACGATAGGAGAGGACAGTACCAAGCCCCTACTTACAAAGGAAGAGTTGTAATTTGCATCTAACTGGAGCTGCCTTCATCAGATCTCCTGGATCTAATGATAGTTTTGACCCATGGTTTGCAAAAGGCAATGCTTATGTATTTTCCCCATCAAATACTCAGTTTGAATTGCCCAAGTTTATAACAGGTTAAAAGTGTATTTCCACTTCTATAGCCAAAATGAGATAACACCTACTTTATATTTGTTACATATTTCCATTCACATAGCATAACGTAAAAAAATAAATAAATACAAAATAAAAAGTGTGGCTCATGCTGGCCATACATGGATCAAAACATAGCCGGTTCTGGCCGAGATTTGATCATCTATTGGCAAGCTGATTGTACCCAAGTCAATCTATCCATTGACTTGGGTACAACCAACCTGTCTGATTTTTTACATGTGATTACTGCCGGCGGCTATAACCGCTAGCAGTAATCATTGTGTTCTGCTCCCTGGGAAGGCTCCCCGTGAAAGTCAAATCACCTATGGGTGGCTTCACAGACATTCTTCAAAAAATTTTGCAGTCAGCCATGACACCTTCTCCTGAGAAATATCTAAAAGCAATATATTGTTTTTTTTAATTATCCTGAGTATGGCATGTGAATGTGAGAACAAAACAAACATATAGTGGGGTTTTCTCATATTTGACTGCAAAAGTGGAAATACACTTTAAGTATTTAATTCAAACATGAATCTAGATTTAGAACATCATTAAAAAAAAAAAACCTTTGCCATGCTATTCTGTTACTGTGAAAATATTTCAAAGCATTCATAAAAATATTTTTTTTTCAGTTTGATTTCATTACAGAATAAAGAATATAAAAAAAGAAAATGTATTTTTAAATACATGTGTGTACATCTATTTGGGTGTTGTTCAATGCCAGTGAATGAATCACTAGGAGAAGCTGCACAGAAACACTCAGCCTGGAGTTGATGCCAATAACTAGTGTGTTAGGCTTCAATATAAGCAGGTGCGGAAGCAATCAGCAGCTTGGTCCTAATCCATCACACAGAGTGTAAATGATACAGTAATCTCTTACAGTGCAGAGAGGGAGGAAGTATGTGATTGCATGAGGCTGAGAGCACAGGGCCGGATAAACTGAACACACAAATGAACCAACGCACGTGCATGTGTTTGTAGATGTATTGTGAGGCTCTAACTGGAAGGATTGTGGATGATGTATACATGTTATTTAAGTTTCTCACCTACACATGATAAGGGGCTCCAGGATTTCTGTCTGATATACAGAAAACAAACATTTCTGGAACCCAGGAGACTGTGTAGAGCTTTGGTGAGAAAAAGCTTCCATTCCAGAGTTCATGCCTTAAAGGCTAAGTTCACCTTTGTTCACCTTTTATTTTTCTAAATCCCAGCTCCCCTATGTACCAATATAGCATTAATGTACTTCTTTTGCAAAAATAAAACAGCTTTCCATTTATTCTACACACGATTACCTCACTGTCTTCATGGCTGTTCTCCATCACTTCTGCCTTACTTCCTGGACCGACTTTAGGTCATGACCCAGAAAGGAGATGACCAGCTGAGGGTAGATGATGCCGGGTGTGTGTTAATGAGATCAGATGATCATCTCCTTCATGTGTCATGACCTAAAGTCTATCCAGGAAGTAAGGCAGAAGTATCAGGGGTCTGTTTAGACCCCTGATATTTCATCCAAGCCCCCCAATGGGGCTCCCAAAACTATTGTAAAATAACATTGTAAAATATAATAAATGTGAATATTGTGAAAATTTAAAAAAAAGTAAAATTGTAAAAAATTATTTAAAAATAATAAAAATAAAAAAATGACGGCCACCGTAAACTGCCCTACTGACACCGTCCACTGCTCTTCTGGCACTACCCTCTGCTCTACTGACAAAGTTCACTGCCCTACTCACACTGTCCACTGCCCCACTGACTGACTGACTGACACCATCCACTGCCTTACTGATGCCAACCTCTGCCCTATTGACATGCCCATTGCTCTACTGACTGACACATCCACTGTCCAACTGACTCCAACCTCTGCCCTACTGACACCATCTACCCGCCTTCTGAAATCTTCCATGTTTTAATACATGTTTACATTTATTGATAAGAGTGTGTGTGTATATATATATATATATATATATATATATATATATATGTATATGCAACCATAATTAAAGCGGAGTTCTGCTTAAAAGCTACAAATACTGCAGCTGCTGACTTTTAATATTCGGACACTTACCTGTCCCAGGGTCCAGCGATGCGGGCGCACGAAGCCCCGTTCGTCTCCCCCTCCTCTCTTTGGCGCCGGCATTGTAACTGTGGGTGCCCGGCTGTGGCTTCACAGCCAGGCACCCATTAAGCATGCATGAGCCACGCGCCGTGACTGGCCAGGCAATCATCTGGGACCTGTGACGTGTCCCAGATGATTGCCAAGAGAAGGGGGAGAGGTGATCTCCCTTCCGGTGCAGCGGTGCGCCGGGAGGAAGTGGGAGCTGGGACCCTCTGAAAAAAGGGTACCCCTCCCCCCCAAAAAAAATGACATGCCAAATGTGGCATGTCAGGGGGTCCTCCCTTAAAGCGGAAGTTCAATTTTTGGGTGGAACTCCGCTTTAACATACCTTTTATGTGAGGCCATAGTTCTTCTTCAGCACATACCTTTGGTCATGTGATTTTTGCTGAAGACAATCTATATTCCTCCCATTCAGCAAAAATAATGTGATAGGCTTCCTCCGAAATCTGGAGCAGTGGTTCCTGTGGTCAAGATACGCATTCCATGCCCTTTGCAACTTATGATAACTTTAAATTGAACCTGTACTTTGAAAAGCAACAATTACTTTATTCACTTAAGAAAGGCCCCACATACATGTACATGTAAGCGCAGAATCATGTACCGTATTTTCCAACGTATAAGACGACCTTTTACACTAAAAAAAAACGGCTGAAAAGCAGGGGTCGTCTTATACTCCGGGTACAAAGCGGGGGTCGTCTTATACGCAAGCCGCCAGCTGGATGACAGCCCTCCGGATGCTCGCTGAATGTGCGGTAATACTGTATACATAAAGTATACACCGCTGAGCCAATCCCAGCAAGCGATAAATTCTATTAAAGAATACAAAGCCTGCTTGGATTGGAGTAAGAACCTCTGCCAATCCGAGCAGGCTACATGCAGTAGCCTGCTCCAATTGGCTTTGAGAGTCAGAGGCGTGGGCTGATGATGTTACAGCCTCTGCCAATCCGAGCAGGCTTTGTATTCATTAATAGAATACATCGCTCGCCGTGATTGGCTCAGCACGGTATACTGTATGTATACTGTGAGACAGTATGTTACCTGTTACCGAAGCTACTGAACATACATCATTACCGCACATCCAACAGGCTGACAGACTGGTCGGAAGGGGGTCATCTTATATGGCGAGTACAGCACAAAACCAATGTTTTATATGGAAGATTAGGGGGTCGTCTTATACGCCCAGCTGCCTTATATGCCGGCAAACACGGTACTTGTACATGATTGCTGTTATTGGCTCTGGGGCACGCGAAACTGCGCTCCCGCTGTGATTGGACACAACTGGAGCCAATCGCCCGCGCCCGCTGATCGTTCACTGGAGAGGCAGAACGGCGTTCTGCCTATATAAACAAGGCAGACCGCCGTTCTGTCAGAGAGGAAGAGAGAGATCTTCTGGTCCTGCTAATCAGGAACACATCTCTCTCTTCCTCCAGTTAAACCATCCCCCACACAGTTAGAAATCACTTCCTAGGAGCACACTTAACCCTTTGATCGCCCCTGATGTTAACCCCTTCCCTGCCAGTGTAATTTATACAGTGACAGTGCACTGATCACTGTATTGGTGTCAATGGTCCCCAAAAATTGTCACTTAGTGTCAGATTTGTCTGCCACAATGTTACAGTCCCACTAAAAATCGCTGATCGCCGCCATTACTAGTAAAAAGAATAAAAAGATAAAAAGTCAATAAATACTGTATATTCCATAGTTTGTAAAAACATTGTTTTTTTTTTTTTAAATTGTCGCTTTTTTTTGTTTATAGCGCAAAAAATGAAAACCGCAAAGGTGATCAAATACCACCAAAAGAAAGCTCTATTTGTGGGGGAAAAAAGGCATCAATTGTATTTGGATACAGCAGTGCATGACTGCGCAATTTGTCAGTTAAAATAACGCAGTGCCGCATCGCAAAAATTGGCCTGGTCGATGAGGGGGTAAAAGCTTCCGGGGCTTAAGTGGTTAATATTTCTTTCTTCCCAACAGCACATATGCTCCTTTTTTTTGGCCTCAGACTCTTTTCGGCTGAATGGATTGGGAGAAATCACCCTGTGTAAGCTATGAGTCTCTCCAGTCTTAGCTTACACAGGGCTATGGACTCTCCTAATGTAACAACACTGGTATTTGGTGATTAGCCCAGTGCTGACGCATGTTCCTCCATATACAAAAGTACATGGGATTTTCTTTGCTGCTACTGGCTGAACTGAGCAGTGGAGGAATGAGAGCATGTTCTGCTGGGGAAGGGAGTATTTAATTAAATCTCTTTGCCTTGCAAAGCAAAAGTTTGCTTTAGTTGATGGGATTTTTAATAGACTATAATTCTGAGAAAGTGACTAGATTTCCCTTATAGTAATAAAGACATTCCTGTTATTATCCACCAGATCGCAAAGGTGGGAACCAAAATATGCGCATAGTAAAAATGTGATGTTTAAACTGAAAAAAAAAACCTCCAAAAAAACAATAATTTAATCTCTTAATTGCAATTTAGAATATGAAAAAATAATCCATTGCTTGATTTTATTTCCCACATCTTGATTAGTTTTTCCCACTATAATTAGCCTTATGGGATGATTTCACATAAATTATCTTTCCTAGGAAGATGTGCAATAAAATACAGGGGGTACTTGCTTACATCTGTTCATTTCTGCCAGAGTTTTTTTAGTCCTATTTAAAGTTAGAAGTTGCTAATAGCTCACTAGTTTTCAACAGACGTGTTATTTTGATGATGTATCTTGCAATATGCCCCGTGGGAACGAGTCTTCTTCAAATGATTCTATTTTTAAATCCCTGGCAGATGGATCTAAGATTAAAACTTTTTCAATTAAAAGCACTTTTTTTCAGCCAAAATAAAATAAATAAATGCCGAGCTCCCTATACAAATATAAAGAGGAGTCATGTCTCTGCAGAGTCTCTCTGCCACTGTCAGCACTAGTTGATCCAATCCTTGCTCATACAACAGGTGCATTTAATGAGGCTCTCAATGTTTATACAAGAGATTGTTGTACGTTTTCGTGCTAGACCTGACATGCCATCATAATTTAATGCTGCTATAAACACAATTAACACAGTTTAGATTAGCAGTACTTATTTAAGGCCTGGAACTCACAGTGCATATTGTGAGGCCCAGAATGGGCAACTCTGGTATGAGCCCGGACTAGTCTGCCTGAGAATATTTTTGTTGGTGTGGGCTTCCTAGTCATTTATCTTTGCTGTAGCAAAAAACTTTTGTTTATACAGATTCTAAATCTGACCCCTGAATAGTTAGACATTGGTGCCAATTCATGTATTGCCAATACATAAGAATTGTTGTGGGTAAAGTATAACAACATACACAATTATGGGCTGGTATTCTGCATTTTCCAAGACTTTTTACACTTTGTTTGGCACTGGACTTAAGCAGGCCATATATGGTTCAATCTCGGCCGGTTCAGCAGGAACCAGCTGAGATTCGAACATTGTATGGGCAAGCAGAATGTACCCAAGTTGATCAATCGATCGACTTGGGTACAACCAGCCTACTGGATTTTACATGCGATTATCACTAGTGGCTTTTATAGCTGCTAGCAATAATCACTGTGTTCTCCAGGTGGGGACGGCTTCCCCTACCCCCCTGCATGGAGAACACAATGGCTCAGTGGCAGGTATTCTGTCAACATTATCTACAACCAATACCCGTGGATGCAGGAATAAAATTTGCTCTGTCTGTGGACGGCCTTACTCCTGAAAGAGATAATTTTTTTCTAAAACATATGTAGCATCCTCCAGTGTGTGCTAGAAGTAGAGTAGGTTTTGTTAGTGTAGGTGAATTTAGTTAGCTCAGGGCTAAGCCTGAGCTATGAACCTGGATCAGGGTTCAGTAAATCAGGGCTGGATGACTCACCCTGACAGCTCCTCTGGTGCCTCCCCCTGTTTCTGGGACATTGGAGAATGTTCTAGAGCTAGTGGGCAGGAGGTTAGGAGGAGCTGCCTGGAATATTTATGAAGCCTTGGCCAATCCCCAGGAGTGGGCTGGCAAGGGCAGAGCCTACCTCATAAATAACCAGGAGGCTGTCAGTGGCCCCTAGGGGTTATTCTGGGGGGGTGACCTTGGGCCGGGGTTCGAGTGCTGGAAGGATCCTGCCACAACACGGAGCCAGACTTAGAGGTCAATTTACAATGGAGAGTGAATTCATTATACTCTGCTTGACTACACACATCAGGACCTGCATTTTACAGCCCATTCATACATGTAGGCGGTGATATGGAGCCTGTGGTGCCACATGGAACTCTCTCTGATGGGTCACATTACCAGAATTTCCTTCTAGCTTTTTTTTAACTGCTCCATTCCCTTTTATTGCTCTTCACCACATTAATGCCAGATAAACACGGGCCGGAAATTGACCAAAAGCGGTCAGTTCAACAGGAACCGGCTGACTTAATGCCTTTGTTTACAGCTCCCTGTTCAGCAGAAGCCGGTCTCATGACTGGCCTCTGTCAATTGGGCATGCTAGAAAACCAGCATCTGATCGGCATCCGATTGGCACTGGCAGCCAATGACTGTGAGCACTGATCAATTTATCTTGGTGTGGGGATCCCTGTCAGAACACAATAGTACAGCAGGGGAGATCGCTGTACTAACATCGAATGTGTTAGTCTGGCCATACATTATACAACTTTCTTGTACAATTTTCTGTTTAGATTTACCAAAACCATATATACCGTATTTATCGGCGTATAACACGCACTTTTTTCCCCTTAAAATCAGGGGAAAGTCGCAGGTGCGTGTTATACGCCGATCCCCTGCGATCCCGAGCTGTCACAATTTTAAAATCGCCGACCGCGATTTGAAAATGGCGCCGCCGGCGCCGAAATACACCGAGCCGGTCCTCGGCTCTTTCCGGTGGCTCTCGTTTACTTTCGGCTCCACTCGTAGTCCCGAGCGGAGCTATCCGAACCTACTCGGCTAGGTTCGGATAGCTCCGCTCGGGACTACCAGTGGAGCCGAAAGTGAACGAGAGCCGCCGGAAAGAGCTGAGGACCGGCTCGGTGTATTTCGGCGCCGGCGGCGCCATTTTCAAATCGCGGTCGGCGATTTTAAAGCTCAGGACGGGGATCGAAGGCTTCACTGGGAAATGCTGCACTGGGGAAGGCTGCACTGGGAAAGGCTGCACTGGGAAAGGCTGCACTGGGGAAGGCTGCACTGGGAAAGGCTGCACTGGGAAAGGCTGCACTGGGGAAGGCTGCACTGGGGAAGGCTGCACTGACATGGCTGCACTGACATGGCTGTACTGACAAGACTGCACTAACAAGGCTGCACTAACAAGGCTGCACTGGGGAAGGCTTAATAGGGAAATTTTTTTTTTTTTTTTTTTTTTAATAGGGAAATTGTATAATGTATGGCTACAGCTTTAGTGCAGCGATATGTCAGTTTCTTTTCATTCAGCCTGCTGGATTGAACGAAAAAAGAAAAACATATAGTGTGTACCAGTCTTTAGAATCTCAAAGTGAGAGGAGCACAATACACATTTGTGGAGCACACCATTGTACTTTGTACCTCCATATTTAGATATGAAAAATCTCATTGGTAAATATGGATGCCACATATACATACATATAATTACAAATTTTACAAAGAAACTAGGTTTTTAACACATACTTCTAAGATTATTTATATTAGGCTGATCTTTTTTATATGTACATCTAAAAATAAATTGGAAATATTATATATTCCCTTTAAATCCTCTAAGAAATGTGACTGATTAAGGAAAAAGGGTCCTGCTTTTGTTTTGTTTGCACCAGGGACTTGCTGAGATGGAAACCACAGTAAAATAGACGGCACATTTATCAAACTCAAAGTCAGTTTTTGGAGTAATGTTAACATTATTATAAAGCTTAGTGAAAAAAAAAAATAGATCAGTATGACCAAAAAAAGGGGGGAAAGAGCCTGGGGCTTTTAATGATGTCTGTAACTGCAGTGGGAGGAGATCACCCTCAATCCTGTTACAGGAGACACCAAGGACATGAGGTTAAGAATAATATCACCAAGGGGAACAGAAGCAACGATATAAGCCTGACCAAGCTTCTAACCCTTGCCTGCATATCCTAAACTTTTTAGCTAAAGTTAATTAAAATAGACCCAAATTGAAAAAAAAAAATCTAATATTAAAATTAAATCCTCCTTCAGTTGTCATACATCAATATTAAGTGAGGTAAAATCAAAATTACATCTTTACCCAAAGCCCCACTTAAAGTGATTGTAAAATCCTGTTTTTTTCCCTATAAAAATAACAAAGATGTTATAGTTACCTGCTCTGTTGCAGTGGGTTTGCACAGAGCAGCCTGGATCCTCCTCTTTTTGGGTCCCTCTTCTGTGCTGTTGGCCCCTCTCTCCTGTTGAGTGCCCCCACAGCAAGCAGCTTGCTATGGGGGCACCCAAGCCGAGTCACAGCTCCCTGTGTCCATTCAGACACGGTGTCCCGACCCAGCCCCCTTTCATCCCTGATTGGCTAGCTGACTTTGATTGACAGCAGTGGGAGCCAATCAGGAGGGAGAATCGCAGATGGCTGAGACACTCGTGGACATCGCTGGACAGAGAGGGACCTCAGGTAATTATTAGGGGGGCTGAGGGGGGCTGCTGCACACAGAAGGCTTTTTATCTTAATGCATACAATGCATTAAGATAAAAAACCTTCTGCCCTTACAATCCTTTTAATAGCCAGCACTTTTTGTAGGTATATTCAATAAGGACCCTTCAAGATGGTTACAAATCTCAATTTTAATAGTTAGTAAAAACCCCATTCTATTACAGATTTTGAATAAACCAAAGAAATGTTAAACTAACGAAAACGCTAATAGCTTCTGAATAAAAGAAGACTATAACAATTTAACACCAAATCATTTATGTAGAACATCAAGTAAGAGGTATAGTTAGTCAATCATTCAACTTAAGACGTTTCTGAAAGTAGAAGAAATACATTATATGGGAAATAAAGGTATGTCTATTGTGACCCCAGCATTCAGCAATCTGTTCTTTTACTTAGCTCATATGAAATGAACACTGGAATTGAACCTTTCTCCTGTGCTCCGAGGGCCTACCTTATTAACATTCCAATGGCAGTGCAAACTAGGCCACAGAAGTGAAGAAATTACACTGAAATCTCACCCTGAATAAGAGTAACTAAATTACTTTGATGTATTCTAGAATTAATTTAACATTTTGCCCAGATACTGCACTTATATTTTATGTTAAGGTCCGCATTGCTTATTAGAAATAAAAAAGAAACTATGCTTTTTGGAGATGAATAATTTATATCTTCCTGAGAACAGAACAAAATAAATGATTCTTGAGCTGCATTTATCTTTTAAAGGTTTGGGTTTGGGGCACACAATGGGCAAAATTTAGTATAAAAGACCCGATAGATGCAGATAATGGTGTTTTAGAGGGCATTATGTTTGTGTGCTAGCAGAAAAATGCCCAATGTTCCAAATTAATCTACCTTTGAAACATCGTTCCTAAACCCCTTGCCGACCGGCTCACATCGATATATGTCAGCAGAAGGGCACGTACAGGCATATTAACGTACCTGTACATTGCCCTTTAAGACGCCGCATTGTGGGCGTGCGCGCGCGCCACAAGCTCCGTGAGTGTGATCGCGGGTCCCGCAGACTCCATGTCCGCGGGGATACCCGCGATCGTCTCACGGAGAGGAAGAATAGGGAAATGCTGATGCAAACAAGCATTTCCCCATTCTTCCTAGTGACAGGACACTGATCACCGCTCCCTGTGATCAGGAGTGGTGATCAGGGTCGTGTCACATGTAGCCCCTCCCCCCATAGAATCACTCCCTAGGACACACTTAACGCCTGCAGCGCCCCTTACTGGGTAACCCATTCGCTACCAGTCACATTTACACAGTAATCAGTGCATTTTTAAATGCACTCATCGATGTATAAATGTGAATGGTCCCAAAATAGCGCCAAAAGTGTCCGATCAGTCCGCCATAATGTCGCAGTCACGATAAAAATCGCAGATCGCCGCCATTACTAGTAAAAAAAAATTATTAGTAAAAATGCCATGAAACTATCACCTATTTTGTAGATGCTATAACTTTTGCGCAAACAATGCTTATTGCAATTTTTTTACCAAAAATATGTAGAAGAATACGTATTGGCCTAAACTGAGGGAAAAAAATGTTTTTTTATATATTTTTGGGGATATTTATTATAGCAAAAAGTTTAAAAAAAATGCGTTTTTTTTCAAAATTGTCGCTCTTTTTTTGTTTATAGCGCAAAAAAAAGGTGATCAAATACTACCAAAAGAAAGCTCTATTTGTAGGAAAAAAAGGACATCAATTTTGTTTGGAAGCCACGTCGCAGGACTACTCAATTGTCAGTTAAAGCGACGCAGTGCCGAATCGCAAAAAACGCTCTGGTCTTTGGCCAGCCAAATGGTCCGGGGCTGAAGGGGTTAAATTTATATTTAATCATTATAAATGTAAAATTTGATTGCCACTCTAAATTTGTTAAAAATCATTAAATATTTTAAAAATATTGTTGGTGTTAGTGCCTGACTTTGCATCTCCTCCTGCAATCCCCTGTATAGCAGCACATGATCCAAGCAGAAGTTCTCCATCCCCCCTCCCTCCCCGCAGGCTTCTGGGACATGTCAAAGGTCCCAGAAGACTGAGGGACCATTAACAAAGTGCATGGCAGATCACCCAACTCAACTGATTTTTTAATAAACTTTTGTCAAGTTGGTAGGTGCTTGCATGGCAGCCCATGGCTTGAATATTGGCAAAATCAACAGGAAATTTGAGTTGTCTATGGGGACTTTACTGTAATTGGCTATCAGGTATATTATATCAAGTGTAGGTCATGTAAACCTCAGAAGAAATGTGATCCATTCTGGGATTTTTTTTTGTTAAAAAATGCCTAATAACTTAATTAGGGTACAGTAAAAGAAAGCACTGCCTAAGTAATGCATTTAAAATGTGCTATGTGCCCTGATGTGCCCCGTGCCCTTATGTGCCCCGTGCCCTGATGTGCCATGTGGCCTGATGTGCCCCGTGCCCTGATGTGCCCATTCCCTGATGTGCCATGTGCCCTGATGTGCTATGTGCCCCGATGTGCCCTGATGTGCCCCGTGCCCTGATGTGCTATGTGCCCTGCTGCGCCCTGATGTGCCCTGATGTGCCCCGTGCCCTGATGTGCCTTGTGCCCTGATGTCCTATGCCCTGATGTGCCTTGTGCCCCAATGTGCTTTGCCCTGATGTCCTGTTCCCTGATGTGCCCCGTGCCCTGATGTGCCCTGATGTCCTGTGCCCCGGTGTGCTGTGGCTCAATGTCATGTGCCCTGATGTTCTGTGCCCTGATGTGCTGTGTCCTGATGTGCTATACCCTGATGTGCTGTGCCCTGTACCCTGATGTGATGTACCCTGATGTACTGTGCCCTGACGTGCCCTGATGTGTTGTGCCCTATTAGCTGATGTGCTGGGCTCTGTACCCTGATGTGCTATGCCCTGATGTACTGTGACCTGATGTGCTGTACCCCGATGTGCTGTGCCCTGTACCCTGATGTGCTGTGCCCTGTACCCTGTTGTGCTGTGCAATGTACCCTAAAATGTTGTGCCCTGTACGCTGATGTACTGGGCTCTGTACCCTGATGTGCTGTGCCCTGTACCCTGATGTGGCCTGGTGTGCTGTACCCTGATGTGCTGCACCCTGATGTGTTGTGCCCTGATGTGCCTTGTGCCCTGATGTGCTGGGCTCTGTACCCTGATGTGCTGTGCCCTGTACCCCAATGTGCTGTGCCCTGTACCCTGATGTGCCCTGATGTGCCTTGTGCCCTGATGTGCTGGGCTCTGTACCCTGATGTGCTGGGCTCTGTACCCTGATGTGCTGTGCCCTGTACCCTGATGTGCTGTGCCCTGTACCCTGATGTGGCCTGATGTGCTGTGCCCTGATGTACCGTGCCCTGATGTGTTGTGCCCTGGGCCGGTCTGGATGAAGTCCAGGGCCACATTTTTGTCCCAGTCCAGCCCTGAGTGCCCCCATAGCAAGCGGGGGTAGGGAGGGGCAGGAGCTTGCTGAAATAAAGTTTAGTTAGTTTGTTAGCGTAAACACAGAAAGAATATATGGACGTTTGCAGATGATCTACCATCTGGTAATAAAATTCAGGACCTACAAGGTACTGCAAGATGAGGGAACTAACCTCTTGGTCACCATTCTAATACTGGCCATACACTAAACCAAAAATCGTCCGAACCCATTTTCGAAAAACGAACATTGGGCCGTGAGCACAAATGATAGTGCCATCATGTAATGACCGATAAATGCATTTTTTGTTCGTTTTTTTACATATACCTAGTGCAGACAGTTCAGACGGGAAACACATTAACCTTTCAATTTATCGTTCGTTCGTCAGAAAATTTGCAAACTTGTCCTTCATTTTTTCGGCTCAAAAACATCCCAACGATGATCCATTTTGTGCCTAACTGGCTGAAAAACGAACGAACTGTCTAAATGACCGAATTTCGGCCGATTTTTCATATAGTGTATGGCCAGCATAAGAATACAATGAATGCGTAAATATATTGAATTATTTTATTTTAACAGAAGAAGGTTACTGATAAACTGAGCATGTTCTTTTAGTTTTATTTATTTTTACTTTTTTAAATTTATTTCAGGTACTTATATAGCGCTGAGAATTTACGCAGCGCTTTACATATACATTGTACATTTACATCAGTCCCTACCCTCAAGGAGCTTACAATCAAAGGTCCCTAACTCACATTCATACATACTAGGGACAATTTAGACAGGATCCAATTAACCTACCAGCATGTGGTTGGAGTGTGGGAGGAAACCGGAGTACCTGGAGGAAACCCACGCAGGCACAGGGAGAACATGCAAACTCCAAGCAGGTAGTGTTGTGGTTGGGATACGAACCAGTGACCCTTCTTACTGCTAGGTAAGAGTGCTACTCACTACACCACTGTGCCGCCCTGTAGTTCTATAACTGTTGCTATCAGGTCTGTTAAAGTCTATTAAATATATATATATACATATACGGTAAATAAAAATAAATGAATCAAATAAAAATGAAATGAAAATCAGATAAAAATAATAAATAGTCCCAAAAGTGTAGGACAAATATAAATATTAAAAAATATTAAAAATAGTAGAAATTAGATAAAAAGACTACAAAAAATGAACGTGCCAGGTCCAAAAAATCAATCCAACCAAAGTCTTATTGGATAGTTAAGTGCTTGGTGACGATACACATCAACAAAATCCAGGTGACTTTTAAGTGCTCCCCCCCTTGGGTCCCTACTCACCAGCTCCAGTAACCCCTACAGCTCCAGTAACCTGGGTTACTGGAGCTGGTGAGTGGGGACCCAAGAGGGGGAGCACTTAAAAGTCACCTGGATTTTGTTCCTGTGTATCGTCACCAAGCACTTAACTATCACATAAGACTTTGGTTAGATTGATTTTTTGATGTATTTTTTGGACCTGGCACGTTCATTTTTTGGGGTTGTTTCATATAATTTCTACTATTTTTAATATTTTTTAATATTTATATTTGTCCTACACTTTTGGGACTATTTATTATTTTTATCTGATTTTCATTTGATTTTTTTTTATTTATTTATTTATTTTCATTTACCTGTATTTTTGTCAACCTAGTGAGGTTTGCAACATTAGCACATGCACATTGGTAATTTATTAGGAATGCACTATTGGTATATGCACATTCAATATTCACTATAGAGGCACATAGCACATAACAACTGAACAGGGTCTGTCACCTTTCATTATATAGGTAGCGCCATTTACCCTCATACTGGCACTATTATCACTCTAGTCCCCTATTGGGGACCTAGCAGGGTAGGCTGCACACCTAATTTCCCCTTTGGCCTAAGCGCGGATATATTATTTTATTTATCAAATGAAAGAAAATCTGCACAATGGACACAGACATTCCTGATGGAATTGTAACCGTTACTTACTCAAAACTTAATCGAAACTAATAAAATTGTTTTTCCTATAGATACACTTTACGGGTCAGTGTGCACCTATAGTATACATTATAAAACATGCAATGTAACACATATCAATGCATGTACAAAGATTATAAATTGTTTCAAATTGTGCTAGTTCTCACCTATGTGAGGCACATTATGAAACATGCATAATTGTTTATATGTAAAATGTAAATTCAGCTTAAATTGCAAGCTCACTGGACTTTTTAACCCAAATATTGTTTTTGTTTTTTTTTCTTGTTTTTTTATTCATCAGGCTGTTTGGTATTGGATTCAGCAGATACAGTGCTCGTTCTTCCATTCTATTTTAAGTTTTAAAATAAATGTTTCCTTTTAAAAGAAAAAAAAGATTAACTTTTAGATGCAAGTGCAAATAAATAGTCAGTTCCTTGTAAAACAATCATTTGTTAATTAAATTAATCAATATTTCATTCCCTAGATTGTGATAACACTCTGTGATAGCACCAAAACAGTGACTGAATAAATTAACTGTTCTTTTATGTACTCTGATCTGCCGTCTAATTATGGATCTGTTTTTAAAGCAGATAAAGTGAATTTTAATTAAAATCTTAAATTCTCAGAACTTTACAAAAAAGGCTAAGCCGGGCTATAGAGGTGTTGATTTTTTCAAAAGGTTCAGTGAAAATTCAATGCCTTCCCATCCTTAGAATGGTTCTAAGTGAAGAAAAGCTGGTAAGCTATATTTGGCAATAGCTTTATGCAGCTTGAAAAAAATCATCATCGATCGGTGTTGTTTCCTGTTATATGCTTTATGAACAGTTGTGGATATCCTTTGGATTGTACTTCCCATGTAGTCTAAATTATTCTTTGAATTTATGAGGTTTCTTTAAAAGGATCATCTGTAGATAATAATTTTCTAACAAGATGGAATATCATTTTGACCTTTATCTCCCATTTCAGTGATTGGTCTGTACCTACAGTGTTAATTGAAATAGTGTCTTTTGCTCTGTTAACCATTCATCGAATCTTCTGAAATATTGCCCCTGCATGAGCAGATGAAAACTTTTTTGGAAAGCTCTGAGGCTTTTTAAAAGCAGGCACAACAAGTTGGCTAAAGGTACCAGACTGTGCACTCCCATCACTACAATATGAGCTATTAATATTCCCCCCCGCCCTTGCCCCCCTCCATGACTTTTCCATCAAAATCAACAATGCTGCCATCAGTCCCTCCCCTCACGCCAGGGTACTAGGTGCAATCCTAGACTCTGACTTGTCATTTCAGCCTCAAATCCAATCGCTGTCAAAAGTTTGTAGAATTCACCTCCGTAACATCTCTAAAATTCACCCTTTTTTAACAAATGAAAGCTCCTCATTCACTCCCTTGTTATCTCTCGCCTTGACTATTGCAACTCCCTTCTCATTGGCCTACCGCTCCATAGGCTATCCCCTCTTCAGTCTATCATGAATGCTGCTGCCAGACTTATCCACCTTACCAACCACTCAGTGTCTGCCAACCCCCTACTTCAATCCCTACACTGGCTCCCAATCACCCAGCGAATTAAATTCAAAATTCTAACCACAACATACAAAGCCATTCACAACTCTGCCCCGAGCTACATCACTAATCTTGTCTCCAAATATCACCCAAATCGACCTCTCCGCTCTTCACAAGACCTCCTGCTCTCAAGCTCTCTCATCTCCTCCTCCCATGCTCGTCTCCAGGATTTCTCCAGAGCCTCTCCCATCCTCTGGAACTCGCTACCTCCATCTATCCGGCTATCCCCTACTCCTGCTACCTTCAGGCAATCCCTGAAAACGTATCTCTTCAGGAAAGCCTATCACGTCTCCAACTAATCTCCTACCACTTCCACCAGCTCATTCCCCACAGTTACAACCTTTTGTACCACCTGCCCCACCCTATTAGATTGTAAGCTCTTCTGAGCAGGGCCCTCTTAATCCTATTGTATTGTATTGTATTATAACTGTATTGTCTCCCTTTTATATTGTAAAGCGCTGCGTAAACTGTTGGCGCTATATAAATCCTGAATAATATTAATAATAATAATGAAACATAGAATGGTGACAGCAGATAAAAAGACCAAGTGGCCCATCGAGTCTGCCCTGTCTTGAATACTATATATACAGTGTATATATATATATATATATATATATATATATATATATATATATATATATTTTTTTGTTTTTGTTTTTTTGGGGGGGTTAGATCTATGATATACTGTAGATCACTTACTGTTGTTGACTGACTTACTACCTCTGTTGGAAGTCTATTTTAAGTATGTGTATGCTATCTACTCCCTGAAAACTTGATACTTCCAAGTATGGAGGCATAACACTCCCCCTGTCTCTCCATATTGCAATTCTTGGGCTACAAGTGGCCAATCACCAGGCATGAATGCTGTCATATGGTGGCAAATGAAGTAACTACAAGAACCTCAGGGGAAAATCCTGTGCAGGCTTTTTCTTTCGGGACAAATTTGCCAGGAATCTCAGGGTGTTCTGGTGAGAGATCATGGTAATTGGCTAGCCTGGGTAAGGAAAGTACAATCACTTTTATAGGTAAAATTCACTTAAAGTGGTTGTAAACCTCTGACATGAAATATGAACAAAACATATCCCTTTATAGCATGTACTTGTCTTAATCTAGAGTGACATTTCTGATAAGTTTTTCTGACACCAAGAGATGAAAAGGTGACACGGGAGAGAGCTTCAGCACACAGAATGTTATTGACAGCCTCAGCTCTGTTCCTGTGTGCTGTGTGAAGGGGAGGGGGGTGTTCCTTACCTCCAATCAGCTCCCAGTTCTCCTCACTGAGCTCTGGAGAGTGTAATTTCAGCTCTCCGCCCCCTTTTTATGACATGCTCAGACAAGCTGTATAAATTCTGTATTTTGAACAGAAAAAAGAGGACAGCAGATTAATAGGTACAACTTATGTAGGAGGATTTGTTTCATCTCTGTGTGTCACCTGAGACCAGTCACTTCACTGGGTATATGTGAGGGTTTACATTCACTTTAAGATTTCTAAATATTTCATTTATATAATCACATTACCTGAACCCATTATAGTCTTGGCCAGTGGGTGCATGCATGCTAGAAAGGTGGAAACGGAAGGCACATATATGGAGACTCCAGATTTACATGAGATAAAAATCAAAGCTTTATTAAGGTAACATACTGTAGGTGTGTAAGGTGTGTAAAAACAGAGAAACGTAAAAGGCTGATGGCAGTAAAAGACTTAGTGGTCGGCTAGAACATTTTGAAAACCAAACATTTGTAGTAAAATTTGATTAATAGAATACACCAAAGTTTCTATTCAGGAGCATGTGAGCTGGTAGTTTTTCTCAAAATAAATAGCTGTTGTCAAATGTATCAGGTATGAGAACAATGCCCTATCTTGGAAAAAAAACGTGCTTTAGGAATAAAAATTAGAGCAACCAATGATATAATAGACAGAAACTCTACTGCGTGATACCAACACAGAAACAAACTTATATATGAAACAGAGTCGTGCTAGCAATAAAAGTACATTTGAATTATAAGTATGCAAATTGAGTCCAACATAGAAAGAGAATTCCCAATAGGTGTTTTAGGTTAAGCTGGCAGGCACACTAATTCACACATGGATCCCAATCAGAGTAACACACAGTCAAAGTATAGTCCCATGTCAAGCTGATCACCAGAGACACTGCCACCTTAAATGATACAAATGCCTGCTTACCAGCAGCACTGGACCTTATTATTACAAAAGGCCAGTAACGCTTGTGGCTGATTACCCTGCCAGGGCCTTTAAACGATGTTCCTGCAGACTCTCAGAGGGCCATAGAAGAAATCATTCCGCTGGGGTGTCTGTGATGTTTAGGCTCAAAGACAAAGAATGAAGGAGCACAACCTTCCTGCATAGTACTTGAATTTTTTCAAGGATTTGGGTGAAGAATTTTTGTGGTCAGGAATCTTCTTTTCCTTGTAGGAATTTTATTTTATTGCACTCATATGCATTTCATTTTCAATTATATTTCTCGCACGAGTCTCCTATCATTGAATAGTAAATCGTTTGTTTTTTAAAAAATTTCCAACATGCTCAACCACTCAAATTTGATGGCTGTATGAAAATCGGCCATTGCTGCGGCCCACTAATGGTACGAAATTTGAGCTAAAATTATTAGTTATGATTTTTTCTTTCAGAATTCGACCCATGTATGGCCGGCTTTACAATTAGAAAATTGAAGGGGGATTTACACTTGGCTAGATAAAAGGACTAAATGGTGTGGCAGTGTAAATTCACAAAGTCGGCATACTGTAGGTAACCCTGTATCTCTCAGGCACTCTCCTGTAAGCGTAAACATGGCAGTCCTGAAAGATAGCTATTCCAGCTCTGCTTTTCACATTCAAAGGCCTCATCCTATAGTAGAAGATCCTTGCACTTATTTTAATCAGGTCACACTGTCTCCGGCAACTTGCTGTTACTTATCTGCAGCTGACATTTCCATCAATACCCCCTTAATTCAAGCAAGTGCAAGAACTACACATGTAGACAGCACCTCTTCCCTGGGTACAATCCCCTTCCACTTAGAACATTTAGAATAAAACTGTACCTATAAAAATTATTTAAAACTGACATTCATATATTTCAATGTATTCCTCAGTAAACTGGGTACTGAATAAGCAGGGTTCGGTGGAATGCAAATATTGACTTTGCACAAGAAAGTCATTGCTTGGCCCATCCCTTTCTTCTCTTTACTATTGATTATTGAGCCTGCCCATTATATTTAGGAGACAATGCAGAGGCACAAAAGTGGGTCAGACTTTCTTTCCAAAAGCCATTTTTTTACCATACATTTTTATTTCAACATTTCAAATAAAATTCTCAAGAGTACAGTAAAATGCATCACAAAGCTAGTATGACTGACATGTAAACATAAACATAAAGCAACCAATTTGTGGAGTAGTACATAATCAAGGCAATAATGGGTTAATTTACTAAAGGCAAATAGACTGTGCACTCTGCAAGTTGCAGTTGTTCCAGAGCTTAGTAAATGAGGGAAGGCTCAGCTGACTTCCATCATCCAATCATCTCCAAGCAGAAATGCTTTTTTTTTTTTACTTTGCATGTGATTGGGTATTCCTTGTAAAGTGAAGCTTCACCTCATTTACTAAGCTATGGCGCAACTGCACCAGTAAAGTGCACAGTATATTTGCCTTTAGGAAATCAACCCCTAAGATGGCAATAGGATGGTGCAACCCATTGATAATGTCAATCATAAGAAGAAGAATATCAGGTGTTATAGGTATGTAGCACCCTCTAGCGTGTGCTAGATGTAGTGCAGGTTTTGCAGTTTAGGTTTGTTAGTATAGGGCTAAGCCTGAGCTGTAATTATGGGTCAGCATTCAGTGAGTTAGGGCTGGATGACTCATCCTGACAGCTTCTCTGGTGCCTCCCCCTGGTCTAGAATGTTGTAGAAACTTCTAGAGCTAGTGGTGGAGGTTAGGATAAGCTTCCTGGAATATTTATGAGGGCCTCGGCCAATACCCAGTAAAGGGCTGGCAGGGGGCAAGGCTTACCTCATAAATAGGCATGAGCCATGCCAGAAGGGCAGTTGGGTGGAAGATGGAGATAGAGTGCTAAGGAGGCTGTTAGTGGCCCTCTGGTGTGCCCCCTAGTCTGGGGGGTGACCTTGGGCCAGGGCTTGGGTGCTGGAAGGATCCTCCTTAAACACACAGAGAACACCCTTCCTGGAGGCACGGGAGCAAGAGAGGACAGTGTGAGTAGAGCAGCACTACTGGGGACTTACAAGGGGGGAGACTGCCACATGTAGCCAGTTCTCCCTGGAGACAGCGGTGTGCTTAAGTCTACATCCTTCCCTGGGAGATCTCCTGCGGAGTCAGCCGGGTGGGCTGGTGAGAGTCAGTCTGGAGAACTGTAGAGGAAAGTTAGTCTGGAGGGCTAGTGAAAGGGGCAGCTGCAGCCAGGTGGGTTGGCAGTGCCTGAAGAGGTGGTGCTGGGATCAGTAGCCACAGGAGGAAAAGTACAAGTACAAGATTACTGTATTCTGCTACATAACAAGGGGCTTCGAGTCCCTGCCTGCAAAGGATCATTGTTTAAATCTGACTGTGTCTGTCAGATCCACTAACAGTAATCCAGCGGGAGACCGCAAGTTGGTTTTGTGTAGGAGGAGTGTCAAGGAGACTGTATATAGGAAAATGTCCCTGAAGTTGTTGGAGTTTTGTTGTCAAAGTCAAGTGGGCATCCCATAACCTCCCATCACTATCAAAATTATTAACCCCTATTCTGGACGAAAAGCTAGTGTGCCTGGCTGTACAGGGTGGGGAATCCCAGTTCATCTGCAGCTCCTTAGGGGGTGCGCTACCCATATAACAAGTGGAAATGTTAGGGAACATCATACTGAGCTTGGTACAGCACTGGCTTGAGTTTAGGACCTTGCCATACTCCAAAAGCCAAACATATCAGAGTGACTCAATTGCAAGTAGAGTAACTTTGACCCTGGTGGGCAAGGTGCAGGGGGCCGCTGCAGTTCCAATACTGACAATTATTATTTTAGCTTTAGAAGATAAATCCAAAGGAAAGGTCTGCTTTAGGGGAACACACTTTGCTCAGTAAGGGATCAACAAAGACTGCTGCCCCTTACATGTACACTAATAAATGAGGTCTATTTCATTTGTCCTCATGGTACATAAAACCACATCTGACAATGTCCTTTAAACTAACAAAATAACGTTACACTCATCTCTGTACAATCTTACCCATTGACATTATTTGTGTATTGTTTAAATATATTTTCCTCAAGGGCATTGCTACCAAATTAAAAACAAGCAGTAGATCAGGGTAAGCACACTTTTGTGTACACTTGACAAACACTGAGAAACAAGCCCCAATGCATGTATTATTTTTTAACTTTATCACCTAGCAGCTAAAACACTGTCAAAGAAAGAGACAGAAGTTATGACATCCTTAAATCATAACTCAGAAGACTTCATTGCTGACACAATTTACTGTGCTTCCATACGAAGGTGACATAAAAACAATCTTCACATGTTTTAAACAACTATACAAAGTAAATTCTCCAAGGCTTAAAAATAGAAAGGAAAAAAAAACCAACTAAATCCTCTAGTATTTTATTCACAGCATGAATTTATGCATCGATCGCCTTGTAAATAATATTTTTAGTGTAAACACAGCAATAAAGCATGCAAAATATCACTCCTGCAAGTAATGTACATGCAATTGTGCTTTTATTACAAAGTGAAGATGTTGTATGCCATGCACACATAGTACTTAAGGTCATAATTTATTATAATATACTAATGACATACACCTTCAGGCAATGGCTGCTGAACATTTTGTAATAATGTAGGGGGGATGATTGGAACGTCCTAATTATGTGTATAACAGTGAATATGAATAAAGCTTGCATGTTAATGAGGTATAGTGGGTGGGGGGGGGGGGGTGACTGCAGGGCTTGGTGCTTTGATGTGGTACAGTTTGGCCAATATCCCTGTGTTAATGCCTTGTAACCTGTGAGTTGCCACCAAAATAAAAACCATACAACCCAACCAGCCATGATGACATGTATTAATACTTGTATATATTAAAGGCTGAGATCATCAGCTTATGCATATATTAGCTGATATGATGATTAGCTGGGCTGACAATTACTAAGACATCAGGCTGAAGCACAAAGGGTGATAAATCTTAGCTACGTAAATTTGGAAAAATGAATACTGATTTGTAGCTTCTGGATGGTCAAAAATATTATGATTTTGTCCTCATTTCAATGCTTAAAACAGTTCTTGGCCAAACATTTGGTTATTTAGAGGTTGAAGTTGTTGAAATTGATTTTAAGGTATCTGTGCAACCCTATGCAGCACCTGGATGGTGTTCATCGTTAAACCCTTAGTGCCGGTTCACACAGGGACGACATGTCACGCGACCTAGCCGCCTGACAAGTCGCCTCCCGTTCTGTACAATGGAACCGTTCTAATAGGAGCGAAGCAAGTCGCTCCGACTTAGAAAAATGTTCCTGTACTTCTTTTGGGGCGACTTGAGGCGACTTGCATAAACTTCTATACAGAAGTAGTTTTGCAAGTCGCCGTGCATGTCGTGTGCAGGTCGCCCGCAAGTCGTGCCGCCCCTGTGTGAACCGACCCTTACAGGCAAGTACAAAGGCATGTTGGTGGAGTTCTGGATCCACTGATTGGTAAAAAATAGGCTTAGTATACAATTTTTACAGGCAGCTTCTAGCTGTGGTATCCTCATGGGTTCCTAGATCAAAATAGTAAGTAAAAAGGTGAGTACCAATGGTTTGTATCACCACCAGTAGTAAACCTCTACTGGACTTCATACAAACCTATAGTGGTCTCATGCTGTCTGCATCACCATATTTACTTTTAGGCAATGTAGACCTGTACCTATAGGCAGGAGAGGCAAATAAGCTGTATTTTTTCACAAAGTTATCAGCCACACATTTTTAGAGGGCTGTTCCTTTGTGCGCCAATGGCTTAGTTCCTGCTGGCTCCACTGATAAAAAGCTCAGATCTGTGTATACACTGATGGCTACTCTTGTTAAATGAGCTGAAAGATCAAAATCTGATTTGATGCTTAGTGTTACTATACTTTGCAAAGCACTAGATCTTTATTTAGGGGTCATTTTCATGGTATGCTCACCAGATGTGATGTTATACATTTTGCAGCATTTTCTAGGGCAAGAAAATGTAATAGACGTAAAAAAAAGTTTAGCGTCTTCAATAAAAGCCATTGATACTGGCCTATTGTGTTGTATTGTGTGTATAATAATACTGTATGTTGAATTTTTGGTGTTTTGACCTGCAGCCACTGAAACTGGATCTCTCACAATGTAATGTGTAAAAGAGCTGCAAAATGACTTCCAGACAAGTATATATTTACACTAAGTCACTTAATTTGGAGGTGAATGAGCTTTACAATACTTTTGCACTTAAGCAGCACCGAGAGTCCATCACTGGCTCTTGGCAAAGCCATTGATGGTGGTATTATTATAGAAAGTCAGTCTTATATAATGGGTTGGAATATTCACAGATCAAATTATGATACTGACCAGCCCATAACACTGACTGTAACCAGGAATTGGGTCAAAGGGCTGGGGATAGTGAGAAATCACATTCTGGCTGGGGCATGTTGATGGCTAATGACTTTTTCCATTTTCACTATAGGTTCAGCTTAAAGAGAGCCTGTCCCCATCTTTCTCTCCCTTTTTAACACATTTGTAAATTGTGGTGAAGGGCACATACCTCCAGTGAGGTGTTGTCACTGAATGCAGACTCTTTCCCTTGGTCGAAAAATGTATTCCATTTGCTGTTGGGTCCAATGACAGCACCACTAACATCCAAGAGTCCTAAGTATTTTACATTTTTTAAAATTGATTCATAACAGAATAAAGCCAATGTGTTTGGGAGGCCATACACACTCTCCCCTCATCAGGGCATTTACTAACACTGGTGTATCCTGCCCTCCTGAAACTGTTCCAAGCAGTAAGACCATTCTTATTAGGCCGATTTAGAATGCGATTTGACATGTCAAATTGCATGCCAAATCGGCAGCTATTGCTGGCAATGGCACCATCCGAATCTGTGCGACTTTGTGGTGCCGCACCGATTCACAAAAGTAGTTTTTGTACTACTTTTAATGACTTCGGGGGCGATTTGAATAGACATCTGTGCATGAACCCGCACAGATGTCTGTCAAATCGCCCCCGAAGTCGGACTTCATTGCAAGTTTGAAACCATGCGAGTTCAGCTGAAGTCACACGATTTCTAGCCCGCATTCAATATGAGCCTAGGTTAAATCACAGTGCAGTTTTATTTGGTATCTGCTCACCTGAGTCCATATAAGTACAATCAAAATTCTTAAAGAGGAAGTCCATGCTAAAACTAAAATCCCTGCATCTATAGCCACCAGCATGCTAAAACTAACCTATCTAGCCCTGTAAAGAAAAAATCAGTATACATACCTGTTCTGCAGGCGATCTGACCTGATGTCCAGCGGCGTAAGCTCTGATCCCACACTGAGCTGTCAGCCGCGGTTTTGCTGTGTGAGCGGGTGCAGAGGACACATCCGACAACGGAAGCCCCATAGTAACTCTATGGTTGATGTCACTTCCTATTCATTTCACATCTCTTGTTGGATGTGTTCTCTGCAGAGCTTCCATCACTGGAGATCGGGTCGGATCGCCTGCAGAAAAGGTATGTATGTATACTGATTTTTTCTTTACAGAGCTAGATAGGTTAGTATTAGAATGTTGGTGGCTATAGATGCAGGATTTTAGTTTTAGCATGGACTTCCATTTTAAGCCCTGTTGAAGGGGGAGTGTGTCTGGCAACAAAACACATTGCATTTATTGTGCTATGAATCAGATTTATCATTAAATTACCTTGGGCTCTTAGATATTTGTTTAGCACTCTCATTGAATTGTATGTATGTAGATTGCCAACTCTGGGTCCTTTCCCTGTTCCTGAGATTGTGTTCCTATAATTTACTGCCTTGTGTTGTTATTTAGTTGGCTGTCACAAAACTTTTCCTTGGATGTAATGAATATGCTCCCACCCACTGTCAGCACAAGGCTGTGCTAGGGACAAAGAGGTAGAATAGTGATGTAGAGAGAAGGGATGTGAAAGAAGGGAACTAAGACAATATGACACTCATGGAAGTGTCTAAGGTTGTGTGAAATGGTGGTTTCAGTAGAGGAAATACATACAATTTTGGCAAAGACAAGGCATAGTTGATGAGTACTATTTTGACCTCCTTCCTAATTTACTGAGATGATTGTTTCATAGGTTTTTGGCAGGGTCACTTTAAGCAACCGAATAAACTATTATTTAAACAAATGTAGAGGTACCCCTGTAGGAGCCCCATGATTTAAAAAGGTTCACCTTGTGTGTGCAGCCAGACGGGAAACATTCCAGCCCGACAGCCAAGAAACCAGCATTTGTAACAGTCACTCACAGTCAGGCAACAGTCAATGGAATTGTTTTCTTTATATTTATCATGGGTTTTACTTGGATAGGGTTTGGGAAAGGTCCAGGATGTCATTAATCCATTAACTTTGTACATTGAGGACTCTGTCACTTTAAGTGATCTTCAGACTTCCCAAGAGAAACCTCTCTTATGTGGAACAGTCTCTTTCACAGCAAACTTCACATATGCTGTAGCAACTGTATCTCCACTCCTCTTCTCACCCCCTAGTCTCCACGTGCAGCACAACACAGTCCTCCTATAGCAAAGGGTTTGATCCATCCTGGGATCTCTGGAGGCTAGCTGGGCTCTGTGCCTGTCTGCTTCTATCCCCTCCTCTGGTTATAAAGGTTCAAATGAACAGATTCCCCACTTTCACTGATCCTTGTTTCTAAGGGGAATGGTTACTCACAGTACAGCTTGCTAGGGTGCCTGTTCTTCACCAGCTTTAGGAATTCCAACAGCCAGTGCCAGTGGTGGCCCGTCCAGTAGTGGCACAGAAAACGTGCCTATTCACGGCTGTCACCCTATGTTCTATGCATGACCACTATTATGACAGGACACCGCCACCCCATATTCATGTGTTCGGCCCCTTTCAGGACACTGGGCGCTTGAATTACACCAGCAGGGTTGTTTTTTTGAAGCACCTGATAAGAGCCAGAGGCTCTAATAGGCTTCAAAATAGGGTGGGCTCGTGGTGCAGAGCATTGCGCCAGGAGCCCACCAAGGTGTTACAACAGTGAATGAATATTCGCTATTGAAACACTGATCTTTAATCCAACTAGTCAGAAGCAGGTCTGAGACCTGTTTTCTGATTGTCCGAAAAGAGAAGAGCCCCAATTCTCCCCTGAGGAGGAGGGAGGAAACAGAAGCCGCTGCGATGCCGGTAAAGAGCAGGGGAAACTGCCGCGATGCCGGTGGAGAGTAGGGGAAGCCGCCACCACTGAGCAAGGGAAGCCACCGGTGAAGCATGGGAGAAGCGCTGCCCACCATAGATGGGGTAAGTGCACCAGACCAGTACTGACCAAACAACCAACCGGGAAGTGTTACTGTTTGTCCCCCCCAAAAAAACCACTGGTTGCTACTGGCCAGTCCTGACTCTGGCGCAGGAACAGTGGTGGTCACCTCAACCACACATCCAGCCTGAGGCAGCACTCCCCCCACCCCCACACCCAGGGGCCCTCTCCAGGCTCAGCACTCCCTTATTTAATCTCTCCACACAACTCCCCACATGGCTGGCCTCAGCAGCAATTATGTGGTACCCGCTTCATCATGTTTTCAGCTTGGGATTGGCCAGGGCTCCCACAATATTGCCAAGCAGTGTCTCTCTTCCTTGTCAGTCTCTGTGAAAACCCTGTAGATTTCTACCCAGGCTACTGAGGGGGACTCAGCAAAGCCAGCCCACCACTATTTACAGACACTAGTACCTGCAGGGTGCTACACAAATAACTAATAACACTGGTTATATATTATAGAATATAGAATTATATATTATAGAATTTCCACCTATAGCAGAGTATACTTTGTAGCAATATGCAGAGAACTCCTTCAGACAACGCAGGTTCCACACTGTAGGCTGCATTTTATGATTGAAGAGTAAAATGTGGGAGCAGTGTGGAGTAAACACTGAATGTCTAATGGAGAACAGATAGTGGTTTCCCTTCTCCAAACAAATAGGCCAATAAGTGTCATATGAAACAAATCAGTTTAAGGATCTTAAAGCGGTTCTAAAGGCTGAAGGTTTTTTAACTTCATGCATTCTATGCATGAAGGTAAAAGACTTTCAGTGTGCAGCTCTCCGCCCTTATACTCACCTGAGCCCAAACCAGCGATGTGCACAAGAACAGAATCTCTCCCAGGTCTCTCCTTTTTCATTTGCTGAGACATAGCAGCTGGAGCCATTGGCTCCCAATGTCGTTAATATCAGCCATTGAGGAGGAAGTGGAGGCGGGGCCAAGCAATGCTCTGTGGGTCTCATTGACACACAGAGGTGGCTCGGGAGCAAGCACGCACAAGCCCCAAGAGCAAGCAGCTTGCCATGGGGGGCATTCAGCTGGGGGGGGCAGGAGCGCCCACAGAGGACAGTAGAAGAGGAGGATCTGGGCTGCTCTGTGCAAAATCACTGCACAGAGTCACTGCTCTGTATGACAGGTAACATGCAGGTTGGAATAAACGCAATCTCTTTGGGACCACAAGCTTTATGTACTTCCATGGCCTGAGACAATAGCAGACCTCCTATTGTATTATCCTCCACACTCCCTGCTGTAATCTGTTAACCTACTGCAGCCTCTTTGCACCGACTGAGCCAACAATGGATTTCAGGCCCCTCATCCTTTGCCATGCACATGTTCTCTGCCATGACCTCTAACATATCCCTTCCTGTCTGCGCCATATTACAGGTATTCATGTGGCACCAAAAATTTTTGAAGAGCTTTACATGTACATTCGCATTTCTCCCTGCCCTCAAGGAGCTTACATTCTAAGGTCTTAACCTAAAAGCATGTCTTTGGAGTGTAGGTAAAACAGGTAAAAAAATGTATGCCCAGAGGAAACCCATGCAAGCACAGGGGGAACAGGTAGCCCCCCTGCAGATAGTGTCCTGACCGAATTCGAATCAGGGAAAATGGCTAACCATTAAACCACTGTACTGCCTTTCTTTTCTTTAAAAGATACTGTAATTGAGATAATTATGAATGAAACACACTAGACAGACACAAATTACATGCACAAAATGCATTTCAAACCAAAGACTCTAAATATTTAGATGAAAAAGAATATAGTGACTGGGTAATTGCAGGTAAGCTCAATATGGCAATTTACTGCAGCCTCACATATGGAAGGCAGATCAGTGCCGGCCTCAGTGTGTCTGGACAAATGACAGCAGACGCTTATTTCTGTGGGTCGGACCCATCTTGGCTTTGGGTGCTCTTGATACAACAGGAGCTGAACCTGCTAATTAGTTTGGCATCCGTTCAGACATTTGGAATGTAGGTAGTGATAAAGCAGAGCAGAAGGTAGCTCTTGGCATGTGTGGCTTTGCACTCATTATGCTTACTGATGTATTCTAGTATTCAGACTTTCTAAATAGTAGGGCTGCTACGGAAAATTTATTTCCATGTAACTCTCGGTGTAGTAACACGGAAACCATAGAAATGCAGCCATAACCAGCATTAAAGGAAAGGTCAGTGAAACCAACATGTAAATAGAATTATGTAATTGGAGCTGCCTGTAGATATTTTTTCTTAGAGAGACGAGGGTTAATGACCATGGTTTGCTTTGAATAATGCAATATCTCAATATGCAGCACTATGTTTATTTATGCTGTCTTCCAGGTGAAGAGCTAAATATACCATTAAAATATATATTGGGACGCTGTTTTTACCTGCCAGGATTTATTTCCGTTCAGTACTAATAGACCAGCCAGCCTCTTCTCTACAGCAACACATCTAGGTCGCCAATCTACTCCTAGGCTGTGATTGGACAGTTAAGGAGTAACAGAAGTCTAATGAGGACATCTCTCTGCTCATTCTGCTATCTTCTCTTGTCAGCATGTTCTTATAAGCATGCGCCCTTCACACCCAAAAACATAGAAGAGGGTGGAGGAAAAAAAAGTCTAAGTGGTCCATCAATTCTTCCCCTTATTTTTTTTACCTTTTTGTCTGAATAAATATCTTTGTCCCAAGCATGTTTAAATGTAACTTACTTTTGCCTGACTCACTACCTCTGCTGGAAGTCTATTCCAAGCATCAATCATTCTTTCAGTAAAATAATACTTTCAAAGATTTAGTTTTCCTCCTGCTAGTTTGAGATCATGTCCCTGTGTTCTTGACCTTAGCTTCATATTGCTAATAGTGCCCTCCTGAACCTTATTCACACCCCTTAATGTATTTAAAGATTTCAATCATGTCTCCCCTTTCTCTTCTTTCCTCAAAGAGGAACAGTTTCTGTTATGTACTTTTACAGTTTCTGATATGTACTTTTACAGTTTCTGATATGTTTTATCCCCCAGACCTTTCACCATTTTTGTTGTCCATCTCTCACTTATTCTTATCAATATCTTTTTTGTAAAGGAGGTCTCCAGAGCTGGACACAGTATTCTAAATGAGGTCTAACTAAAGATCTATATAGAAGAATCAGGACCTCCTTCCTCCTGCCGATGATTTATTTGAATTCTATTTGATTTTCAAACTGCCTGGACACACTGGGGTTGATTTACTAAAGTCAAACAGACTGTGCACTTTGCAAGTGCAGTTGCTCCAAAGCTTGGTAAATGAGGTAAAGTTTTACTTTGCGAAGAATACCCAATCCTATGCAATGAAAATTTAAAAAAAACAGCATTTTTGCTTTCACAAAATTGGATGATGGAAGTCAGCAGAGCTTCTGCTCACCTACTAAGATCTAGAGAAACTGCTCTTGTAGAGTGCAACTGCACTTTGCAAAGTGCACAGTCTATTTGACTTTAGTATATCAACCCCACTGTTTGCTCATTTTGCAATCATCTGAAATAAGTACCCCCAAATATTTTTCTTCTCTAGTGCTGGCCAACACAGTGCCCCCATGTTGTACACTATTAAGGGATTATTTTTCCCTAGGTGCAATATTTCACATTTAGAAAAAATGAATTGCAGCTTCAACAGCGTTGCCAATTTTTCAGCAATGCCAAATCAAGGTCCATGTTACAAACACCTCCAGGAATATCAACCCGATTGCACACCTTTGTGCCATCAGCATCAATCCTTCAGCTATATCACTTACAAATAAATTAAATTGAATAGGACCTAGTACAGAGCCTTGTGGTACACCACTAGTGTTCCGAGCTTCATTTATAATCACACACTGATTTCTAGCCTTTAGACAACTGCGTATGCACTGAACCACCCAAGGGTTCAGTCCAAGCTAATACAATTTTTTATGAAATCTTTCAATGGGGATACTTTTTTTCTCTAACGTCCTGTTTGTCTACAGACAAGGAAGTAAAGGAAAATATCCCTAATGAGGCACAGATGGCAAAAAATATGAGTATTGGTTGTAAAGTTTAAAAAAGCCCCCCCCCCAAAGAAAACAAATGCAGCCACCACATCTAATAAATGCTGTTTAATGCTGTATTAATAAGATTGAGAGTTTTCTTTGCAAAGTGATTATGCCCTACTCCTTGAGATGGTTTCTGCACAAATTGGTCATAAAATGTGATCTGATCTTCATCTAAGTCACAACAATAAACAATCACAGTCTGCCTAAACTAATAACACATAAAGAATTAAATGTTACCATGTTTTTATTGAACACTCCATGTAAACATTCACAGTGCAGGTGGAAAAAATATGTGAACCCTTGGATTTAATAACTGGTTGAACCTCCTTTGGCAGCAATAACTTCAACCAAAGGTTTCCCGTAGTTGCAGATCAGACGTGCACAATGGTCAGGAGTAATTCTTGACCATTCCTCTTTACAGAACTGTTTCAGTTCAGCAATATTTTTGGGATGTCTGAAGCTCTGTTGAGCTTCAGCTGGTGGACAGATGGCCTTAAGTTCTCCTGCAAAATGTCTTTATAAACTTGGGAATTCATTTTTCCTTCGATGATAGTAATCCGTCCAGGCCCTGACGCAGCAAAGCAGCCCTAAACCATGATGCCCCCACCACCATACTTCACAGTTGGGATGAGGTTTTGATGTTGGTGTGCTGTGCCTCTTTTTCTCCACACATAGTGTTGTATGTTTCTTCCAAACAACTCAACTTTGGTTTCATCTGTCCACAGAATATTTTTCCAGTGCTGCTGTGGAACATCCAGGTGCTCTTGTGCAAACTGTAAACGTGCAGCAATGTTTTTTTGGACAGCAGTGGCTTCCTCTGTGGTATCCTCCCATGAAATCCATTCTTGTTTAGTGTTTTACGTATCGTAGATTCGCTAACAGAGTTGTTAGCATATGCCAGAGACTTTTGTAAGTCTTTAGCTGACACTCTAGGATTCTTCTTCACCTCATTGAGCAGTCTGCGCTGTGCTCTTGCAGTCATCTTTACAGGACGCCCACTCCTAGGGAGAGTAGCAGCAGTGCTGAACTTTCTCCATTTATAGACAATTTGTCTTACCGTGGACTGATGAACAGCAAGGCTTTTGGGGATACTTTTATAACCCTTTCCATCTTTATGCAAGTCAATAATTCTTAATCGTAGGTCTTCTGAGAGCTCTTTTGTGCGAGGCATCATTCACATCAGGCAATGCTTCTTGTGAAAAGCAAACCCAGAACTGGTGTGTGTTTTTTATAGGGCAGGGCAGCTGTAACCAACACCTCCAATCTCATCTCATTGATTGGACTCCAGTTGGCTGACACCTCACTCCAATTAGCTCTTGGAGATCTCATTAGTCTAGGGGTTCACATACTTTTTCCACCTGCATTGTGAATGTTTACATGGTATGTTCAATAAAAACATGGTAACATTTAATTCTTTGTGTGTTATTAGTTTAAGCAGACTGTGATTGTCTATTGTTGTGACTTAGATGAAGATCAGATCACATTTTATGACCAATTTGTGCAGAAATCCATATCATTCCCAAAGGGTTCACATTCTTTTTATTGCAACTGTATATATATATATATATATATATATATATATATATATATATATATATATATATATATATAAAAACAGTGCCTTGAAAAAGTATTTATACCCCTTGAAATTTTCCACATTTTGTCATGTTACAACCAAAAATGTAAATTACTTTTATTACGATTTTAAGTGATAGACCAACACAAAGTGGCACATAATTGTGATGTGGAAGGAAAATGATAAATGGTTTTCCAAATTTTTTACAAATTTGGCGTGCATTTGTATTCAGCCCCCTTTACTCTGATACCCCTAATTAAATCTAGTAGAACAAATTCCCTTCAGAAGTCACCTAATTAGTAAATAGAATCCACCTGTGTGTTATTTAATCTCAGTGTAAATACAGCTGTTCTGTGAAGCACTCAGAGGTTTGTCAGAGAATCTTAGTGAACAAACAGCATCTTGAAGGCCAAGGGACACACCAGACAGGTCAGGGATAAAGTTGTGGAGAAGTTTAAAGCAGGGTTAGATTATAAAAAATTATCCCAAGCTTTGAACATCTCACGGAGCACTGTTCAATCCATCATCTGAAAATGGAAAGTATGGCACAACTGTAAACCTACCAAGACATGGCCATCTACCTAAACTGACAGGCCGGGCAAGGAGAGCATTAATCAGAGAAGCAGCCAAGAGTAACTCTGGAGGAGTTGCAAAGATCCACAGCTCAGGTGGGAGTATCTGTCCACAGGACAACTATTAAGGCCCGTACACACGATAAGAAAATCGGATGGAAAAATTGGTACGACGAGCTGTCTGACGATTTTCGGATCGTTAGTACGGTGCTTTTGACAGCCAATTTCGCTTTTTCGTCAGACAAAAGCTGGATGTGCAGACTATAAAATTTTTGAGGGATGTGAACTCACGTCCGATTTTTGTTTCATTAGTACGGTTTTCGTACAAAAAATCGTAAGAGCAAGACTACGCATGCTCAGAAAAGAAAGAATACATACAAAACTATTCAACACATTACGTCACTTCTGATGTTGTATTCTGTGGTACGAAAATTTTCGTATTGTGAACAACCTCTTCACTTTCAACATGAGACTAGCATGCCACAAAAAACGGACGTTCGGTCGAAAATCTAAGCTTGTTTACGAGGCTTTAGTCATGCACTCCACAAATCTGGCCTTTATGAAGGGTGGCAAGAAGAAAGCCATTGTTAAAAGAAAGCCATAAGAAGTCCCCTTTGCAGTTTGTGGGAAGCCATGTGGGATACACAGCAAACAAGTGGAAGAAGGTGCTTTGGTTAAATTGAACTTTTTGGCCTACAAGCAAAACGATATGTGTGGCAAAAAACTAACACTGCACATCACCCTGAACACACCATGAAACATGAAGGGTGGTAGCATCCTGTTGTAGGGGTGCTTTTCTTCAGCAGGGACAGGGAAGCTGGTCACAGTTGATGGGAAGATGGATGGAGCCAAATACAGGGCAATCTTAAAAGAAAACCTGTTAAAGTCTGCAAAAGACTTGAGACTGGGGCGGAGGTTCACCTTCTAGCAGGACAATGACCCTAAACATACAGCCAGAGCTACAATGAAATGGTTTAGATTAGGGATGAGCTTCGTGTTCGAGTCGAACCCATGTTCGACTCGAACATCGGCTGTTCGACCGTCCGTCGAATTGCGAACGATATGGGCCGTTCGCGCCAAATTCGTGTGGCGCGTCACGGCCCATAATTCACTGCGGCATCGCAGTGCATTGCTGGCTGATGATTGGCCAAGCATGCACTATGACCCGCATGCTTGGCCAATCACAGCGCCGTCAGTAGAGAGAGCTGTAATTGGCCAAAGCCAGGGTGGCTTTGGCCAATTATGGCTCAGGGGATTTAGTACACACCCCACGCTATATAAGGCCGCCTGCACGGCGGCCCTGTGTAGTGTGTTCCGGTGTGCTGAGAGATAGAGAGAGAGAGAGAGACAGTGTCATTTGATTTGAGTTAGATAGATTAGGCAGAACAGTCAGTCAGTTAGCTGCACTTACAGTGTATTGTGTATATATATGCATCCCAGGTGTTGCATATATATATATACACTGTATTCAGTTTAGCTAGATCCGTTCCTGTTATCTTCTATCTAGACTATTTACATTTAGTGCAGTGCGTCCTGCTCACAGTGTTCAGCTAGATCCGTTCCTGTTATCTTCTAGACTATTTACATTTAGTGCAGTGCGTCCTGCTCACAGTGTTCAGCTAGATCCGTTCCTGTTATTTACATTTAGTGCAGTGCGTCCTGCTCACAGTGTTCAGCTAGATCCGTTCCTGCTATTTACATTTAGTGCAGTGCGTCCTGCTCACAGTGTTCAGCTAGATCCGTTCCTGCTATTTACATTTAGTGCAGTGCGTCCTGCTCACAGTGTTCAGCTAGATCCGTTCCTGCTATTTACATTTAGTGCAGTGCGTCCAGCTCACAGTGTTCAGCTAGATCCGTTCCTGCTATTTACATTTAGTGCAGTGCGTCCTGCTCACAGTGTTCAGCTAGATCCGTTCCTGTTATCTTCTAGACTATTTACATTTAGTGCAGTGCGTCCTGCTCATAGTGTTCAGCTAGATCCGTTCCTGCTATTTACATTTAGTGCAGTGCGTCCTGCTCACAGTGTTCAGCTAGATCCGTTCCTGCTATTTACATTTAGTGCAGTGCGTCCTGCTCACAGTGTTCAGCTAGATCCGTTCCTGCTATTTACATTTAGTGCAGTGCGTCCTGCTCACAGTGTTCAGCTAGATCCGTTCCTGCTATTTACATTTAGTGCAGTGCGTCCTGCTCACAGTGTTCAGCTAGATCCGTTCCTGCTATTTACATTTAGTGCAGTGCGTCCAGCTCACAGTGTTCAGCTAGATCCGTTCCTGCTATTTACATTTAGTGCAGTGCGTCCTGCTCACAGTGTTCAGCTAGATCCGTTCCTGTTATCTTCTAGACTATTTACATTTAGTGCAGTGCGTCCTGCTCACAGTGTTCAGCTAGATCCGTTCCTGTTATTTTCCTACTGACAGGCAGGCTTGTCTGGTTACAGTATATAAAGCTACCTGAAGAAAATTACAGGTGTTCTATTTGATCCTATTAGTACCACGGTCAGGCAGCTAGACTATTTACATTTAGTACAGTGCGTCCTGCTCACAGTGTTCAGCTAGATCCGTTCCTGTTATCTTCCTACTGACAGGCAGGCTTGTCTGGTTACAGTATATAAAGCTACCTGAAGAAAATTACAGGTGTTCTATTTGATCCTATTAGTACCACGGTCAGGCAGCTAGACTATTTACATTTAGTACAGTGCGTCCTGCTCACAGTGTTCAGCTAGATCCGTTCCTGTTATCTTCCTACTGACAGGCAGGCTTGTCTGGTTACAGTATATAAAGCTACCTGAAGAAAATTACAGGTGTTCTATTTGATCCTATTAGTACCACGGTCAGGCAGCTAGACTATTTACATTTAGTACAGTGCGTCCTGCTCACAGTGTTCAGCTAGATCCGTTCCTGTTATCTTCCTACTGACAGGCAGGCTTGTCTGGTTACAGTATATAAAGCTACCTGAAGAAAATTACAGGTGTTCTATTTGATCCTATTAGTACCACGGTCAGGCAGCTAGACTATTTACATTTAGTACAGTGCGTCCTGCTCACAGTGTTCAGCTAGATCCGTTCCTGTTATCTTCCTACTGACAGGCAGGCTTGTCTGGTTACAGTATATAAAGCTACCTGAAGAAAATTACAGGTGTTCTATTTGATCCTATTAGTACCACGGTCAGGCAGCTAGACTATTTACATTTAGTACAGTGCGTCCTGCTCACAGTGTTCAGCTAGATCCGTTCCTGTTATCTTCCTACTGACAGGCAGGCTTGTCTGGTTACAGTATATAAAGCTACCTGAAGAAAATTACAGGTGTTCTATTTGATCCTATTAGTACCACGGTCAGGCAGCTAGACTATTTACATTTAGTACAGTGCGTCCTGCTCACAGTGTTCAGCTAGATCCGTTCCTGTTATCTTCCTACTGACAGGCAGGCTTGTCTGGTTACAGTATATAAAGCTACCTGAAGAAAATTACAGGTGTTCTATTTGATCCTATTAGTACCACGGTCAGGCAGCTAGACTATTTACATTTAGTACAGTGCGTCCTGCTCACAGTGTTCAGCTAGATCCGTTCCTGTTATCTTCCTACTGACAGGCAGGCTTGTCTGGTTACAGTATATAAAGCTACCTGAAGAAATTACAGGTGTTCTATCCCAGCTTAGTGCAGCTACAGGCCATTAGTATGTCTGGAAGGCCAAGAAGGAGAGGCAGACAGTCACAAGCCAATAAGAGAGGGCAAGCAGGCTCTGTGTCTAGTGCTGGTCGTGGAGACGGTGCATCCTCATCAGCACGTGGCCATGGGACACGCTTGGCCTTTTTTTCGGCAGCTGGCCGTGTTGAGCCGCAACATGCGGAAGACTTGGTCGAGTGGATGACCAAGCCGTCCTCATCCTCCTCATCCTCTCTCACCCATGCCCAGGGTGCTTTGTCTGGCAAAGCAGCGGCCTCTTCCCTCAGCTCAATGTCATCAGTGACTCCTTCCCTAGCTCCACCATGTCCTCATGAGGATTCCCTCGAACTGTTTGACCACAGTGTTGGGTACATGCTCCAGGAGGATGCCCAGCGTTTGGAAGGCTCTGATGCTGATACTGAGCTCGATGAAGGCAGTAACATGAGCACGGACAGAGGGGGTGCCCAAGAAGGACAGCAATCTGGCAGTCATGCTCCCCCTGCTGCAGCATACTGCCAGGTTTGCTCCAGTGATGAGGAGGGAGGGGATGATGAGGTCACTGACTCAACGTGGGTGCCTGATAGGAGAGAGGAGGAGGAGGAGGAGGCGGCACATCACCAACGAGGCAGGATGCCCTCCAGGGGCCAGCCTAAGGGCAGCACATTGACTGCATCACACCCCAAAGCTCCACATGTGCAGGGCGCTGCAGTCTCTGCGCGTTATTCAAAAAGTTCTTTGGTCTGGGCCTTTTTTGAGACGAGTGCATCAGATCACACCGCTGCTATTTGCAACATATGTCTCAAGCGTATCTCGCGTGGCCAAAACATCTCCCGCTTGGGTACCACATGCTTGACCAGACATATGTTGACCTGCCATGCAGTTCGTTGGCAAGCGTATCTAAAAGACCCACACCAAAGAACAAAGAGGATCTCTCCTTGCTCCTCATCAGCTGAGATTTCCAACCCCACTAGACCTTCAGTCCTCTCTGAGACCTGCAGTGAGAGGAATGAAGGTGTAGAATTAGGTGTGTCACAGCCAAGTACTTGTGGGCAATCTGCTTTTGGTACACCGACGTCAGATTGTACCAGGCAAATTTCCCTGCCCCAGCTGCTGCACCGCCGAAAGAAGTTTGCTCCCAGCCATCCACATGCCCAGCGGTTGAATGCTAGCTTGGCAAAATTGCTAGCACTTCAACTGCTGCCTTTTCAGTTGGTAGACTCTGCCCCCTTCCGTGAGTTTGTGGAATGTGCAGTTCCTCAGTGGCAGGTACCCAAACGCCACTTTTTCTCACGGAAGGCGATTCCGGCTCTCTACCGGCATGTGGAAGGCAATGTCCATGCCTCGCTGGACAGGGCGGTCAGCGGTAAGGTGCATATTACCGCTGACTCATGGTCCAGCAGGCATGGACAGGGACGTTACCTAAGTTTCACGGCGCATTGGGTGACTCTGCTGGCAGCTGGGAAGGATGCAGGACAAGGTGCAGTAGTGTTGGAGGTTGTTCCGCCACCACGCCTCCAAAATGCTGATTGTGACACACCTCTCTCCTTCACCCCCTCCTCTTCTTCTTCCTCCATGGCCTCTTCCTCGGAACCAGTGGTGCTCCGTAGGCGTTCAAGGGGCTACGCAAGTACGCAGGCCAAAAGATGCCATGCGGTGCTTGAGCTGGTGTGCTTGGGGGACAGGAGCCACACTGGGGCAGAGGTTCTGTCAGCTCTGCAGGGGCAGGTTCAGAGGTGGTTGACGCCACGCCAACTTAAGGCAGGAATGGTGGTTTGCGACAATGGCACCAACCTCCTCTCTGCCCTCCGACAGGGACAAATGACCCATGTGCCCTGTTTGGCTCACGTCCTTAACTTGGTGGTGCAGCGGTTCTTGGGCAGGTACCCGGGCTTACAGGATGTCCTGAGGCAGGCCAGGAAAGTCTGTGTGCATTTCCGCCGGTCATATAATGCCAGTGCTCGGCTGACGGACCTCCAAAAGGAGTTTAACCTGCCCAAGAACCGCCTAATCTGTGACATGCCCACCAGGTGGAACTCAACGTTGGCCATGCTGCAGTGGCTGCACACGCAGCAGAGGGCCATCAATGAGTACCTGTGCGACTATGGCACCAGGACAGGGTCAGGGGAGCTTGGTTTTTTTTCCCCACGCCAGTGGGCCATGATCAGGGATGCATGCACTGTCCTGTCACCATTCGAGGAGGCCACGAGGATGGTGAGCAGTGACAGTGCATGCATCAGTGACACTGTCCCCCTTGTCCACCTGTTGGAGCACACGCTGCATGGAATAATGGACAGGGCACTTGAGGCAGAACAGAGGCAGGAAGAGGAGGACTTCCTTAGCTCTCAAGGCCCCCTTTATCCAGACAGTGTTCCTGCGTGCCCGCCGATCACACAGGAAGAGGACGAGGAGGAGGAGGAGGAGGAGGAAGATTGTGTCAGTATGGAGGTGGAGCCTGGCACTCAGCATCAGCAGCAGTCTTTAAGGGATCAGTCCCAAGGAACACATGGACTTGTACGTGGCTGGGAGGAGGTGGCTGCGGACGTTGTTGTCCTTAGTGACCCAGAGGACTCCGGACCGAATGCCTCAGCAAACCTACGCTGCATGGCCTCCCTGATCCTGCAAAGCCTGCGTAAGGATCCTCGTATTCGTGGTATCAAGGAGAAGGACCAATACTGGCTGGCAACCCTCCTTGATCCACGTTACAAGGGTAAGGTTGCGGACCTTATCTTGCCATTGCAGAGGGAGCAGAGGATGAAACATCTTCGGGAGGCCTTGCAGAAAGGTCTGTGCAACGCGTTCCCAGAGACTGGGAGGTTACAAACTCCTGTTTCTGGACAACGTGTTGCTGAGGCTTCGGTCAGTCAAAGAAGGAGCAGTGGAGAAGGTGGCCGTCTGACCGATGCGTTCAGACAATTTTTTGGTCCGCAGCCCCAAGGTATGATCGGTTCCAGCAACCATCGCCAGCGTCTGTTTTACATGGTGCAGGAATACCTAGGGGCAAGATCAGACTTGGACACCTTTCCCACCGAAAATCCTCTGGGTTACTGGGTCTTGAGGATGGATCACTGGCCAGAGCTTGCACAGTATGCAATTGAGCTACTGGCCTGTCCTGCATCCAGTGTTCTTTCGGAACGCACATTCAGTGCTGCTGGAGGCTTGGTAACTGATCACAGGGTGCGTCTGTCCACAGACTCGGTCGATCGGCTGACCTTCATAAAAATGAATCAGTCTTGGATCACCACCATCTACCAAGCACCTGATGCTGATGTAACCGAATAATTTTTTTTGAAATCTCAGATCCCTTCAAAGACTGCCTATGCTGATGCTGAGTGACTATCCCTGAGTAATTATCCTCTTCCTCCTCAATCATCACGCTGATAGCTTGTAAGAACATTTTTGGTTCTGGGCGCCACCACCAGTGCCTAAGGCACAATTTTTCAGCCCCTGTTTAACAGGGGCGTGTAATTACAATTTTTGATGTAATACTTTGCAGCAGGGCTCGTTCCTGCATTCCAACTAGAGTGTCTGTGAGGGGTTGCAGTGTTGTGGCACCAGCCCCAGTGCCTAAGGCCCAATTTTTCTGCCCCTGTCTAACAGGGGCGTGTAATTACAATTTTTGATGCAATACTTTGCAGCAGGGCTCGTTCCTGCGTTCCAACTAGAGTGTCTGTGAGGGGTTGCAGTGTTGTGGCACCAGCACCAGTGCCTAATGCCTAATTTTTCAGCTCCTGTTCAACAGGGGCATGTAATTACAATTCTTGATCTAATATTTCACAGCAGGGCCCTGTGAGGGCTTACAGTGTTGTGGCCACAGCAACACCTAAGGCCCAAATTTCTGCTGAGTATATAGGGCAGGACCCTACTTTCAAACATCTAACTTACAAACGACTCCTACTTGCAAACGGAAGGAGACAACAGGAAGTGAGATGAAATCTACCCCTAGGAAGGGAAATTCTCTCCTGTAAGAGTTAATATGGGAAAACAATTTCTCCTTTCCACTGATGCTTTCCAATCCTTGTTCCACAAAAAAACCCAAATTTTCAAAAAACATTTTTCATTGGGACAAAAAAGTGAGGTGAAATCTTCTGAAGAGGAGGAAAGACAGCAAAACAAATGTCACAGGGGTGATAACCCTTCCCTATGTTTTCCAAAAAGCTTAGAAAAGATTTTTTGGCTGGAGCTAAACACGTTAAAAATGTTCAAAATTACAAACAGATTCTACTTAACAACAAACCTACAGTCCCTGTCTTGTTTGCACCGCCTGTATACTGCTGTTCAGAGTATATAGGGCCTGGTGGCCCCACACCTTTCCTTATTTTAATTTGGGTGCGGGGTTCCCCTTAATATCCATACAAGACCCAAAGGGCCTGGTAATGGACTGGGGGGTACCCATGTCATTTGTCTCACTGATTTTCATCCATATTGCCATGACCCGACATGACATTAAACCCGCAAGCAGTTTTAAATGAGATTTTTTCCTTTAAAAATGACATTTGGTGCAGGGACTGTTCTAAACATGGGAAACACGCGTCACTTTACAGGCATACTATAGACACCCCCCAGGTACGATATTTAAAGGAATATTTCACTTTTTTTTTTTACTTTAAGCATCATTAAAATCACTGCTCCCGAAAAAACGGCCGTTTTTAAAAGTTTTTTTTGCATTGATACATGTCCCCTGGGGTAGGACCCGGGTCCCCAAACCCTTTTTAGGACAATACCATGCAAATTAGCCTTTAAAATGAGCACTTTTGATTTCGAACGTTCGAGTCCCATAGACGTCAATGGGGTTCTAACATTCGTGCGAACTTTCGGTCCGTTCGCGGGTTCTGGTGCGAACCGAACCGGGGGGTGTTCGGCTCATCCCTAGTTTAGATCAAAGCATATTCATGTGTTAAAATGGCACAGTCAAAGTCTAGACCTAAATCCAATTGAGAATATGTGGCAAGACTTGAAAACTGCTGTTTACAGATGCTCTCCATCCAATCTGACAGAGCTTGAGCTATTTTGCAAAGAAGAATGGGCAAAAATCTCACTCTCTAGATGTATAAAGCTGGTAGAGCTTGCAGGTGTAAATGCAGCAAAAGGTGGTACTACAACGTATAGACTCAGGGGGGCTGAATACAAATGTTTTTATAATTGCACTTTTTTAAAACTTTATGTAATTTTGTATCAATAAAATATATTTTTTTATATATCCAATTAATTTATTCTGTATTTCTTGCTGCCTAAAAGCCTCTGGGAGCGTTTTGTTTCTGTTTCTTATTTATCATTTTCCTTCCACTTCACAATTATGTGCCACTTTGTGTTGGTCTATCACATAAAATCCTCATAAAATACATTTAGGTTTTTGTTTGTAACATGACATAATGTGGAAAATTTCAAGGGGTATGAATACTATTTCAAGGCACCATATATTTATATATCTATATATAGATATATCTATATATCTATAGATATATCTATATATAGATATACATAACTATATATAACTATATATATATATAGATATAGATATATAGATATACCGTATATGCTCGAGTATAAGTCGAATTTTTCAGCACATTTTTTTGTGCTGAAAGTGCCCCCCTCGACTTATACTCGAGTCAAGCACTTTTCTGCAGCAAAAAAATTCATTTTCCAAACCAATTTTGGGGCCCCGTATCTTAGGGCCACTTGGTGCTAGGAACCCCAAATTTGGTGTGCAAACCCAGTGGAACTGGTACCATAACATATCCAAAGCTGGGGTTCCTGGCACTAAGTGGCCCTGAGATATGGGGCCTCAAAATCGGTTCAGAAAATGTCATTCTCTGCTGCAAAAAAGTGCTTGACATTTTCTGAACTGATTTTTAGGGCCCTGTATCTCGCGGCCACTTAGTGCTAGAAACCCCAGCTTTGGAAATTTTATGGTGCTAGTTCCACTGGGTTTGCACACTAAATTTGGGGTTCTTAGCACTAAGTATCCCCGAGATACGGGGCCCCAAATTCGGTCAACTGTGTCCATCTGCAGCAATGTCATTTCGGGACCCTTTGGGTTCAGAGACCCCAAATTTTGGCTGCAGCTAGGGGGCATCTAGGAACCCTTAACTACCGAGTTTGAAGTTCAGGGGACCTATGGCTGCAAATGGGCACAGTGAGGCATGCAAATGGGCACAGTGATGCTGCAAATGGGCATTGTTGACCCTCTTTTCCACTTACAGTAGCTGTGTATTTCTCACCCTCGTCTTATACTCGGGTCACTAAGTTTTTCCCATTTTTTTGTGGTAAATTAGGGCCTCGACTTATACTCGGAACGACTTATACTCGAGTATATACGGTAATATGGCTGCCCATACATACCTGTGTGTATATATATATATAATTTTTTTTTCCCCACAATACATTGATCATTGATTTCCTTATTTACATTTAGCAGATTTCCTTTGAACTGATAACTAAAAAAAAAAAAAAAAGTATACATTTAAACTGGTCTTATTCATGTGTGGTTATGAGTAAATGGATTCACAAAATCTGATGAATTGTGAATTTCTTTGTTTGCTTGAACACAAGCATGCTGATTTTTCCTATCCATTGAGAATCATACAATTCATAAATCATGATTAGCTGAATTCCTGTGTTGTAGGATCTCCAGATCTACATGTGGACATACATATGTAAGCTCTGACTATTCTCCCGATTTAACCATTCCCTATGTACAGTACATTTCACGAACTTTAAAAAGACTATAAATTTCCTTTAATGAAGACCTGCGATGCTCAAATTCCCTGTGCGTTAGCTCTTTGCAAAATAGATTTTATATCAATGATGCTTTATAATTACAAGTTCAATGCCACATAAGGCTTGAAAATTCCATCTGGTTTAATGAAGTGCAGCCCTGTTCTCTTTAAATGCCATTGCTGTAAACATTCTATTTATCTTGTTTCCTTATAAATGAAAATCAGCAACCAACTAATCTATCATCTATGTCTACATGATTCAGTTCCGTTTGGAAAATAATCAGACACAAGATAAAGTTCCAACCAAGAGAGATATGAAAACATGTTAAATTTCACAGATGTTAATTAAAATTTTAATTAAACTGTGGGTGCTGACAGTGTAAATATATCTGTAATAAAAAAATAACCTCATCTATTAGAGAGTGTACAGATCTCTTCTTAACAAAATTACCAGTTCTATAAGGTTATTTTCTTAAGGTAAACATCCCTTTAAATCCTTACAATAAAACAATCCCATAATCAGGAAACTTGTGCACTGAAAAATGCCTGTTTTGCAATCCATTCCATGCAATGCCATTTCCCGATGCAGTGGAATTCGAGTAGTTCCTAGGACTCCTACTCCACCAAGTGGACTAAGTGAGATTTGATTCTTCCCTTTCCACTATTTCTGCAAGCTGCAGGAAGTCAGTATCCATGGCAACAAAGCCAGTCTTCCAAATTTAGACTGGATGCTCAACACACCACCCAAATACTTTAGGCAACATATTTTGAATTCTTAAAGACAGCTCTTAAACAATAATAACATAACCGGAAAAAAAAAAAAAAAAGACCTTGAACATAAGAACTATGTGATAAAAAGAGCAATATAATATAAATGTAATTTATAATTACAGTGTGATTATTTAGGAAATATATTTATACTTCTCAGATGAGCTTTTTTAAAATTATTTGTGGTAAGGGTAGAAATACATTTAAATAAAATATAAAAGGTAAATCTGCACATTACACATACAGCTATTTTCAGGGAGAAATTGGCAGTATCAACAAAACTAGGTCATACTAGATTTTGCTGAGTTTATATAATAGTACAACAATTTAAAAGAAATGATTTTACATTGTGGGTGCTTTTTTACAATATAGGGTGCTTTTACACAAAAGTCAGGAATACTAAAATAACCCTATAGTATGTCTAGAGTAAATAAACTAACCTTGATTCTATATACAGTTGTAGCAGGCACTGTAAGTTGTCATCTCCAGCCTGCCAATCACTGACCATCCATCTTTATTATTCATTATGTGAACCCACCCCTTCCCCCAGAAATATGTAAATGCAGACTTTCTTAAAATCCGCATTTGCATTAGGCTGTGCACATACTCCCCTGTCCCAATGGGGTTAATTTACTAAATCTGGGGCGTGCAAAATCTGGTGCAGCTGTGCATGGTAGCCAATCAGCTACCAACTACAGCTTGTTCAATTAAGCTCTGACAATGAAACCTGGAAGCTGATTGGTTTCTATACAGAGCTGCACCAGATTTTGCACACTCCAGTGTTAGTAAATCAACCCTTCTATGACAGTGCCTATGCCTAGAGATTGGCCTCTGAGACATTGAACTCTACATTCTAGGAGGTATGGGGCAATTTTAATGTGTGTCCTATCCATAAACATGGTGGGTTTTGACTGTGGTTGATTTGGTAGATTGGGTTACTAGGTGGCACATTCCTTACTGGAGAGCTTTATCATTTGATTTCTTTATTTTCACTAAAGACTTGCTTCAAACCTTGGAAAGACTACGAGAATCATGTTTGTTGTACTGTATACTGGTGGAAATTTCTTCTACAAAGTTAAACCTTTTTTTTTTTCCACTTGGTTTTCAATAGAGTTGGGAAAGATTACAGCCCCTTGTGGGTTTTACTGCCATCTCGGTTGCCATTGTAGAAATGTATCCTCACTTTCTGTTCTTCAGATGTTTTACCAGACAGGACATGAGAGGAATGTGTGGACAGCAACACAAACAGAAATCAAAAGGTTTTGTTCCTTAGTAGAGTAATGTAATTCTAAAAGCCCTGGCATTTTTATATTTTTGTCTATGTCTCCTGTTGCAGATTTTCCCTCACTTCCTGTCTAGTAAAACTGTTGTCAACATGACATGAAATGAAAAAAAAAAATCTCTTCAAATAGCAGTAAAAACCCAACAGACGTTTCTGGCACTTCCCAACTCCAAAACTAGAAAGAAGGTATTGGCTTGACATACACTTTACCTCTGGATGATGCAGGATAGCTTTTCCCAAACACTTACTGTGGGCATTTGATTAGCTTACCTTTCCTTCACTTTCAGAAAGCCTGATAAAACAAATGTTTAATCTGCTCTGCTCCTAGGCATTAAAGCCAACCTAAAGTTCCACTGGGAGGTGGTGTGGATTCTTTGTGGTGTGACCACTGTGATTGGCTCCCATAGTGGTCACATGATTGGGAGCCAATCTCATTGGTTCCCCATCAAAAGCTATGACTGAGAGCTGTTGGTGCCCTCAAAGTGCACAACCACAGTTCGCCGTGGATGCATATGTGTGAGGGCTTGGCTTTAAAGCCCACCTTATTTGCCGTTCTATACTATAGATGTATTACAGGGTTAGAAAGAGGTTAAATTAAGATGTTGCTCACAGTTGCCAGTGAGATTACAGGCCTTGTCCCTCCCCAGCCTCTGATGGGACAGTAAAAGGAGAAACAGCAGATTGATGGATAATTTAGTAAATTTCGCGCAATATTCCAATAGTGACAGTGTCTAAAATAATAAAAAATTAGCAAAAAATTATCAAAAATTATGGTAGCATAAATACCCGTGGGTATATCCTAATGCGTGAAAAACCTTGTAAAGGTGTTAAATATTCAATCAATTAATAAGGTGCAGCCATATAATAAAAACCGTGAATAAATATATCTTATGTGAAATGTAGTGACCTTAAAACAATATAAAGTGCAACCGTGACTGGATGACTATAGGTAGATACTGATAAATACTTATCACAAAATCCTTAGACTAAATTAATATAAACTACAATTCATCGCAAAGTGAGTGATATTAAAATGATATCACAGGTGCACTAAAACCTCAGTGTAAAAATAATAATAATTCCATCTAGCTGCGCTTATAAACTCTGAGTAGCAACATTACAAGATAGAGTTGTGTATTGCATAAAGTCTAAGATAGATGGCGCTGTTGAGTGAATAGAAAGTCCTTCTAATCAGGTATATATGTATTCTATATGATGATGGAACCGTTCCTGCGGTGATGTCCTCTAATGTAGTCTCTCTGGCCTCTCACCTTGAAATAGTAAAAATCGAGTAGTGGAAGTAAGATCCGTGTAGTATAGGAGCGCTACTTGGACACTTCTCCTTCTGTGTCAATTGACTCTCCGGATCCTCTCCTGTAATCCATCGGCTCCCTCCGCTCTGATGCAGCTCAGACAAGATAGAAGTAGGGGAGGGGGGGAGAGAAGGCAGGCTCCACTAGTGCATTAACGTTTTTTTAAAACAGGGGGATGTTTATTTAATATGCTCTTACATTTAAAATGAAAAAGTCAGGCAAAATACTGAATAGATGAGAAGTCTGGCGTTCTCAGCGCCCTCTCACTTGAATTGACAGCTGTGTGCCGCTCCAGCCAATCCCTACGCGTTACGACACGTCACGTGTCTTCATCTGGGGACAGATTGATGAGCTCATCTCTCTGTCACTCTGCTCTTTCCTTCTATTAGAAGGCTCCTTGTTAGCACATGAGCACTGCATTACAACTGATTTGCTCTTTGTGCTGCTTCTCTCTCTACCATTCTGAGCTCTGCTGTGCAGGGATTGCAAGAGGCTGTTACCAGGTCAAATTCGGGTGCTTACACTGCTTGCATTTAAAGATTAAAGAAATTAAATACAGAGTTGCAATAAAGTGTACATATAACAATAAATAACAGTGCAGCACTAGTAAAATGATCTGTAAACTAAAAATATAAATGCATGACATAAGTCCATAAAATCTTCTGTTAGGAAGAAAGTAAACGTAGATGTAGTAGAAAGACAAAACATCTGCGGTGGTAAGGGTGCTTCATGCAAACACTGAAGTGCTCCTTTATCCGTGCTCACACCACCTGCTAACCAAACCGCTCACCTTATGCAATGGACCCCTGAGCTAACAGATGGGTAACACAGGCATTCACCACAAATGGTGGCTATGGATGGAATCTTGGATGGGAAGCCGGGCACCTCTTTATGACAATCTGCACACAGTAGCTTTAAATTTTTTCATCCGTAATGACATGAAATATAAAGCATAATATAGTGCATGTATACTCAAAGCTAGCCAGAGCTTTTATTTTCTCTTTTTCTGTTTAGATTTGGATTTTTTTTGCTTTCTGTGTACTATTGAAGAAATTTGCCATATTTTTTCTGTCCAGAGACACAACAGGAAGTTAGTGGAAATCTCGTAAAGTGAACTGAATTCCCCTCTTAGACAGTTTTCTCCGTAGTAGGTGTTCCCAATGGAAGTTCTCTCCTCATCTCTTGTTTTGGGGACAACTCTAAAATTGTGGGTTTCCAGCCACTTTATGTTTTTGTAACAATGGTTACCAGTACACATGGAGGGGTATATATGACTTAGAAAGCAATAAAATCTTGACAAACCACTCAATCCAAAACTTTTGCAAGAAAACATTTATTAAATACAGCAATACTCATCCTATGATCAATGTGCATTTTCTACTTTTTTTTGTACAGGCTCCCTCAATGTTTACTTTCAGCCTCAGGTTTTGTACATGACTCTGGCTGGAGGATGTACTTCTGAACTACAAAGCAGTGGAAGATGGTACTTTTAGTATTTTTGGTATACATTTGATGACATGTGTGGATGAAACCATGCACAGATATACGAATTACAAATTACATAAGAATCCTGCACCCTACAATCATTAATGATATAGCTTAGGGGGGCATTTCAGATGTAGGAGGTGTTGTATGTGACTAGGAATGAGCTGAACACCCCCTGGTTCGGTTCTCACCAGAACTTGCGAACAGACAAAAATTGTGTACAAACACGGGAACACCGTTAAAGTCAATGGGATACGAACATGAAAAATCAAAAGTGCTCATTTTAAAGGCTTATATGCAAGCTATTGCCATAAAAAGTGTTTGAGGACCCGGGTCCTGCCCCAGGGGACATGCAAAAAAAAGTTTTAAAAACGGCAGTTTTTTCAGTAGCAGTGTTTTTAATAATGCTTAAAGTGAAACAATAAAAATGAAATATTCCTTTAACCGCTTGCCTACCAGGCAAGAACACCCCCTTCCTGTACAAGCCAATTTTCAGCTTTCAGCACTGTCGCACTTTGAATGACAATTGCGCGGTCATACTACACTGTATCAGGCTTGAAATCTCGTAATAGAAGGGATTGGAGAGGAAATAGCAAGCACTACTCCAAACAAATCCTACCTCACCATAGAGAAAAATTGTTGCGGTACCTCATAAAAACATACAATGTAAATGAAATTTCAGTTTATTCAGGTATAAACACTAACAAATCTATATAAACAATACAGATTGATAACAGGACAATTTAAGAACTGTTACAGAACAATATATATTCTTAAAGAGCAACATACAGAGCCCGCATGGATAGATGAAGGCAAGCTGAAATACTTAAGGACGTGAGCCTCAACAGTTTCGCGGCAAAGCTGCTTCCTCAGGAGGCGTCCAAGTAAAGTATCTATAAAGTAAAACAGTCAGAACTACATATGAATGTTGATAACAGGTAACACAAAATATATGGCATAATTTTGGAGTGATTAATCAAGTTTTGTAAACACTCACCAACCACTGCCCCTTCGGGCTTAGACGGCACTTGTGAGACGCCCACTTCGGACGTTCCCCCTGGGGCGAGCACGGGGGATTTGTGACAAAATAAGCGGGTGTAAAGGAAATAATGTATAATGAGCGTTGGTGTGGGGTATAGGCTATTTATGAAGTGACTGTCACTACGGTGAAGGGACTGAGAGAGACCGTGAGGGGAATAGAAGGGGAAGGGGAAAAGCAGAAGGGGAATAAAGGGGGGAAGGGGAAAGAAAGGCAGGGGAGAAGGGGGAGGATAGGGAAGAAAGGGGAAGGGAGGGGGGGGAAGGAAAGGGGGGTTGGGAAAGGGAAAGAGGGGGGCCAAGAGGGAGGAAAAGGGGGATGGGGAAGGAAAGAAAGGAATAGATGGGGAGAGGGGGGGAGGGAGGAAGGAGGAGGAGGAAGGGGGGAACAAGGGGGGAAATGGGAGGAGGATAAGAGGGAAAGGGAAGGGGGGAAAGGGGGGGAGGAGGAAAGGGAGGAACAAGGGGGGAGGAAAAAGGATCAGGAAGGGGGAGAGGGAAAGGAGTGGTGACAAGGGGGATGAAATGAAATGGATAGAAATTCCCTTCCACATTGGTGAGGCACTCAAGGAGTAATATAATACTGGAGTATAACCCACCAACAATTTGAATGAAAAAGTCAAAATGATTGTTACTGGCACCCGGGGGTAAATGTTGATTCCCAGCGACCAATAAGGGAGCACTGCTGCATGGAGGAGCAATGAAAGGCCCTTTGGGATAAAAAGCATAACATTAGTAAAGGTCTCTATCTGGGGGATGATGCAACCGCAGAGCCCTCCGAGGGAGAACTCAGCTCAAGTTGCCGCATCATCCAACCAGAGGGGTAGGGGTAGAGAAGCAAAGAGACCGCCAAAATGGCTCGCTATCCATTGACACTTACTGTAGGTCTGCTGGTCGTTCAAGAAGCCCGGGTGCCTGCCATCCACATATAGGCAGCCATGATGGCTGCCTTATATATCCCCAACCCGGAAGACGTACGGCGATATGCACGTCGAGCGCTGTCGTCACCGGGTCCGGCTCTCCACTACTACATATGCGCGAACAGTGCCAGCGCGTTCGCATAGCCCTAACATTGGTGATGCTGGGTGCGTCACGTCCAGGGAAGCAGGGGGAGAGGCCACCCAGCTAGGGAAGCCAACCCACGAATACAAGATGCAATGGAGGTAGATATCAGGGGAGCAATACATCCGGCTGGGAGAAGAGGACGGTCCAATCCACCAACACGGATGCTTGCGTCCTGACCAAAAATATACAATGTAAGCAATCATTACATCATCAATGCAGTAATGAACACAATAACAAGGTAATTTGAAGGGCCAACCATAGAACAGAAATATACAATTCAAAAAAGGAAAAATCTCTTTGCACATAAAGGGGACCTATCATACCTATCACAATATTGATAGGGCATATGGTTGAAATCCAGAGGGAAGGGAGGGGGGACAAAGGGAGGGAAAAGATTGATTATTAATGGAGTAAGATATAATATCAAATGGAGGCTGTTGAAATCAAAGAAGGACCAGAAAGAAAAGCAAAAAACAAAAAACCAAAGAAACAAAAACCAAAAAACCAAAACAGGGTTCCCGAAGGGCCACCAGCCCACTAGAGAAAATGTTTATATGTATGTGCCTCGTTGAGGCCGGGGGGGGTGAGGACATTCAGTTGTTCAATCCAAAACGATTCCCGTTTAAGGATTTGACGATCCCAGTAGCCTCCTCTGGGATCTTCTGGGATAACATCCAATACAAAAAAATTGATGTAATCAGGGTCAAATCTATGGTGGATCCCAATATGGCGGCCCACCGTGGTGAGCTTGCCATTGGTAGAGGCATACAGGTGATCCCCCAATCTTTGCCCTAATTCCCTGATGGTCTTGCCTACATAAAAGGCCTTGCAGGCACAGACCATCAGGTAGATAACCCCTCTCGTGCCTCAATTGGCAAATTGTCTAGAAGAGAATAACTCTCCATTAGGAGGGACAAATTGGTGTCCTTCGTGGACGATTCCCACATTTGAACATGCCTCGAGGATCTCTTTGAAGGGGTGCAGGGGTTCTATAGTGGCTGTGGGTGAACTTGTCTCTCAGGGAAGTGGCTCTTCTGAAAACCAATTCTGGGGTAGGTCTAACGTATTTCTTTAAAGTGTGATGATCAGTCAGTATATGCCAATGCCAGGATAGCAAATTACGCAACTGGTTATGGTGGATTGAGTATTTGGTAATAATTTTAACATTAGAAGGTTGCTTAGTGCGAGGAGGGCCATAGAACAGTGTTTTTCAACTCCAGTCCTCAAGGTGCCCCAACAGGTCATGTTTTCAGGCTTCCCATTATTTTGCACAGGTTATTTGATCAGTTTCACTGCCATAGTAATTACCACAGCTGTTTCATCTGAGGGAAATCCTGAAAACATGACCTGTTGGGGCGCCTTAAGGACTGGAGTTGAGAAACACTGCCATAGAAAAGCATTTGTCGGTCCTGAGCAGCAGCAGTGCTCCCTTATTGGTCGCTGGGAATCAACATTTACCCCCGGGTGCCAGTAACAATCATTTTGACTTTTTCATACAAATTGTTGGTGGGTTATACTCCAGTATTATATTACTCCTTGAGTGCCTCACTAATGTGGAAGGGAATTTCTATCCATTTCATGATCCCTCCTTGTCACCACTCCTTTCCCTCTCCCCCTTCCTGATCCCCCCCTTGTTCCTCCCTTTCCTCTTCCTCCCCCCCTTACCCCCCCTTCCCCTTCCCTCTTTCCCTCCTCCCCTTGTTCCCCCCTTCCTCCTCCTCCTTCCTCCTTCCCCCTCCCCCCTCTCCCCGTCTATTCCTTTCTTTCCTTCCCCATCCCCCTTTTCCTCCCTCTTGGCCCCCCTCTTTCCCTTTCCCAACCCCCCTCTCCTTTCCCCCACCCCTTCCTTCCCTATCCTTCCTTATGCTCCCCCTTCTGCCCTGCTTTTCTTCCCCCCCTTTCTTCCCCTTCTGCTTTTCCCCTCCCCCTTCTATTCCCCTTATGGTCTCTCTCAGTCCCTTCACCGTGGTAACAGTCACTTCATAAATAGCCTATACCCCACACCAACGCTCATTATACATTATTTCCTTTACACCAGCTTATTTTGTCACAAACCCCCCGTGCTCGCCCCAGGGGGAACGCCCGAAGTGGGCGTCTCACAAGTGCCGTCTAAGCCTGAAGGGGCAGTGGTTGGTGAGTGTTTACAAAACTTGATTAATCACTCCAAAATTATGCCATATATTTTGTGTTACCTGTTATCAACATTCATATGTAATTCTGACTGTTTTACTTTATAGATACTTTACTTGGACGCCTCCTGAGGAAGTGGCTTTACCGTGAAACTGTTGAGGCTCACGTCCTTAAGTATTTCAGCTTGCCTTCATCTATCCATGCGGGCTCTGTATATTGCTCTTTAAGAATATATATTGTTCTGTAGCAGTTCTTAAATTGTCCTGTTATCAATCTGTATTGTTTATATAGATTTTTTAGTGTTTATAACTGAATAAACTGAAATTTCATTTACATTGTATGTTTTTATGAGGTACCACAATAGTCCACAATTTTTCTTTAGGGTGAGATAAGACTTGTTTGGAGTAGTCCTTACTATTTCCTCTCCAATCCCTCCTATTACAAACTCTTTATGGATGATGGTACCTGCAAATTGAATAACCCCCCGTCCTAACCTTGTGGCATTATTCTGTAATTAGACTTAGAATCTCATCATTGGTTGCCGTACAGCCACGCTCCCGACATGTTTTGTCATTGCGACTTACTCATCAGAGACAGCAAGGAGGTTTTACAGCGCTGAGCGTTCCGGGTCTGCCTGACTGCAGCATACGGCTCTATGCTTGGTGACTACCTACCTACACTCTTGTCAAAGCTCTTTTATTATGTGACACATGTGAGTGCAATATTTGAAGATTTGTTTTTGGTTTTAAAATAAATGGTTTGCAATATCACACTATTGGAAGCTTTTTATCGTTTCATGCTTACTGATGGGAAGTTCCTCCCCTATTGAATGCTTACTGTGAGCCGAGCTCTGATTAAAGGCCTGGTGGTTTTCTAACAGCTTGTTTGCCGCGCGTGAGAATGCAAGGCATAATTTTCTGGTGAGTGCGTTTTCAACAGGGAGTGAAGCACAATCACAAGTGGCGTGGTGGAAGATTTTCTTAAATATCCATGAGAATTTTTCCTGATATAAGGACTTTATCACTATGCATGATTTGTTTATTTGATTTATTTATGGACACATTCACACATGGAGATTTTTAAAAATAATTTATTTATTTAATAAGCTATTTATTGGTTTGTAATTTATCACAGATTCAGTTACTTAGCGTCACTGCTTTGTCTTTAAAACACTTTATTGATTCATTTTTTATTTAAGTTCGCAGCTTTTATAGGTTTATATAATTAGTATTATATTTCCCTTTCACATTTTTTTCATGAGCGCAGTGGTGGCACATTGAGTTCAGGAGCGTGGAACTTGTGTATCAGTCATATACTACACTGTACCCAAACAAATTTTTTATCATTTTCTTCACACAAATAGAGCTTTCTAAAAATAGTTTTTTTACTTTTTTTCTGTCAGTAAATTTTGGAACTAAGTAATTTTTCGCCTTTACTGATGTGCGCTGATGAGGCGGCATTGATGGGCACTGATAGGCTGAACTGGTGGACACTGATGAGGTGGCACTTATGGGCACTGATGAGGTGGCACTGATGAGGAGGCACTAATATGCCACACTTATGGGCACTGATAGGTGGCACTGATATGTGGCATTGATGAGCACTGATAGGCAGCACTGATAGGCACTGTTAGTTGTCACTGATGGGCACTAATAGGCGGCACTGGTGGGCACTGATAGGCTGCAGTGGCGGGCACTGAGAGGCGACATTGGTGGGCAGGGATAGGCAGCATGGATAGGCGGTACAGATGAGCACTGATGGGCATTGATGGGTGGCACAGATGGGCGACACTGATGGGCATTGATGGACAGCAGTGATGGGCAGCACTGATAGGCGGCACAAATTGCCAGCACTGACTGGCATGGCTAATGGGCACTGATATGTCGCACTTGTGGGCAGTGTGGGCACCGATTGCTGCCACTGGTGAGCTCTAAACACTGGCATTGGTGGTCACTGTATGCTGGCATTGGTGGGCATGGCATTTTATTTATTTGTGGCACTTTATTTATATCTTGTAATCAGGGCACTGATGATCAGTGCCCTGATTACTTCCCTAGCTGTCCCCCTGTGAGGAGATGCCACTGATCCGCTCTCCTCTCCTCATACTCTGTCAGTGTGAGGCGAGGAGAGCCAATTACTGGGATCTCCGTGTTTACATGTGACCAGCTGTGAATGAACACAGCCGATCACATGGTTAAAGAGCCGCAGATGCAAAACAGTGCGGGCCATGATCATCGCGGTGAGCGGCCATTCTGTGCCGCCGTCATATGACGGTGGGCGGGAGGCAACTGGTTAAATATCATGCCTGGGGGTGTCCTTAGTATGCCTGTAAAGTAGCGCATCTTTCCCGTGTTTATAACAGTACCACAGCAAAATTACATAGCTAAAGGAAAAAATGTTATTCAAAACTACTCGCGTTTGTAATGTACAGCTGCGAGTAGTTTTAAATTACATTTTTTCCTTTTGAAATATCATTTTGCTGTGGTACTGTTCTAAACATGGGAAAAATCCGCTACTTTACAGGCATACTAAGGACAGCCCCCCAGACACGATATTTAACCACTTCAATACAAGGCACTTATACACCTTCCTGTCCAGACCAATTTTCAGCTTTCAGCGCTGTCTCAATTTGAATGACAGTTGCGCGGTCATACAACACTGTACCCAAACTACATTTTTATCATTTTGTTCCCACAAATAGAGCTTTCTTTTGGTGGTATTTGATCACCTCTGAGATTTTTATTTTTTGCTAATCAAATAAAAAAAGATCGAAAATTTTGAAAAAAATAAAAGTTTTGCTTTTGTTTCTGTTAAAATTTTTTCTAAATAGGTAAGTTTTCCCTTTCACTGATGGGCACTGATAAGGCGGCACCGATGAGGTGGCACCAGTGAGTGGGCACTGACGGGCACTGACTATGGGCACTGAAAGGCTGCACTGATGGGCACTGGTAGGCGGCACTGATGGGTGGCACTGATATGCAGCACTGATGGACATTGATATGCAGCACTGATGGGCACTCATGGGTGGCACTGGGTGGCACTGGTGGGCACTGATGGGCACTGATAGGCGACACTGATGGCCACTGAAAGGCTGCAAAGATGGGTTCTTATGGGTGGCACTGATAGGCGGTACTGATAGGCAGCACTGCTGGGCACTGCTGGGCACTGATGGGCACTGATACGTGGCACTGATGGGCACTGATACACGGCACTGATATGAGGCACTGATAGGCATCCCTGGTGGCACTGGATTTGGTAGGCATTGGAGTGGGCACTGATTGGCAGCTGCCTGGGCACAGATTGGCAGCTGCCTGGGCACAGATTGTTATTTCCCTGGGGGTCTAGGGGGCATACCTGGTGGTCTAGTGTGGGTGGCCATCCTGGTGGTCCTGGGCGGCTTTCCTGGTGGTCCTGGGTGGGATCCAAGGGGGGCTGTGCTGATAAACAATCAGCACAGACCCCCCCTGTCAGGAGAGCAGCCGATCGGCTCTCCTCTACTCGCGTCTGTCAGACGCGAGTGAGGAAAAGCCGATCACCGGCTCTTCCTATTTACATTGTGATCTGCCATGATTGGACGCGGCTGATCACGTGGTAAAGAGTCTCTGTCAGAGACTCTGTACCTAGATCGGAGTTGCGGTGTGTCAGACTGACACACCGCAACAACGATCGCTGCGATGCGCGCCCCCGGGGACACGCAGCGGCTTAATATCCTGATCACGTCATATGATATCCTTGCTGTTCGGCTCGAACATCGTGCTCAACCCTATATGTGACCATGCTTTATTTACCTTAAAGGTAAGTGTAACATGAAACATGGTCTAAAGGGTTCATTAAGCCTTTAATTTGTGTCTTTTATAGCGTCCTAAACTCTTTGTCACCATTTCAGCACAATTAAATACTTCCTCTGCATTATTAGCAATTGACTAATTAATTTTGCTTGTTGCCTGAAATTACATTATTCTACATTACATTATGCAGTAAGGTATGACTAACATTACATTTTTCTGTATATTCATGGAATGGTAACTTTACTGCAGTGCTTCTTTATACAAAATGTGAAACTTTTTAACCTTATGTGGAAGAAAAACCTAACTATAACTATTCCTAAACACATTCCCTCCCCCCGCTTTCTACCTACCTTGCATACCCTGTATAAAAAAGATGTGTGTACTTACTTATTATTAATACAGTCAGCTCCAGTTCCCTGTGTGCCAGTAAGCAACTGCTTCAGGGGAAAGGAGGAAGTGGCAAAAACAGATGGGCCATAGCAACCAATGGGTGATGTGAAGTATCCCAGAATTCACAGCTGTTGTTGATCGCTGCCTTACACAGAGCTGCAAGATCATATGACTAGCGGATTGAAAATAGGTAGGTACACAGATCTTTTTAATACAGGTTTGGCTGGATAGGTAGAAGGATGAGGAAGGGAACATTTTTAAGATTAGTTTATGTCAGGATTTTCTTCCTCTTTAAATGATTCCCATTTGACAAGACCACTAATAATATACTACCTAAATACTGCTCTGATTTTTTTAATTGTAGTTTGTGAATTTGCATGTCTTTGTGTATATCCCCTGTACAGGTAAGTGCTGACTCTTCTGCCTACGCTTATCCTTACAGAGGGAATTGTCAGTATTGAATTTACACTTCCTATCCCCCAAGGTCAACTGTCTCATGCCTCCACCTTCCTACTGAATTTGACTGACTAACTTTAGTTTGACACTAACAGGATCAGACTTAGTAGCCACATAAGACACACCGACAGAGCGGAAAGACTAAACAAGAACATTTTTCCACGCTCCATAATACACCTCCTGAGAGAACACCAAGTTCTCTAATGGCATTTACCTAACTTTCTTGCCATGTCCCTGCTTGAAAGCATAAAGCATGATTCCACCACAATAACATGTAGGAACATGAATGAAGGCACCCTTAAAGTGGACCTATGCCTTGAATCTAAAATGTGGTTGTCTAGCAGAGATTGATAAGCACAGGCTAATATAACCAAGCAACAAGTACAAAAAAATGTACCTTTAGAAACGTATTTCTGTTTTGAAGCAGCAGAGCACTTCAACTTATGGAACAGTGCCTAGGCATGCTCTGTTCTGCTAACCTCAGAGAAGACTATCAGGAGTTTGATAGGCATACCCCAACCGTTCCTGTATCTAATTACTGTATCTTATTGATGGTATCAGCAGGAACAGGAAGAGATGTGCAATGGATGGTAAAAAAGGGGACCTTATCAAAACAGCAGCTGCAGAACATATGCTGTAGTAGGCAGTGGTGAAGCCACCACTGGGGAAAAGACTCAGTTCGGCACCCCCCAGGGTTTAGGGGTGCTCTACACACAGAGTGCAGGGTTTGAGGGATTTACTATGCATAGGAAGGGGGGGCGGGTGGCTGGACAAGTGACTGCACAGATAGCTGTCGGTAATAGAGGCTGGCGCTGGGGGGAGACCCAAGGAGTACAGTGGGCCAGACAGCTTAAGAAGGGGCATGGACAGAAGTGATAGCTGGGGTGGTAATACTCGATCACTGTATTTTCCTCATGCAGCAGCTGAATGCTGGCTGTCGGGAGGGAGAGGAGGAGAAGTAGAGGGTTTAAGCTGCTGCAGGAGAATCGGGTTCCAACCACAGCACCCTCTAAATGCTGCACCCCGGGCACACCCCCCCTGCCCCTCTAGTTTTGGCCCTGGCTGTAGGTGCTGTATCATTCACAAATGGCTTGTTTCACACTGTTGTAAAGGATAAGGCTGCCTGAGTTGAAGTCCACTTTAAAGAAAAGCTTGGAAAATAAAGAGAGAAGTTCATAAAATATGGACATGATATCTCTGCAATTTGGAGCTGAACTTCCCGAAATTATAGAAACACAATTTTTGTATTTATAAAAGAACTACATACAATTTCAATAAGCATCTGAATTTGTCTTACTACTAGCCTTATATGGTATCCTGTAGATCAATGCTCAAAGAATTGGTAAAAAACAAACAAACACTGAAAGAGCATGGAGTTGCCACATCCCTTAACTGATAACAAAGCACACTACCAATACCCCTTGGGACTTTGAGGCAGCAGCCAAACATTAAACACCTTTAAAAGAATATAATTTTATTTATACATGGTAAAAATACAGTAATTAACGTGGGATATCCTGAAATATTTGGTTCCAGTGTGGTATATTCACCATACAGTATACATCAATCCTTATGAAATAAGGTTGATCATGGGTTCGAAACTAATTCTCATACAATATCCAGCTGAAAACCCTGATGTGTTTCGATCAAATGAGTCTAGATCTTCTTCAGGGGGCATAGCCGGATATCATTTTAACAACATGATAAATCATTAAAAAGATCATGAAAAAAACAAACAAAACAAGGTTATACATCATAGCAAAACTGTAAATACAATAACTCTCTCAAAATGATTTTTGTATGTACTTACAATTCATATAAATAATGAATGAACATGCGCAGAACCATTAAAAGAACAGACCCATAGACCCATTAAAAGAACGTAACAGAATTATCATTCTGAGCCTTTCAGGGTCCTAAAGCTTTATGCAGACTCCCTTCCTGAATACGCCTATGGCTCCTGTTCCTTCTTTGTTCTACGTTATATGATCAGATCATATATGTGAGAATTTTATGGCAATAGCTCTGAACACATGTTTGCTCAATTTTTCAGTTTGATACAAATTTGTTGAACATTATGCTTTCCGCTTCAGCAATTGCAGGCTCATATAGATAAAAGTTCATATGCTATAAGTCAGCAAGACTGCTGTCTTTATGGATATTAACAACAGTGCAAGTTCTCCTTTTTTCTTCTTCCTGTACAAATTGGTAAATATAAGTAGCAATCTGATCAGCTAGAGTATTTCAAAGACAATTTAGCTTCCAGAAACTTGGCTGGGTCTCATCTTTATGTTTTTTCCACTTCATCCTAAGTTGTTTGACTAGCATTAAAACACATATTCAAGAACCTCCAGTGGTAGTAAATAAAAGAGCTGTGAGCGTAAATTTAAGCTTGAGCTATTGAGCTTTGTGGACAGCAGCTTTTTTTCAGCAAAGCATCTTACTATCACACTAGTAAGCATGTACAGTATAACCATCACTAGAGACTGTAATCACACAACCATTGGCTCCCAGAATACCTTTTTTTAGGAAATAATTTTACACATGCTATTTGCATTTGCTGCCTAGGCATAAGCCCCCTGTTTTTAATGGTAAATGGGGACATGGTAGCAAGCATGTGAAATTGAATCTAATACTCCACCTGCTGGTTGGAAGTTTAAATATGGCATATTCATATGCAATATATCATATCTACCTGACCAAAAAAAAAAAAGAAAGTATTTAAAAATCTTTCTTTAGTCCTGAAAATAACAAAAGAAATCCTTTAAAGAGGAAGTAAACCCTGGGTTTTACTTCCTCTTTTGTTCCCTGCAAAGTAAAAGCATAATGGACTAGTATGCATCGCATACTAGCCCATTATGTGGCACTTACCTGCAAATGAAGCCTGTGTTGTCCACGCTGGAGGCCGCATCCATCTTTGCCCCTCTTCCTTCTGTGGCCGTGGACTCTGGCTCTGTGACTGGCCAGAGTCGCATGACGTCACTCCTGCGCATAAGCACAGGAGCCGCCAGTCACTGCACTCGCTAGTGAAGAAACGGTACAAAGGGCTGTTTCTTCACAACGCATGCGCCGATGACATCATCGGAGCAGTACAGAGAAAATATCTCCTAAACGGCGCACTTTAGGAGGTATTTACTGTACCTGTAGGTAAGCCTTATTATAGTCTTACCTATAGGAACAAATTAAACATGGAGGTTTACAAGCACTTTAGTATGCATGTAAAGCTGACTTGTGGAATATAAATGATTTCAGGCAAAAAACTAGCCACACTGAAAAAATTCCAGACTTTTGGAATAATGCATCTATGAACTAAAGGGTGTTTTTACATATATAGCTGGAGTGCTTCTTAATGCAACTCACCCACTCTCTTCATTCAGCCTTACTAATTCAAGAAAGACATTTTAATTTAGTTTTAATGTAGCAGCACCAGGGACCTAGAACTCTGAGCTTTCTTGCTGCACACTGCTGACGTTTTAACATACACTCTTCAATTATGTATTTGGGATGACTCCTCGTACACTTTGTGATTCATCATCTTTTATTTAAGCCTAAATGCCCTTATTTGTATGCTTTGTTATCCACTGAAGTTAAATTACTTTTTACTTGCATGCTCCGTTTAATTTGCCAAACATAAAAGCTGTTTTAAAAGTTGCTTTTTTTTTATGTCTTTAAACTGAAAGTAACATTTAGACTCCACTCCACTTACTAGAGCATTAAAATAACGAAGGTTTCAATAGTAAGCGAAGTTCTTTTGAATGAAAATGGTAAAATTAGAGGACTATTAGAGTACTAAAGTGCTTGAGAGAAGCGGCTAATGCAAATGCAGTAATAGCTGAGTTCAAATTGTACACAGAAGTAGAATTGAATAAATATAAGTACATCTGATTTCTTTGCCTGGCAAAGATAAATAACATCAGAGAGCATGGTCATTTATCTTGGACAGTAATTTGTTTTAATGCACAACCACCCACATAATAAAACGCTTCCATTGTCTGAAGCTAAGGATTCTGGGAAGCGACTGGTAAATCAAGGTGTGCTACTTAATGCTCTTATTGATGCTTGCGAGTTTGATAAACTAGACAAGTCAGCTGGAAATACAGTTTCCTTTTGTTTTCCTAATTCTGTTGCAAGAAATCTAGGCATAGTGTCGCCAACAAGGTCCAATAATAGTAAAGTGTCACTTGTACTGATCAAGCTGTCCTGTAATTTAGAACAGAATGATAATAAGCATTTCAAAGTATTAGATCTCCTTACTATTGCATGTGGAAATGTTTGGACGTGTTGAAAATTCTCTTCACAGTTGTTAAACGAATCCCCTTCCTATGGAGAGGATAAAACCACATGGATCCATACAGGACACACCTGTTTATTCATTAATTTGGTAAATCAAGGAGAACCACAGTAGGTCCTATTGGTCCAGGATTCCCAACTAAAATGATCAGATTTCTTATGAAGTATCATTCTAAGAAAGAAGAATTCATTCTATCACCACCTTTAATGAGGACAGAAGGGTAGCGCAATGATCATATGCACTAATTTGTAACCCCTACAAACCAATCAATGTTTCATTTACTGTAGCCAGATAAAGAGTTGAATGTTTTGATTGGATAATATGACTTACATTGTTACATAGTTGCATAGTTAGTCTGGTTGAAAAAAGACACAAGACCAATAAGAGGGAAAAAAAATCATACAACCCTACATGCACAATCCTATACCCACAGTTGATCCAGAGGAAGGCAAAAAAAAACAGCAATGCATGATACAATTTGCTCCAGCAGGGGAAAAAAATCCTTCGTGATCCCCCAAGAGGAGAATTAGATATTCCCTGGATCAACATTACTTATTAATGTTAGTATTCCGTTATGTTATGTACATTTAGGAAAGAAATCAGGCCTTTTTTAACGCAATCTACTAAGCTGGCCAAACCCAGCTCTTGAGGGAGTCTACTCCACATTTCCACAGCTCTTACTGTGAAGAAACCTTTCTGCGTTTGGAGATTAAATCTCTTTTCCTCCAGATGTAAAGAGTGCCCCTTTGGCCTCTGTGATGACCTTAAAGTGAATAACTCAACATCAATTTCACTATATGGACCACTTATGTATTTCAACATGTTGATAGTATCCCCCCCACTTAACCACTCAAAGTGTTTGTTAACCCAAAAAAAAAATGCAGATTCTGGTCCCTTAAAGCAGATTACACAGCACAGCGCTTGTGCTGTGTAATCTGCCCCCCTCTAAACTGTAAGAAAAAAACCCTGAACTTGCCACTACCTGTATGACCTCTCTAAACAGACCACAAAAATCAGGGCTGCTCCACCCTGATCACCGTGGTCAGAGTGCCTCCCTCCTTGATAGGCTGCCCTGCTCTGCTGTCCTCTCTCACCCCTCCTTCCTGCCTGTCATCCCCCACTGTGTCTGTCTCCGGCCGGCCCCGCCCCCCGCCACTATTCTTGTAAATTAAAATTAAACAATGTTCACTGCCAGCCTCTCTATTAGAGGCTGGCATAGCACACTATGTCATTAGTTTTCAAAAACAATCAGTGTAAATACCAAATTTGAGCTGTCGTCAGGCCGGTCACGTGACTCATGGCTGCTTTACAGCTCTGATACACGGCTTCTGTGGAGGAGACGAGCGGCCACGTGATCTCCCCATCTGACGTCAGAGGGAGATCACGGACCCTCCCACAGAAGCCATCCATCAGAGCTGTGGCCGTGAGTGATGTGACCGGCCTAAAGACAGCTCTAATTAGGTACTTACTAATAATTTGAACAGGGGCAAAATGATATCTTTCTCTCTGAAGTTCATACCTCTCTTAAAACAAGAAAGGATTTTGTTTGCTTTGGAAACGGCAGCTTAGCATTGCATGCTATCATTAAGCTTATGATCTACAAGAACACCCAGATCCTTCTCTACTATGGATTCCCCCAGTTGTACTCCCCCTAGTATGTATGATGCATGCATATTCTTAGCCCCCGAGTTCATAACTTTACATTTATCAACATTAAACCACTATCAAGTGACAGCAACATGGATGCCCCATCTGAAAGATTTCTCCTCAGCAATAATTGCAAATATTTAGATTTGCATTCAACCAGACTATTGCAAAGGCATGGAAGTCCCCTCACTATGCATAGTTGCAAAAAGGCACAACATTATTCAGGTAATGGTCCATGCTAAAATTAAAGCAGTCCTACTTGATAGAGTGCCTAAATATGAGAAACTCTGGAGACCTTGGGTAACCCATTATCTACCCCCAGGTTTTGATGACAAATTTCTGCTTCCATAACTGCCCAATGTGAATCTCCTGACCTTAATACAGGTTTGTTAACTGGTGTTTTTATCTCCCCTAGTGGATTCCCTTTTATCCCCCTTGTATCCCCCTTATACCCCCCCCCCCTGTATCTCTCTTTCCTACCCTTCCCTTCTTCCTCTGCTTATTGGGCCCCCATTTTCTTTTTTCTGCCTCTTCTGTAGCTTCCCTGTGCCTTTTTTTGGCTCATTTCTGCCACAGGCCTTCTTCAAAGTACCTTGGCATAAAATGTTCCAGAATGCAGACTTCCAACTACTCTTTTGGTAAACTCTCTTTTGGATGGTGTAGCAGACCGCAGCTCCTGCATTTACTGTCAGGCCTCTTGTCTGTTTATCCTAACCTTATGTGCCACCTTGCCCCCCACTCTCTATGCCAACTCCTACACTACATCTTGACTATTAGCCTACTTCAGACTATCTCTCTTGAAGCTTGTCCTGTTATATCAGTTGCTGTTTGTAACGTGAATGAACATGGTTGCATCAATGCTTATAATTGCCGTAATTTTTTTTTACTACAATTCTGTATTATATTCCTGATCACATCTTTGCACAAGATTCCCTTTAATTTTCCATTCTAAGAACAATGTTTACTAGGATATATAGGAAGTCTCCTCAACAGACACATAACAGTAATAAAAATCTATCAAGGGTTTAAACCATTCTACACTCTATACAAAAACAAAAATAAAATTGGCTTTAGATGCGATGTAAAGATTTTCCACTGTGAGGACCATCCCCCAATGCGGGGGTCTGCAACTTGTCGATCGCAGTCCTCCTGTCGACCGCAGGCAGGTGACAGGTAGACTGTGAACAGGTTCCTGCACCGCTGATCCCGGCCTTCTATATGCCGGTCCTTGTCTCCCCTCCCAGCCTCCTCCGCGGTTCTGCTGAGCCATCTGTGTCCCAGTCTCTCTCTCCCTCCTGCCTCCATCCTCCTCGGCTGTTGTGATCAGTGAACAACGGAGACCGGGAGGAAGCGTAGCTCAGGATGGAGGGCAGGAGGAGGAGCTCGCCAAATGAACTTTTTTTGTTAAACCGCTGTTGATTAGTTGCTAGGACACAGGGTGGTCCTAAGCAAGGGAATCACCAGAAAAGTCACTCTGTCAGCTCCCGCCCCTTGTTCAGAACTGTGCTGCCTCCCGGTCTCCACTGTGGAAACAGGTAGGACATATGTGCTATGGGAGAGAAGAGGTTACTGTTATAGAGGAAAGGGGGGCAGAAGACACCACTGTGTGTGGGGGAGGGGGGTGATGTGAAGGGGGCAGGGGACACTGTTATGGGCAGGGTCACCCCCATAGCAGTGTCCTCTACCACCCTTCACATCACCCCCCCCTGATCCCTGCATTTGGAGTGCAATGCACTCCCGATCCCTGCATTCTGAGTGTAATGCACTTCTGATCCCTGAATTTCAACTGCAATGCACCCCTAAACCCTGCATTCTGAGTGCAACGCACTCCTTAGCCCCTCTATTCTGAGCGCAACGCATGCCTGATCCCTGCATTCTGACCGCAATGCACTCCTGAACCCTGCTTTCTGATGGCAATACACTCCTTATCCCCTGCATTCTGAGCGCAACACACTCCTGATCCCTGCATTCTAAACGCAACGCACTCCTTAGCCCCTGCATTCTAAACGCAGTGCACTCCTGATCCCTGCATTCTGAGTGAAAAACGCTCTCCTGAACCCTGCATTCTGACTGCAACGCACTCCTGAACCCTGCATTCTGACCGCAACGCACTCCTGATCCTTGCATTCTGACCACAACACACTCCTAAACCTTGCATTCTGAGTGCAAAGCACTCCTAAACCCTGCATTCTGACCGCAATGCACTCCTTAACACTGCATTCTGACCGCAACGCACTCCTTAACCCTGCATTCTGAACACAAGGCACTCCTGATTCCTGCATTCTGACTGCAATGCACTCCTGAACCCTGCATTCTGAGTGCAACGCACGCCTAAACCCTGCATTCTGACCGCAATGCACTCCTGAACCCTGCATTCTGACCACAACACACTCCTGAACCCTGCATTCTAACCGCAACTCACTCCTAAACCCTGCATTATGAATGCAGCCCACTTCTGTTTCCTGCATTCTGAGCGTAATGCACTGGTTAACCCTGCATTCTCTGGATAACGTACTCCTAAACCCTGCACTCTCTTGTAATGCTTATAATGATTATAAAAAAGGGGGTCGGACTTACTGTCTCTTTTTTGGGTGCCTGGTGATCTTTGACTTCATTAGTGTTGTTCAAGTAGATCCCCATCTCTCGAAGGTTGCCTACCCCTGCTTTAATGCCTATTCTTCACGGTTCTTGGTAGTACCAGAAATGCATCATTGTAGCAAATATTACTCAGATATCCTTCAACAACCCCCCCCTCTCCACCCTCATTCTTGAGGAAATGTTTGCCAAAATTGACTAGCCTAGCCTAGGAAATAATTAGACAGGATAATCAAGCATGATATGTTGAGCAGGCAATGGTTTAGCTCTTGCAAGTTTAAAAAGACATAGGTTGTAATATAGGACATTCATTTTAACAACTCTATTTACATTTCAGTCTGTTACTCAGTATGTGTTTTTACTGATAGGTACTGGATTTAAAACACATGACTCGCTTATTCTTTTAACAGGATCGTTCCGTGTCTTTCTGGTTCAGTAACGGCAAGTGCAAACAGAGCCTGAGATTAGCAAAACACCCGTATGTGTTCTTGATTGTTTATGCAAATTTCCGTATCAGAGCCGAGCTCTATTGAATTGGCCTAATTTTAATGGCTTTGAAGCTTATCAACCTTTTAATCATTTCACAAACAGATGTAAGTTATTTTAATTTCCCATTTAACAAAGTCAATTTTTAGAGTTATCAAGGGAACTGGCAGAGCAGACAAATCAAATATATTGATCTAATAAAATCAGCTTGAATTAGGGACAATACGCTGGAATTCATTACTAACATGGTTGGAGAGGGCTCATGGAGCATTACCTTTGCTAAGTATGATGTCTATTGATGCATGACTTTTTGATCAAATATTTAGCAGTGTTTCTTCATATCGTTATGTAAAACAACAGGTGGCCAGCGAGCTAATGGCCAAGCATGTGCCTAATAAAAGAATGATGGAAAAGCCACAAACTAAGTTTTACTACACTCCCTCTTTACTTGAACCATTCATTTAACTATACACAGAGGGAGAAACAGGGCCATACTGGGTGGTTTGCTTCTTAGAACCAAAATGTTGATATGGCTAATGCAAATATTTTTTAAAAAGCTGGCACATAACCCAATATACCCATTTTTTTTACAAGATGGCTTCTGAAGTTTAGCTTTTTGCTTATTCAACCCTTACAGTACATCCCATATGATAGATTTACCCTTGTGATCTATATTCAGTTTTGTATAGGCACTGGAGGGTTAAATCTCCTAGCCATTTCTTGTAGCTCTTTCTGAGACTCCAGTAACAACTCTCCAATTATTTGTTCATTCTGCATTATAAAGTATCCAGTCGTAATGCAGTTCAACTTTTGCATAGCCAAAAAAACTAAAATATTAATTCCAGCTTATATCATAATCAAATCATAGCAAATGGACAAGTGTTTCTAACCTGTCTGAGTGATAGGTATGCGCTAAATGATGAGTTTGCATTTTTCTCAGAAAATCTGGAGATTTCAGTAAAATTTCAGCATTTTGTTAAATTGCATTGAAATCCATAAAAAAGGTGAAATTAAGATTTTTTTTGATCATTGTTTAGAGTGAGATGGGCTTTAAATGGCTCCTGCAGGCTACATAAGAAAATGCAAATACAAAGAACACATACATAGAAACTGTTATAAATTTGTTGGGACAAGAGTTGTTGGGTTGTCGCACTTACTAAACTAATCTATGCAGACTAGAAGTCATAGCCATCTAAAAACCATCTAGATATCTGTGATCTCAAAATTGGCTGAAATATTATCAGGACAACTATGTATGAGGTTCAGAGAATTTCACTTCTAACTTTCTTAGGTTGGTAATATTTAGTGAATCCTTCATTGAAAGGTGAAAATGGATAAGCAAATTTAATAGTTTTTTTCTTTTTTCTAAATTTCTGCAAAAATCAGCTTCCAATGAAATTTTACCATTCTGAAAAAAAATTATTGGAATCCATAGGGATGGTAAGTTGTCTGTTTTTTTGTGATTTTTGGAAATGGGCTTTAAAGAGCTCCTGAGGATTATGCAAGTTCATTTTAACTGTTCTGGACCTGCCAAGAAATGTCTTTTAACCATTTCAATACCAGGCACTTTAACCCTCTTCCTGCCCAGGAAAAAAAAATTGGGGCACATTTTGAATGAAATCTTTTTAGGAGTGCAACACTGTACTTAAATTAAATTGTTGTCATTTTTTGGGACAGATAGAGCTTTCTTTTGGTGGTATTTAATCACCACTGGGTTTTTTTATTTTTTGACAAATAGACGAAAAAAGACTGAGAAGTTTGAAAGGAAAAAACTTTTTTCTTAGTTTCTTTTGTAATATTTTGCAAATAAGTATTTTTTCTTCTTCACTGATGTGCACTAATGATGCAGCACTAATGTGCACTGATGGGCACTGATGAGGCTGCACTGATGGGCACTGATGAGACTGCACTGATGTGCCTGATGAGGCACATCAGTGCAGTCTCAGCTGCGCTGATGGGTACTGATGAGGCTGCACTGATAAGACGGCACTGATGGGCACTGATAAGCTGCACTGATGGACACTGATAAGGTGGCACTGATTGGCACTGATAGGTTTCACTAATGGGCACTGAAGAGACTGCAATGATGTGTCTGACGAGGCTACACTGATAAGGCAGAGACTGCAATGATGTGTCTGATGAGGCTGCACTGATGAGGGTCCCCTGATGAGGCTGCACTTATAAGACAGCACTGATGGGCACTGATAAGTTTCACTGATGGGCACTGTTAAGGTGGTACTGAATGACACTGATAAGGTGGCACTGATTGACACTGATAAGCTGCGCTAATGGCACTGATGAGACTGCAATGATGTGCCTGATGAGGCTGCACTGATGGACACTGATGAGGCTGCACTTATAAGATGGCACTGAAGGGCACTTATAAGCTTCACTGATGGGCACTGATAAGGTGGCACTGATTGACACCAATAATCTGCACTAATGGGCACTGATGTGACTGCACTGATGATCAGGGCACTATGTAGCACTGTAAAACACTTTAAAAGCACTGTGAACTGTCAAAACTCACAGATCCAGCTCTCCTTTCCTCACATGCAGTTTCTGCGTGAAAGAAAGAGAGCTGTTAACAGGCAAAGACCTGCTGTGTTTACATCACTTGTGATTGGACACAGCAATCATGTGGTAAAGGGCCACTGTGATTGACCAGTTACCCCAATCTGTGATGTGCTGTGTCCATTGTGGCCACATGAGAGGACATCCAGGAACGCCCCCCCCCAAAACTAGAGAACGGCCGTGAGGCTATATATTGAGCACAGCATGGTCAGGGAGTGGTTATTAAGTTCAAATATTTTATTTTTTTCACAGAAAAAAAAGAAAACACAAATACAAAGGCTGTTAAGTGAATAAAACATCAAAAATGCACACCTTTCAAATTAAGAAAAAGGCATAGATTTATGTTTTTAAACAAACTCGAGCATCTCTGTGAGAAAAGTTTAGAGTTTCAAATTTTGGCAACAGCGAAATCAGTAGGTTTGCAACAAAATACATTTCTCCCAAATCCCTCCACTCATCCCTAGATGTGAACATGTAGGTGTGTGTTAGAAAAAAAAAAATCTTTTATTACTTAGTTGATGTATAATCTCTGATCTGAACATTTCATCAGGCAAGAAGAAGCAAGCCGAAAAGTGTTACATTTTAACTAATTAGATTCTTACAAAGGCCTGCAAAATGTCACACACAGTCGTTTATAGGACAGAAATGTTACAACAGCATAGGTCACTAAATTCTTGATGGGGATTAAGTCATATTCGGCTCCGTACAGCACAAGACATTTTAAACTTTAAAGTGACATGTATATTTAGCATGCAAAGCACAAGGCCAGTTGTAGCATTGTCTTATTATCCCCCCTCTGAATAATTCAACAAGACTGATACATGAAACATAAACTTTCTCTGATTATATTAAAGTAACTTCAAAGTCAAATAAAAATAGCAGAATGCCAAGGCAAGACATTTGCATGTTCAATGCTCATTAATTTCATGAGAGCTTTTTCTTTACACAAATATTGAAGATGAACAAATTCAATACTGACCTGTTTTACCATAAAAATAAAATGTAACAAAAAAATTAGAAAAAATCATATCCAGGATGTCCATAGTTCATAATTTAATTCTCCAGTGTAAACTTCACTTTCATGGGAAAAATATAGAAACTAAATATATAATATAATAATATAAAAAAATATAGCATATGCAATTGCTACACAAGCCACATTGTAATTTAATGTTTTAAAAATTACCTTTTCTTTTCAATCTTCAGTCTGCACTAAGATTTTCAGCATCCTCTGCAACTTTTTTTTTTGTGAAATACGCCCAAAGAGTTAATTACTTCTAAAGAGATGCAGACCCTAAAACTTTCCTCATTAAAACACTGCAAATGCATCAGCTGATTAAGGATCCAGTCACACGGGGCACTTGACTGCATGCCCCCGTGCAGGTCCAGGTCCCGCACAGATGTGACAGTGCAGCTAAGTGTCCTAACTCTATGGAAAACATGGACCTGCACAGGGCATATAGTTAATGAGGTTGTATACATTCCTTTGTGAGTTGTACCTATAGGTAAGCCTAGAATGAGGCTTACCTATAGGTACTGCAAATATCTCCTAAACGTGTGCCATTTAGGAGATTGTTACTGTATACTGCGCTGAAGATGTCATTGGCGCATCTGCTCTGAATGAACGGCCGCCCGTGCCGTTTCTTCAGTAGCGTGTGCCGTGACAGGCAGCTCCCGTGTACATGCGTGGGAATGATGTCAAGTGGCTCTGGCCAGTCACACAGTCGGAGTCCGTGGCCCACAGAAGGAAGACGGGCGAAGATGAATGCATCCTGCGGCGGGGATTACGCGGGCTTCATTTTCAGGTAAGTGTCACATAACGTGCTAGTATGCAATGCATACTAGCACATTATGCCTTTACTTTGCAGGGAAGAGAAAAGGGGAAAAACACCCTAGAGTTTACTTCCTCTTTATTCACCCCGTGTGAATGGACCCTCATATTAAAAAACATCCTCCCATTCAGATTCACTCAGCACACAACAAACGGCTTTTTTTTTCAGAGCAGAAACAGGTAGGAATCATACAACAAAGTTTGTTAAAATCCCTGATACATACATTGATTACCAAGGATTTTGTTTTTTTGTGGAGTTACTCTTTAAGGCTAGGCTTGCAAAGAGGTTGGGTGCAGAAAAGTATCTGTTATATTGGCTCTGGAATGGATCGCAGCAGTATGAAAACTCCTGTATGACCCTTTGACTGACGAAAATGAAAGGGCATACTGAGTGCGCTTTTTTAGACCTGTTTGTCAAGTGCTCCAATTTTAAGGCCTTGTAAACACAGCTTGATAGAAAAGTGTCCTCAAATACTTGTTATGTCAATAACTTGCACATAAGCCTTTAAAATGAGCACTTTTAATTTTTCACGTTCGTGTCCCATAGACTTTAACGGTGTTCGCAAGTTCAAACAAAATTTTTGCCTGTTCGCAGTGTTGAGTGCATTTCTTATTGTTATCTTTGAAACAATTGTACCTGCTAATTCGAAGTCTTTCTGCAGCTCTCCACAAATGGTCCTTGGCTCTTGGACCTTCTTCTGATGATTATTTTAACTCCTCCGTTAGAACTCCTCCATTAAAAAAGGTGAAGTATTCAATACTTATTTTATCCGCTGTACTTATATATATATATATCTATATATATCTATATATATATATAGATATATATAGATATATATCTATATCGATCTATATCTAGATATATATATATATATATTTATATATATATAGATATATATATATACAGTATATATATCTATATATATCTATATATCTATATATATATATATATACACAGTATCTCACAAAAGTGAGTACACCCCTCACATTTTTGTAAATATTTTATTATATCTTTTCATGTGACAACACTGAAGAAATTACACTTTGCTACAATGTAAAGTAGTGAGTGTACAGCTTATAAAACATGGTGAAAATTTGCTGTCCCCTCAAAATAACTCAACACACACCCATTAATGTCTAAGCGGCTGGCAACAAAAGTGAGTACACCCCTAAGTGAAAATGTCCAAATTGGGCCCAATTAGCCATTTTCCCTCCCCGGTGTCATGTCACTCATTAGTGTTACAAAGTCTCAGGTATTAATGGGGAGCAGGTGTGTTAAATTTGGTGTTATCGCTCGCACTCTCTCATACTGTTCACTGGAAGTTCAACATGGCACCTTATGGCAAAGAACTCTCTGAAGATCTGAAAAAAATAATTGTTGCTCTATATAAAGATGGCCTAGGCTATAAGAAGATTGCCAAGATCCTGAAACTGAGCTGCAGCATTGTGGCCAAGACCATAGGGTGGTTAAACAGGACAGGTGCACGTGAAAAAGTTGAGTGCACGTGCCCAGCGTCATATCCAGAGGTTGTCTTTGGGAAATAGATGTTTGAGTGCTGCCAGCATTGCTGCAGAGGTTGAAGGGGTGGGGGGGGCAGCCTGTCAGTGCTCAGACCATACGCCATGCACTGCATCAAATTGGTCTGCATGGCTGTTGTCCCAGAAGGAAGCCTCTTCTAAAGATGATGCACAAGAAAGCCTGCAGTTTCCTGCAGACAAGCAGACTAAGGACATACTAAGGATTACTGGAACCATGTCCTGTGGTCTGATGAGACCAAGATATACTTATTTGGTTCAGATGGTGTCAAGCGTGTGTGGTGCCAACCAGGTAATGAGTACAAAGACAAGTGTGTCTTGCCTACAGTGAAGCATGGTGCTGGGAGTGTCATGGTCTGGGGCTGGGGAGCTACAGTTCATTAAGGGAACCATGAATGCCAACATGTACTGTGACATACTAAAGCAGAGCATGATCCACTCCCTTCGGTGACTGGGCCGCAGGGCAGTATTCCAACATGATAACAACCCCAAACACGCCTCCAAGACGACCACTGCCTTGCTAAAGAATCTGAGGGTAAAGGTGATGGACTGGCCAAGCATGTATCCAGACCTAAACCCTATTGAGCATCTGTGGGGCATCCTCAAACGGAAAGTGGAGGGGCACAAGGTCTCTAACATCCACCAGCTCCGTGATGTCATCATAGAGGAGTGGAAGAGAACTCCAATGGCAACCTCCATGCCCAAGAGGGATAAGGCAGTGCTGGAAAATAATGGCGGCCACACAAAATATTGATACTTTGGGCCCAATTTGGACATTTTCGCTTAGGGGTGTACTCACTTTTGTTGCCAGCGGTTTAGACATTAATGGCTGGCTGTTGAGTTATTTTGAGGGGACAGCAAATTTACACTGTTATACAAGCTAAACACTCACTATTTTACATTGTAGCAAAGTGTCATTTCTTCAGTGTTGTCACATGAAAAAGATATAATAAAATATTTACAAAAATGTGAGGGGTGTACTCACTTTTGTGATATACCGTATATAGATATATACCGTATTAATCTGCATTTAACACACACTTTTTCCCCATGAAAATCGGGGGCAAAGCAGGGGTGCATGTGATACAACGTACCTCCCCGAGCCATCATCTCCTCTCCACTTGGCTACTTGACTTTCACTCGGCTCTCACGTCACACACACTCAGTCCTGCCTCCGCCACCGGCATTGGACCAGTGTTCTGCCTATCACAGGAGCTGGTCTAATGCCGATGGCTGAGGCGGGACTGTGTGTGTGTAACGTGAGAGCCGAGTGGAGAGGAGATGACGGCTCGGTGATTCCCTGATTCAGGCTGCTGGTGAGGGAGAAGGTGAGGCTGCAAATGATGGTAGTTTAAAAAAGGCATTAATCATGCTGCATTGAGGTCAATAATCAGGCTGCATTGATGCATTGATCAGGCTGCATTGAGGACAATAATCAGGCTGCATTGATGCATTGATCAGGCTGCATTGAGGACTTTATTTGGGCTGCATTGAGGACAATAATCAGGCTGCATTGAGGACTTTATTTGGGTTTCATTGAGGACATTATTCAGGCTGTAGATGGACATAGATGGGTACTGACCATTAATTTGCTTCAAAGTTGTTTATTTTAAAAATATGTTTTTTCCTGAAACTTGTGTGTTATACGCCGATAAATACGGTTATATATCAATATACACACCATTTAAAAAAGAACAGTGCGATACTAAATTAGCAAAGGAAAAAATGTCATACTTTTTCTCAGGCAGGCTGCAATAAAAAAAAATCTGAAAACGAACCATTTAACATTTCTTGAGCACTCTTAATTTGCAGAGTCATTTAGACCAATTATCCGTGGAGCCGTTATCCCAAAAACATATTTCACGCTTTCCACTCTCTTTTAAAACAGCGATAATATCTAAATAAATAATCCGAGAGTCTCCTGACAATTTGATAAGCCCAATATGAACTTTATTTTTAAGTTACAGAACATTAGTATGGAAAACAGTCTATCTATCAGAAACACAGCGTTGGCTAGTAGTCAAAGCTATCATATTTAAACAGACATTTGCTGTTTTCCTAGATAAATTGCGTTCACAGAAATACTGACCCCGCGCTGTTCTCCCCCTGTTTTTCTGTATAAATTGTTATCCCACTGCGGCAAGTGGTAATTCCCTAATCTTAAACTTAGTACAAACTTTTACATTTTTGTTATAAATCTCTGCACTTACCTTCTGCTATACTGCAGTTTAAAAGGGTGTTATGATTTTGATTAGGAGAAAATACAAAAACAAAGTATCAGCTCTTAAAGCCCAATTGAATATTCAGTTCAGATCAACTAAAAACATTCCAGAATTATTGAATCAAAAGGCATGGAATGTCTTTTTTTCGGGTTTTCTTTAAATACCAGCCAAGTAGATACCAGTAGAAACGTCTGTCCCCTTCCAGCACGCTGCAAATTGGCACCATTGATCTCTGTGGAGAAGAAGTGATCTCTTTACAGAAGTCCAACACACCCCCAGCAGAGTCAGAGTTATGCCCCATACACACGATCAGAAATTCTGCCAGCAAAAGTCGGATGAGAGCTTTTGGTCCGAAATTCCGACCGTGTGTATGCTCCATCTGACTTTTGCTGGCAGAATTCCAGCCAGCAAAAGATTGGGAGTAGGTTCTCTATTTTTCGGTCAGAGAAAGTTTCTATCCGAAAATGCATTCGTCTGTATGCAATTCGGACGCGCAAAAAATCGCGCATGCTCGGAAACAATTCGACGCATGCTCGGAAGCATTGAACTTCATTTTACCGGCTTGTCGTATTGTTCGTCACAGCGTTCTTGACTGTCAAAAGTTCTGAGAACTTTTGTGTGACCATGTGTATGCAAGGCAAGCTTGAGCAGAATTCCGTCGGAAAAACCATCCAAGTTTTTTCTGAGGGAATTTCTGATCGTGTGTATGGGGCATTAGAGTGCTCCAATCAGCAAGGATTTTAGCTCAGTAGGGCATTTATTGGACCTCTTCAAAAATCAATGTTTCCCCCTAGAGCAGTGATTCTCAACCCCTAGTGCTGTGACCCCTTGATAAAATTTCCCAAGTTGTGGGGACCACTATCAGTAAAATTATTTTCATAGCGTTGGTTGTCAGCACCTAAGTCAAGACAAGTAATTTGTGCCCCTAACCCACGGACATTTAGCGCTCCCTGAGTCCCTTCCACTCATACAGTATTAAAACCCCTTAGAGTATATTTTAGGATGTACCACTCTTTCTCTTTGTTATCCTTTCTTTCCCTTTTATCTCTCTATCCTAATTTCTTGTTTTTTTTCCCCCATCCCTCTGGCAGGGAGTTGGGATGAGTGGCAGTGCTGGTGGGGGGTGAGATCAGTGCCAGTGTTGGGGGGAGTTCTGATCAGCCAACTTAGGTCATCTGCTGATCTGAGAACTGTAGTGGGGACTTTTAATGACAACTATAATCACTATTTGTGGTGTCTTGCAGCAGTGACATCTATGCTGAAATCAGGAGATAGGGTCTCCTCCAGCCTCTCTCACTTCACATTCCTCACCAGTCAGCTGACATCTAGTCTCTGCCCCCAGCCATGCCGTGAACTGAATGGGCGGCTGCAGGCTCCAGTGACAGCCCCGCTGGGCGGCTGCAAAAAGGGTAGGAGAAAGGTGCAGACTTCAGGAACAGCCCAGGATTTGGTGACCCCTGACAAATCGCCATTCGACCCCCGAGAGGGTCCCGACCCCCAGGTTGAGAACCACTGCCCTAGAGCAAGGGTCCCACTACTGGCAGGGACAGGAAATCTGCTTAGGTTGTGGCTGCCTTTGAAAGAAAACGAACTGTAAGACATTGAAAACTTTTGTATTGCTGCACCTAGAATGTATTTAGCTGATTTAAACCGAAGGTTACCCTAAATTGGGCTTTAGGTTACCTGCAAATTAACATGTGTAGGAGCTCTTTAGAGAGTGATGGCAAGCTTCTGAGACATTTCAGAAATGTTCTATCTGTATATGTTCAATTTTAACCTGGATGCAAACAGGGAAGCATAACAATACAGCATTACCTGTTGTTCCCTTTGAAAGATTTGCCTATGTCTTAAAGGAGAAGTACAATCTTGTTTGTCTGTACTTCTCCTGTGGATCCCGGGAGTGCAGTTTGTTCTGCACTCCTGTGATCCATTTTCAGCCGAAAGCGGGTTGAATTTCCAGGAAGGATCGCGACAGTATGGTCGGGATCTGCCCACATGCCTGGACCAGCACCCGGCTCAGCCCCTTAGCGAGCCACTTGCTCCTCCCCCCTTCACAGCCCAGTGCTCCAGTGAGCGCAGGGGGGCAGAGCAGAGAGCCAGTGACTGACAGTCACTGGCTCTCTGCTAAGGGAGCTCTGAGAACCGAGCGACTGGTGGTGTTTGAACGCTCGGTTCTTGGTATTAGAGCCTAGGAGGACAGATGCAGCATCGGACTCATGCTACATCCAGCTAGGTAAGTATGAATCTGAAAAAAAAAAACCCCCCATACTTCTCTTTTAAAGTCTAGGTATATTCTTTCCAATGATTTTAAAGGAGAGGCAGATAATCACAGTAACAGGAACTTTAATAAGAGTGTGAATATCATCTTTAAATGGCATCTATTTGCAGATGCCTGCTCCACACCATGGCTTGCATTTTGTGAATGGGCTGTTAAATGCAGGACATGGTGTGAAGTAAACTTGCAGGGTATAACAGAGAGAGAATAGAAATATCCCTGCTCTGTTATAAATGGGCTCCCAATTATTACTGTGTAAAGGCAGTTATTAGCACTTAGGGGCATATTTATCAATGTTTTTTTTTATCCAAAGCTTACACAACTTTCACCCATGATTTACATAATTTTCTAATGGTATTTGATTAAAAATGTTTAACTCTCAGGGGAAAACATTTATACATAGACCCATTAATCTCTGTTACAATATGTAGCCAATAATCTGCCTTTTAACCCCATCCTCTAACACAGGGTTTCTCAACCAGGGTTCTATGGAACCCTAGAGTTCTCCGTAGGTTGCTAGGGATTCCTTGAGCAGTAACCACTAATATCAATTCTTATTTTTTCAATCCTTCCTCTGTCTAAGGAAGTTTTGTTGGATGTAACATGTAAACACACACACTTTATGCTGACTGACACTTGTCGCAGGTGATATCTGAGAGGGGAGTATACACCATAAAACATATACTTTCAGAGTTTAGTGCTGATTCTTACGTTTGTTGAATGGTTTATGACGTTTTTATTACGTTGAATGTTGTACCTTCTTGTAAGTGTTGTGAATTGCACTCTAAATGGCTGTAGAACTGCTGAGGAAGACCAATCAGAGGTCGATACGCGTGTAGAGGGGAGGAGCTGAGCCCATGAGGTCACGCAGCCACGGTGGTGAGCGAGCGGATGCTATAATATTATACACATGCGAGTTTTGCTTTCTAATTGTAAGTATCCTTTTTAGCGGGGGGTTATTTAATACATTTTAAAACAGAGAGCACTATGTTTCCTCTATTTGTGATTGCATGACATTAGAAGCGATAGCCCAGGAGTGGAGGAGAGTCTAAGGAGTGAGGTTATTTATAAGAGAGATCTACTCTTTACCCATGGGAATCACACTGGACGTTGTTGAAACAGCAAAGGGCTGAAGGTGAACAGCTGATCCACCGTGGATGGGAGAGATCATTGAAGAGTGAGAGTAATGCCGCGTACACATGAGCGGACTTTACGGCAGACTTTGCCCGGCGGACTTTGACGGACTTTATGATGGACTTTCTGAATGAACGGACTTGCCCACACACAATCAACCAAAGTCCATCGAATTCGTACGTGATGACGTACGACCGGACTAAAATAAGGAAGTTCATAGCCAGTAGCCAATAGCTGCCCTAGCGTGGCTTTTTGTCCGTCGAACTAGCATACAGACGAGCGGACTTTTCGACCTGACTCAAGTCCGTCAGATAGATTTGAAACATGTTTCAAACCTTATGCCACGTACACACGATCGGACTTTACGGCATACTTGGTCCGGCGTACCGGATTTCGTCGGACAATTCGATCGTGTGTGGGCTCCAGCGGACTTTGTTTTCTCGAAAGTTTGACGGACTTAGATTTGAAACATGTTTCAAATCTATCCGACGGACTCGAGTCCGGTCGAAAAGTCCGCTCGTCTGTATGCTAGTCCGACGAACAAAAACCGACACTAGGGCAGCTATTGGCTACTGGCTATGAACTTCCTTGTTTTAGTCCGGTCGTACGTCATCACGTCGGACTTTGGTTGATCGTGTGTAGGCAAGTCCGTTCATTCGGAAAGTCCGTTGTAAAGTCCGTCGAAAAGTCCGCCGGGCAAAGTATGCCTTAAAGTCCGGTCGTGTGTACGCGTCATAAGTCCGTCCAACTTTTGAGAAAACAAAGTCCGCTGGAGCCCACACACGATTGAATTGTCCGACGAAATCCCGTCCGCCGGGCAAAGTCTGCCGTAAGTCCGCTTGTGTGTACGTGGCATAAAAGATCTATATTTGAGACTACCTGACTCATTGTTGAGGTGAGCAGGTATAACAGCTGGTGGAGGTGTGCACAACTAAGTAGTGTTTAAAGAGAAGCACGGTGGTGAATGATATTCACGGATGCTCACAGCAATCAAGAATTTTCATATATATTTAGAATAAGCACTCTATGTTGTGGGAGATTGTGATGTCTGTACTGTTTAATTTAGGAATATAATTTGCACAAGGTTTGATATTAGAGTTATCACGTCAGTAGCGCTGCACTATACACAAATATATATTGGTGGCATTTGATCACCTCTGCGGTTTTTATTTTTTGCTCTATAAACAAAAAAAGAGCGACAATTTTGAAAAAAAAAAACAATATTTTTTACTTTCTGCTACAAAACATATTCAATTAAAAATGTAAAAAATCTAATTTCTTCATTAATCTGTATTCTGCTACTTATTTTTGGTAAGAAAAATCCCAATAAGCGTATATTGATTGGTTTGCGCAAAAGTTATAGCGTCTACAAACTATGGGATATTTTTATGGCATTTTAATTTTATTTCTTGTTTTACTAGTAATGGCGGCAATTTTTAGCGGGACTGCGACATTGCAGCGGACAAATCGGACACCTAACTGACACTTTTGACACTTTTTTGGGAACCAGTGACATTATTACAGTGATCAGTGCTAAAAATATGCACTGTTACTGTACTAATGACACTGGCAGGGAAGGGGTTAACATTAGGGGCGATCAAAGTGTTAGGTGTGTCCCTAGGGGGTGCTTGCTAACTGTGTGGGGTATGGTCTGACTGGATGAAGACAGAGATTGATGTTCCTGCTCAGCAGGAACACAAGATATCTATCATCATCCCTATCAGAATGGCGATCTGCCTTGTTTACATAGGCAGATTGCCATTCTGCCTCTCTGGGGAGTGATCACGGGTGGCCAACGGACATCAGGTCCGCCGGATTAGGTGATTGGCTTCCCCTATGTCCAATCAGTGAGCCCCCCACTGTCTATTGTATGAAATTACATATAGCTACATACAGGTACGTCATTTCGCACAAAAGAGCTGCCCTGCCGCAGTATATCTGTGGTAGGCCGTCTTTAAGTGGTTAAAGAGGTTGTTAACCTCAGTCATGGAATATGAGCAAAGCACATATACCTAAAATGTTTACTTAGCTTTCTCCAAAGCTCTAAGTGTCATTTCTCCCTGGTGCTTCATTCCTCTGTTATCAGCGTGAGTCGTTTCTGAGATAAATTTGGGTCAAGAGGGAGGGGGAGGGAGAGCTCAGCAAACTTGTCTATTCAGAACACAGTTCTACTGTGTGGAGGGGAAGGGTTGTGCCTTTCCTCCAATCAGCTCTCACCCACTGTTGCTGCAGCCTCTCCACCAACTTATTCTGTTCCTGACAGATGAAGAAAGATTTTAACACTTTTCTGCCCTTTGAAGGGGTGAAAGGAAGAGAAGGCTGCAGATAAACAAGTAAAACCTATGTAGGAGGATTTGTTTAATCTCTGTGTATCATCTGAGGCTGTTCATTTCACTGGGTATATGTGAGGGTTTACAACCACTTTTCTTGCATAACCATTTTGTTGAGTAAACAAGAAGGAACAAAGGAGAGATTCACATAACATAACAAAGATTACATATTCCGTACATATGTTGCATCATCACTTCCCATAACAAGCAGGGAAGAATATACTGAAAAGAAGACAAGGAAAAGAATGGAGACCTGTATCATGTATTGCAGATTATAGCTGGGAATGCTTCCTTGAATAACATATAGAAAACAGACTTTGGGTAAAAAATCTAAATAAACAGTAAGCAGAGAGACAGGTAGATAAACATCAAGGTCTCCCAAAATCCCAAAGCAGCCAACCTATTTTCCACTCTTCGCATCCATAGGCCCCTAACGTAAAAGGAGCCCAAGGAAGGGGGCGAGTAAGCCCACCGCTACATCAAAAGGCACCAGTGAAGGGGTCTGCTGTCTGAAACCAACCTAGTGGGGGATTGGTAGATGAGAAGAGAATGATACTATAAGACCCCTTTCACACTGGGGCGGTGCAGGCATTAGCGGTAAATCGCCACTAGTTTTAGCAGCACTTTACCGCTGTTATAGCGGGGCTATAGGGGTGCTTTTAACCCCTGCTAGTGGCCGAATAAAGGGTTAATAGTGCCTGTTTTTCTGCACTGTCGAAGCGCTTTGCAGGTGCTTCGGCAGTGCTGCCCATTCATTTCAATGGGCAGGGGCGGTGCAGGAGCGATTGAAAAAAAAAAAACAATTATGCAGAGGTTCTTCGAGACATGAAACTTATTTTAAGGGTTCCTCTGTATTAAGTATGTTGAGAAAGGCTGCACTAACATTTAACTTAGCCCTTCAAACAAGCCCCATTATCTTAACTTCTAGTTTGTCACACACTCATCTTGTCCTGCATTGGGGGCCCAACAATAGGCAGGTCTTGCCAAACTCATTCATCACCAAGTTCCTGGTGCCCTACTCAGTTATATATAAGCATCTTGATTTCCTTCTCAGTTTTTACTGTTCCCCATGCTCACTTGTCACATCAGCTGTAAAATCTGGTTAGTGGCACTTGAGAGATCACATGTTCTATTACAGGTGTTGGTTGATTAGGCTTCCATGGGCTTCTTCAGTGTCTACATCCTCCGGCAGCTGCAGACTGACAGTAATAGCACACATGGATGGCAGAGGACTGCTGTTTGACTGCAGGAGAATATGGGCATTGCAATATGTGACACCCTAAAAATTAATTATGGTTTCGCAAAAAAATCAGACAATAGAAATTCTCAGAAAATCCATTATAAAGAGAAAAAAACTCCAAGTGCTGGCACTCAAGCCACAAATCACTCATAACTTCTAACTCTTAATCGGTGACATCCATTACAATAATTGCACAACATTATGCTAAAACAGTTTACCTTTATATGTGTTAATAAAATGATGATCTGATAGTGCCTTTACCGCTCTATAGACAAATATGTTGGCGTAGAGGGAATTCTTAAATCAGTATGTAAAGTGCTCTTCATAATTAACAGACAACTTCTCTTTGATTTCCTGCCAAGAATATAATAACTTTGTTGCTCCAGAATGTAAAACTTTCACAAAAAGAGCATCTATCTATTTCATGGGCCCTGTGGTGATTAGTTTGGCTCTAATTAACAGTGGATTTTCAGAGTGAGAGAGAATTGCTGACATGCTTAATGCGGAGGGTTCAATAATGAAATGAGAAGAAATAACTAATGGTGCTGGAAGTTTTGATACAAATATCCGAGGTTAACAAATGTTTTACATGATATGATAAGGGGCCTTATTGGGTTATAGATATATTCTTGTCTTGCAGTGTTTGGGTCCTGGCTTCAGACTTAACAACATCTGCTTGGACTTTGTATGTTTTCCCTTGTTTTTGTGAGTTTCCTGGTGCTTAAATCAGCTTCCACAGGAAACAAATATACTGGCAGAATCATCCAGAGTCAGAACTACTAGGGTCGCAAAGGTCGCATTTGGGACTGGGCCCTGGTGTCTCACTACCATGGTGTGGCCCACTGCAGACCGTACAGATCGGTTCACACTGCTGCACCCGCAAGGTTATGCAACATGCTGGTGACTTCCTTGTTGCTTGCTTGCCATTTTCTTTCAACTTGCTTGCCTCTGGGTTCATCAATAGTCATCAAAGCAGGTTTCACTGTGTGTCTACAGGTCAGGAATGTGGTAAAAGTTTTTCTAAAGCCAAAACTTTTTTTTTCAATTTGTATAGGATGGTAAAGCGTTAGACTCCCTAACAGTTTTATATTGCTATATCCCCAATCGAGATATTCACTCTATTTCTATTTTTTAAATTCTTTATTTAAATAACGCACACCTTACAAGAATCAGCATGTATCTCTGAAGGAATATGCAGCAGATATATATAATTCACAAGTATACTGTTGCAAATAAATAGGCAAAAAGTACTGAATATGTTTCATTGCAATAAAGAGTTGTGATTTAAACATGTAGCACTACCCCCATAAGGGGCCGCTTACTGAATCTGTACCCACCTGGTTGCCCCAATCCTGCAAGTCCTCCAACGTCTCTTCAGACGTTTTTGGTGAGGACCAAGATAATCAGAGACACACACACAAGTGTAAAGGGTTGTAACTCTGAAAAAAATCGAGCCTGTTCCTTTAAAGCATGAATCGTTATTCGTACTATTATTATCATCATATACTAACCACAGTGCTTGTGCTGTGTAATTTGGCCCTTTGTATAATCTAAAATACCTGGCTGATCCTGCCTGGTGATTCCCTTCCCTCCATAAACTGACCATGGTTTATCAAGGCTGCTGAGCCCAGACACTGTGGTTAGTTTACGTGCCTCCATCATCCCGCTGTCTCTCCTTGCTCCCTTTCTCCCCCTCCCTGCTTGTCAGCTAGTGTCAGTGCCTCTCCCCTCCTCCTGCTATCATAACGGTGTGATATTGCTACAAACCCCTGTGTTACATTAAATGATGTGCCTAGTGTATGTGTTTCAAAAAGAAAAACTCTATATACCCAATTTCATAGAGCTGCACAGCACTCACGTGACCGCCCGCCGCTCTCCTTCCCTCCTCCCCTCCTCCCGGCTGATGCCAGCGGGGGATTCTCAGCCCCTCCCACTATAGTTGTCAGATTGGCAGAGAAGAGTTGCGGGCAGACACGTGAGTGCCGGGTGGCACTATGAAATATGGTATAAAGCGGCATATTTTTTAAAAGCACATACACTGGGCACATCATTTAATGTAACACAGTGAATTGTATCAATATTATACAGTGCCTTTACAACCACTGTAGTGTAAGTGAAAAAGCTGAGCTTTGTTTACTGGAGTGTTAGAAACATTAGATTCTAGCAACATAAACTTAGCCCTTGATAAATTATTACTATGGCAAGTAATACCAATGATATAAGACAGTAGGACAGAAACAGTAACTGCTTGCAGGATATAAATATTACTCACACAACACTTTGTTTAGTTGGAAACCTATGTGAACAGGCAGAAGAATGGCAGAGGAATGACCTTGCTTATGTCAAACTACTTCCTTCTGTACCTCAACACTACAGGCCCAGAAAAGACAGAAATATATAACACTGTACTTAATTTGATGTGAATAATTAAACCTTTGAGTATTTAAACCTGCTCATTTAACAAATAGAGTCCTACGTGAAAATAGGGTCTTTGCAGCACCAAAAGTGCTAATCCCTTGTGGGGAGGGGGGGGTATGTTGTAGTCACTTAGAAGAAATAAGGCGTTGAGTCTTCAGCTAGCTCTTTGGTGATATACTGGAGATATGCTAACAGGCAGATTGAAGTGTATTAGGCTGAGGTATCCTGACAAGCAGGGTAATGTACAGTGCACTGGTGGTGTCCTGAAACAGGATGAACACTGTTGCTGCTTATCAGTGAGCAAGTGTAGCACAGGGTCTCACTAGTTTGAGCAAAAAGAAAGACAATGTTATCTGCGTGCAGTGTCCCTCTGTGTGTCTGTGTTAAGATGGTGGGCAAGTGCCCACTCACCAGTCCTAACAATCTTCTTTGGTGAGGAGTGACGTGAAAACTCTACAAGAGGCTTTTGCAGAGCCTGGCTTTAGGGATGGTGCTCAATCTCGTATAGCGCTGTGTTGCTGCCCAGCAGGACCCAGCATGGGTGTGATAAGGGCGGTCTCCAAGCTGCTGCAAGATGACCAGGAAGGGCTGACAGTGGATGCTCCTGTACACACACGCAATGACTCTCTCCCTGTAGCACAGGCCATGACTCGGCCACAGCACAGTCTGACACTGGGTCACTTGCTAGCCCAGGCTTTATATTATGTCTCCCAGCATTCCCTTCTTCTACTCCAGGCTGCTGGTACCAGTAGTCTGTTACATTCTTGCCTGAGTGTGAAACCTGAGCTCTCGGACTACAGCTTCCACAATGCTTTGCTTTAATCCCTGGTGTTAATCACTCTGCTGGCAAGATGTGATGACATAGAGTCTTAGCTGAGCACTAGAGGGAAACAGTCTCACTGCAACAATGCTGTAGAGTGTCTTCTGATACTGCAGGCAATATTAGCCATCTCCTGGCTACATCCACAAAACGTAATCTTTCTTGCTACTGGGCTCTGAGAGGTAAAGTGTGAGCACCAGTCTCATTTGAGACCTTAAAGTAGTTTTAAACCAAAAGCAAACATTTATTATATGGAAGCTTACCAATTTTTAGATGTGGGGGCTGCATTTGTTTTCTTTCCCTTATTTTCACTTTGTGATTGGAAACTCCAGAACTGACGAGGCTTCCTGGATGAGCTATGAAATATCTTCAACACTATAGTCTAGTTAAATGTGCCAAGCTACTGTTAAGTAACAGTGAAACCTGTCTCCTTTCTGAAGATGTAACCACTTGTTGGTAGTCATCTAATTTGTAGATAGAACAATAAAATCAATGTCCTGATGATGAAAAAAGGGTCAACAAGTGGTAAATATTTAAGTCGATTAAACAGTGGAGTAACCAATGTTACATGACACACCACTAAGATAGTGTCCATGGTTAAATCTCAACCCAGGACCTCAGTGCTGAAATATCAACACAGTCACTTTAAAAAGGACATAAAATGGGTCATGTATATAAATGAGAAAGGAGATGGTTGATAAACAGATTGGGTCGGTCAGTACTTGCAGTTTTCCATATACTTTACCAGTTTGTAGCACTAAATTGTAAAATCTTTTTCAAAAACTGAAGTGGAACTAAATCCACCTATTTAACTATTTCTCAAAACAGTTACATTCAAGGCATGCCTTTAATAATAACTTACAATTACTAGTGTGCTTATATCAGCTCTCAACTGAATGAAATAACTGGTGTCATGCCTCATTACATGTGCAACACCTTGGCAACTGCAGATCAAACATAGGCTAAGATGGCAGCTTCATTGGATGTAAAGGACAGGAAGGTTTAGTTCAGTTTTAACTTTCCACATCCATAGCCTAATCTACTTCCTGAGCTATGGGGCAAAACTTAATAAGGAAGGAATTTAAGGGTTCAGGATACTCCAAAACAATAACGGAAATCAACAGAAGGACAAATTCCTACAAAAGCTTCTCAAATGCCTTGACTGGGGGTAATAGGGAATGGCTAGTTACAGCAGCTCCAGTCCTCACAGCAACTACTGGAACTTACTTCCCCTATCACACACCTGGGATTCCAAATCTAGATCTTTACTCACAGTCAAAAGACAGCTGTCTGCCAACCAATTTCCATGTAACACTTTACAGTGAGGGAGGAAAAAGAATCCTTATCCCCATATGAATCTTTAATAAAAACTCTTCTGGGCCCTTAGCTCAGCATACTGAGGCCCAAACAGCTGCTCTAATACAAAAGCTGCATTCCAAGGGCAGCAGCCCCAGAAGAAGACTGCTATTATCAGGCCTGCCAAACATGTAATACTTCCCTCAGCCACCTTCTGGGTGCCCTCTCTCAGGAATCTGATAAATATTAATAAATCATTGGCTGGCCCTCCTATTCCATTTTCTGGAAGCTTCTTCCAGAAGCAGACATGAACAATCAACCACTGACCTTAGGGAAACCTGACCAGACCAGGAATTGATCATCTTTCCAAAAAAACCCCAGAAATTTAGCCTAGCTTTTGGTAGGGCTCTACATTTACAATGATCAGTTTTCATTTTTTTATGTAAAACCTTAATTCCAGTAACTGCTCAAACACAATGTGATTGGTAATTATACTGTTAAACATATATATATTATATTATATTTTTATGGTCGCATCCATGAACTCTAATACGTAAATTTTGTCACAGCGCCTCAATCCTCTGAAGATGACCCAACGGGGTCGAAACGCGTCAGTTTTATCACCCTATTATAGCGCTTGATCATTGTATAAACTTGTGCCAGCTTCATTTGTGTTATCTCCTGTAGCACAGCTCTTATTTTAACCATCACGGTTAAGTCCCACTAATAAAAAAACCCTTTCAAGTAACAACTTATTATTTTCATAATTTTTTGCTGCTTTAAAGCCCCACGGGGGATATCTTCTTTTTCTTTTTGACATTAATCGGGGTGTGCAGCACTCTATATCTTCTCAGTATGTGTCTCTCCCCTTTTCTCGAATATTGGGTGGCTAAACACCCCTCCCCCTACTTTTTGACACTCGAGTTAAGATATGAGCTGTGGGATGATTCTGGTTGAATTGTGCATTTTTTGTAATACTTTTATTGTGATTGTTTCTACTGAATAAGTATTGTGTTACATTGTTTACAGGATGAGCCAATGTATATGTATAGGTGATGATTTGATTATCCCCATGTAATTACACGCTAATATTTTACTCTCACCCTACTTTGTCACCTATTTCACGGCCAACACATAGACACCACTATTTACCTATTACATTACAAACTCTGACATACTGATATCTACATGCAGTCCTATCTACCCTTGTTAACCCCTCCCCCCCCCACTTTGTTACCATCACCACTATGGGAATATTCATACATCGCTGACCCCAATAAGTACAGACAACATCAAACAAATATTAAATAAATTATAAACAGAGTTATCCCTTTTTTTCAAAAAGTGACACATGATACATATATCTCTAACCGTGCTAAACAGAACGCACTGATGGTACAGTTGTCTGTTATTTGATGCTTTGGCTGCAGGTGTCGCACGCTTGCCCCCACGCTCCTCCCCAGTTTTGGGAAATATCCACTTGGTGTGACTCCTTGTAAGACACGCATGGACGATTAACACCCCCCTTTTCCCCTGCTGACGTGGTGGATGGCCAGGGACCCCGGTCGGGACCCGGTGGGGAAGACGTTGGAGAATTACTATAAGCTCAGGAGAAACTGCTCAAACACAATGTGATTGGTAATTATACTGTTAAACATATATATATTATATTATATTTTTATGGTCGCATCCATGAACTCTAATACGTAAATTTTGTCACAGCGCCTCAATCCTCTGAAGATGACCCAACGGGGTCGAAACGCGTCAGTTTTATCACCCTATTATAGCGCTTGATCATTGTATAAACTTGTGCCAGCTTCATTTGTGTTATCTCCTGTAGCACAGCTCTTATTTTAACCATCACGGTTAAGTCCCACTAATAAAAAAACCCTTTCAAGTAACAACTTATTATTTTCATAATTTTTTGCTGCTTTAAAGCCCCACGGGGGATATCTTCTTTTTCTTTTTGACATTAATCGGGGTGTGCAGCACTCTATATCTTCTCAGTATGTGTCTCTCCCCTTTTCTCGAATATTGGGTGGCTAAACACCCCTCCCCCTACTTTTTGACACTCGAGTTAAGATATGAGCTGTGGGATGATTCTGGTTGAATTGTGCATTTTTTGTAATACTTTTATTGTGATTGTTTCTACTGAATAAGTATTGTGTTACATTGTTTACAGGATGAGCCAATGTATATGTATAGGTGATGATTTGATTATCCCCATGTAATTACACGCTAATATTTTAGAACAGGCGAGATCGGATGAAATTATCTGTTATTCTCCCCTGTTTTCACCAATCTATCATAATACTGGACACTTTAGTGTGCCCCCTCAGGCGCACTTAACATGTTTACAATACATTGGCTAGTATTTTCATTCTGCTGTAATGACAACCCCTACCATCTGGAGAATCACATGTATGTTTTTTGTTAAATCCAATGGAGGTAGCCCATGGCTGCCTCGAATGCATTCCAACCACCCACAGCTTTCTAGATCTTTGTACACCAGAATGCAATTTATATATTTATAGGTTTCTTATAATCCTTTTACATATTGTCTGCATTGTGTTGTTCCCCCGCCTCTCCCCCTTCCAGAGCCCGATGTGGGTTCCATGGGCCATGGACCCGTCCTGGGGATGGGGGCTTCGTCGTTGCGTCTCTTCCTGGCAGGAAAAGAGGGGGGGCACAATTAAAGGGTCCGTGCCTCCTTTCTGCACCCTCGGGTGTATCATTTCCTGCCAGCGGCGTTCCGGATCACATCCGGATGCCGTGGCGTTGCGGGCACGCGATGCTGCATGCGTGCGCGTGACACCACGACATCACGCTATTACGGCGGATGTGACGGCTGCGCCGGGATATCCATCTTCCTGAACGCCGGGGGAGCCACATGTGGAGTGTTAATCCCTGCTGGAGGAGGAGGGGGGGGTGGGGGCAGCCTGCGTGCACCTGCAGCCCAATTAGGCATCCAATCAGCGGCCAGCACTTTATTTATAATGACCAAGCAGACTGGGGGAATCTGCATTTGGTTCCTACTGTTTCATCAGACTGACCAACTGACCTATACTCTGGAGACAGGTAATCACCAGTATCTAAACACATTGATGAGTTGGACCTGACATGACATACCCTGTATTGTGGGTCTCTTTCACGTCATTCCTTCCCACTGTGACTAGTTACACTATTTTGTACAATTTACATCCGATTCTACCCACCCTTAATACATGTTCACCTTTATTGCACTTCACCTTGTGTGTTTCTTTGTCTCACCTCTGTCTCATTTTCTTCCCATCTTGACACCTCATCACCCCTTTTCCAGCACCTATACATTTTTCAGTACACCATCACACACACCCATCTCTCACATACACACGGTTGGATTGTGTTTTTTGTTGATGTTTTTGCTTTCACTGCTTTTTGATTGTTTCATTTGGCCCCTTGCACTGCACCTTTCCATTTCTCCACCCCCATGCTTCTCTTTCACTCACATGCATCACCCCACCTGCACTATCCTCACACTTCACTATCCGTCTCTTTTTTTTTTTTTCCCCTGGATCTTTTCCTCCTAAGCTTTTTTCCTTCACTCCCTAATCTTTTTTCCCATTCCCCCCATAACCACCACCCCCCCCTCTTTCCCGTTCTTTCTTTCCCTTGTTTTTTTTATTTATTTATTTATTTTTTTATTTTTTTTTATTTTATTTTACTTTTTTTTTTTTTTTTTTTCCCATTCCCTACTAGTCTGCCCGTCCCCTTCTTTCCTCACATGTTCTCCCCACACTCGCCTTTTTTCTTTACATTCCTATACTCTCACCCTACTTTGTCACCTATTTCACGGCCAACACATAGACACCACTATTTACCTATTACATTACAAACTCTGACATACTGATATCTACATGCAGTCCTATCTACCCTTGTTAACCCCTCCCCCCCCCCCCCTTTGTTACCATCACCACTATGGGAATATTCATACATCGCTGACCCCAATAAGTACAGACAACATCAAACAAATATTAAATAAATTATAAACAGAGTTATCCCTTTTTTTCAAAAAGTGACACATGATACATATATCTCTATCCGTGCTAAACAGAACGCACTGATGGTACAGTTGTCTGTTATTTGATGCTTTGGCTGCAGGTGTCGCACGCTTGCCCCCACGCTCCTCCCCAGTTTTGGGAAATATCCACTTGGTGTGACTCCTTGTAAGACACGCATGGACGAGTAAAAACCCCCCTTTTCCCCTGCTGACGTGGTGGATGGCCAGGGACCCCGGTCGGGACCCGGTGGGGAAGACGTTGGAGAATTACTATAAGCTCAGGAGAAACTGCTCAAACACAATGTGATTGGTAATTATACTGTTAAACATATATATATTATATTATATTTTTATGGTCGCATCCATGAACTCTAATACGTAAATTTTGTCACAGCGCCTCAATCCTCTGAAGATGACCCAACGGGGTCGAAACGCGTCAGGATTATCACCCTATTATAGCGCTTGATCATTGTATAAACTTGTGCCAGCTTCATTTGTGTTATCTCGTGTAGCACAGCTCTTATTTTAACCATCACGGTTAAGTCCCACTAATAAAAAAACCCTTTCAAGTAACAACTTATTATTTTCATAATTTTTTGCTGCTTTAAAGCCCCACGGGGGATATCTTCTTTTTCTTTTTGGTATGAGCTGGAGTTTGGCTTCAATTTGTTAGTGTATAAATTTCCTAGTACATCTAATACTCCTCGCCCAGGTTAACAATGCTGCTGTCCAAAGATGCCCCTGAGCTCCTTCATCCACTCTAATACAGGAGGTGTGTTACTGGCCCGATCACCTGGTGAAAACAGAAGGGGGGAGCCTAAAAAAAGAAAACACTTCTTTAAAATAAAACCAAAGGTAAAACTTTTTTTTTTTTTCTGGATAGAGTGGCAAGGGGTTGGAACCACTGTAGTTTTTTTTTTTTGTCTTTTTTGCTGTCCTGTTAGATCAGCAATGAAAGTACAGCCACCCAGATCACTTTTACAGAAAAACTGGAAGCCGGCTGAAAAAAACTGAAACAAGTTAAAGTGATTGTAAAGGCACAAGGTTTTTTTATCTTTATGCATTCTTTGCATTAAGATAAAAAAAACCTTCTGTGTGCAGCAGCCCCCCTCAGCCCCCCTAATACTTACCTGAGCCCATCTCTGTCCAGCGATATCCACGAGTGTCTCAGCCGTCCAGGACTGCCCTCCTAATTGCTGAGACAGCAGTGGCGCTATTAGCTCCCTCTGCTGTCGATCAAAGTCAGTTGACCAATCAGGAGAGAGAGGGGTGGAACTGAACCACAGCTCCATGTCTGAATGGACACAGGGAGCTGCAGCTCGGCTCAAGTACCCCCATAACAAGTTGCTTGCTGTGGGGGCACTCGACGGGAGGGAGGGGCCAGGAGCACAGAAGAGGCACCTAAGAAGAGGAGGATCCGGGCTGCTCTGTGCAAATCCACTGCACAAGGCAGGTACGTATAACATGTTTGTTATTTTTAAAGAAAAAAAAATGAGACTTTTTAATCACTTTAATGGCTGGTACTGAGCTTGTTTTAACCTCTTCAAGAACTGAATTACTGAAAAAAAAATAAAGAAGTTAAAAAACAAACTCCAAATCTTTATATGTAAAGTGGACCTGATCTGCCCTATGCTCTGGAAATCACAGGTCCTTTGACATCATTGAGTCCAATTACCACACATTACCAGAGTGTAGGGGAGTAGGGGGGAGCACCAACTGTCATGGGAGCATAGTTACATAGTTACATAGTTAGTCAGGTTGAAAAAAGTCCATCCAGTTCAACCATAAAAAATAAATAAATAAATAAAATAAAAAATATCATACAATCCCATATACCCAATTCTATACCCACAGTTGATCCAGATGAGATGACCCCCCCCCCCCCCCCAGAAAAGCAGGATCCAATTTGCTACAGCAGGGGAAAAAATTCCTTTCTGAGCCCAGAAAGGTAATCAGAGTTTCCCTGGACCAACTTTACCTATAAACGTTAGTACCCAGTTATATTATGTACATTTGGGAAAGAATCCAGGCCTTTCTTAAAGCAATCTACTGAGCTGGCCAGAACCACCTCTGGAGAGAGTCTATTCCACATTTTCACAGCTCCTTCTGTAAAGAAACCTTTCCGTAGCTGGAGATGAAATCTCTTTTCCTCTAGAAGAGTGCCCCCTTGTCCTCAGTGTTGACTGTAAAGTGAATAACTCAACAATAAGTTCACTATATGGACCCTTATATATTTATACATGGTGATCATATCCCCCCTTAATCTCCTCTTCTCAAGAGTGGATAAATTCAGTTCCTCTAATCTTTCCTCATAGCTGAGCTCCTCCATGTCTCTTATCAGTTTGGTTGCCCTTCTCTGCACTTTCACCAGTTCCCCGCTATCCTTTTTGTTAACTGGTGCCCAAAACTGAACTGCATATTCCAGATGAGGTCTGACTAATGATTTGTACAGGGGCAAAATGATATCTCTCTCTCTGGAGTCCATACCTCTCTTAATACAAGAAAGGACTTTGCTCGCTTTGGAAACCGCAGCTTGGCATTGCATGCTATTATTGAGTTTATGATCTACCAAAACCCCCAGATCCTTCTCCACCATTGATTCACCCAGTTGTACTCCCCCTAGTATTTATGATGCATGCATATTCTTAGCCCCCAAGTGCATAACTTTACATTTATCAACATTAAACCTCATCTGCCACATAGTCACCCAATTAGACAGAGTATTGAGGTCAGCTTGTAAATTGGAGACATCCTGTAAGGACGTTATTCCACTGCATAGCTTAGTGCCATCTGCAAAGACAGAAATGTTACTTTTAATCCCAAACCCAATATCATTTATAAAGGTATTAAAAAGTAAGGGTCCCAGCACTGAACCTTGGGTTACACCACTGATAACCCTAGACCATTCAGAATAAGATTCATTAACCACTACTCTCTGAATTCTGTCTTTTAGCCAGTTTTCTATCCACTTACAAACTGATATATCCAAGCCTGTAGACTTTACCTTACAAATGAGCCATGTGTGGGGAACTGTGTCAAACGCTTTGAAAAATCCAAGTATACCACATCCACAGCCACCCCTCTGTCCAAAGTTTTACTTACCTCTTCATAAAAATAAATTAGGTTTGTTTGACAACTTCTGTCTTTCATGAATCCATGCTGTCTGTTGCTCAAAATAGTCTATGTGGTCTTTTATTAAACTGTCCAGTATCTTCCCGACTATAGAAGTTAAACTAACAGGTCTATAGTTACTTGCTAAAAACTTTGTTCCCTTTTTAAATATAGGCACCACATTGACCCTAAGCCAATCCAGTGGGACTATTCCCGTCATTAATGAGTCCCAAAAAATTAGATACAATGGCATTGTAATTACAGAGCTCAATTCTTTTAGGATCAGTGGGTGGATGTCATCTGGTCCAGGTGCTTTATCCACCTTTATTCTGTCTAAATATTTATGGACCATATCCCTTTTGAGCCATTGTGGATCATTTGGGGCTGTGTCACCACCCCCATTATGGACATGAGCTCCCCCATGCTCCTTTGTATACACAGAGCTGAAGAAAATATTTAGTTTTTAAAAATATAAATTTGCCTTCTCTTTGTACCCAGTCACCCACTCTAGATTATTTTGTAAAGGGCCTACATGCTCAGACCTGACCTTTTTACTAGTAATATATTTGAAGAATTTTTGGGGGTTTGTCCTACTATCTTTTGCAACCTGTCGTTCGTTTTGAGTTCTTGCTTCCTTGATTTCCTTTTTACATATCCTGTTATATTCTTTGTAACATTTAAACAACGCTAGTGTTCCTTCATGTTCATGTATTCATGTATTTTTTAAAAGCTCTTTTCTTATTGTTTATAGCTTTTTTAACTTTGACCATGAGCCGCATAGGTTTTATTTTTAGCCTTTTAAACTTATTGCCCATGGGAATATTCTTTGCAGTGAAAAATTGGGTAAGTAAAATAGCTTTTTGTGGCCCCATAGACCTAAACAAGCTTTTAATCTTTGCAATGCAAGGGCATCCCTACTGCAAGGGAGCATTTTTCCTTTCCCCTTAGATGGGCTTTAACCTGAAAGAATTAACTTTTGTCTTACATTCCTGCTAAGACATGGGGGAGTACTTTCTGTGTTTAGGTACCTCTCATAGATATATTTTGCAGCATGAGATAAAAGGCACTGCTGCTTCTGACTACTAGGTTTAGAAAATTTAAAGAGAGAAATTTGGTGATATCAGTACTGTGCTGCTCACTGTCAGCTGCAGTTGGGGACCTAGAGTGCAAGGATCTTCCTGCTTCTACACATCTCCTGCCTCTACTAAGAAGTCCACCTCCACACAGGGAGGAGATCAGCTGCATTGAGACCACGTGCAATACTGGGGTATTTGTTCTCTGTTTGGCTTGGTTGACCATAGCTTCCACAGTACAAGTTCTGTTTGACACAATAATAAAAATAGGGAGACACAAGCTTGTAAACTAGGCACAACTTGTTAGTAAGTTACTCGGGTTCACTGAAAATACACTATACTTTTCCTTTATGAATCAGTATTCAGAATTATGCATAGACCAATTCACCTGCAGAGCTCTAATGAGGAAAACTGCAGGGTCTGCATCCCTTTAGACGTGATTTCCTATTGGGAGTATCTCACCATAAATTACATTTTGTTGCAGTGGATGCCTGAAATCTGACTATCTTAGTGCAGACTTCTGGGAAAATCAGTGAGCCAAACACACAAGCAGGAAATGATGTTTCTGGTGGGCGTTCTGCACACATTCTCTGTACAGAACACCTCCAGGTAGCCATATTGCATTGCACTTTACAGAAAATTACACCACTGCAGATTGAAAAGGAAAGGTCATTTTTTATATTTTTTTAATAATTTTTAATAACATTCAATTACAATATGACTCATGTCGCAATTGTATATGCTATATTATTGTTTTATTTATTGGCTATTTTTTCCCCAACGAAAGTGGAGTTATGCTTTCAGTTAAAACTGTTTATATGCACTTTAAAATTGTGTATTAGGCTGTTTGACCAAAGTTGTCCTTTAAGTCAGTAAGTTCTTGCAAGAATGTATTCTTATATGCATTTTTGACCAATGAGTGCTTAACGTGACCTGATCTCTTAAGCATATGTGTCTGATGGTTCATTTAAATGCTACAAGGCAATGGAACGTAGCATCATTAAAACCTAACAGAGCAAGGGGAACATCATTTAGCCATCAGATATACACATAAAAAGGTTAAAGCAGCAACATTATGCTGTCTCCTCATCCACTCTGTGCTCTAAATGGTTATTACCGTCTTTTCTTCTTATTACAACCTTAATTTAAGCTAAATAGTTTTCACCTCTCTGAATAGCTAATATTCTATCAAATCTAATCAGATAATCATTTCTGCATCCGCTGTCTCACTATCTTGACTTTTAGGACATATTTTCAACACCATCTTGTTGATGTACATATATTGCAGCTCTGTTTGAAAGCTGCTTTCTTTTTGTTGCTTTTGATTTAAATTGGAGGTTTTTAATATATGGTATTTCTGCCAAATAAAATGTCTTTTTTTTTTTTTTACGAAAGCTCCTTAGTCATTGTTTATGCCTCTTTTATTTTTTAGAAAAACTACAGTATATATTATTATTTTCTGTAAGTGCATATTTTGAGTTTCTTATTTGATCTTATCAAGTAAAGAGTAATTACATGTTTTATTTAACCCTTTCATGACTAGGGCTAGCATAGATACCCAAACCATCTAGGATAGCCTTTCTCACCTTTTACCATCTTGAGAGGAATCATTGAATTAATCTTCAGGTTTTGGGGTGCCCCTGACAAAACACATTTATCTGGGATCAGTGGGAAGACTATTACCCTTACAGATAGCTACAAAAGGTCATGCTGGGTGGTTCCTCCAAGTGAAGTTGGCCCCCCGAAACTATACAGACAGTATTACATGGAAGTTCAATCAGCCACAGATCAAGGAAACACTAGCAACCAATGGAGGAACCCTAGGGCTCCGCTGTACCCTGGTTGGGAATGGGTGATCTAGGATAAGGTTCTGGTATAGATGAAGGGATCCCTGGTCATTGTTTTTACAAGCAGAACAAAGCAGCTGGGAGTTGTAATTTACTGGCAATTTAAACTGTATTTTTTTCTTTGTCATTGCCAGGTTTACTGTAGTAGGTTGTATACACCATAGGGATGTGCCACTTGACAGGCAGGGTAAGGGAATCCCCCAAAGGCATGTTGTTTAAAGGAATATTGCAATTTTAACATCTCACTTAAAGGAATTAATAAAATTGCTGCTCACTGCCAAAGTTTTTTTTTTTTTGCTTTGGTACATACCCCCCAGGGCAGAGTTCAGCCCCCCATGTCATTTGTTTGATAATCCATTGCCTATTGCCCTGGAAAATGGGCATTACTGATTTCTAAGATAAGGCTCCCATTGACTTCAATTGGTTTTGGGTTTGGCATTTGAGCCTAAAGGATGGTACACACGGGCTGAATATCAGACTGTATCGCCTTGTTTAACCACTAGACATCCGCGCTATGGCCGAATGACGGCCACAGCGCGGACCTACATTCCCGGGAGGCCGTCATATGACGGCCTCCCCTGTGCACGCTCCCTGCGCGCGCCCTACAGGGCGTGCGCCGGGCGCGGTGTGATCACCGAGTCACTGAGACTCGGCTGATCACCGATCTGAGTAAGGGGCCGGTCCCGGCCCCTTACCATGTGATCAGCTGTCAGCCAATGACAGCTGATCACATGATGTAAACAGGAAGATCGGTAATCGGTTTTTTTTTTACTCGCGCTGACTGCGCGAGTAGAGAAAAAAGCCGATCACCGGCTCAGATGCCAGGGACATCGGTCCCAAAGTGGAAGCACAAAACATTCCTCATCAGTGCCACCCAAAAGTGCCACCTAACAGTGCCACCTAACAGTGCCCACAGTGCCACCTAACAGTGCCCACAGTGCCACCTAACAGTGCCCACAGTGCCACCTATCAATGCCAACAAGTGCCACCTATCAATGCTCACAAGTGCCACCTACCAATGCCCACCTGTAGTGCCAATCAGTGCCACCTGTCAGTGCTGCCCATCACTGCCACCCATCAGTGCCCATCACTGCCACCCATCAGTGCCCATCACTGCCACCTATCAGTGCCCATCACTGCTGCCTCATCAACGTACATCAATGAAGGAGAAAAATTACCCGTTAAAATTTTTTTATAACAAAATATTAAAAAAAAAAAATTTTTTAACAAAAAGTAAAACCCGCAGAGGTGATCAAATACCACCAAAAGAAAGCTCTATTTGTGGGAAAAAAATGATAAAAATTTCATTTGGGTACAGCGTTGTATGACCGCGCAATTGTCATTCAAAATGCGTTAGCGCTGAAAGCTAAAAATTGGTCTGGATAGGAGGGGGGTTTAAGTGCCCAGTAAGCAAGTGGTTAACAGAAACCAGTCAACAATCAGCCTGTGTATACAGTAGTCTATTCGATAGAAGCCGGTCTAACAACCAGCTTTTATTGAACAGGCATGCTGGAAAACCAGCATACAATCAGCGCTTGCAGCCAATGGCTGCGAGTGCTGATTAGCGAGTCCCCCTGTCAGAACACAATAGCACAGTGGCAGAGATCGATGTACTAACATCGCTTGTGTTAGAACGGCGATCTGTCAGTTTGTTTTTGCTCAGCTCGCTGGGTTGAATGAAAAAAGAAAACTCCCCGTATGTACCAGGCATAAGTAAAAATCGCCAAACCCACCCTGACCCAAAGCCAGGTACGTTCAGCTCACCACTAATCTAAAGGCTGAAAAAAATGTTGTAAACAAACTTTTAGTGATCACCATGATTTATTGTCACTGATCACATGATCAGGAATCACAAGCGATGCCTCGCTGCCATCAGTGATATGATTGCTAGTGTGACATAACCTTGATATAATCACTCTGGAAGCTTAAAGTGGATGTAAACCAGACTCATGAAATTTGAGCTGGGCACATATATCTGCAGTGTTTTGTTATCTCTCTTCAAAGCACTATGCCCCACAGCTGTCTCCTGCCCCGTTCCTCCGTTATAAGCCTAATAACTCCTGACAAGTTCTCTTTCACATATGATTAAAGCAGCCAGAGTTTTTGTCGGTGGAGGATGCTATAATTAGATTAGCAGTGTGCTGAACTATTCAAGGAACAAAGCTAAAAGTCTCTACCTATGAGGAGAGGGGGTGTGTGCCTTTCCTCCAATCAGCCTTTTTGGCCATATGCCCAGGATTTACTGCAGTGCTGGAATAGGAAAAGAAAATCTAACATGATGTCCACTTTCTAAACAGTATATAGAGCTGATGACAGCAGATATACAGTATCTCACAAACGTGAGTACACCCCTCACATTTTGTAAATATTTTATTATATCTTTTCATGTGACAACACTGAAGAAATGACACTTTGCTACAATGTAAAGTAGTGAGTGTACTGCTTGTATAACAGTGTAAATTTGATGTCCCCTCAAAATAACGCAACACACAGCCATTAATGTCTAAACGGCTGGCAACAAAAGTGAGTACACCCCTAAGTAAAAATGTCCAAATTGGGCCCAATTAGCCATTTGCCCTCCACGGTGTCATGTGACTCATTAGTGTTACAAGGTCTCAGGTGTGAATGGGGAGCAGATGTGTTCAATTTGGTGTTATCGCTCTCACTCTTTCATACTGGTCACTGGAGATTCAACATGGCTCCTAATGGCAAAGAACTCTCTGAGGATCTTAAAAAAGAATTGTTGCTCTACTTAAAGATGGCCTAGGCTATAAGAAGATTGCCAAGATAAAAAACACTCACATTTATAAAGAGTAAAAACAGCGCTTAGTACATAGATGGTATGGCAGTGTCAGTGGTGTCAGCAGTCCGTTCCGACACGTTTCGTCCTACAGGACATCATCTGGGGTACCACACCACTGTATACACTGCCTTTTATATATAGTAAGAGACCCCCATGTTAAAACATTGCTCCAATCCGCAGCGCCGTTAGGTAAGAACGGCTTCCGGGTATGCGAAAACCGGCTGCGTGCGCTGCAAGCCTTGCTTGGGTGAGTGTACTGGAATGCATGGATGTACAGCATCATGGCAACATCCTGCATTCCAAGTCTCACTCACAAGGTGCAAGTCCAAACCACATCAGTGCAGGCTAACGACGTGTGAGTCAGCGTCGTGACGTCACGACGTTGCCTTTTAAGCATCACTGTGGGCGGGGCACAAAAGAAATGACTTGATGTTTACAACAAGACGCTAACCACAGGGTTTACATAGATTAATATGGAGGGTCTTACTGGAAAATTTATATAAGGAATTAATATTTGAAATATATGTGCAAAGTCGTATATCAAAGGTAGATATATAATAAAAAAGAAGCATATCTCACCCGTTCATATAAATAAATAATATGAACATATATATTCATAGACCATATATATCTAATTTAAATGGCCAAAACAAAAAATGTATATGTTGGTATACCTAGTACCCCAAATAAATAACTTTAGAAAAATATTTAAGAATATTTGTCCAGAGAAATATGAAAGTATTGTAAAAAGTGTATATAAAAAATAAAATATAAATTATAAAAATAATATAATTATGCTTTAAGCTTTTTATGCAGTATTACGCTATGTGCTCTCACATTTCTTCCACATATACTTTGGATGTCTGATTGGATTTGCCCTCTTTGCCATATACATTCCTTACAAGTACCCGGGTCACCTGGATTTGCGTCTTTAGTAACAGATATCATCGAGGATCCCCACTTTTACAAGCTTGATTGACACAGTGGGTGTATACCCATCTGTGTCCAATCTTTCCGGTAATCCCCCTTTAAGAGCGGTGGTGGATCTTCTATCAACACTATATTATCTCTTTACACTTCCTGGTGTTATATATTTCTCAGGACTTTTTCACAGACTCATTTTATTTAGAACACCAATTATTAGTGTGTCATAAAATATTTTTTGTGCCATGGACACAATGTATACAATTTAGAATGCTCACCACATGACATTATATACCTACGGAATTTATGCACCAATTGTATGATATGAATTAATGTCATCCACTATCTTTTTTTCATTTCTTAGTGCTGCACTTCCCTCTACATTATTTTACTTACAGGATCAGATCACTTGTTTGTGCTGGCTGCTTATATTTTTATGACAGCGCGATATTTACACATATCTTTTATAAGAAGATTGCCAAGACCCTGAAACTGAGCTGCAGCACAGTGGCCAAGACCATACAGCTGTTTAACAGAACAGGTTCCACTCAGAACGGGCCTCGCTATGGTCGACCAAAGAAGTAGAGTGCACATGCTCAGTGTCATATCCAGAGGTTGTCTTTGGGAAATAGACGTATGAGTGCTGCTAGCATTGCTGCAGAGGTTGAAGGGGTGGGGGGTCAGCCTGTCAGTGCTCAGACCATACATCGCACACTGTATCAAATTGGTCTGCATGGCTGTTGTCCCAGACGGAAGCCTATTCTAAAGATGAAAGAAAGAAAGCCCGCAAACAGTTTGCTGAAGACAAACAGACTAAGGACATGGATTACTGGAACCATGTCCTGTGGTCTGATGAGACCAAGATAAACTTATTTGGTTCAGATGGTGTCAAACGTGTGTGGCGTCAACCAGGTGGGGAGTACAAAGACAAGTGTGTCTTGCCTACAGTCAAGCATGGTGGTGTGAGTGTCATGGTCTGGGGCTGCATGAGTGCTGCCAGCACTTGGGAGCTACAGTTTATTGAGGGAACCATGAATGCCAACATGTACCGTGACAAACTGAAGCAGAGTATGATCCCCTCCCTTTGGAGACTGGGCCACAGAGCAGTATTCCACCATGATAACAACCCCAAACACACCTCCAAGATGACCACTTCCTTGCTAAAGAAGCTGAGGGTAAAGATGATGGACTGGCCAAGCATGTCTCCAGACCTAAACCCTATTGAGCATCCGTGGGGCATCCTCAAACGGAAGGTGGAAGAGCACAAGGTCTCTATTATCCACCATCTCTGTCATGGAGGAGTGGAAGAGGACTCCAGTGGCAACCTGTGAATCTCTGGTGAACTCCATGTCCATGGGGGTTAAGGCAGTGTCATTTATTTAGTGTTGTCACATGAAAAGATCTAATAAAGTATTTACAAAAAATGTGAGGGGTGTACTCACTTTTGTGAGATACTGTACATGTAAACCTTATGTGGGGAGATTTGTTTCATCCCTGTGTATCATCTGAGGCTGTTCACTTCACTGGGTATACTGTATGCAAGGGTTTACATCCACTTTAAAAGAAAATCTTTACTGATATACAATTAAATGAATGCTTTCATATGGTGGAAAAATCATTTTAATCGATAAATCGTAGCAGATTTAAAGTCCAACTCTAAGATAAAAGGGATCACACAATATAGAGATTTTTTATGACTTCTAAGAAAGTATCCCTTAAATAATTAAAATAAATATGCATATAACCACATAAATTAAAATTCTCCACAAGGATCTCACAAAGATTGCAGAAATGGTGCATTTTTATTTCTCAACGGTGTCCAAAGTGTTTATCCTAAATGAAGAAACAAAATAGTCTTAGCTAATAAAATGTATTGAACCAGTGTAAAAAAAATCCTACTGCCATAATAAGAAATAATAGATCTGACAACAAGATGAAATGGATTGTATCTAAATGTTTTTTCAAACTTTTCTGTGAATATTTGGATATCCTATTCTACATAAATAAGTCCATTATCTTAGATGGCGAGAAAAAAAAATGTGTAGCAATAGCCAACAGTTGATGTTCTGTCCCTCTCGTGTGTATTTTTTTCAGTGTTGTATTGAATTGCATTAGGTTACTATTGTTCTGTAGTATGCTGACATATAGCGGCATTTTTTGGCAACTAAAACTTGTTTACTTGTGTAAACTTCTTGGCACTCCTGTTTAGTGCTAGTTAGTTCAGGCCTAGACAGAACTGTCTTAATCCTCCAAGGTCCTCTTAGTCAGTGTTATTGCTTTGCAGAAACACGGCTTAGCAAAGTCATTTTCCTCTTACCCTTCAAAGAGCTGGAAAAACATCCCCTGTACTGAAGTAAAGTTGCATCAGATTCAACTTCTGTGTCTTATTAAAGAGGTAAGCTGCCTATGGATGGTGCCAGGTCAGCAGGTAACCATATTGTCTGGACAGACAAGGTCTAAGGAGCAGAGGCGGCTCTAGACTTTGTGAGGCCTTAGGCAAAACTTAGACATGAGGCCCCACTGTATTATGAATTGTATTAGGAGGGTACAGTATAGGGGAGTGGACAGTACAGGGGGTAGGTAAGTGGGCATAATAAAGATATATTTTCCTCAAGCAGAGCTGCACAGGGAAGCTGCTCTCACAGATCCTACCTATACTGGTAGGCTGTCACAAAGAGAGAAATAAAGGGGGATGCGTGTAGAAAGAAAGAAGGAAAGAAAGAAAGAAAGAAAGAAAGAAAGAAAGAAAGAAAGAAAGAAAGAAAGAAAGAAAGAAAGAAAGAAAGAAAGATGGAAAGAAAGAAGGAAAGAAAGAAGGAAAGAAAGAAAGAAGGAAATAAAGAAGGAAATAAAGAAGGAAAGATGGAAGGAAAGAAGGAAAGATGGAAGGAAAGAAGGAAAGATGGAAGGAAAGAAGGAAAGATGGAAGGAAAGAAAGAAAGATGGAAGGAAAGAAAGATGAAAAGGAAAGATGGAAAGGAAAGAAAGAGAAAGAAAGATGGAAAGGAAAGAAAAAGAAAGAAAGAGAGAAGGAAGGAAAGAAAGATGGAAGGAAAGAAAGATGGAAAAGAAAGAAAGATGGAGGGAAAGAAAGATGGAAAAGAAAGAAAGATGGAAGGAAAGAAAGAGAAAGAAAGTTGGAAGGAAAGAAAGATGTAAGGAAAGAAAGAAAGATGTAAGGAAAGAAAGAGAAAGAAAGAAAGATGGAAGGAAAGAAAGATGGACAGGAAAGAAAGAGAAAGAAAGAAGGAAAGAAAGATGGACAAGAAAGATGGACAAGAAAGAAAGAAAAAAAGAAAGAAGGAAAGATGGAAAGGAAAGAAAGAGAAAGAAAGATGGAAGGAAAGAAAGAGAAAGAAAGATGGAAAGGAAAGAAAGAAAGATGGACAGGAAAGAAGAGAGAGAAAAGAGAGAGAGAGAGAAAGGTGGAAAGAAAGAAAGATGGAAAGGAAAGAAAGAAAGATGGACAGGAAAGAAAAAAAGAAGGAAAGAAAGAAAGAAAGAAAGATGGAAGGAAAGAAAGATGGACAGGAAAGATGGAAGGAAAGAAAGATGGACAGGAAAGAAAGAAGGAAAGAAAGATGGACAGGAAAGAAAGAAGGAAAGAAAGATGGACAGGAAAGAAAGAAGGAAAGAAAGATGGACAGGAAAGAAAGAAGGAAAGAAAGATGGACAGGAAAGAAAGAAGGAAAGAAAGATGGACAGGAAAGAAAGAAGGAAAGAAGGAAAGAAAGAAAGATGGACAGGAAAGAAAGATGGACAGGAAAGAAAGAAAGAAAGAAAGAAGGATGGATAGGAAAGAAAGATGGACAGGAAAGAAAGAAAGAAAGAAGGATGGATAGGAAAGAAAGAAGGACAGGAAAGAAAGAGAAAGAAAGATGGACAGGAGAGAAAGAAAGAAAGATGGAAGGAAAGAAAGATGGACAGGAAAGAAAGAAGGAAAGAAGGAAAGAAAGAAAGATGGACAGGAAAGAAAGAAGGAAAGAAAGATGGACAAGAAAGAAAGAAAGAAGGAAGGAAAGATGGACAGGAAAGAAAGAAAGATGGACAGGAAAGAAAGAAGGAAAGAAAGATGGACAAGAAAGAAAGAGAAAGAAAGAAAGAAGAAAGGAAAGATGGACAGGAAAGAAAGAAAGAAAGATGAAAAGAGAGAAAGAGAGAAAGATGAAAAGAGAGAAAGAGAGAAAGATGAAAAGAGAGAAAGAGAGAAAGATGAAAAGAGAGAAAGAAAGATGGAAAGAAAGAAAGAAAGAAAGAAAGAAAGAAAGAAAGAAAGAAAGAAAGAAAGAAAGAAAGAAAGAAAGATGGACAAGAAAGAAAGAAAGAAAGAAAGAAAGAAAGAAAGAAAGAAAGAAAGAAAGAAAGAAAGAAAGAAAGATGGACAGGAAAGAAAGAAAGAAAGAAAGAAAGAAAGAAAGAAAGAAAGAAAGAAAGAAAGAAAGAAAGAAAGATGGACAGGAAAGAAAGAAGGACAGGAAAGAAAGATGGACAGGAAAGAAAGAAAGAAAGAAAGAAGGATGGATAGGAAAGAAAGAAGGACAGGAAAGAAAGGGAAAGAAAGATGGACAGGAGAGAAAGAAAGAAAGATGGAAGGAAAGAAAGATGGACAGGAAAGAAAGAAGGAAAGAAAGATGGACAAGAAAGAAAGAAAGAAAGAAAGAAAGAAAGAAAGAAAGAAAGAAGGAAGGAAAGATGGACAGGAAAGAAAGAAAGATGGACAGGAAAGAAAGAAAGATGGACAGGAAAGAAAGAAGGAAAGAAAGAAAGAAAGATGGACAGGAAAGAAAGAAAGATGGACAGGAAAGAAAGAAAGATGGACAGGAAAGAAAGAAAGAAAGAGACAAAAAGAATGGAAAGGAAGGAAAGAAAAAGAAAAGAAAGAGAGGGGGATGGAGAAAGAAGGAAGGAAGGAAAGAGAGAAAGAAAGATGGAAAGAAAGAGAAGGAAGGAAGGAAAGAGAGAAAGAAAGATGGAAAGAAAGAGAAGGAAGGAAGGAAAGAAAGAGAGGGGGATGGAGGAAGAAGGAATGAAAGAGAAAAAAAAAGAATGACAAAAAGAATGGAAATAAAGGAAGAAAGAAAGAAAGAAAGAGAGGGGGATGGAGAAAGAAAGAAAGATAGAAGGATCGAAGGAAGGAAGAAAGAGAAAAGATGGAATGAAAGAAAGAAAAAGAAAGAAAGTAAGAAAGAAGGAGAGGGGGATGTGGAAAGAATGAAGGAAAGAGACAAAAAGAATGGAAAGAAAGAGAGGGGTATGGAGGAAGAAGGGAAGGAAGAGCATCCCCTACATCAGTGTACTCACTGGGAGGCAGAAGGGACTGGATGGTAGTGATGTCCAGTTCATGAACGAATCGTTCTTTTGAATCGATTCTTTTCAGTGAACTGGATGAATCGATTCATCTGAGTGAACTGATCCGTTTGAAACAGTTCACTATGCACTCAATACTAGCAGAGCAGAGCAGAGCAGGCCTGGTAATATGATCCTAGAGCAGTGGTTCTCAACCTTCCTAGTGCCGTGACCCCTTGATAAAATTTCCCAAGTTGTGGGGACCCCTAAGAGTAAAATTATTTTTGCTAGTCGCGTTTGCTGGCACAGTGGCAACAATTGATGGGCACAGTGGCTGCACAGTGGGACGTTTGCTGGCACAGTGGCTGCGTTTGGCACAGTGGTAACAATTAAAGGGCACAGTGGCTGCGTTTGATGGCACAGGTGGCGACGTTTGCTGGCACAGTGGCGACAATTTATGGGCACAGTGGCTGCGTTTGGCACAGTGGCAACAATTAAAGGGAACAGTGGCTGCATTTGATGGCACAGTGGCTGCGTTTGATGGCACAGTGGCAACGTTTGCTGGCACAGTGGCAACGTTTACTGGCACAGTGGCGACAATTGATGGGCACAGTGGCTGCCCTTGGCACAGTGGCAACAATTAAAGGGCACAGTGGCTGCGTTTGATGGCACAGTGGCGACGTTTGCTGGCACAGTGGCGACAATTAATGGGCACAGTGGCTGCGTTTGGCACAGTGGCAACAATTAAAGGGCGCAGTTCCTGCGTTTGATGGCACAGTGGCTGCGTTTGATGGCACAGTGGCAACGTTTGCTGGCACAGTGGCAACGTTTGCTGGCACAGTGGCGACAATTGATGGGCACAGTGGCTGCCCTTGGCACAGTGGCAACAATTAAAGGGCACAGTGGCTGCGTTTGATGGCACAGTGGCGACGTTTGATGGCACAGTGGCGACGTTTGCTGGCACAGTGGCGACAATTAATGGGCACAGTGGCTGCGTTTGGCACAGTGGCAACAATTAAAGGGCGCAGTTCCTGCGTTTGATGGCACAGTGGCAGCGTTTGCTGGCACAGTGGCGACAATTGATGGGCACAGTGGCTGCATTTGATGGCACAGTGGCGACAATTGATGGGCACAGTGGCTGCACAGTGGCGACGTTTGCTAGCACAATGGCGACAATTGATGGGCACAGTGGCTGCGTTTGGTACAGTGGCAACAATTAAAGGGCACAGTGGCTGCGTCTGATGGCACAGTGGCTGCGTTTGATGGCACAGTGGCGACGTTTGCTGGCACAGTGGCGACAATTAATGGGCACAGTGGCTGCGTTTGGTACAGTGGCACAGTTCCTGCGTTTGATGGCACAGTGGTAGTGTTTGCTGGCACAGTGGCGACATTTGATGGCACAGTTGCAGCGTTTTAATGGGGGGTTTTTTCTGATTGTTTCAGTTTGCTTGCGCCCCCACCACTGATTTATATATAAACGTTGCCGTTGATTCCTCAAAAGTGGTTATTCCGTGCCAGTGCTAGATACACAAAGTGTATAGCTTCCAAACATGTATCTAGCACTGGCACGGAATAACTACTTTTGAGGAACCAACTGGGACGTTTATATATATATATATATATATATATATATATATATATATATATATATATATATATATATATTTATATATATATATATATATATATATATATATATATATATATATATATATATTTATATATTTATATATATATATATATATATATATATATATATATATAGGACCATAATTAAAAAAATGTTGTCTTGTCAGCTTTTCCTGTGTGTCTGACTTACCAGAAGTCACAGGTGTTCTTCTTCTTCAGCAAGTCGTGTTTCGTTGCCTCCCTCTTGGTACACTCGTCGGCAGCAAGCAGATTTCGGTGGGTGTACAAAGATGTCCGCTTGCCGACTTCTAAGTCTAAGCCTTACTGCGGACGAGAGTACCAAGATGGCGGCGACGGAACGTCACTTCCGGCAGTCCCTCCTCTCCGGGAAGTGACATCTCGCTGGCCGAGACGGACGGACTCAGGCAGTAACTTCGGGTCCGTCTCGGCCAGCATCTCGGCCAGCATTCGCGACCCCCTGGAGAATGGGCAATCGACCCCCCAGGGGGTCGCGACCCCCAGGTTGAGAACCGCTGTCCTAGAGTGAGAGAGCTTGGCCCCTCCCTGCAACCAATCAGCATGCTCAAGGCACAGTGACACTCAGGAACTGGATACAAACTTAAAACAAGAGTCAGCAGAACACAGTACACAGGTTACCGAGTTAAAGAATCATACAGGTTACCGAGTTAAAGAATCATACAGGTTACCGAGTTAAAGAATCATAGGAGTTGTTAGAACATAGTAAACTGAAAGAACCATGAGTCGCCACCAGTAGAACAATACACTAAATCAATGATCAGGTAGCAGCACTACACTACAGACTGCTTTAGGCTGGGTTCACACTGCTGCGGTGGCAGACATCGTATGTGATTCGCAGCACACTGCTGTTCACATCACATGCGATGTCTGTGCTGTGCGATATCAGCCATACAGATAGTATGGCTGATATCGCACCGCATTCGGTCCAAACTCGCACAGGACCCTTTTTTTCCTTCAGACCAGAATCGGATCGCATGGGTGTTCACACCGATGCGATCCGATACATGTCCGAATTGTCAGTTCACAGTGCGATATGCGGGCTGAACTGGGGGTGTCATTAACATTGTATGACACTCCCCAGCAGTTCGCATATGGCAGTGTGAACTGCCGTGCGAGTTGGTGCGATGCGGGAACCCGCAGTAAATTCGCTGCGTTCCCGCACCGCAGCAGTGTGAACCCAGCCTTAAAGACAGAGAGGACAAAGTCAAGATAACAAGCCTCTATGTGATAGTTTGTTGAAGTGACAGGTTCTCTTTATTGCATCTTGGGTCTGTTATATGATCATATGAGTATAGGATTGTGCTCAGTAACCTGGGTAGCAGGTGTGTCAGATCAAGCAATCTATAGGAGTAGCCAATATTGCCACTTACGTGATGCACAAACAGCTGTGTAAACGAAAAGCGGGTTTTTGTGCATGTGAACTGCATTCTGATGGGCCAACTTCACAGTTAAGATTGCTAGCCATCAGATTTGTCCGTAGTCTTTACAGTGCATAACGAGGCCCCTTTCACACTTGTGTGACTTGTCCTGCGACTTGGGACTACAAAGTCGCATGACAAGTGGTACCCTATGATTTCCAATGAGTACCGTTCATATCTGTGCGTCTTCAAGTCACAGCGACTTCAAAGTAGTCACTGCATTACTTTGGTCCTATTTTGATGCGACTTGAGGCAGAGACCTCAAGATTACATAGGTAATTCTTCAAGTCGCATCAAAGTCACGGTAAAAATCGTGGCAAAAATTGCACGACTTTCAAATGGCACAAGTGTGAAAGGAGCCTAACGGATTTGGATTTTACTACCGTGGGTACTTCGCCCGCCCGTGGTAGTAAAATCGATAATTTTTTCTGTGCATGCGCTGTAAAGATTACGGAAAAATCTGATGGCTAGCAATGTTAACTGTGAAGTTGGCCCATCAGAATGAGGTTCACACGCACAAAAACCCGCTTTTCATCTACACAGTTTTTTGTGCGACACCAAAGTTGATGGCACTGGCTGCTCTGACAAAATGTGGTCTGACAGTCTGACACAATAGGATTGTGCTTGTGCTCTGAGCAACAAACTAAACACAAGTAAACCTTCCCAGGACCTTCCAACCTTCTGTGAAGAATCATTCTTTTGATTCTAATCATTTAAGAAGGTTGAGTCAGAGATTTGGTTCACTTGCTTGTCAGTAGACTCAGCAAGTGAACCGAAGAACCGAAGAATCGATTCATTGAATCGGTTCATTTCAGTGAGTAGTTCGAAATGAACCGATTCAATTAAAAGATCCGGACTTCCCATCACTACTGGATGGATCAGACTCTACCTTTCGTTTTCGGTTTGCTGCTCTTCAGATTGAATCTTCCCGCCCACACATCCCCTTCTGTGAGGCATAACAGAGAACACAGCCGAGGAGAGTGGGCGGGGCAGACACAGGAGGAAAGGGCGGGAGGAGGAGGAGCTTTCTCTCCTTTTCTATCTGGCTGTGCGGGCAGCAGGGGGAGGGGGGAGATCTGTCAGAGCAGGCTCTACTGAGCGGCTCTCCCTCCCTGTCTGTGATCCGGAGATGTATGTGAGCTCCGATCACAGGTCTCACTCGCAGCATGTTATCTCTCCCTGTAGCAGGGCGAGGGGACTCAGGATGGAGATCTCTGCTGCTGAAAGAGGCGGCTCTCTAATTAGGTAAACTAGCCAGCTGTGCGAGGCCCCTATGACTGCGAGGCCTGAGGCCACCGCCTATTTCGCCTAATTAGAGAGCCGCCTCTGCTAAGGAGGTATGTCAATGCATAAAGTGGCATTCAAAACAAAACAGTGACTTTGTGATTTCACTTTAAAACAGAAAACAAAATCAGACCAACCTGTTTCAAGAGTCCTGAACCCATATTTCGTGATCTCAAGAAGCTGAGAAAATGTTAAATCTTGAGAAAACATTGAAGCAACTGAATCATTAGGAAAGCTAAGCAACTAGTATTTTCCTGAGATGTCAGGAATGGCAGCCTTCATAATTTCTCTGTACAAAACTTCCTATAAAATCTTATAAGTAGCCTCGCCTAACTGCAACATGCTAAATAATGTTCCTCTGCGTTAAAAAAAATTGCAAATATTAGATCCATTAACATAAAATGGTGCAATCCCTACACCCAGCAATGCACACTTAACTTTATACATGATATTCCTAATTTAATTTAAAAATTATAGCTCCCCTGATCTCCCGACAGGCTGACACATTCATGTACTTATAAAGAAATATCTTTATTTAAACTCCTGAAATATTCATGCAGAAAAAAATGAAATGAGCAACAGAATAATGTAATAATGAATAGTATTACTGTCTGACAAGTCTAATAATATGTTCTGGCATGATCCATCATTAATTGTAATAAAAAAGTCAAATGAACTGATGTGTGTTTGCATACATAAACTATAAAATGCAAACTATGCCATCAACAAGCCTTTTGGATTTTTAAGTTTTGATTATCTTTTCTAAGTACCTTCGGTAAATAATTTATCAGTTAAATGTGTATTAAAATGTGGAGTTTATTATTAGAATTCATAAAGTTTGCAGCAAATACAAGAGAACATATCTCATGAACACATGTAAACAGCCTGACCAAAATATTTACTGTTGTTGGATCACTAAGGCTGTTTCACTGAGGCCCCATTCACACCTGAGCGTAGCGTTTTCAGGCAGAAAGTCACGCGATTTTGCTGCGATTTTTGCTGCGTTTTGCCATGATTTTGACATGTTTTTGCACAATTTTGTACAGGTCAAAAGGTCACCAATCTAAAAAGCAGAAAAATGCCCAAATCTGCCTAAAAAAAAGTTCCAGAACTTGTTTGAGCTTTAGGCGTTTTGGAGCTTCTTGCTTCAGGCGTTTTGGAGTGGAGGTGTGAACCATCTCTGTAGAGAATAATAGATTTTTTTCCCCTCCAGCGTTTTGTAGCTTCAGGTTTCAAGCTACAAAACGCTCAGGTGTGAATACCTAAAGACAAGAAAATAGGATAAATGGGATCGTCCTGAATTTTTTAAATGGTAAATAAAGTGACAGACAGTGAAAGACTGTCTGTGAAGGTTCTCATTTATCCAGGTCATCATGGTGTAGCTAGTATTAGCTAGTTGCATTCATCTACTTGTTATATAATATTCAAATGCTTTGTATTCATCCAAGTAGCTGAGCTACTCGGAACTCCAGAACTGATGAGGCTTCCTGGATGAGCCGTGAAATTATCTTCAACACTGTACTCTATTTGAATGTGGCTAACTACTTTTAAGTAACCGTGAAACCTGTCTGCTTTCTGGAGATCTAATCATTTGTTGGTAGTCATCTAATTTGTAGACAAAACAATGAAATCAATGTCCTGCTGATGAAACAAGTAGTTAAATCTTTGAGTCGATCAATCAGTGGCCTAACCAATATTACATGGCACACCACTGAGATAGCGACCATGGTTACCAGCCAGCCTGTAAAACAACCAAATTGGCCCTGTCTAACAGTTTACATTAAAAACCGAGGGTTTTGTTTGCACATATTTGCAAATATATGTGCAAGCCGCAGTGCCCATACCAAGGGACCTCTGTATATACTGCAGTCCTAACTCTAAGTTTCCAGAGCCTCCATAGTAGGGGTGCATACACTATAATGTCAAAAGTATTGTGACGCATGCCTTTACACACAAACTTTAATGGCATTCCAGTCTTAGTCCATAGGGGTTAATATTGAGTTGGCCCACCCTTTGCAGCTATTACATCTTCAACTCTTCTATGAAGGCCATACACAAGGTTTAGGAGTGTGTCTCTGGGAATGTTTGACCACTCTTCCAGAAGCGCATTTGTGAGGTCAGGCACTCGCATTCTAGGGTTGTGCAGACCAGTCAAGTTCCTCTACCCCAAACTCGCTCATCCATGTCTTTATGGACCTTGTTTGTGCACTGGTGCTCAGTCATGTTTAAACAGCGAGGGGCCATTCCCAAGCTGTTTCCACAAAGTTGGGAGTAAGAAACTGTGCAAAATGTCTTGGTATGCTGACACCTTCACTGGAACTAAGAGGCCAAGCCCAACCCCTGAAAAACAAGCCCACATCATAATCCCCCCTCCACCAAATGATTTGGACAAAGTTAATTTCTCAAGCGCCACCCTTTGGGCCCCTTCTGCTAATTTCATGTTAGTAGAAGTTTGGTGGGCGTTGATTTGCAATTTTCAGATCGTACAAAACAAATGCCTTTTAATATATGTTTGGCATAACTACATGCAAATCAGCTTCATTATTATCCCATTAAAGAAGATGAGAATTTTAACATTTCATCAATTGCCCCGTCACAAATGTTAATTCTAGATTACGAACAGTAGTTTACAAGATCAAACTCTTCCAAGTCGTTCCTTGATTCCCAGCATGTGTGTTTGTACTTTCGACTTTTGTTTGACGGATTTCTGTACTGACCATCTGAAAATCAGACGTTGAGTTCACATCAGACAAAAATTTTATAGATTGCACATCCAGCTTTTGTCTGATGTAAAAGTCAAATCGTCTGTCGAATGCACCGTACTAAGGATCCGAAAATCCGCAGACAGCTCGTCTTCAGACTTTTCCCTTCTGATTTTCGTACTGTGTGTACGAGGCCTTAGACAAACCCAACCACTTTCACTGCACACAGGCCAGGCTCCTCAGTTCCCTGCAGTCAGCCAGATGTCAAGACCCTGGAGTCTGCTACTTCTCCACTGCAATGCTCTATCCAAATAACGCAGGGCCGGATTAACATAGGGGATATTGGAGCTGCAGCTCCAGGCCCCTTACCTTAAGATAGGTTCATTTGCCCCAAAAAAAAAAGATCAACTTCGAGGGTTGTGGCTCAGTGACCAGGGGTCACGGAGACCCCCAATTAGGGGAGTAGGTAGCTAAAGACCTACCCCATCCACTGGTTCCCGAGATACGGGGCTCCTTGCGCAGCCTGTCAGAAGCTACATACAGAGCGGCCAGTTTAAATACAAGCTGGCAAAATGTGTTTGCAGCAGACTGAGAGGATGAGCTCACAGTGCCTCTCTTCACTTCTTGTCAGAGGCACTGAGCTCAATGGACAGCTTGGAGCCTGCAGAGTTTGACAGGCAGCACTGATTTCAATGGGGCCACTCTGCAACTTCAAGTCAAAGTCGCTCGCAGTAGCAGCATAGTCCAACAATGTAAAACTACCATTCAGCAATGTAAAAAAAAAACAAGGAGCACCTCACGAACGCCTGTCAGCTGCTGCTATACCACTGGTTGAAAAGCAATCCACCACAGATCACTTTTCAGAGGGCAGTAAGCATTACCGCAAATGTGAAAGAAACTTGAAACACATCATCCATTTCACAGTCAACACCAACCAGGTCACTCCCCAGCCACTTCCCTTGTTAGCCACCTCCCTTCAACTTATATCACAGGTGACCATTTGCCAACCTGCAGATGACAGACCCTACTCCAAAAGATATCACCCCCAGTTACTTCCCCCACCCGCTGATCGATATCCCTCCATGACCACCTCACACCCCCCTGCTGACAGACATCTCTCTCCAGCCTGTCCCCACACACCTTCTCTCCCGCTGACCTGTGGATGAAGGAATCACTCCTGCAGTGTTATTATGTTCTGCTAGTGGGGAGCCTTCCCTACCCAAACAATACAATGATATAAGTAAATAAGTAAATAAATAAATAATAAATAGTAAATAATTAGTAAATAAATAAGTGTTGCTAACTATAGCTGGCAGCACTGATTGTTTTGGGAAAAAACCTGACAGGCTGGTTGTACTCAAGTCGATTAATAGATCAACTTGTGTACAGCCAGCTAGCCCATACATAGATCGACTATGGCTGGTCTCTGCTTCATTGTCTTAATTTCAATCCATGTATGGCCCGCTTAACCACTACGCAGTCCCTAAACATCCTTCCACAATCCTTTACATTTTTCCTTCCCATATTCCTTCATCCTCCTCACCTGTACATAGTGCCCACTGTCATACCCTCCACACTCCTCTCCTGTACATACTGCTCACTGTCATACCCTCCACACTCCTCTCCTGTACATGCCCTCTGTCATACCCTCCACACTTCTCTCCTATACATAGTGCCCACTGTCATTCCCTCCACACTTCTCTTTTATGCATAGTGCCCCCTGTCATACCCCCCACAAGCCTCTCCTGTACATATTGCCCACTGTCATACCCTTCTCTCCTGTACATAGTGCCCGTTTTCATACCCTCCACATTCCTCTCCTGTACATACTGCTCACTGTTATACCCTCCACATTCCTCTCCTTTACATACTGCCCATGTCATACCCTCCACACTCCTCTCCTTACATAGTGCCCATTGTCATACCCTCCACACTCCTCTCCTGTACATACTGCCCACTGTCATACCCTCCACACTCCTCTCCTGTACAAACTGCCCATCGTCATACCCTCCACACTCCTCTCCTGTACATACTGCCCACTGTCATACCCTTCACACTCCTTTCCTGTACATACTGCTCACTGTCATACCCTCCACACTCCTCTCCTGTACATACTGCCCACTGTCATACCCTTCACACTCCTTTCCTGTACATACTGCTCACTGTCATACCCTCCACACTTCTCTCCTATACATAGTGCCCACTGTCATTCCCTCCACACTTCTCTTTTATACATACTGTAGTGCCCCCTGTCATACCCCCCACAAGCCTCTCCTGTACATATTGCCCACTGTCATACACTTCACTCCTGTACATAGTGCCCGTTTTCATACCCTCCACATTCCTCTCCTGTACATACTGCTCACTGTTATACCCTCCACATTCCTCTCCTTTACATACTGCCCAGTGTCATACCCTCCACACTCCTCTCCTGTACATACTGCCCACTGTCATACCCTCCACACTCCTCTCCTGTACATACTGCCCATTGTCATACCCTCCACACTCCTCTCCTGTACATGCTGCCCACTGTCATACCCTCCACACTCCTCTCCTGTACAAACTGCCCATTGTCATACCCTCCACACTCCTCTCCTGTACATACTGCCCACTGTCATACCCTTCACACTCCTTTCCTGTACATACTGCTCACTGTCATACCCTTCACACTCCTCTCCTGTACATACTGCCCACTGTCATACCCTTCACACTCCTTTCCTGTACATACTGCTCACTGTCATACCCTCCACACTCCTCTCCTGTACATACTGCCCACTGTCATACCCTTCACACTCCTTTCCTGTACATACTGCTCACTGTCATACCCTCCACACTCCTCTCCTGTACAAACTGCCCATTGTCATACCCTCCACACTCCTCTCCTGTACATACTGCCCACTGTCATACCCTTCACACTCCTTTCCTGTACATACTGCCCACTTTCATAAACTCCTCTACTGTACATGCAGCCTACTGTCATACCCACCACACTCTTCTCCTGTACATACTGCTCACTGTCATACCCTCCCCACCTGGTGGGTCCCCAGGGAGAAAAACATCACATTGCACACATTACACTTGTTAGGCACACAGTTAAATCCTTGATTGCCCCAGATGTTAATCTCTTCTCAGCCAATGTTATTAGTACAGTGTCAGTGTACAATATTATCACTGATCACTGTATTAGTGTCACTAGCGACATCAGTGTAAGTTAGTGACCGTCCCAGGTAGTGTCTGTTGGCGCCAGATTATCTGTCACCCGATTACAGTCACCCTACAAGTTGCTGATCACCACGATTACAGTATAGCATTTAAAGCTGCATATATTTCGGCACAGTGGTGTAGTGGATAGCACTTTCACCTAGCAGTAAGAAGGGTCGCTGGTTCGAATCCCAACCACGACACTACCTGCCTGGAGTATGCATGTTCTCCCTGTTTCCTCTGGGTACTCCAGTTTCCTCCCACACTCCAAAGACATGCTGGTAGGTTAATTGGATCCTGTCTAAATTGTCCTTAGTATGTATGAATGTGAGTTAGGGACCTTAGATTGCAAGCTCCTTGAGGGTATGGACTGATGTGAATGCACAATGTATATGTAAAGTGCTGCGTAAATTGACGGCGCTATATAAGTACCTGAAATAAATTAAAAAAATAAATAAATTCCAGTATATACCACTGTTTGAAGATGCTATACCTTTTACACAAACCAATTATTATACACATGAAGAAGTTTGAGGTTTTTTTTTTTTATTGGATACGTTTTATAACAAAAGGTAGAAATACCGGGGGGGGGGGGGGGGGGTTCAAAATGTTTTGTCTATACAGTGTTGCATGACCATGCAATTGCCAATTAAAATAGCACAGCATAAAATGCTCTGGTCATGAAGGGGGCAAAACCTTCCAGGAGTGGTTAAATCAGACATGTTGTTATGCCCTGCATTGACAAAGCATAGGTTTGCTTTAAGCAATGTAAAATTCATGAGGATGCAAACATGTACATGAAAATAAAAGAAAATGTACAGAGTCATTATTGGCAAATGTCCTTTTACTTTAAAATCTTTTTTTTTTTAATTGAAAAGGATTTCCTGAAATGTGTTCTAATGACAGAATTTATATGACTTGTGCGCCTCCATAACTTTCTTAGATAAAATGAATTATGAAAATGTAAAAAGATATTTTTCCTATTAAGCCTTTAATTTATTTATGCGTGATCAGAAGCGATCCATTAGATAGGACATTTTATAATCCATGGTGTGTTTGCCCAGAATAAATAAAGTCCCTAAATTCAATTTTATTTATTATTCAATTCATTTTTTTTTCTGGATGTTTATCCATCAAGTGTGGCATTCCTATTGCCCATATATTATGCAGGATGTCTAATGAAACCACTAATGGGAAAATAAATACTGCTGTCTAAAATTATCTCTGGGCAGCTTGAAGAACCAGTTGAATGTTAAATGAATAAAATATTAATAAGTGACTTAATAAACACAAAAAAAGCTCCAACATGGTTTGGAGGCAATTTTCCACCTTGACACAAGATGTAAGTTGTGTCTCAGTTGGCACTAAAGAATGTGTGAGACATGACTGTCACCTGGTGCTATGGTTTGCAATTTCTGAAGTTCTCCTGTAAACCCTGAGGAAACATCACAGCACTTTCCCAACTGTTACTGTAAATGGAGTTGCACGAGACGTAGATCAGATCACCTAATCAGCCCCGTCTGAAGATTTAAATATCCTACAAACCTATTTAAGACCAGAGGCCATTAAAGAATAGATGCCCTGATCAAAACTTAGAGATGTCTATTTTTATCAACTGTCTTCATAATAATCCTATAACTAATTTGCCTAAATATTTTTATATTTTTTTTATAAAGACATATAAGGCTTTCATTTAGTACATGGTTTTAATAATTGTGATTTTTATTTTTTTACTATTATAATCTGTTAAAAGGACAACAATGTGTTTTTAAAAAAATGCATTTTTCAATTAAGCGTTCATAATTGTTTAAAGTGGTTGTAAAGTCAGAAGGTTTTTTTTATCTTAGTGCATTCTATGCATTAAGATAAAAAAAACTTCTGTGTGCAGCAGCCCCCCTCAGCCCCCCTCAGCCCCCCTAATACTTACTTGAGCCCATCTTAATCCAGCAATGCTGCAGGAGTGTCTCTGCTGCCCATGACTCTCCCTCCTCATTGGCTAAGACTGCAGCGTGACACCATTAGCTCCCACTGCTGTCAATCAAAGTCAGTGAGCCAATGAGGAGAGAGAGGGGGCGGGACAAAATTGTGGCTTGGTGTCTGAATGGACACACATGGTGCCCCCATAGCAAGTTGCTTGCAGTGGGGGCACTCAGCAGGGGGGGGGGGTCTTTAAACTTGTTTTTCTGAATGTGACAATTAATTATTGTGTTTATTGAAGCAAGAATTCTGCTTTAAATAACCCAACAGTTCCTTATAGCTCTTATGGAATTCAGGGTGATTTCCCTTATAAGAACCAGGGGCATACTCAGGCCACCAATCTCCACCTATAACTGAAAGTGGGCTGACACTTTGTAAAGAGATCTGGGATGCCAAAAAGCCAGGTCAACCTTTGGCCTGTAGTTTTCTGAATCTTTCTGCTTACCTTCCCCAGTCTTTGAACTAGTAGTCAACAGAGAGGTGAAGGGAGCTCAAAAGGGTAGGTCACAGCTTGGCCAAGGCTGGCATGATTATGTTACTTTAACAGCACTTTTAAGGACACTGTGCACAGTACACAGGTGGCTTAGTCCAGTGCCCATAGTGAAGATGCAGAACTAAGTCCCCTCCCCCCCACTAGTAACATACACTATATTACCAAAAGTATTAGGACGCCTGTCTTTATACGCACATGAACTTTAATGGTCAAGTTCCTCCACCCCAAACTCGCTCATCCATGTCTTTATGGATCTTGATTTGTGCACTGGTGCTCAGTCATGTTGGAACAGAAAGGGGCCATCCTCAAACTGTTTCCATGAAGTTGGGAGCATATAATTGTCCAAAATGTCTTGGTATGCTGACGCCTTAAGAGTTCTCTTCACTGGAACTAAGGGGCCAAACCCAACCCCTGAAAAACAACCCCACACCATAATCCCCCCCTCTACCAAATGATATGGACATGGATGAGTGAGTTACAGACTAATGCCCTGTACACACGGTTGAACATTCCGACAAAAAAATCCTTCAGATTTTTTCCGACGGATGTTGGCTCAAACTTGTCTTGCATACACACGGTCGCACAAAGTGGTCGGAATTTCCGAACGTCAAGAACGCGGTGATGTACAACAGGTACGTCGGGACTATAACGGGCCAGTAGCCAATAGCTTTTGTCTCGTAATTTATTCTGAACATGCGTGGTACTTTGTGCGTCGGATTTGTCTCGGAATTTAAACGATCAGATTTTGTTGTCGGAAAATTTAATATCCAGCTCTCAAATTTTGTGTGTCCGAAATTCCGACGGAAAAAGTCTGATAAAGCCCACACACGATTGGAATTTCCGACAACACGCTCCGATCGCACATCGAAGTCCGACCGTGTGTGCAGGGTATAAGACTGAGATACCATTGAAGTTTATGTGCGTATAAAGACAGGCGTCACAATACTTTTGGTAATATAGTATATGTTACTAGTAGATGAAGGTGATTTAGTTCTGCATCTTCACTAAAATTTCTTCTGGATTGATATAAAGTTAGTAGACGTTACATTCACATTTTAATTCATGTGGCTAGCATTAGATCTGCTAAAAGGTTTACTTTCATCTGGTACATCTCTACTTATGACCACTAGAGGGGAAAGACTTCCAACAGATACATGTATCTATAATAATTGTAAGACACAATTACATTCTGACCTGATACTATTAATGTAAGAAGCTTTTGAATTTAATTAATAATATCTGTAGCTCTCATTTTAGTTTTGCGCACAATATAAGCATATTTCACTTTCCTTTCAAATCAGTTTTATATAGAAGTGTAATCTGTGGGACAGTGAACTTGTATCAAAGAGAAAAGGAACATACAGTCAGTCAGCCTGTATTGTGTCTATTTTTAAATATTATTTGACTTTTTTTAAATCCTTCTGCTATCAACAGCTATAGAATAGTGTTTTTTCATCCTTCCGTTTTCGGATGAAAAACGGACATACATGTATCCCTATGGAGCGTCGGATGTCAGCGGTGACATGTCCGCTGACATCCGACCCGCTCTGATCCGAAAAGTGTAACGGAAGGAAAACCCTACTTTTCCATCCGTTTTCGGATCGGATCGGGTGACGACGGACACTACGGTCCGTCATCATCCGATCCCCGATAGGGGAGAGCGGCGCTCTGACAGGTCCATCGTTGCACAATGTGCAGAGACCGACCTGTCATTTTCCTGCTCAGTGGGGATCGGCGGAGCGATCCCCGCTGAGCAAGCGGGTGTTCACGGGGCAGATCATCACTGATCCGCCCCATGTGAAAGAGCCCTAAAGCTGTTGATAGCAGAAGGATTTAAAAAAAGTCAAATAATATTTAAAAATAGACACAATACAGGCTGACTGTACACGTGTTGCTATGTTGTAGAAAGATAGGCTTATTTATTTTCCTGATAGCTGCCCTTTAATGCAGTGCTGTACATGTTTAAACGAGAGATTATTTTTATCTCTATCGGAATGGCTCCATCATAGTGTATAGTATAACAGAATAGTGAATGTAAATGGAGAGGATCTAGTTAGTCACTGTTATGGGTGATAAGGGGTGTCCGCTGAATTAAAAAAAAAGGTAAGGGTTGTAGGGTACCTGGATTGGACAGCAGTTTCGGCCAAGCTGGCCCAGGTCCTGCACCGTTTCTTTTTCAGATAGATTACACACATACCTGCTAGACATGTGCAATTTGTTTCGTTCCGAATTTGTTTTTTTAACAAATTTCGACAAATTTGTTAATTCAGATTTTTGAATTTTCGAATTTAAGAATTTACAAAATGCGAACATAACTCTCATCCTCACCCTCACCTCACTTTCTCTCACCCCCTCTGTCAACTTCATCCCCTCTTTCTCTCCCCCCCTCTCTTCCTCTCACTCCCCGTGTCTCTCTCTCTCACCCCTCTCCCTCTCTCACCCTTTCTTTTCCTCTCCCCCTTTCTCTCTCACCACTGTGTCTATCTCTTTTTTACCCCCCTCTCTCTCTCACCCCCCCTCTGTCTCTTTCTCACCCCCCATATTTCCATATCCATCCCCTTTTTCTCTCTCTCAACCCCATTTTCTTTCTCACACCCTTCTCTCTCACTCTGACCGGGCTCTGCTATAAGATGTAAAATGTATTAAAACATAAAAAAAATAATTTAATACATTTAAACATATTTGTTTACATTTATTTAAAAGAGTGTATGTGTCTGTATTTGTGTTATTATATATATATATATATATATATATATATATATATATATATATATATATATATATATATATATATATATATATTTATATTTATATATATATATAGTATATAAACACACGCAAGTGTGTTTGAGCTTTGGGGTGCACACCCTAATGCAATAGGCTGCGCACACCTATGCCCTCAAGGTGCTTACAATCTAAGGTCCTCATCTCACATACATACATACTAGGGCAAATTTAGACAGCAGCCCAATTACCAACCAACATATCTTTGGAGTGTGGGAGGAAACTCATACAAGCACAGGAAGAACATGCTGATTTTTTATGGCACGGATCCAAACCAAGGACCCCAGTGCTACAGCTCAGAAACACTCAGCCACTGTGCTGCCTGTTAATGGGGTTTTGTCCCTGACAGCTCATTAAAGAGCCTGGGAATAGGAGCTTCCAGTTGGATTTCTGCTTAACCATGCTGGAAATACATTGCTATTACTATGGGCAGCATGGTGGCTAAGTGGTTAGCACTTTTGCCTAGCAGCTTAGGGTCTCATTGACTTGAATCCCAATCACGGCACTGTCTGCATGGAGTTTGTATGTTTTCCCTGTGCCTGCATGGGTTGTCTCTGGTTTCCTCCCACACTCTAAAGACATGCTGGTAGATTGACTGATTCCTGTCTAAATTGTCCCTAGTATGTATGAATGTGAGTTAGGGACCTTAGATTGTAAGCTCCTTGAGGGCAGGGACTGATGTGAATGTACAATATATACATGACAGTGCTATATAAATACCTGTAAATAAAAATAAATATTACTATTCCTCTCTTTGTTCTCTAGGTGGCTAGTTGCTTTTATCCCCGCAGTTGTTGAGCAGCCATTTCACAAGGATACTGGCCAATCTTTATAGAATTAAATAAAATCATCAATATATAAAGCAGAAATCATGCTAACATGAAAGTCACACCAAACAAATTATCTTAGTTAAAAATGATAATAATATCTCAAAATGTGTCTAAAAGCTGAAAATAAATGCCGTTTTTCTCTTGGTCATTTTTTAAATAAAATAAAATAAAAGGATACTGAAATTAAACAGTAAAATATTTCCATCCTTGATGTCACCAAAGTGGTCATATATTTATGATATGTCGCACCCAGTGTCCCTGGACAAATGTTCTGTGACTGAGAATATTCTAATAATTCTAAATGACTGCAGAGTATATGACACAGGCTCACCCTTCCAGGAAAGAGCGAGGACCGCCGGCCAAGCCAGCTCCATCAGCTTGACATACAACATCATTCCTTTTCTGCCTTCAACCTAAGGAGGTCTTATGAAGTTATATTTTTCACAATCCATAAAAATCTCAGCTACTGCAGATTTTCTTTGTTTCCGGTAAAGGCATCTCATCCCTTCAATAGATTGCATCTCATCCCTTCAATAGATTGCATGAGTCTATTATAGATAATGCATCTTTATAGGCATAAGTGACAGAACAATGTACAGAACCAAGGGCTACATAGGGAGCTGTCCTACCTGCCAAAGGATTTGAATTTCTGTCTATCCAGTCCTGAGATTTACACAGTTCCGTCAGTTAGCACTTGACATTTCTTTACTGCAGTTAAGGTTTTGAAAAACTCTCATTACATACTAAATAACAGAGTGTTCATAGTCACACAGCCACTAAAGAATTAGTTTTGTGTTCAGGGAAATGTACCTGGTTGATCCTGCCTTCGGCTGTTCCTTTACATCTTCTCTGTGACCTCACTGCAGCCTGAGATTGTGTAGACCAGCTAGTGTCCTCTCTGGAGCATGCTTAATTTCAGTTCTAAGCTCTTCATTTCCTCCTTTTTCTTATCTGTGCAGCCCGCATGGATATTGGGTCACATGTGGGCTTATACACAGTGGTAAAAGACACTCCCCTGCCTCTCAGCTCTTCCATTCCCTATTATTGCGAAACACTAAAGGAGTGGGATATAGTATGTTGATTGATTACAATCACAGGAACTCAAAAAAAAGGCTTAGTTTTAATATAAATCATGTGACTGCACTACAGAGCTGCAGGAAACAGATACTTTGGTACATAACCACTTCAGCCCCGGAAGATTTGGCTGCAGAATGACCAGGCCATTTTTTGCGATTCGGCACTGCGTCGCTTTAACTGACAATTGCGCGGTCGTGCAACGTTGCACCCAAACAAAATTGACGTCCTTTTTTTCCCATACATAGAGCATTCTTTTGGTGGTATTTGATCGCCTCTGCGGTTTTTATTTTTCACATCCCTCCTCCAGGCTGGAAAGCATGAGATCAGAAAAAAAATCCACAATCCAATGCTTACCAGCCGCGATCGCGACCTTGTTTACAACCGCCGCCCAGACGTGATGTCATAACGTCACGCCGGGGCCTCCGACGGTCATAGAGATGACAGGTGACCACATGGTGTGTTCAGGGTGATGCGCAGTGTTAGTTTTCTGTCACACATATCGTTTTGCTTTTAGGCCAAAAAGTTCAATTTTGGTCTCATCTGACCAGAGCACCTTCTTCCACATGTTTGCTGTGTCCAGCACATGGCTTCTCACAAACTGCAAAAGGGGCTTCTTATGGTTTTATTTCAACAATGGCTTTCTTTATGCCACTCTTCCATAATGGCCAGATTTGTGGAGAGCACGACTAATAGTTGTCCTGTAGACAGATTCTCCCACCTGAGCTGTGGATCTCTGCAGCTCCTCCAGAGTTACCATGGGCCTCTTGGTTGCTTCTCTGAATAATGCTCTCCTTTCCTTGCCTGTCAGTTTAGGTGGACGGCCATGTCTTGGTAGGTTTGCAGTTGTGCCATAAACTTTCCATTTTTGGATGATGGATTGAACAGTGCTCCGTGAGATGGTCAAAGCTTGGGATATTTTTTTATAACCTAACCCTGCTTTAAACTTCTCTACAACTGTATCCTTGACCTGTCTGGTTTGTTCTTTGGCCTTCATGATGCTGTTTGTTCACTAAGATTCTCTAACAAACCCCTGAGGGCTTCACAGAACAGCTGTATTTATACTGAGATTAAATTACACACAGGTGGACTCTATTTACTAATTAGGTGACTTCTGAAGGCAATTGGTTCCACTAGACTTTAGTTAGGGGTATCAGAGTAAAGGGGGCTAAATACAAATGTACACCACACTTTTCAGATATTTGTAAAAAATGTTGAGAACCATTTATCATTTTCCTTCCACTTCACAATTATGTGGCATTTTGTGTTGGCTTATCACATAAATTCCCAAGAAAATACATTTACGTTTTTAGTTGTAACATGACAAAATGTGGAAAATTTCAAGAGGTATGAATACTTTTTCAAGGCACTGTACATGCAGTTTCACTGGTCGAATAGCCATCCACATTTTTTTATACAGTAACTACACCCTAAAAAGTGTTATGCATTACTATGTTGTATGGTAAAATGCACATAACCACAATACATAGGTCTACAGCAATTCTTTTATATCCTTTTCCTACAAACAGGATCAACTGCATAGGAGCAGCTTTAAAGTGGTTCTAAAGGCTGAAGGTTTTTTGCCTTAATGCATTCTCTTCATGACCCCCCACCCCCAAACTTACCTGAGCCCGATCTCGATCCAGCCATGTGCACGAGAGCAGAGGCTCACTCGGCTCTCTCCTTCCTTATAGGCTCAGAGACAGCAGCAAGAGCCATTGGCTCCTGCTGCTGTAAATCACAGCCAGTGAGGAGGGAGTGGGGGGTGGGGCTGAGCAGAGCTCTGTGTGTCTATAAAAACATAGAGCCAGCTTGAGAGCGAGCCCTCACAAGAGTCCTCATAGCAAGCTGCTTGCTATAGTGGGCACTTGGCTGGTAGAGGAGCCAGGAGTGCCAGTGTGGGACCAGAGAAGAGGTGGATTGAGGCTACTCTGTGCAAAACCATTGCACAGAGCAGGTATGACATATTTGTTATTTAAAAAAAAAAAAAACTTGCAATAACTTTGATTTATCATAGGAGCAAAGTAATTGAATTTTCTTCCTGGTTTAGATGTGCTTAGCTTTAAAGGGTGTGACTATGTACAATTAAACCTGTGAGGATGGCAGTTAGAGACACAAGGGTACAATAAAATTATTTTTATGGAAGAATTGTTTTTTTTTTAGTGACCACTGTAGGTATAATTAGTGTTACATGGAGCTTCTCATTAATATATGTGTGTATTATATAACAGATGTAAAGTGTAATAGCGATGTTGCACCCCTTTAATTACAGATCCTTCCTAATTCAACTGCTATAGAACGAGGTGCAGATGCTTTGAGCTGACTCAGCAAAATGTCATTAATTGCTGGACATTGATTTTAATTGATTGGCAAAGTCTTTCTCAATTTAACAGCTGCTGCTCAGCATAACTTTAAATAACCTATTATATATCAGTTACCAACCATTACTGCTGCCAGATTTCTTCATTTGCCGACATACGCTGCCAGTGTCATAGTGCCTTACCGCATTGCTTTACATGTTGCTCTCTCTCTCTCTCTCTCTCTCTCTCTCTCTCTCTCTCTCTCTCTCTCTCTCTCTCTCTCTCTCTCTCTCTCTCTCTCTCTCTCTCTCTCTCTCTCTCTCTCTCTCTCTCTCTCTCTCTCTCTCTCTCTCTCTCTCTCTATATATAACATGCAATTTATCAGAAAGCTTTAATAAACCTATGCCTAATACACTGATTTGTGATTGGCTGTTATAGGCTGTACATTGCTCTTTGCACTGCATTCAAATCTGGCTCTTTTTTTTTTTTGAGTTCTAAATAGATTTGGGAAGAAATGAAAAATATGTCAAGTTTATACTTCTGCAAAAAGGATAAAAAAAGGATAAATACCGCAATATAGAAAACCCAATCAAGTTAACCACTTCAATACCCGGCTATAGTCAAATGACGTCCTCTATTTGGGGGGTGATATCTGAATGATGCCTGCAGCTAGATGCATCATTCAGATATCATTCTTTGCACCCGGCGATTCTGTGCATGATAAGAATGATCATAGTGGCAGTTCCGCTGCTTGATCATTCTTATAGGCGATCATTCTTACACCCGCCGCCATCCGGTGTTTCTCCGGGCTCTCCCGTGCCATCGGGGGCCCGGAGAAAGAATCGGCCGGCGCTGGATGAAGGCGATAGAGATGACTGGTGACCAGATGGTCACCAGTCATCTCTATGATCGCCGGAGGTCCGGGCGCGACGTTATGACGTCACGCCCGGGTACCCGGAAATAAACGAAGCGGCTATCGCTGCTGTCAGCATGAGATCGGTGATTTTTTTTTTCCCGATCTCATACTTTCCAACCTGGAGGAGAGATGTGGGGTCTTATAGGTCCTCCATAAAAAGGACCTGTCACATAGATTCCTATTACAAGGGATGTTTACATCCCTTGTAATAGGAATAAAAGTAATCAAAAATTGTTTTTAAAAAAGTGTAAAAAAAAAAAATGTAAAACGCCCCTGTCTCCGGTAGCTCGCGCTCAGAAGCGAACGCACACGTAAGTCCCACCCACATATGTAAACGCTGCTCAAACCACACATGTGAGGTATTGCCGCGTGCATTAGAGCGTGTGCAACAATTCTAGCACTAGACCTCCTCTGTAACTCTAAACTGGTAACCTGTAAAGAATTTTAAAGCATCGCCTAAGGAGATTTTTAAGTAATGAAGTTTGACGCCATTCCATGATTGTGCGCAATTTTAAAGCGTGACATGTTAGGTATCTATTTACTCGGCGTAACATCATCTTTCACATTTTTCAAAAAAAAATGGGCTAACTGTACTGTTATTTTTTAATTCATTAAACCATTTTTTTTCCAAAAAAAAGGCGTTTGAAAAATGATTGCGCAAATACCTTGTGAGATAAAAAGTTGCAATGACCGCCATTTTATGCCCTAGGGTGTCTGCGAAAAAAAACATATATATAATGTTTGGGGGTTCTGAGTAATTTTCTAGCAAAAAAATTATGATTTTTACATGAAGGAAAGAAGTGCTAGAATAGGCCTGGTATTGAAGTGGTTAAATACAGAAATTCAAATCTGCAGACCGGATATAATAAGTACTATACTATGTAGGCAGCTTTAGGTGTTTCCCCCCAGAAAGAAATACCTGGAAAAAAAAACCAAGAACAATCAATCATAACAAATCTAATTTTATAAAAAAATAACTTTATTTAGTTGAGTGTCCCCCAAAGATTTTGTAGCTCCCCCCTCCCCAGAAATTATATCACTTAGCTTAAACATCTATAAATATAGATGAAATAAAGTGAATCATTATATAATATAGGTTGATAGAATAAACTATTACTCAAAAAAAATTAACAGAAAAACAAATGAATGTGCAGCAACCATTTAGACCTGATATCATATACTGTATAACAGTCACCCCACTGGCACACCAACAACAGGCACTACTTGCCTTAGCCATGCACCTCATAGCCATTTGTCAGACACACAAGTGTGACTTAACCCATTAGAATTTGCACCTCTGGTCTGGTGATGGTGAAGTATTAATGCTTTGACCACGCCATGACTATTTTATTACCCTTCTGTATGACTGAAGCAGTGAAAACAATGACTTTGATCACTTGGACCTTTTATTGTGCTCTTTTTTCGCCACAAGTGGGCTGAGAGATGATTTCTTGGCATTTCAACTGAACTTTCTCTGGTAGCAGCCTTGGTGAGTGCTCCTCTATTACAACTCTATTAAAGGAAGTTCATTGTGTGCAGCTTTATACCTTTTGAAGAGGACTTTCCCCTGTTGAGTCAACTATTTTTTAAGCACGGTGTGGCTATATAATACATTAATATGTGGATTGGGGGACCCCAGTAAGTGGCAATAGGACTAAATTTCCTTGGGTCTCAATTTTTGTGTGTGATCCATCCCTGCACCACAATCTTGCCACAGTAAGCCTATTATTTTCCCGAGGTATGTAGCTTCATACTGCTTTAGGAGGACCTGGCCTCGATCAGGCAACTACTTTTTGGAGTCCTGTGTTGATATGCAGTACGTAATATGGAGTTATGTAGCATTCCAAATATACTTCAATTATACCTGTTGCACACATCACAAAAGATTGCTCCTATATTCCAAGTGATTTAAGCTTTTAGGCTATATTCCTGATACCACATGCTCTTAAGATATGTTATTAGTTGCTCTGATGGACTTTGAATGTACCTCATTATTATGTGCATGACTAGGATAGCATGGAAGTGTGTTCACCATCATTCCTTGGGTGGCTGTGTTATATTTGAGAGCAGGTCTAAATGGGTGCCATGCATATTTGTTTTGAATTCTTTTAAGTAATCATTTATTCCATTAACCTATATTATAGAAAGACTCATCACACTTGATTTGTATGAATGTAACTTTAAGGTAAGTGACATGTGTCAATTCATAGACGTATTTGTCTTTTGGATTGACTTGACTGCACATTGATCCCCTTCAGGTGAGATGGCTAATGGTACTTCTTTTGAATTGCTTTTAATGTCCTGATGGGGAACTAAAAAATCTTTGGGGGGCAGTCATTTGAATAAAGTTATTTTTTAATATATGTAGAGTTGTTATGATTGATTAGTGTAGTGTAGAACCTTTTAGGTTTATTTCTATCTCTGACCCCATTGGGGAAACAAATGTGTTTCCTGGTACCAACATAGCAGCATCCATGTGCCAGTATCTAGATCAAGGGTCTTCAAACTATGGCCCTCCAGTTGTTCAAGAACTACAATTCCCATCATGCCTAGCCATGTCTGTAAATGTCAGAGCTTTACAATGCTTAATGGGATGTGTAGTTCCGAAACAGCTGGAGGGCCGTAGTTTGAGGATCCTTGATCTAGATTGACACCAGAAAAGTAAAATTACGGTAAGTATTTGATTTTTCATGTGTTCCTATTGAAATGATTTTCTGTCATTTCCTGTCCAGGTAGGTAGACATGGGATTATTCCCCAAGAGGGAAACAGATGGAAATGAAAATCTGACAGAGACTGTAACCCCTCTAAACCTTCTCTACTCTATCCAAAACAAAATAAAAGTTTGGGCTAGAGTTGTGATTAATGGCTCACTTACTACATCCAGGTGCATTAATGCACTTGCCTTAGGTTTAAACATTGTTCTCAGAAGTCTCTAAGAAATGTAAATTTTAGTTCCACACTCAATTGCTTTAGAAATGCCTATAGCATTGCCTGTAGCTTACAGGGCACCTTGTGAAACAGTTTTTTTTTTCTGTTTTTTATTTTTTTTTGCAAAAGAAAACTGCATGGCCAGAAACCCTTGCTGAACCCTAACTAGTGTGTTTAAAAAAGTGATTCCAGTGTGCTGTTACCGACTTGATTTGCGGCCTTTGGCAAGCTTTCTAATGTTACCATGCCTTCCTAACAATGAAGGCAAAATCCAAATTAAAGTGAAACAATGTAAGGTGAAGCAAACACACTACGAATTCTTAATCTGCACTAAACTATTCACTATTAATATAAGGTATAGGCATCAGCTTTGCAAAGCTTTTGGAATGCTCTAATAACATGAAACAAGACTCCTGTTGCTTATGCCACTTTGAATGTTGCCTTGGGGGCTTTGGAAGGCCAAATTCTGGATCATTTTTGGCAGAATAGTGCATTCGGATGTCACAACCCATATATTATTTCTCATATTTTGCCTGGACTTCTTTTTTAAAAAGTCGCATTTCATATTTCCATAAGCAGGATTTTGCCCTATACAGGGGCCCTGAAAAGTATCGGCTCTGTCGTAAGTAAATAACTCATTCTATTTACAAAGTTGAACTTCATTCTGGTGGTGAGTGTCAGTCTAATACTGTGAAGGATAATGTGGCACTTAAATGCTTTCAATTTGATAACATGAGCCGTATCATTCGTCTAATAGTAACAATTCAAGGATAGAAAGCAATTACCCTCTACTTTAGGATTCAGTTCAAACTACATTGGATCAATATAATGGGTCTTTTAGTCCCAGGAACTGTCAATCTCAGCGCATTTATTTTGTGGCACTTGCTAACATACAGCGATATCAGTTAAGGCTCTGAAGATTGTTACTTATCTATCTCTATTTAAGGGTACTAGTAGAGATGAACAGAAAATATGTACCTTAAGACAAGTAAATGGCTAATATAACCCATATATTTATGTGTTCTACTTCTATTGCTCTGCCCGTTGCCTTCATATATTTTCTAAAGATGGCTTCAGTTTGACTGCATGTATTTTCCAGATGTTACTCTACTTCTTCATGGTGTAATACAATATTTCTTTGTGCTAGAAGATTAGATATCCAGTGCAGTGTCAGGTGGAATTGAGTTTTACTAAGAATTTGAAGCTAAGCTCCAGCAAGATGTGAAAAAGGATCAATTAATCCATTGATATATTCATTCAATGGATACTGTAATGATTTTCTGTCAATTTTTTGTTCATTTTTTACCTGTATGTCTGCCTGGCAATGGGCTTCATTGCCCAAAACTGTTACCATGTTGAAACTTTGATTCAAATTATTGTTTTCAGGTGTTTCCAGTCAAGGATACTGTTGGCGCTACAACATAAAAATACATTTTAGATAAATATTTGCTTCCAACTTTGTGGCAAGTTTACAGAAGGTGTTTTTCTGCTGTAGCATGATAGTTCCCCTGTGGACAAAGCCAGCTCCAAAAAGGCACGGTTTTAGGAATTTGTTATAGATGAACTCAAGTGGCCTGCACAGAGCCCTCACCTCAACCCTACTGAACACCTTTGGGATGAACTGGAATGTTGATTGTGAGCCAGGTCTCTTCAAACAACCTGACCAATTGTTCTCCTGGCTGAATGGGCACAGATTCCCACAGATACACTCTAAATTTATAAGAAAAATGTTTGCTCATGACAAACGGGCCTTGTATCATGCTTTATATTGGTTGTGCTTTTTTGTACACATCATCACAATACCAGTCTATGGTTTAGCACAGTGGTAGGCAACCTTGGAGAGAGCAAAGGTCACAAGGTTGCAGTGAGCTTTACTTTTTTTAAAGGAGATAACATAGAAAGGCCCATTAAAAACATATGAAGGTTTCAAAAAGTTCAGGGACCAGTAGTAAGTAATGCAAAGTTCAGGAGCCGGTAGTATATAACACAGAGTTCAAAGGTCAATATATGTAATGCACCATTCAGAGGTTAGTAGAAAGTAAAGCTGAATGTAGGGGTCTGGAGTAAGTAATGCAAAGTTCAGTGGTCAGTATTATGTAATGCAGAGTGCAGTGTGGTGACTTCTGACCCTGGGACAAGGCATTACATACTACTGACCGCTGAAGTCTGAGTTACCTACTCCTGACCCCTGCACTCTGTGTTACATACTACTGACCACTGCACTCTGTGTTACATGTTAATAGTAATACACTTCTGTGAATTATTGCAGCAGCTGTCCCAACTTATTAGGTAATCAAATATTTCAACATGTGCTCACAACAATAAAAAAAACACTTAATGAGTGAACAGTGCTTGCTAATACATATACTATAGTGCAAACAAATATTGTTACATATATATATTCAGACAAGTCCAAATATATCCAAATAGAAACCTGTAAGAAAAAATGGGCAAAAGGAGAAAAGGGAAAAAGAAAAAAAGTAAAAAAGTGCTCAGTCCCAACAGCAATCAAACTGTGATAAAATGTTCCTTGAGCTCATATGCATATCCCAGATGGTGCCTCCAGCTAAATGACAGTTCCTCTGTGTGAGCCCAAATCACCTCAAGTGACATAAAGTACAAAATTCCCACTCACCAGATGGTGTTGATCCTAATGTCATATGACAAATAGGAGTCAAATAGGCTTGTGTGGTCTCTATGACCCAGGTGTATAAAAATGTATTGAACCACCTAATGGGTTAACATACATAAACCCACAATATTAAAAATTGGGCAAAAAATATATTTACAAAACTCCCATGCTGTGCGATGAGGACAAGAGCCTGTTCTAAGTCGGCGTGTGTTCCACTCACACACAGTGTGCTCCATCTTGACGCGTTTTATCATTACGCAATGTTTTCAAAGGCTAAAGGTCACGGTGCGTGTCTCGATCTTATTCAATCCCCCCATGCCCTCCCCTTTTCCCATACATAAAACATTTATTTGATGCACAAATTATATGGCAATCCTGGAGTATTGAAAGTAATCCTAGCGATGAAGGATAATATCAAAGTCCACACAGTATATTATACATTAGATTGCAAGCCTGTTTGTGGAAATTGCTGTACCTCACTAATTATCCATCCCATGGCTGCCAACCAATGACTGCCACCTAATGTTCGGGAGGATTGTTATTAGGCTTGTTCTATCCCTTTTGCAATTATATGTGGGTCCGTGAATATCTTACTACCAAATTTATATATATATATATATATATATATATATATAGTTCCCAAAATTATAACTAAATTATAATAAAAAACTGCAATACATACTACTAAACGCTGCACTCTGGGTTACATATTACTGGCCTCCGAACTCTGTCTCTCTAGTCTCTCTAACAGAAAAAATTAATTGAAGTTAAACCCTTTAAAAATAACAGTCTTATGATGACGAAACACGTTGAGTGAAGCTAAAGCATGTGACGTTACCATGCACGAGGATCGCAGCCATCTTGCTGGTTTGAAGCTTTTCCATCCTTCGATGACATGCTCACTTGGATTGTGGATAATATGAGTGCTTTGACGTTTTAATAGAAGTTGAAGTATTTTTATTACTACACTATGAGGTGGTTCTGCTCTTCTTTTTAAATTGTGTGGACTGGTGACCTGAGCTTTGGAGCGAATATCTGGGAATGAAGACTCTTTGCAAGCCACAGTTTCCATGTAACCTGTCTGGAATCTGATGGTGCTTTTTGGCATTCAAGCGCTGTTTGACCATTTATAATTTAGGTGGTCCACAGTTTAGAATAAGAGGCTCTATGTATTATGGTGAAGGTTGATGACCTCTTGCCACTATCCTGTGATGTTTTTCCAAATACCTTAGGTGTCTTCCATTTTCCTGGTTTGGACACTTTATATGGACTATTGTGAAAGACTTTGCTTTTACAGTTTATCAACCTTAAAGGAAGCATTGCATTTTTATTTTATACACTTTAAAAACAACTTAAAATATTCACTCACCGAATACAACGATTCAGCCTTTTTTGAGTAAATAAGACTGTGTGCCCACTAAAAACCAATTACCTGTAGGGTATTATAAACTTGAAATCTTTGAACACGGTTACAAATATCATAAGATATAGCTTTAATAACAATGTTAAAAATGGACAAAAGGCTAAAGATATACACTGAAATACTCTAGGGCCTGTGTGATAAATTAGAAATTAGAGAAGACACAAATAACAGTATATCAAAAAATTCCTTTCATTCCACACCTTTCTGGTAAAGATCCCACATGGGACAAGTAAAATTAGATCAACTATACTACGAAGTCCATGAATCAGAAACACACTTTTTACTGAAGAAAGTTAAAGTGCAAAGCCTGCAAAGCCAGGTACAAATCCTAAGAATTCACAGTGATATGACCTAACAAGCATAAAATGTCAGTATTCATGAATTAAGTGAATCTTCAACCTTGCAAATGTAACCACAATATAAAATGATACAACATAAGCCAGAAGATCTATTCTATTTTGCAAATTGCAAAAAATAACAGGGCATATACTGTGATTCCATATAAAGTGTATATTGTACAGTACTTCATATTATTGCCATAGCAAGATATTTGAGTCATGTAATAATACATCAGTGGCAGTAAAGGGATTAGACCCCCCAAACAATCCCACATCATTGGTGGCCAGTGGCATTTTAAACTCTTCAAAACAATTGGAATACATTGGTGATCTTTGGTCCTCCCACTTACAATTGCTTCTTCTTCTGCTGCAGCCAGAGGATTTAATGGTGGCTGAAAACATGCAGCAAATGAGCGCAAATCATGTTGGCAGTCGGCAGGATTTTTTCCCCTGCGCATTGGCAGGTGTTGTTTATCATGATTGACATTGATCTGCATCACTATCACTTTACGACATAATTGACAAAGGATTTACATAATGGGCCTTTTTTTGTTTTTTAATAGAGAACTTGTCAAAAACTGTACATATATTTACTTTTCACTCTTTGTGAATACTATGCATTCTACTATTTTGAATATTATATACCCCTTACTGATTCACATGAGAAGAAGCCTGGATCTGGGGGCCCCTTTTTTGTTAAAGAGGGTTTCCAGGTTCCTATATGTCCCCCTGCAACAAATCCCCAAAACCACAAGGCCATGTTGTGGGGAATAGGGACCTTGTCCTCATCAGTATGGGGACAAAGTGCTTTGCCATGTGACCTGGTGTGGTTCTGAAGAGGGATGCAAGCTTATCCCCACCAATTTCCTGCCTGCACAGCTGCATGTTTGGGAAGCTTGGCATTGATTTGGGGGGAGGGGGTGGGGGGCATGGGGTTTCGACCTTTAAAATCTATACCAGCTATAATCCTTTTTTGGGGGGTTGGGTCTCCCTTTGACATTCATACCAGACCCTCAACAAGGATAGGGGTCTGGTACTTATTTTAAGGGGGATACCCATGCTTTTTTTGTGTGGTCCCTCATTAATATCTATGCAACAAAGTGAAAATGGGATATCAGCAACCTCATATAAGCTTGGTGGTCATCAGATGTCCACAGAATTTTGGCCATAAAGTGTGTATGTGTGTATGCAAACATGTTTGCATGTGACCCACAGGCTTTTGCATCCTAGCTGCTACACAATTATTGTGTTTTTGTAATTCTTATCAGAAAGTCTATGGTTTAGCAGAATCACTGAGTCTAAATGAGCCTGAGTCTAATGCAGAGATCTCTTTAATGGCAACACATTTTACAATCTCTTAATAAAATAATAATAATATTCATAAAAAAGTAACATCATTTACCTCCTACCAGGACTATGGGATAAGCAGTGGGAACCCAAGAGTCATGTCCTTCATCCCTGGGTGTGTAAGGGTAGAATCCATTGGAAACTGTGGAGAAGCACCCGCCACACACACAAAAAACCCTTTTCCTTGACCCAAATGTATGCCCTCCTTTTCAACTCCCAACCCCATGCCCTCTATTTTTGCTTTCCTTTCCCTTCCATTTTTCTGAGGCCCCTTAAGACCCCTTGCCTTCCAGAACCCAGGCTGGATCCTGATTCCTCCCTTTCCCTTAAAGATAGGAAAAACCCACTGCCTCTTTTAGGTTCTTTACCATCTTTTTGAAAAGTTATACAATTTGGAGGAAGCAAGAGGTACTACTTAAAGTAGCAATTAATATAATGCCTAAATATAAGGCTATAAATTGACATATGACAATGATCTTTAACAATGTAATACACTATCTGGAGATAGCTAATGCAAATGTGCATTATGTATCTAACTATGTAAATCTACATAAATGGGAAATACTATGGGGGGAATTCAAGGTTGAAGGGGTCTGGGCCTGATTCTGTGTGTAGTGAGGGGGCCAGTGTGTCCAGTGAGGCTAGAAGTGAAGTGTTGTAGACAGAAGTGGCTAGGTCAGTGCAGGATAGGGGTGAGATTTTTTTCATAGAGGTCGTCAGTAGCAGAGTAGAGAAGAGAAGGGTTGAGATGGCGTAGGTTTCTACGAGTAACTGTTAGGTGGTTGGAGGCAGAGGAGGTGGAGGAGAGGGAGAGCGTGAAACTAATAAGGTAGTGATCAGAGAGAGGGAATGGATAGTTGAAGAGGTTGCATGGAGTGCATAGTTGGGAGAAAACGAGGTCAAGGGTGTTTCCTTCAGAGTAAGTAGAAGCATTGCTTTAGGTCAAAGAAGCAGGTTAGACTGAGAAGTTTGGAAGTGGCAGGAGTGTTAGTATTAATAGGGATGTTGAAGTCACCGAGAATGATTGTGGGGATTTCAGAAGAGAGAAAATAGGGTAGCCAGGCAGAGAAGTCATCAAGAAAGATTGATACCGGTCCAGGGGGCTGGTAAATCACAGCTATCCTTAGAGAATCATCATAATTGGTCATAGCGATCACATGATAACAATGGAAACAAACTTTTTCCTTTCCATTCATGAACTGCTTGCTTACAGTTGTGATCTGTGATTGACCCAAAGCAATCACATGGTAATTGGCTACCTATACCATGTGATTAGCTGTAGCCAATCACAGATCACAGCCACAACCAATACATACTGTCACCAGTCAGTATCTCTGATCACCCCCACACCAGTCATATGATGGCACTGTACTGCATTGACATAAAAAAAAATAATAATTTCTTAATTTTCCAAAATATTGTGAATAAAAATTACAACTTCAAAAAACGCACCATTTCTCTTACTAGATATCTCTACTTTTCTATACTTTCCAAAAAAGTAATTTTCTTTTTCATACATCATGGGACACAGAGTTAGGCTAATTTTAATTACCTACTGGGTTATACTTTATCTCCAGGTGATCCCCTATTTAACCCTTCCCATAAAGGAAGTACTTCAGTTTTTTACCAGTGTCTGCAAGGTGGATGGCACGTTTGTTTGAGCTCTCTGAGCTTGAGGTCTCTAGTCCCACAAACGGTTCTTAAATAAATGAGGGAGTTGACCAATTGGATCCAATTGACACAGGCTCTATATGCTTAGATAAATGGTACCCGAGCCTCGCAAAGAAGACTCAAGATCCTGCAAGGTTTTGCCTGTAATGCGGCCTCCGGGCGCTGGACCCTGCGAAATGGAATCCTGGACACCACAGCACTAAGGCATTCCTGGAGGGTGCTGTACAGGTCCAAGTAAGTGGACCCTAAACATGAAAAGGGTACCCAGTCCTTGAAGGTCCTCAAGTGACAGGAACCCGCCGTGATGGGTGAAGATTGGGCTCTTAGTTTCTAAGCTGCCCTGCGCCTGGACAGGTAAGTGAAACCCCTTTATTTACTTATTGTGGGGTGTCCCAGTCATTGTAACAATCAGTCAATTTAGCTAGAGGCTGGACACCTGTGTACGGTGACCATACGGGGGAGTTTTGGGCTAGCTGTGGGTGTTTGCAAAGTGTACCTTTTTTAATGTGTCTGACTGTTTTTTACTTGTATGATGGTGCATGACAGTGCGTCATTTCGCCTTGGTTCACCATGGTGCACGTGCATTCGTAAGAGCGCCACTGTGCTCAGCAATTTGTTTGTTTGGCGGCCATGGCGCACGCGGCTTTACCGCACATGTGGTGTAACCTTTATCCGGGCGCACGCAGATTTGCGTCATACGCGAATACAGCCGTACCTGTTTGCCAGGACCACGCACATGCGTGCGCACTCATTCACAGAACGATCCATTGCACAGCCAGCTTATTTGATCTGTGAATGCCAAGCATGCAGTACTTCCAGTAGGCAGCTTTGGGACACAGAGCAGGCTTTGAACCAAGCATTTGCAGCAGTTCATTTCTCCTTGCCCAGGTCATGTGAGTCACCAGGTGTTGCTTGGCAGGCTAAACGTGCTTAGCAGGATTGTTGCATAGGGGCTTGGTGAGCCCTATTAACCACTTGACCACTGGGCACTTAAACCCCCTTAATAACCAGACCAATTTTCAGCTTTCGGTGCTCTCACATTTTGAATGACAATTACTCAGTCATGCAACACTGTACCTATATGAAATTTTTGTCCTTTTTTCACACAAATAGAGCTTTCTTTTGGCAGTATTTAATCAAAGCTGGGTTCTTTATTTTTTGCGCTATAACAGAAAAAAAACCAAAAATTCTGTTAAAAAAATGCATTTTTCTTCGTTTCTGTTTTAAAATTTTGCAAATTAGTCATTTTTCTTCATATATTTAGGCCAAAATTTATACCGCTAAATATCTTTGGTAAAAATAACACAAATCGGTGTATATTATTTGGTCTTTGTGAAAGTTATAGAGTCCAAAAGCTATGGTGCCAATATCTGCAAATTGATCACACCTGAGGTACTGATGGCCTATCTAAATTCTTGAGACCCTAACATGCCAGAAAAGTGTTTTGTGTTTTAAAAAAGAACAAAACAGTAAGGTTGGCCCAATGTTTTTGCATAATGTGAAAGATGAAGTTATGCCGAGTAAATAGATGCCTTACATGTCACCCTTCAAAATTGCACACGCTCGTGGAATGGCGCCAAACTTCGCTACTTAAAAATCCCCATAGGCGACATTTTTAAAAATTTTTACTGGTTTTGAGTTACAGAAGAGGTCTAGGGCCAAAATTATTGCTCTCGCTCTACTGATTGCAGCGATACGTCACATGTGTGGTTTGAACACCATTTTCATATGTGAGCTGGACTTACGTATGCGTTCGCTTCTGCATGCGAGCACACAGGTACACAGGGGAAATTTTTTTTTATTATTGTTCTTTTACTTTATTTATTTTAGTTTGACGCTTTTGTCCCAAAAAAATTTTTTTTGATCACTTTTATTCCTATTACAAGGAATGTAAACATCCCTTGTAATAGGAATATGGCATGACAGGTCCTCTTTACAGTGAGATATGGGGTCAATAAAACCCCACATCTCACCTCTAGGCTGGGAAGCCTGAAATTTAAAAAAACAAACAAAAAAAAACAATCCTGGCTTTGATCGTAGTGGTGAGTAAGTAGAAGCACCTGAGGGTGGCGGGAGGGGGGGGACGTCCCCTCTCGCCTCCCGTAAGAACGATCAAGCAGTGGAACAGCTGCTATGATCATTCTTTTGGTGTAGGGAATTGCTTGCTGAAAAAGCTGATGTCTGAATGATGCCTGTAGCTGCAGGACCTGAAAGACTAGAGGTTTCTGGGCAATCTGAGCCGCTGTGCCTATCTGGTATTGTGCCTACAGTCAACGCTGCTGCTTCACCCTTTATCACTAAGGATGAACTGTCCTCGGCCTTAGCCGGGTTATTGCGCTGAATTGCTGGCATGATTGCCTCCATCCCGCAGGGTGGCAAGAAGCATGACAGATCACCCTCCCCTGAGCCTCCTAGTTTGGAGCAGGAATGGGTTGAGAATAGGGAAGAGCTAAAAGCTCAGAATTCTGTGGAGGGCCTGGCAGATGAGCCTGCTTCTGAGCAATCCGGACAAGAAGATATCCAGTTGGTGTCTGCTTCTTAGTCGCAGAGACTTTTAATCCAGACTCTTACAGAGATGGTTCGTTCTGCCTTTAAGTTGTCTCTTATAGAGGTTACTGAGCCCCCCTGGTCCTCTTTGGGGTCCTTGAGACCTCTTCAGGCCGCACAGGCTTTCCTCTTACACCCTGTGTTGGAACAGGCAGTGTATGCTGACTGGGAACAACCTGACAGGATTTTTGTTCTTCCTAAGAGGTTTTCCCTTTTATATCCCATGAATGAAAAGTTTGTTAAGAAGTGGAGCATGCCAGCTGTAGATGCAGCAGTCTCTTCCTTAACCACTTCATTACCCACGTATAGTGATATGGCATCCGCAGGTGGGATCTCCCATCTTGGGCGGGCTTCATATGCTGTCCTCGGCTTCCCGGCAGTATAGGGGTGTGCGCGCCGTGGCACTCGAAAGACGATGCGCGCGCCTGGTGGTCGCGATGTTCGCCGGGCACCTGCGATTGCTCATCATAGAGCAGGAACAACACAGATCCACGTCCTGTCAGGGCAGAGGAGAGACAGATCATGTGTTCCTAGTATATAGGAACACCGATCGGTCTCCTGCCCAAGTCAATCCCATCCCCCCACAGTTAGAATCACTCCCTAGGTAAGACATTTAACCCCTTGATCGCCCCCTAGTGTTAACTCCTTCCCTGCCAGTGACATTTATACAGTAATCAGTGCATTTTTATAGCACTGATCGCTGTATAAATGTCAATGGTCCCAAAAATGCAATGTCACAGTCATGATTAAAATCACAGATCACCGCCACTACTAGTAAAAAAAATATTAATAATAAAAATGCCATAAATCTTTCACCTATTTTGTAGGTGCTATAACTTTTGCACAAATCAACCAATATATGCTTATTGCGATTATTTTTTAGCAAAAATATGTAGAAGAATACATAACAGCCTAAACTGAGGAAAAAATTTGTTTTTGTTTGTTTTAAAGATATTTATTATAGCAAAAAGTAAAAAATATTGTGTTTTTTTCAAAGTTGTCGCACTTTTTTGTTTATAGCTCAAAAAATAAAAACCGCAGAGATGATCAATTACCACCAAAAGAAAGCTCTATTTGTGGGGAGAAAAAATGATAAAAATGTCATATGGGTACAGTGTCGCATGATCGCACAATTGTCATTCAAAATGTTACAGCGCTGAAAGCTGAAAATTGCCCTGGGCAGGATGGGGGTGACAATGACCTGTATTGAAGTGGTTAAACAAGAACTTAACTTGTCCGGTAGTTAACGCACAGGGCTTGAAAGACCCCGTTGACAAGAAATTGGAGTCATTATTAAAGGCTTCCTTTCCTTTGGCCAGTTCAGCTATTCAGCCAGCTGTTGCAGCAATTGGTGTCTGCCAGTCCATAAAGGATCAGGTCAGACGGCCTGACAGGCCTAACCGGGAGGATGATCGGGCTGAAAATAAGACCGCTATTCCTCGAGCACCCTGTTTTGCTGTTGATGCCTTAAAGGATTCAATACGGCAGGTTTCTCCTTTGGCTCTCTTTGTCTGTACATATGCGCAGACTTAGTACTGGGTCTTTTAAGGGCCCAAGGGATCTTGGTGCTTGGGTATCTGGACGACCTCTTGCTCAGAGATCACTCACTAAAGGCGATATTTGGAAAGTGCGGTATTTGGAAAGCTTAGGCTGGATCATAAATACCGAAAAATCTGCCTTGAGACCAGCTCAAAGTTTAAAGTATTTAGGTCTGATCCTAGGTACGGTCCAAACAAGGGTATTTTTGCCACCTGTAAGGATCTGTGCCCTGAAGGATTAGGTGCCTCAGATAAGGGGCACCAGAAAATCCTCCATTCGGCTCTTTATGAGTCTTCTATGGAGGATAGTGTCCTCCTTCGAGGCAGTGCCCTATGCCCAGTTCCATTCCAGGCCTATACAAAAAGACATCTTGTTGGCTGGGAACAGAAAATGACAAGCCCTGGATTATCCAATGTTCTTATCTCCTCGGGCATGCTTAAGCCTAAACTGGTGGTTGCAGGATCAGAACCTGCGAAAGGGCAAATCCTTCCTCCTGGTAACTTGGAGAGTACTGCTACAGATGCCAGTCTCTCAGGCTGGGGATAGACCCTAGTGGGGCTCACAGCTCAGGGGAAATGGTCAAGGAAAGAACAGATCCTGCTCATCAATGTCCTGGAGTTACAAGCAGTACTTCTGGCCCTACGGTCCTGGGCGGTGGAGCTTCAGGACTGCCCTATCAGGGTTCAATGCCGCTGCAGTGGCCTTTATAAACCACCAAGGCGGTACCAGGAGTCGTTCAGCTCTGAAGGAGGTGAACCACATTCTATCCTGGGCAGAACAACATGTTCTATCGGCAAACTAATCTTGGACTGATTCCCTTCCATGGCACAGACTGTGGTGTTTTAATTTACTGTCATATTTTTTTACTGTCATTTATTATTTTTTACTGTCATTTATTATTTTCTACAAGTTGCCACTTATTAATCAATTTGTAATGGTTAGCCACATGGTGTACACTTTTATGCAGGTTATGAGACTGACACGGTAGTACAGTCCACTCCTTTAGTGATGGACACTCACATTCACTATCCAATGAATCTGAGTGATTAAGGGCTTGCACTAAGCATACAAATTTTATTTATTTACATTTTTATTTTTGGGGTTCATTATATTAATTAAGGTACCCTGGTAAGGTAGCACCACTCACCCCTAATTAACATTCCTTTTACCATGTTCTATTGGCAGTCCATATCCCGGGAGTAGAGAACTGGAAGGCAGATTATCTCAGCCACCAGCAGATATGCCCGGGGGAATGGTCCTTCCACCCAGGGGTGTTCCAGGAAATTTTCCAGCATTGGGGATAGCCAGAGGTCGACCTACTGGCATCCAGGTTCAACAACAAGCTGTAGCAGTTTGTGTCCCGAACAAGAGATCCTCTGGGAATTGGAGCAGATACTCTGGTAGTTCCATGGAGCCAGTACTCCCGGGGTTTATGCTTTCCCTCCGATCCCTCTCCTTTCACGTTTGTTGCGCAGGATTCGGAGGGGGTTCCAGTAATTCTGGTGGCACCAGCCTGGCCCAGAAGGCCCTGGTTCCCGGAGATTGTGAGACTGAAAATAGATGGGCCATGGACGCTTCTACGTCACCCCGGTCTATGGTCTCAAGGTCCTATATTCCACCCCAATTAAAAGTCTCTAAATTTGATGACATGGCTATTGAAGGCAGGGTGTTAAAGGACCGTGACATCTAGGGACCAGTGGTGTCTACCCTAGTGAATGCTAGAAAAGCTGTCACTGGGAAGATCTATCAGAAGGTCTGGAAGACTTGTATTGCTTCGTGTGAATCCAAAAAATGGCTTCCTTGAGAAATACGTGATTGGGAGAATTCTCTCATTTCTACAGTCAGCTGTGGAAATCAGATTGGCTTTGAGTACTATCAGAGGTCAGTATTCGGCCCTGTCAGTATTCTTCCAAAGGCCTTTAGCCTCCCATTCGCTGGTCCGAACCTTTTTGCGGGGGGGGGGGGCAACTCGTTTGCTTGCCCTCATTAGGTCACCTATGTGTCCTTGGGACTTGAACTTGGTGCTGTCTGTGTTAGAAACAACCATTTGAGCCTATCAAGGAAATTCCATTAGACTTGCTGTCACGCAAGCTAGCCTTCCTGATGGCCATCACCTTGGCTAGAAGGGTGTCGGAGTTGGCGGCCCTTTTGTGCAGGGAACCATACTTGATCCTTCACCATGACAGGGTCGTGTTACGACCTGTTCCTTTTTGCCAAAAGTGGTGTCAGCCTTTCATTTAAATAAGGACATTATTTTGCCTTCTTTTTTCTCTCAGCCTCATTCGGCAGAAGAGAGACGACTGCATTCTTTGGACGATGTCCGGGCAGTCAAGGTTTATTTGTCTAGATCTGCAGAGATCTGCAGAGATCCGAGGATCAGACTCCTTTTTTGTTTAACCAAAAGGACCCAAGAAGGGGCAGGCAGCTTCCAATGCTTCCATTGCCAATTGGATCCGTCAATTGATCATTCAGACCTACGGTCTGAAACGTAAAGCTCCTCCCTTTAGGGTGAGAGCTCATTCTATCAGGGGTGTAGGAACCTCCTGGACTTTTCGCCATCATATATCTGTGGCTCAGATTTGTAAGGCTGCTACCTGGTCTTCAGTGCATAAGTTCACAAAACTGGATGTGGATGTTCGAGCAGCCGAGGATTCGGCTTTCGGCCGCAGTGTACTGCGAGCTGCCATATAAGGTCTGATGGCTATTGTTTGGCAGGGTGTCTCCCTCCCCTCAGGGCTATTGCTCTGGGACATCCCAGTAGGTAATGAATATTAGCCTAACTCAGTGTCCCATGATATATGAAGAAGAAAATAGGATTTTTTAGTCATACTTACCTGTAAAATCCTTTTCTTTGAGTACATCATGGGACACAGAGATCCCTCCACTGATTTTTGAGGATTCAGTGCTTCCTACAAAACTGAAGTACTTTCTCTATGGGAGGGGTTATATAGGGGATCACTTCCTGTCTAAAGACCTTTGTTATACCAGTGTCCATTCACCTGGAGATGAAGTATAACCCAGTAGGTAATGAATATTAGCCTAAATCTGGGGGTTATTTACTAAAGGCAAATCCACTTTACACTACAAGTGCATACTACAAGTGCAAAGTGCACTTGAAATTGCACTGAAAGTGCACTTGGAAGTGCAGTCACTGTAGATCCGAGGGGGACATGCAAGGAAAATAAAAAACTGCATTTTAGCTTGCACATGTTTGGATAATAAAATCAGCAGAGCTTACCCTCATTTCAGATCTACCCCTCAGATTTACAGTGACTGCACTTTCAAGTGCACTTTCAGTGCAATTTCAAGTGCACTTTGCACTTTTAGTTTACACTTGTAGTGCAAGCGGATTTGCCCTTCATAAATAACCCCTCTGTGTCCCATGATGTACTCAAAGAAAAGGATTTTACAGTTAAGTATGACAAAAAAATCCTATTATTTGGGGGGTATTTGTACTGTACTGGCATTTTAGGAGCCTCAAGAAATGAGATAGGTCATCGGTACATTAGGATTGGTCAAATACACTGTATATATATGTCATAGTTTGTAGACACTATAACTTTCAAACTAACCAATTATTATACACTTGTTGGGATTTTTTTTTTACCAAAGACATACATTTTGGCCTAGATTTAGGAAGAAATTAGATTTTATTGGGCATGTTTTATTACAGAAAGTAGAAAAAAAAAGAAAACTCTATTTGTGTGAAAAAAAATCATAAAAATGTAATTTGGGTACAGCTTTGCATGACCACGCAATTGCCAATTAAAGTAGCACAGTGCTGAATACCAAAAATGGCCTGGTCATGAAGGGGTCAAACCTTCTGGCGGTCAAGTAGTTAAAAAAGTAACATCAATAATAATAAAAATCAGAAATATGTGCTCAATGAAAACACCCTGTAGTTTCCCCTTTAAAATAATAATAAGAATCCCCCATTCAGAAACACTGTGCATATCCCTGCTCTATACAACAAATGATCAATCTAGATGACATCACACTTACCATGCAACTTTCAAGTAACATTCATATGATAGGCTAGCCAGACTCTTTTCAGTATTGTATTGTATAGATATGAGTAAAGAAGTGAGATAATGAGCAAAAAAAAAATCTTCACTTGGGCTGCAAAACTTTTCAGCTGGTCTTAAAAATCTTTGTAGGTTTTGCTCAGCAAAAAAGCGAATGTCAGGGTTTGAACTTTGAATTTTAGCTGAGGAAAGTTTCATTATTGTACGACAGGTCTTTGCTGAGTAATTATTATGTAAAATCCACCAAATTTTGTTAAAAGTGATTTAGACATGTTACACTGTTATTATAATTTGTCATCAAGGTATCTTTGTAGCATTTACAATGGAATCCATTATTTTATGCAAACCGCAGCGGAAAATGTTAGTAATCCCCAGCTAATCCCCCCAGAATACTCCCATTTGTAAAAAATGTCTTCTCCGTAAGCGTATTGAAATAAGCGGAGCTGCTTTCCTGAGCTGACCCACTTTTTTGCTCCACTTTGGCATTTTTCCTGCTGTCCTGTGGGGCCTGATTTGCAGAACATGTCTCTATATATCAGCTTATAACATTCTGTTTGAAAATCTAAGTAATGTCAACTGCAGTCCTTTCATCAGCCATCTTTAAAATAATTTGTAATGCAAAAGCAACGATAGGAATCCGTACTGACTTTCTTTTTTTTTTACTTTTCTCTTATAACCTTCTGCTTCAAAGTAACTGTGATATATTGCTTATGCACAAATTCTTAGAGAAGCCTTTAAACACAGTGGTTAAGATAAGTGCCCTATAATTTCAAGATATTATTTCATCTCTTTAAGTGTTATTCGGGTTTCATTACCATATGACATATTTTCAGATTCCTAATATTAATATTCTCTCTTCTAACAAGCCATCCAAACGTTTGCAGCTGTTAAACCTCCTTTTTGCAAGGTTACATGTTCAGTGCATTTTCCGTTCATTTATTTGAACTGTATTCACTCTTTTCTAGCTGAATTTTATTTTTAAATGGCTTTTCTTTGGAAGGCATCATGATTATATAAAACAAATTTAGAGGTACAAGCCTACACAGCAGAAAATATATATATAATGACATCAAATATTGTAAAATGCTCTTCCTGGTAATATCTAACAATGGTTAAAAATAGATACTCAAGAGTAATAAAGAGTTCTTAAAGTGACTCTGTCAAAAAAGAAAGCTGCTAGTGTAAATTGGGGATACCTAGAGGCACCTGCACATGCCTGCAGTAGCTCTTATTCCTATCTGAGATGGTCAAATGCCCTTCTTAGTATTAGAGCTTCCCTGCTGCCTCTCATCCCCACATTCCTACTGGTCCATCACTGTGGTGGGCTGTCACTGTAACCAATAGGTACGCTCCGTCACTACCCAGGAGATGTATGTGCATTGCACTTAGAATATATGTAGAAGAAAGAATTTAACACTGCTACAGGTATGTGTTCCTGCATTTTATAATTACTAACGGCTTTATCTCTAATTTCACAGACCTACTTTAAAATGCAGCTCAAATCTAATTTTGTTTTTAAACTTTTGGATCGAGTAAGAGAAGGGTACAACATGTCTAATAAGGACACAAAAGTAATAAAAACACTTTTTTTTAACAGAATCAGGGATTCTTAGGAGTGTGGAGGACTTTGGCATAAGTACACTAAAAGTTCACTAAAGTCACTTTATTTCTAAAGGGATCTTTTTAACAGTGAGGTTAAGTGTTAAGGTTAGAGTTAGAAGGTCAAGGGTTACTTTATTTTTCTATTTTTTAAGTTGTTACATGCTTAAACGAATGTTTTATATCTGATATATATATATATATATATATATATATATATATATATATATATATATATATACATATATATATATACATATATATATACAAACAGTATATATATAGACTATATTGCCAAAAGCATTGGGCCGTCTGCACACACATGAATTTTGATGGCATCCCAGTCCTACTCTGTACGGTTCAATATTGAGTTGGCCCACCCTTTGCAGCTATAACAGCTTCAACTCATCTGGGAAGGCTGTCCACAAGGTTTAGGAGTGTGTCTATGGGAATGTTTGACCATTCTTTCAGAAGCGCATTTGTGAGGTCAGGTACTGATGTTGGACAAGAAGGTCTGCAGTCTCTGCTCTAATTCATCCCAAAGGTGTTCTATTGGGTTGAGTTCAGGACTCTGTGCAGGCCAGTCAAGTTCCTCCACCCCAAAATCGCTCATCCATGTCTTTATGGACCTTGCTTTGTGCACTGGTGCACAGTCATGTTGGGACAGGAAGGGACCATCCCCAAACTGTTCCCATAAAGTTGGGGGCATTAAATTGTCCTAAATGTCTTGGTATGCTGATGCCTTAAGAGTTCCCTTCACTGGAACTAAGGTGCCAAGCCCAACCCCTGAAAAACAACCCCACACCATAATCCCCCCTCCACCAAATGATTTTGACCAGTCCCAAACATAGCAAAAGTTCTGACCAAAACATCAAACCCCATTTAAGTCTATGGGACCAAACATGAAAAATCTAAACTCCCCATCTTGAAGGCTTAGTTATTGGCCATTAAAAGGGTATGGGGACCCGGGTTACTTCCCTTGGGGACATGTATCAATGCAAAAAAAGAAAACTTTTAAAAAAGATCGTTTTTACAGGAGCAGTGATTTTAATGATGCTTAAAGTGAAACAATTTTTTTTTTAAATGTCCCTAAATATAGTGTCTGGGGGATCCCCTTAGTCTGCCTGCAAAGTAGTGCATCTGTAGAACGTATAGAACCTGCTGCAGCAAAAAATGAGTCAAATCACATTTAAATTGACTCATGGTTGCAATTGCTGGCCGTCAATATAAAAAACAAAAAAAAACCTGTGTTGGCCCCCCCAGTCCAAACCAGGCCCTTCGGGTCTGGTATGGATCTTAAGGGGAACCCCACTCCAAAATTAAAAAAAAACTGTGTGGGGTCCCCCCAGGCCAGGAACGAGGGGGTCATGAGCGAGCAGCCCCTCCCCCTCCTGAACCATACCAGGCCACATGCCCTCCACATGGGTGGGGGGTGCTTTTGAGCGGGGGTCTCTGCTCCCCCCACCACAAAGCACCTTGTACCCATGTTCATGGGGACAAGGGCCTATTCCTGACAACCCTGGGCAGTGGCTGTGGGGGTCTGCAGGCAGGGGGCTTATCGGATTCTGGAAGCCCCCCTTAAAAAAGGGGCCCCCAGATCCCGACCCCCTATTTAAATGAGTATGAGGTAAATTGTAGCCCTACTCATTCACCAAAAAACTGTCAAAACCAAATAAAAACACTAGACGCGTTTTTGCCTTTATTTAAAAAAATACCAACAATGTCCCAGATGTAGATCCATCATCAATCACGACCCCCCCCGCACCGCCGAACCCAAAAAGCAAACGAAAAAATGCTCCTCAATCGTTGACGGCTGACTGCTGAATGCCTCATCCATTGGATGACAGTTCCTAAATAGGTAAGGGACGGAGGCCACCTGGTGACATTACCTGGTGGGCCGCCCCCTTGTGACATTACCGACCCAGCATGCACTGGTCGGTGACATCACAAGGGGGCTGGGTCACCAGGTGACATCACCAGATGGCCCCACCCCTTACCTATTTAAGAACTGTCACCTGGCGGAGGAGGCATTCAGAGGTCAGCCTTTGTCACAGGCAAAGATTTTTTTTCAGGGTCTAGCGATGCTGTGGGCATCGTGATTGATGATGGGTCTACATCGGGGGGATATTGTTTTTTTATTTGTCTTGTCTTTTAAGGACTTGTCAAAAACTTTATTTTTGACAGTTTTTTGGGTGAATGTACCCCCTACTCATTCACCTAGGGGGGGATCGGGATCTGGGGGGCCCCCTGTTAAAGGGGACTTCCAGATTCCGATAAGTGCCATGCCTGCAGACCTCCACAACCACCGCCCATGGTTGTCGGGAAGAGGCCCTTGTCTCCCCAACAACAATGGGACAAGGTGCTTTGAGGTGGGGGGCAGAGGTTCACAAGCGAGTCCCCCCTTTCCTGACCTGGCAGGCTGCATGCTCGGATAAGTTTCTGGTATGGATTTAGGGTGACCCCACGCCGTTTTTTTTTCTTTTTACTGGAATTTTGTTTCTGCTGACAGTTGATGTCTCATTCGTTGTTAAGGACACGGCAGCCAGCTTCCCAGCCCTGCTTCTTAACAACGTATTGACTCTGCGTTCAGAGAACACCCAAACGAGCGAACCGCTCGCCCAACACTATTTGTAAATACACTAAGTATTCAGGTAGGAAGGGTTAAAGCTTAAAACTTAGGATTGTGTTTTAGCATAGGACATATGTGCAAGTATTTGCCTTTATAGAGTGTACTTGCTTGTTTTCTTCTGGCTTTCAGGGCCAGGAACTATGTGTTAAAAACTACCAGCTCCAGACTTCAGCATCAAGATCCATTTCATCAGCACTAACTATAATGTGTGTGTTTGATGACACAATGTAGATGACATCACAGATCACTTTGTATACATTGCACTGAACATGATACAGAGATGCTTCAGATTACCATTCAATGTGATGATATTTCTTTTCAACCAGCAGCACACAATTCCCTAGTCAAAATATATATTTTTTTGGATTATATTTAGTTCCAGCTGTCAAAATGTATACTATAGTAATTCATGAATAGCGTTTTAGTCTATTGTGCTTCTGTTTCCTTTGTTCCAGCTCTTGAGTGCTTTCATTTCTGAAATGACAGCTTTATTTTCCTTGCGGATCTGCACTGAAGATTTTCCTCACTGTAGCGAGAAGAAATAAAAGTTTCATAGGTTTAAATCTGCTCGATTTAAGAAAGTGTTTAATCTTTAAGTAGAACTTTTTATTTCTTTGCATGTTTGCTGCCAGGCTTAAAGTCAGAGAACTGCACATCATTCTTCATTAACCCCTTAACACTGCTAAACTGGGGCCCCTCTTGGCGGCCCTTTAGGTGGGCTTTAATGCCAGCGGCAGCGCGGCTTTTCTATCTTGTGAACTTGGCTCTCACAGTGGTCACATGATCGGGATCCTGTTCCACTGGCATCTGATCAGAATCCGAGACTGGGAACCATTGGTGGCAGCTCAGTCAGTGTGCTGGGAGGGTGCAGTGAGCACACTGTTAGGTCACAACTGCAAGGCTACCATGGGCACATATGTGCAGCAGATGGGCATTAAAGCAGTATTAAATCCAAAAGCAAACATTTATTATACTACAGCTTACCGATTCTTAGTTGTGATTACTTGCTTAGCTTCTATTTGTAAGATTTCTTAATTCTATTTTCATTTGGTGATCCAGCCAGCAAGTCTGTTGTGTTTCACAAGCTTAAGCTCTCCAGCAGGATGTATCGGTTTACATGGATGAGGCCAACAACTTACCACTGGCAGGGGTGATTAAAATGATCAGCTTTTATTTATTCATGCAAAACCTTTATCCCAAAAGAAAAAAAATGTATATTGTAACTGATTATAGAGCGTGAATTGGAGTTTGGTTTTTATTTGTAAGTGGTTCTAAATTTGCTAATACATTTAACACGACCCCGCCATCCCCCAGACTGACAATGATGCTGTCTGCTTCGCCTCCCCTGCTCATTCCTCCAGAGTGGTGTCTCACTAATACAGGTGAAACCGGAAGGAAAAATCCAAAGAAAAGAAAACTGATGCAGCCTGCACATCTAATGACTGGTAAGCTGCAATATACTGTAATGCATCACATTTTTGGTTTTGGGTTCATTACCACTTTAAAGCCTATGTTCCTTACTACCACATATATGGGTTAGGTGCTCGACAAGAGGTTAAGAACAATGGGCTGCCTCTCAGTGTCCTCATGTCCAGTGTAGGTCTATGGACCCCAATCTTAATGAAGCAAGGACCTTAGACTGCTTGAGCATGGGGGAGAAGATGCTGTAAAGACAGGAGGATCAGGTAAGCAAATCTCCTTTTTATGCCCCCCCTAGGCCTAACCCTTGCAGTCTGGGGGCAGCCCCACTGCAAGAGAACATTTTCACGTTTTATGGAGTTCATCTTTGAAACTGGTGGAGATGAGTAAAGTCAAGATACTGCAGCCAGGTGAACCCATTCATTAAAACATATCTAGCACTGATCTGAGTTTAACCATTACAGTAAAAAAATGGCTGTGGCTGGAAGCACCATTTTTCAAACTTAGCTTCAAAAGGCTGCACTGCATTGCCAAGAGGTTTAAAGTGTATTTCCACTTTTGCAGTCAAATTTGAGAAAACCCCACTATATGTTTGGTATGTGGTCACATTTGCACATCATACATTAGCATGTAAACATTTCTTGCCTTTTAGATGTTTGTCAAGAGAGGGTATCATGGTTGACTGCGAGGATTTTTGAACAATGTTAGAGTGAACCTGTCCTAAGTCTGTCCTCATTAACCACTTCAGCCCTGGAAGAATTTACCCCCTTCCTGACCAGAGCACTTTTTGCGATTTGGCACTGCGTCGCTTTAACTGACAATTGCGTAGTCGTGCGACTTGGCTCCCAAACAAAATTGACGTCCTTTTTTTCCCACAAATAGAGCTTTCTTTTGGTGGTATTTGATCGCCTTCACAGTTTTTATTTTTTGCGCTATAAACAAAATTAGAGCGACAATTTTGAAAAAAACGCATTATTTTTTATTTTTTGCTATAATAAATACCCCCCATAAATATATAAAAAAACATTTTTTTTCCTCAGTTTCGGCCGATACGTATTCTTCTACATATTTTTGGTAAAAAAAATCGATTATTGATCGGTTTGCGCAAAAGTTATAGCGTTTACAAAATAGGGGATAGTTTTATGACATTTTTATTAATATTTTTTTAAATGGCGGCGATCAGCGATTTTTATCATGACTGCGACATTATGGCGGACACATCGGACATTTTTGACACTTTTTTGGGACCATTGTCATTTATACAGCAATCAGTGCTACAAAAATGCACTGATTCCTGTGTAAATGACACTGGCAGTGAAGGGGTTAACCACTAGGTGGCAGTTTAGGGGTTAAGTGTGTCCTAGGGGCGTGTTTCTAACTGTGGGGGGTTGGGTTGTGTGTGTGATGTCACTGATCTCTGCTCAGATGACAGGGAGCAGAGATCGAGTGACACTGTCACTAGGCAGAATGGGGAGATGCTGTTTACATCAGCATCTCCCCGTTCTTCCTCCCCGTGAGGCGATCGCAGGTATACCCGCGGCGATCGAGTCTGCGGGACCCGCGACCCAACTCACGGAGCTTGCTGCACACGCGCGCGCCCGCTGGCCGCATCTTAAAGGGCAACCTACAGGTACATGATTCTGCCTGTACGTGCCCTTCTGCCGACGTATATCGTCGTGAGGTGGTCGGCAAGCAGTTAACATACAATACAAAAAGCCCAGCCTCTACACCTTTAACCATTTGTTAGGACAAACAGTGTTCAAATCTAGTTACAGTTAATAATGGAGGTGATGACTGCAAAGTAAAGACAGGGTTAATTATGGCAAACACAGCTGCCCAACCCCTCATAAACAAAGAGAACTAAGCAGGATTTTTCCTTGTTGAAGTTTTCAGAGTAGAGCATCTAGAAAAGGTAAGATGACATTTGAACCACTTAAGGACCGGGCCTATTTTTCAGACTCTGTGTTTGCAAGTTAAAATTCATTTTTTTGCTAGAAAATACTTAGAACTCCAAAACATTATATATATTTTTTTTTCAGACACACTTGAGAATAAAATGGCGGTCATTGCAATATTTTCTGTCACACCAATTTTTTGTATTAAAAAATAAGCCAACAGAAAAGTTAGCACAATTGTTTTTATATTGTGAAACATAATGTTACGCTGATTAAATTGATACCCAACATGTCATGTTTCAAAATTGCTTGCGTCGTGGAATGGCGACAAAATTTTACCCTTAAAAATCTCCCTAGGCGACAGTAAAAAAGTTCTACAGGTTACCAGTTTTGAGTTACAGAGCGGGTCTGGGGCTGGAATTATTGCTCTTGCTCTAACAATCGTGGCAATACCTCACATGTGTGGTTTAAACAACATTTTCATATGCGGCCACGACTTATGTATGCGTATGCTTCTGCGAGCGAGCTCGGCTGGACAGGGCGTTTTAATTTTATTTTTCTTATTTATTTTACTTTTTATTTTTTAGTTTGACACTGTGTTTTTAAGAAAAATTTGGGTTCACAAAAAACATCCCCTGTAATGGAAAAAAGCATGACCGGACCTCTTAAATTTGAGATCTGGGGTCAAAAAGATCTCATATTTATACTAAAATGCAATAAAAAAAAGTAATTTGGAAAAATTCCCCTTTAAGAGCATTGGAGCCGAGTTGGACCCGTCTTCCCCTCACTCGGCATCCAGGCTCAGAGGAGAGTGGACGCGATCATCTCCGCCGCTACTGACGGCTCTGGTAAGCGGCGGATAAAAGTGATCTTGCTGCAAATCCGCTGCAGAGACCACTTTTATCTAGAAGCGGATCGCCCGCTGAAGAAGAGGATACCGGGGTTATGGCAGCTACCTGCTGCTATAACAACGATACTCCTCTTCAAACTGCCGACGTATAATGACGGCGGGCTGTGCTATGTGAATGGGGACATGTAACAAGTATAAAGTAGGTGTTATCTAATTTTTAACACTTGCTTGTAGAGGATCAAGTGAGAGCAACTCTATATAGCCTTCTCTTGCCATTTGTACAGTATATTTTTCTTGTAATTCATATGACTCAGCCTTGTGGCCGTTGCATGTCATTCCAGCAACATGTGACCATCTCCATTGGTCAAGACTTGGGTAGCAGAAAAAGTGGTCACACTGTATTTAAAAAAACTACAACATTGTATTACCACTCTTGGGTGTCAGCCCTAAAATGCTCAGTGACCCCTTTCTACTCTGTGCTAGATATTTGGGATAAAAAGAAGAAGACTGACTAAACATCTTTACTATGTTGAATTCGTATGCCAAATTTTGTCCATGGAGATCAGAAATGAAATTTTTTTTGCATAAATGTACAAAGACTGTACCGAAATGAATGCAAAAGTGAGCATAACTTGTTTAAAAGCTTACATAGATCATTAAAATTTCACATGTTGGTAGAGCAACTCTTCCTCTATAATAAATCTTTTTTCTTGTTTTTCATTGCAAGTAAATAATGGATTCCAAGCAGAAGCAACGTGTTGTCTTTGAGTTTTTGATGAAGGAGGGTTTAGGCTGTCTGACACCTCAGGAGGCTACAGAATGTTTATGGAGATGACACATTGACAAGAGCAATGTGTGTAGGTGGATGAAGAAGTTTAAAGAAAGGAAAACCTGCACTGAAGACAAACCACATCCATAAACATTCTGTAGCCTTCTGGGGGTGTTAGACAGCCTATGCCCCACTTTTGTTAAATATGAATTCCTGAAATTCAGCCACTTTGTAAACAGTTAAGGCACACTATGATGTATAAGAGTGGGGTGAGCGTGGAACACTAATACTCCTAAAGAGGCACCATCCTAGAAAGATATGTAAATATGTGTCCAAAAACTTGTAGAGAAAAATGGGACTCTAATTGTGCCTCGGAGGAGTATAATCAAAATGAGATACAATATATTTATACAAGAGTAATCAAATTTTTATCATTTAAAGAACAAAGTTTGAAATACATTACAATCTTGGTAATTCAATTTGAGTTCAGGGATGTGCTGGTTCCCAACAAATTATACAAGGAATGGCCTATGCGTTTCACGGATATTCCGCTTCGTCAGAGCCTTGCGGATAGCACAGATGAAAGCGCCATGTGAATTCTACAAAAAGAGTCTTAATTAGTGCCATACGTCATATGATTACCGTATATACTTAAGTATAAGTTGATCCGAGTATAAGTCGAGGCCCTAATTTACCACTAAAAAATGGGAAAACGTATTGACCCGAGTATAAGACGAGGGTGAGAAATGCAAAGCTACTGTAAGTGGAAAAGAGGGTCAACAATGCTCATTTGCAGCCTCACTGTGCCCATTTGCATGCCTCACTGTGCCCATTTGCAGCCATAGGTCAGCTGAACTTCAAACTCAATAGTTAAGGGTTCCTAGATGCCCCCTAGCTGCAGCCAAAATTTGGGGTCTCTGAACCCAAACGGTCCCGAAATGACATTGCTGCAGATGGACACAGTTGACCGAATTTGGGGCCCCGTATCTTGGGGCCACTTAGTGCTAGGAACCCCAAATTGCAAAGTGCAAACCCAGAGGAGGTAGCACCATAAAATATCCAAAGCTGGGGTTTCTAGCACCAAGTGGCCCCGAGATACAGGGCCCCAAATTCGGTTCAGAAAATGTCAACCACTTTTCTGCAGCAGAGAATAACATTTTCCGAACAAATTTTGGGGCCCCGTAACTTGGGGCCACTTGGTGCTAGGAACCCCAGCTGGATATGTTGTGGTACCAGTTCCACTGGGTTCGCACACCAAATTTGGGGTTCCTAGCACCAAGTAGCCCTGAGATATGGGGCCCCAAATTCGGTTCTGAAAATGAAACTTTTTGCTGCAGAAAAGTGCTTGACTCGAGTATAAGTCCAGGGGGCCACTTTCAGCACAAAAAAATGTGCTGAAAAACTCGACTTATACTCGAGTATATACGGTAGTATGAATACATAATGATGCAAATAACATACATGTGTTGATGTGTTTGTCTTTACATGGATTCATATCTAGAAATATATACATTGCAACTAATATTAATAAAAAAAATGTATATTAAAAAATATTGCACATATAAACACAATGATAATTTCTATATATACCCATTGGTGTACAGTCTTGTTTTGCCTATAGTGAATTAAGTATGGAAAATCAAGTAGATAGAATTACATATTTATGTGGCAATCTAATAAAATGCAAAATGCGAAGTTTTGATTACATGCCCCTCAACTCACCGAAAAGGACCGCACATGGAGAACACCGGCTCAGTGGGACAGAGGAGGCCCGGGAGCCCGTGGGAATTTTAGGTTTGGTCTAATCCCAGTATATTTACTTGGTGAGTAATCTTCAATATACATTCTCTTGCCCTAAGGGCTATCTTTCCTTTTTTCTTTTTTTTTTCCTTTGATCACTGAACTCACTACCTCCTATCAACCATCTGCATGTTTAGGGGCCCCTCCTTTTTCGTCGGACCAGGTGGGGAGGAGTATTCCCACGGGCTCCCAGGCCTCCTCTGTCCCACTGAGCCAGTGTTCTCCATGTGCGGTCCTTTTCGGTGAGTTGAGGGGCATGTCATCAAAACTTCGCATTTTGCATTTTATTAGATTGCCACATAAATATGTAATTCTATCTACTTGATTTTCCATACTAAATTCACTATAGGCAAAACATGACTGTACACCAATGGGTATATATAGAAATTATCATTGTGTTTATATGTGCAATATTTTTTAATGTAAAATTTCTTTATTAATATTAGTTGCAATGTATATATTTCTAGATATGAATCCATGTAAAGACAAACACATCAACACATGTATGTTATTTGCATCATTATGTATTCATACTAATCATATGGCGTATGGTACTAATTAAGACTCTATTTGTAGAATTCACATGACGCTTTCATCTGTGCTATCCGCAAGGCCCTGACGAAGCGGAAAATATCTGTGAAACGCGTAGGCCATTCCTTGTATAATTTGTTGGGAACCAGAACATCCCTGAACTCAAATTGAATTCCCAAGATTGTAATGTATTTTAAACTTTGTTCTTTAAATAATAAAAAATTGATTACTCTTGTATAAATATATTGTATCTCATTTTGTTTATACTCCTCCGAGGCACAATTAGAGTCCCATTTTTTTCTACAAGTTTTTGGACACATATTTACATAAGACACACTATGAGTTGAGCAATAAATGGATTGAATCTTCAGTGGTTTAGCAGGGACTGGTCGAGATTTGATCCATCTATGGGAAGGCTCCTGGGCTTATCTCTATAATTTATGTCTGACAGGTTTATTGCTCTGCCAGGTATTACGCTTGTGACACTCTGGGTTGTGAGAGAGGAGAAAGGCACACAGAGCAGCTATGACCACCCCTCCCCTCTGCTTCCCATTTAGAGAAGCCTTTGTTTTTTATGAATGTGCTCACATAATACAAAGGCTTCTGTGAATGAGCAGGTTTACTGCTCTGTCAGGAATCATACTTGAGACACTCTGGGTTGTGAGAGAGGAGAAAGGCACACAGAACAGCTATGCCCACCCATCCCCTCTGTTGCTAATTCAGAGAATCCAAATAATTCAGAGAAGTTCACACAATACAAAGGCTTCTGTGAATGAGCAGAAAGAGGGGAGGGGCTGGCAAAGCAGCTGCAATGACTCTCCTATTTAAGATGCATAGTTTAGAAGGATCAATGATTTTTCTCGGAGTACTATAAAGCTGTCACATATAAATAAGAGAGGTAAGCCCAGAAGGTGTCAAGCACCTTATTGGGCTTTATTCATAGGGGGAACTTACTAAAACTGGAGCATTCCAAATCTGGTGCACCTGTGCATGGTAGCCAATCAGCTTCTAACTTCAGGTTCATCAATTAAAAGAGAAGTAAGCCTTTTTTTTTGTTGGAACCATATTTACCTAGGTGGATGCAGCATCGGTCCCTTGCCCGCTCTAACACTAAGAACTGAGTGATCAAACACCGCCGATCATTCTCACAGCTCCGTGAGCGGAGAGCTGGTGACTGTCAGTCTCTGCTCTGCCCCTCCAGTGCTCACTGGAGCGATGGGCTGTGGGGGGGTTGGAGCGGCCAGCTTAGGCTCTCAATGTCTCTCCAGGTATGTAGATGGATCCTGACCATATGGTTGCGATCCTTCCTGAGCCTGGACCGCCTCTGTGACGTCAGCCGACAGCGAGCTTCAGCCTGCTGTCTGCCGAAAATGGGTAACAGGAGTGCAGAACGAACTACACTCCTGTGATCCACAGAAGTGCAGCCAAATGAGGTTTGGCTGTACTTCTCCTTCAAGTTTGAGAAAAAAACCGAGAAGCTGACTGGTTACTATGCACAGCTGCACCAGATTCTGTGTGCACCAGCTTTAGTAAATCTCCCCCATAGCGTGCCTTAATTTTTTTAAAAGGAGCTGAATTCCTGGCTTCTGCTTGGAATCTATTATTTACCTGCAATGAAAAGAATAAGAAGAGTTATTATAGAGGAAAAGTTACCCTACCAACCTGTAAAATCTGAATAACCAATGTAAGGTAATTAAAAAGTTATTTAAAAAACTAAAGAAATAATCAGCGCAGCCAAAACAAATATTGTGAAAAAACAAAATAACGTGTAAATAATATACGTATTGCTGCTGCCACTCAAGAAATGATCTCACCCCACTTCCCCAATAAAACAAAAATGTCATAAATCGTGTAGCGCTACACTATTTATGACATTTTACTAAAAAAGTTATGCCCACTTTTGCATTATTTTTGGTATAGCCCTCCTATAATACAATATCTTTCTTGAATATATAACATATTGCGGATCTATGCAAATATGTTAACCCATGACACTAAACTTTAAACAGAATTTTTTTAAACTTAACTTTGCACATGTTGATAACATTATTCATATTGTTATCTCCACAATTGTGATTGTTTTCACATATAATGCATCTATAACAAATAAAATAAAAAGATGATAGAATGCTTTCCAATAGTACAAGTTTTTCTTTAATATTAAAGCAATATTAGACACGGAGGCACAAAGCAATTTCCCCTCAGGAATCCAGATGAGCAATATCATTGTACTTGTAATGTTTGTCTTTTATTTTATAATCCTGCCATGTTATTGCCTCTAGAGGGCCTTCAAATTTTATCAGAGGCAAGATGTGAGCAGGAACACTATAAAACACAACGTAGTCCCTGAATGAAGCAAGGCTGTCCATCACGCCTATAAATAACACGTAAAAGCTATTCGGATTTCCTCTCGCCCTGGGCACTAAGAACGCGGACACTCAATACCTACTTAACGTATAACAACTGGAATATGTCCTAATTACACTTGTTCAAATCCCTAAGTAGATAATTATCCCATCATTTGATCATCACACACACACAAAAAAAAGATTACATACGTGCGAGTTATATATTATATTTATTTAGGGTATTAGACTATGGTTTGTTGAAATGACATATCATGAAGTAAAATACAAATAAGGGCATAAGGTCCACTTAGGCTACATTCACATTTGAGCGTAGCGGCATTTTGCGTCACACATTTTAGCATGTGTTTGGTGCGTTTTTCACACAATAGCCCATTAATTAAAATGGGTTGCCTGCTGGGTGACAAATGTGCCAAAGAAGCTCAAGTACCAATTTTAGGCATTGAGTCAAATGTGTTTGGTGCTACACACATTTGCGCTCTTTTCACGCTTTTTGTAATGCGGAACACTCATGACTGCTACCGATGTCTGAGGTGGCATTAAGGACTAATGGCACTGCAACGCAATGCATATTTTAGCACATTCTTCACACATTTTTGGAAATGCATACTTAATAAAGTCACAGATCAATGCTACATCAAAAGACTAATAGAATAATTGTAAATTGGGTGACACTCGCGCCTTGGTGATAGGGTGTGATTGTGTCGCTGCTGTGTATACTGTTCCCTTGCAAAGGGGAACAACATGTGGTGGTTGATTTGAACTAGACAGCGCTTGCCCCACCCCACTTCTATCTAATGAAAGCTATATGCTTAATAAAAAAATAAATACACTGGTGGATGTCAAATGTAGCATTCGTAACAAAGTGGCAAACTGTAAATTAATAACTCTAATGTTACATAAATAACTAATAATAGTGATTTGATTTAAATAATAGTAATAAAGTGACTCATGATAATATGTGCAAATACAGCAAAACAAAGTGCTTGGTACGCCGTGCTCCGAAAGTGATTGTAATTCCACTACTGTGTGGTTCTGCACTCACCAGATGGGTTGGACTCCTCTGCCCTATGGCAAGAAAGAGTCAACTGTGCTTTAGGTCTCTTAAGGGGGACCTATCAATCTGTGATTATCGCCGGACACTTCCACTGTGTGGGTTGGCCTCCTATGGCGGCGCTCAGAATCCATGATGTGCAGGCATGGAATATACAAACAGAGGTCTCCACATAGTGTAAGATCCTTTAAAAACCTTTATTCAGCTCAGGCATTGTATAATGAAAAGCTCCTTTAAAAGTTGTAAACATCTTAGGTAAAAAACACGTAAGAAACGTCCCCGTGCAGCTATCGGTAGCTATTGAATAGCGCTGTCTGCAGACCAGCGTATGTTCCTACGTCCGTGCCAGATGTGACATATCAGGACTTCAAGCTTGACACATTTCGTCATCAAAGTGCTAATAATAAATGTGAAAATAAAAATAAAAATAATGATAAAAATAATAATAAAATAAAACATACATGTAAATAAAAATAATACAAATAAAAATAATGTAAAATAAAATAAAAACTAAAAATAAATTAAAAGTGAAAGTAATGGTGAAATAAAGTGTGTGAATGAAAAATATCGGTGTAACATTTTAATATTGTGACTAGACTGTGTAGTTACCCCCCCCCCCCCCCTTTATGGTGAATCTCCATGGTGGTCTCTTCTGTACATTTGCAGTTTAAAAAATTGAAATAAAACAGTTTATATCAATATTGATATTGAGGCCTGCTGGGCTCATACTACCTAGTTTATGTATCCACTTTGTTTCATTTTGGGATACCGCCCTAGTCATGTTTATACCCCTCCAGTGTGCATCTATTTTATCTATCCCACAGACTTTGATGGAACTAGGGTCCCTATTGTGGTGGGTTCTATAATGTTCTATAATATTCTATAATGTTGGGATAGACTGTGATATTTGAACCCTTTCTTTATATTGTTCAGATGTTTCCTTATTCTTACATTTAGTTGTCTGGTGGTTCTGCCCACATATTGCAAGCCATATGGGCAGGTCAGTAGGTATGTGACATGTGTGCTCTGGCACATAATGAGCTTATTTATCTTGTACTTTTTAGACTATTCTAGAAGAATTTGGATTTTAATATATCATTTTTCTATATGTATAAAAAAAGTATATTTTTCTACAATTACTGTCTGGCCGTGCCTAAAAGTCCAATACTATACTATATTCATTGTTTTTCTGTGGTTTGTCCTTTAGCAATTCTTTCCTGTCCATTGCTTCCACTATCTTTTCAAATTCTTTAATTTTATGTTCTAATTTCCACAAACCTTTTTATTAGTATGTCTGCCTGTTTTTTTATATTTGTTAATATCCGTACAATTTCTACGTATCTTCATCAGCTGGCCCTTAGGTATTCACCTCCAACCACCTAGGGTGGTGGCAGCTATGTATAGGTATGTACCTGTTACGATCTGTGTCCTTGAAGAACGTGCGGGTGAAGAGTTGATTATATACCTCTAAGTCTAGATAGTTGACCAGTTCCTTGCTCCATTTTCCCATGAAGAAAATGTGGTAACTGTTATGGTTAATCTCCTCTAGAAACTGTTTTAGGGCTTCCTCTGTTCCTCTCCACAGAATTATGACGTCATCAATATACATTTTATATACTGATATGTCCGGCCTCTGTTTTCCATAGATTTCATCATGCTCCTACTTATTTTAAAAGATGTTGGCCACACTAGGTGCATACTTTGCACCCATGGCTACACCTGTGTAGTAAATTCTGTTATGCCAGAAATAATTACTTTTCATGGCAAGTTCTGGAGCCTCAGCAATGAATTCCTGCTGTAGGCCCTCCAATTCTGATGACCTCTTTAGGGCCCATTTTGTGGCCTCCAGAGCATCATCCTGTTGGATATTTGTATACATGGAGTCCACATCTATTGTGGCCAATGCAAGGTTATCCTCTTGTGGGGTGTTGAGTTGTTTACTGTCTCTAAGGTGAGAATGGAATTGTTGTGCTAACGGCTGTAAGTAGTGGTCAATGTATTCTCCCAATCTGGAGAAGAGGTAGTCCACTCCACTGATGATTGGTCTGCCAGGTGGTTCAAATTGGTTCTTGTGGACTTTCGGCATCTGATAAATAACTGGCAGTTTTGGTGCATCTGGTAACATTATATTATATATTCCCTCTAGTTCAAAATATGTTGTTTATGTGCTCTTTTAGTCAATATTTTTAGTTTAGACCTGTATTTCATTAGGGGATTGCTTTTTAGTTTCTCATAAGTTGTGGAGTCTTCCACTAACCTATTGAGTTCCTTATAATAATACTCTTTGCTAAGGATTACTAAACCTCCCCCTTTATCCGCTGGGTGGATTACCACCTCCTTTCTTTTTTCCAGGGCCTTAATATCTGCCCATATAACATTACTGTGTTTGTTTTTAAAGGTTTTACATGCTTTAAATCATTTTCCACCATAGACTTAAAAACTTCCAAGAATTGATGATTAGGGTTTTTGGGGTTAAAAGTAGAACTGTTTCTCATTCCACTGTGCTTGTATTTTGTGGGGGGATCTTGGTAGTTATTTTGAACAGCTGCATAATGTTTTTGAATGTTTAATTTGCATACAAACCTTTGTAGGTTAATATATGTCTTAAATTCTTTGTATGGTTGGTCTGGTGCAAATGTTAATCCAGAATCCAATAATTTTATCTCTGCCTCTGTAAACTCGATACCACTTAAATTAAAAATGTCCTGCCCTATTATGATCTCTTTTTTTTTGCGGTGCCCACCTCTGCTGCCTCTGTGTCTCTTTCTTCCTCTGTGTCCTCTCTGTATGTATGTGGTGTTACTGGTGCCCATGTTGGTGGTTGTGAGTGCTGTGGGTGTTGGGCCCAAACTGGTGGTTGTGTGTACTGTGAGTGTTGTGCCCATGGTGGTGAATAATTGATAATAGAATAGTTGATTTAGGCTATGTTCACATTTAACGTTTTGCATTTTGTGTTTTACTGCATTTTGGCATGACACCTCATTGACTTGAATAGGTTGCCTTTCATGCACCAACATGCCATAGAAGTTCAATTACCAATTTTTGGCACTGAATCTAGCTCATTTAGCACCAATTTGTGCGTTTTTTGCAAGTTCTGCCACGCAGAAGACCTGCATCAAACACAACTGCTACCTGCTTTTCGGGTGCCATTAAGAAATAATGGTACCACAAGCGTAATGCGCATTTTGGTGCCCCCCTGACATTTTTTTTATTGCACCCCCACATCAGACAGGCTAGATCCATCCCTGATGCACTGCCACTCCACTACGTTAACCAGATCCACTAAAAACAATCGGATGCCAAGTAACATGCATTTTGATGCATTGTAATATGCATGCTACTACAGGTGCACATATTATAAGTACTACAGCTTTTATAAATCAGATTTGTTCTATGAATGGAGGACAGGTGAATGATTGAAAGCTTTGCCCCCTCCATTCATATATCCTGTTTTATTGGTAGAAGCTGTAGTAGGGGTTATATTAATAGAGTATCTGGACAGAAGGGGTAGGTCTAGTCAGGCTCTCTTGTTGAGAGCATTTGACAGCCTTTTAGTTGTATTAACCCCCGCTGCACTGGAAGTTTACAGCAGTGGGAGGGAGGTATAGACAGAGGTGGATTTTACCTAATAGAAGAGAAATCAGTACAAAGGAGATATCCTACTGACTGAGAAGTGCCCCTTGTGCTGATTTATTCTGTTTTTTAATTGGCTGCACTTAGGTTTTTAGTGCTAGCTTGTTTATGAAAGTTATTAAGCATATCTAAGTCTGGTTACTAAAATCTCATATAAGATTAAATGTGTTAGGCTTCATTCATACTTCATGTAGTGGGAACATTTGTTCCCACTAGCATTTTTTTTGGGTTGTGCATAGGGCAGCCCAATAAACATGCCAAAATCACACTGTGTTTGTAGTGCCATTAAGAAATATTTTATAATTTCTTACCTTTTAAGTTGTTTTTGGAGCTTTATACAGGTCTGCAAGCTATTCTGAGAAATTTCAAAGTTGAGGGAGGCTGAGGACAGTCTGGAATAAACTGCATTAACATGCAGTTTAAGCCTTGAGCCACCTAAGCCTTCGGATTTCTAATGGACATTGTGCATATCTAGTTTATCTAGTTTACAACTAGGGATGAGCCTAACACCCCTGGTTCAGTTCACACCTGAACATGAGAACAGACAAAAATTTTTTGCGAACATGCGAACACCGTTAAAGTCTATGGGACACGAACATGAAACATCAAAAGTGTTAATTTTACAGACTTATATGCAAGTTATTGCCATAAAAAGTGTCTGGGGACCCGAGTACTACCCCAAGGGACATGTATCAATGCAAAAAAAAGTTTTTAAAATGGCGTTTTTTTTCAGGAGCAGTGATTTTAAAAATGCTTAAAGTAAAACAATAAAAATGAAATATTCCTTTAAATATTGTGCCTGGGGGGTACCCTTAGTCTGCCTGCAAAGCAGCGCATCTTCCCCTTTTTTTATAACAGTACCGCAGCAAAATAACATTTCTAAAGGAAAAAATGTCATTTAAAATTGCTTGCGGCTGTAATGTATTTCTGGATCCCGGCAATATAGATAAAAATCATTGAAAGAAAACGGCATGGGTTCCCCCCCCAGTCCATACCAGGCCATTCGTGGTTGGTCTTTTGCTGTCACATGGTTGGGCCACATACCCAAAATTCCCAGTTATTGCCTTCAACTATTTGGCATTGAACATAGCAATAGGGGAGTAAAGGAAGGGTTATATATTGCTGGGAATAGGGCTAAAGCCAGCCTGTTTCTTTGCCCCGAATAGACAAGGCACACATTTGCTTTAAGAAGTTAGACATAAAGTGGGTAAAGATGTTATTGCATGGCCTCTGCCTGTAGTCTAAGAACTGACACTTCCTTTGAAGAGACTACATGTCCTACAATCCCTGGATGACTCTGTCTCATGCTGGTGCAGGTGAGAGCCTAAACAGTAATTACATTTGACACAGACAAAAGCATATATAGTATATATACTTTTTATTGTACTACATTAGCACTCCCACATTTGTGATGCAGCACAAAGTGTATGGCCACACATGCATCAGATGCTGTGTGACCCGGAACAAGAAGTTGTCCTGTCCTCTTGGTAGATAGGGACATGCTAGCAAAAACATGGACATAGGGGAATAGATTTATTGCTCTATGAGCTATGACACCACAAACTGCGGCCACAACTTGGGAGCTCATCATTACAAGGTAAAGCATTGCAGGGAATATAACTACATTATCACCAAATGAAAAAAAAATATTTGAAAGTGTACAATGCCTTTAAGTTTTCTTACAGGAAAGAAAGAGCTACCACTGTGGTGAGGCAGGTGCAGTGACATGTAGTCTGCAGAATTGCAAGCCCTAAAAAGTGTTGTCACCCTCTTTACACTGTATAGTTCAGCTGGCATAATTGGATCACAACAGTGCAATACTTCACATTCAACTGTCAGGTGTAATTAATCTATGATGCCTTGACTCTTTTAGCTTGGTTTTAGCTGTTTAGCTGGAGCTTACCATAAAAAAAAAAAAAAAAAAAAGCTTAGCGAAAATTACTATAGAGAAAAAAAAGATAATAAGAAATAAAACACCAAATTACTGTAAAATAAAAAAGGAGAAGTCACCTTGAAATTTCATGACCTGTAAGACCTGGCCCTGCAGTGCTTTTATATGGCTATGAAAAGCATCAACGGCCTTTAATATCATTATATTTTATAGCGGGAAGGTACATTATTTCCATTATAAAAAAAGAAAAGAATAAAGGTGTATTGGTCAGAGAATCCCTGTTATTTATTTGACGCATTCCATTTTGCTCCAAGCTGAGGGTCATGGATATTCTGTTTCAATTGTGTAGTCTGTTATTCTTTTTTATAGTGTCGGGACAGTAGTTTATTGAATGTAATAAAATGCAAAGTGAAGGCCACTGATAAGCTATAATGTAATTCTAGATTTGGCGTAAAAATGTTATACAATGCTGCAAACGACAATGCTATACAAATATTTATTCAGTAACTGAACGGAAGAAGCAGGCGATTTTCATATCATTCTTAAACCACTATGTACATATATATAATCACTAATGATGCAGCTGATCGGAGAATAATAACAACAAGCAAGGAAATCTGTCAGGACAGAATGAGAGCTCCATCTCAAAATGCTAGGCTGGCTATCATGCTGATTCTGTGGTATCACTTTTTCAGTCAGAAATCATGTCAGAATTCTGAGTTTCAAAGTCAGAATTCTGAGTTTCAAAGTACACACATAGTGGAGGAGAGCAAAAAAAATCCCAAGAAATTCTTTAAGTATGTAAACAGTAAAAAAGGGAGGACAGACCATATTGGCCCCATAAAGAATGAGGAAGGACATCTGGTTACAATGGATGGGGAGATGGCGAAGGTATTGAATTTATTCTTCTCCTCAGTCTTCACGAGTGAATCGGGGGGCTTCAGTAACCAAAACTGCAGTGTTTATCCTCATGACACAACACAGGAAGCACCTCCATGGTTAACAGAGGACAGAATTAAAATTAGAGGGATCCCGGAATGGCCGCTTGATCACAGAGCTCCTGCCACCCGAGGACCATAATTAGCTTTTTACGGGAAACCATCGTCTCTTTCCATGATGGGGAAGTCTAATAGGAGTGTCTCGGCCTCCCGGACACCGAAAGACCCGGTCACACAACTCAGCCGGAACATACCGGAGATATTCCGTACACTCCGGTCAGGCGATCACAAGGCCTCACAGACACCACAGGCCTCAGGCCATACCTCCCCTAGTCACAGCTCGGACTACCAACTTGAGGATGGAGACACTCGATCTCACCGCTTCAGCCATGCAGTGAACCTATCGGACCTACAGAACGTAGCGTCTGATATCACTCACAACATCACAGGCACCTTAAAAGCGGCAATTTTAGATTTGAAAACGGACATTCAAGCAGTGGCGGCCCGCATTTCAGACGTGGAGCAAACTACGCAGCTCCATACAGCTGCTATCAGGCAAGTGCAACACACCTACGATGCCCAACTTTCATATCTGTATGATCTCCATCGTCAGGTCGAGGACCTTGACAATAGGGGCCGGAGACATAACATTCGGGTGAGGGGGGTCCCCGAAGGCATGGAAGCAGGCTCATTACCCCAAGCTGTATGCGCCATATTTAATGACCTCTTAGACCGGCCACCAGACTCCCCAATCGAGATGGAGAGGTTACATAGAGCCCTCAGACCTCCTCCCAGGGATAACGAACCCCCAAGAGACGTCATATGCTGTATAGTGAATTTCCCTCTGAAGGAAGAAATTTTAAGAAAAGCCAGAGAAAGAGGCCGTGTACAACATAATGGCGTAGAAATTAAGCTTTTTCAGGATTTATCACCAACTACATTGCAGAACAGACGCGCTTTGCGCCCCCTGCTGGACCATCTCAGGGCAAGGAACATTCCATACCGCTGGAAATTCCCGTTCTGCCTGTCTGCTACCGCCAGAGGTCGCACAGCTCTCCTAAGATCACCTGATGACTTACCTGCCTTCTGCGAGCAACTCGATTTACCCATGACGGAACTTCCGGAGTGGTGCTCATTTCACTTCCCATCTGAGCCTTGGCGGCCGTTATCACACAACCCCTCACCAAAAGCGCAAAGGCATCGATCCAGACGCCGTAGATCGGGTCCCCCCTCACCCGGAGCCCATACCTCACGTCGCGACATGGATCCCCAAGCACTGGGACAGCCGGTAACTCCGCGCAGACCCCACCAGGATGCCTGAGGAACACTCAATCTCGAACTTCCGAATCCAACCTATATGGGTCCGCTTTCCCATGACGTTTTTGTTCTAGGTTTTTATTTTCTGTTCACGCCCACCTCATCTCATTTGTTTCTTTCTGCATCGTCTAAGATCCAACTCACCCCACAACAGGCTTTTACTCACCTCGCCTAAGACACCAATCCTGTTGGACCGTCCAAATGTCCCGGATGCAGGAACTTTCCCTGGACTGTATGGAGTCATAGGACCATCTCGATACGCCCCTTCTACCATGGAACTTGCACTAACAATCTCTATTACTAACCCTGCGCTGGGAACATCGGGACCAATAGCTCCAGCAACATCCAAATGTCCCAGATGCAAGAACTTTCCCTGGACTGTATGGAGTCACAGGACCATCTTGATACACCCCTTCTTCCATGGAACTTGCACTAACAATCTCTATTACTAACCCCGCGCTGGGAACATCGGGACCAATAGCTCCAGCAACTTCCACGTCATGCTCTCCTGAGTTACGAACTCTTACACCTCGTCCAGATGATCGGAAGATGACTTACCACTCTCGTAACTGATCGTTGCCTCTTACTCCTGAGACACCATCTCCTCCCCCCCTCCCCCCTCCCTCCCCTCCCCCCCTCCCTCCCCTCCTCCCTCCCCTGCCCCCCCTCCTCCCTCCCCTCCCTCCCCTCCTCCCTCTCCCTCCCCCCCTCTCCCTCCCCTCTTCCCCCCCCTCCCCTTCTTACCCCACCCTGGCCCTCCCCCTTCCTCCTTTCTTCCTCCCCCCTTCTCCCTCCCCCTTTCGCCCTCCCCCTCTCTCCCTCCCACTTCATCCCCCTCTCTCCCCCTTCCCTTCCTCTCCTCTCTCCCTTTCCCCCCCCCTTTTTCCCTCCCCCTTCCCCCTCCTTTCTTCCTTCCACCTTCTCCCTCCCTCCCTCTCCCTCCCCCCCTCTCCTCCTCCCCTTCCTTCTCACATCCCTCTCCCCCCCTCCTTCCCGTCCCCCCCCCCTCCTTCCCACCCCCCCTTCCCCTCCTTACTCAAGTTCCTTGTCCCTCCTCCCCCTCTCCCAATTGATAGATGCATTTGAAATATAGATATACTTATTAAAGATGTTTTTTTATTGTTCCCCGAAAGTCACCAAGGCTGCAAAGGGCAGATCCCTATACCCTCATTCACAACCGAGGCGGCTCTCTCTGAGCAACTTACAGATACACTCCCAGCGGCTCTACAGTCGGTAAGATATATTTCCTTGAGCTACCAATGATGCCTTTTCTAAATTATCCCTGGGATACCGGAAAGCATGCCTTGGGGGCTTCGGGCACCTTCTGTTTTAAGGGACCCCTGAATCTGGGCACAAGTTTAAGTGCTGTTGGAGGGTGATTCCTGTGAAGGGGGTAGGGAAGGAGGATGACCATAACCAAAAATCCCCCTTCCCTTTTCTGATTGTCTGATGCAGCTCCTGATTTCCATACGCCTCTTGGGCGTAAGATTCAGAACCTGTTGCCCCCTCTTAGCGAAGCCACCATACCAACATTTGTGGGAACCATATTCCTAAAGTTATGCAGTTATGAACCATGATGGTTATACAAGTTGATTTAGTACGATTGCATGGGTGTTATATATATACTCCCCCCCCCCCTTTCTTTTTTTTTTTTTTTTATTAGGACCCTTTTACTTATTCAGTCTTTAGATTTTACACCGGTAATGTCTAATAGAATGTTAAGACAATGAAAATTGAGGTTAATCTGATTTGTTTCCCCAAGATTCATGTATGCACCTTTCCCCACGAAACTTCTACTCTCTCTGGGTCCTCTACATGGCAAAGGAGTAGGAACCCAGCCACTCTCACCAACCCCCTGCGGCAGCTCTAGTTTCTAGTCTGCTGATCGTCCAGCCTTCCCTTCTACAGGTGGATTGGTACTTCCATTCCCACCTCTGGTATACCCTTCACCACCCCATACCCGCTCGCCCCCTCTGACTCTTTTCCTTCACCTCTTTCTTATCTCTTCTTTGGGGCCTTTCCCCTACCCTTTACTTTTCCCTCCCCCCTCTGATCCCCCCCTCCTCCCCCCTCCCCCCCCCCCCCCTTTTTTTTTTTTTTTTCTTTTTTCTCTCTTTTCCCCTCTTTCATACTTCACCACCCCCCCCTCTCCCTTGCCCTATCCTCCCCGGTGCGGTCAGACCCACCTCAGGTGGGACAATCAGTTTCTGTCCCCCTGAACCTATATATAAACTAGCCTCCACAACTCTAGGCTGACAATGGCCTCCTCAGCGCCTCTAACACTGAAATGTATTTCACTCAACGCAAGGGGCCTAAACATTCCCGAAAAACGCTCACAGGTTTTGTCCGCACTCACCAAGCAGAAAGCCCAATTTATTTTTATCCAGGAGACTCACTTTCGGTCCAACTCAATTCCAAAACTCTCTAACCACATTTACCAGACAGCCTTTCATTCCACAAACCCTTTAGCAAAGACCAAAGGAACGTCCATTCTAATCTCCAAGCATGCCCCTTTTAAACTTAGCGACTCCCTGTTAGATCCTGAGGGGAGATTTGTCTTCATCAAAGGGTCTTATGCTTCTAGACAAATCACACTAGCAAATATATATGCCCCAAACGAACACCAAGTCTCATTCTTCAGGAAGGTGAGTGATCTCTTACTCTCCTTCAAGGAGGGAGTGTTACTGATGGGAGGAGACCTTAACGTACCCCTTAACCCAGACCTCGACAGCTCTTCAGGCACTTCCACGATTACATACCGGGCTCTTCGCCAGATCAAATTGCAACTCCAAAGTCTGGCGCTGCATGATACATGGCGCACGTTGTTCCCCTCCGTTCGGGACTACACCTTTTTCTCAATTCCTTTTCAAAAATACTCACGACTGGACTATTTTTTCCTCTCCCAACCTGATTTAACCTTCCTCACACATGCCACAATTGATCCTATGTACTTATCTGACCATCACCCCATCTCGGTCTCCTTGACCTTCCCAGATTCGATCCCTAAAACTAAAGTCTGGAGACTGAACTCGTCCCTGTTAAAAGATGAGGTGTTTTGCACACAATTAGAATCCAGCATAAATACGTATTTTCGGGAAAATTCTACCCCGGACATATCTCCTATCACAATCTGGGAAGCACACAAAAGTGTGATCAGAGGGGAACTGATGACCCAAGCAGCAAAAATAAAACGGATCCACCAGGGCATGGTAGCTGACCTGATCTCGAACATCAAAAGACTAGAGGCCACACACAAACACTCTCATTCTCAGCAGACACTCCAGGAGCTGACGCAATATCGCTCTAAGCTGCTGGAAGAATTGGGAAAACGCACTAGACGCCGCTATGTTTTGCATCAGAGAGTCTTCTATGAGCAAGGCAATAAATGCGGAAAACTATTGGCCCGAGCAGTCCGTGCCTCAAGACCATCCAACACAATACATCACATTCGGACCCAACAGGGCATACTACTATCTAAAAACGAAGATATTGCTCATTCCTTTGAACAATACTACAAAAACCTCTATAACCTACAACCCCTCAATCAAACGCCAGATCAGGGTGACCTCAGGAAGGAGGCTATCAAAAATTTTTTGTCCCAATATGGCCCTCAACCAATTTCACAAGCTCAGGCAGAAGAATTAGAACAACCTTTTTCTGCAGAAGAACTTCAAAACGTCCTTAAGCAGATGAAAACAGGCAAAAGCCCGGGCCCAGACGGGTTCACGCTGCAGTACTATAAATGTTTTTTCCAGACGCTAGCCCCAAAGATGTTAGCCATTTTTAATTCCCTGTCCAATCCCGCAATACCCATGGGTCGCCTGCTAGAAGCCCACGTCACAGTTATCCCGAAAGAGGGCAAGGATCCCACACAAGTGCAAAGCTACAGGCCTATCTCTCTCCTTAACGTAGACATCAAGATCTTCGCAAAAATTCTAGCCAATAGATTGTCCCCTCTCTTACAGAATCTTATTTCTTTAGACCAGGTGGGCTTTGTTCCTGGTCGTGAGGCCAGGGACAACACCATCAGGGCAATAAACCTTCACCACTGGCTCACCACTACAGAGACACAGGGTTTCTTTTTATCATTAGACGCCGAGAAGGCGTTCGACAGAGTGGCCTGGGACTACATGCATGAGGTGCTCAGGAAGATTGGCCTTCACCCGCGTATGCTAGCACACATCTCGGCGCTGTACGCCTCCCCTAGCGCGGCAGTAAGAGTTAATGGCCACTTGTCGAACGCCTTCCCTATTAGAAACGGAACTCGCCAGGGCTGCCCTCTTTCGCCTCTGATATTTGTACTTTCATTAGAACCCCTCCTTAACAAATTAAGAGATAATCCCGATATTAAAGGTGTTAACATTCAAGGCAAAGAGTACAAAGTTTCTGCTTTCGCGGATGATATATTACTCTCACTGACTGCCCCAACTATCTCCATACCCAACTTGCTTAAAGACATAGAACACTTTGGCTCCCTGTCATATTTAAAGATCAATTATGCAAAATCACAAGCGCTCAACATTTCACTCACACCACGAGAAGCTGAACGCTGTCAGACATCCTTCCCCTTTCAGTGGAACCAACGGGCTATACCCTATTTAGGTATCAATATAACTACCAATTTAATGGACTTATATAGCGCTAACTTTAGCAAGGTTCTTAAAAAAGCACAACTCGACCTCAAGGAATGGGGGAAGATCAATGTCTCTTGGTTTGGCCGGGCGGCTCTTCTAAAAATGGTAACCTTACCACGGTTCCTACACATTATCCAATGTCTTCCTATTAGCCTTCCGGCCTCTTTCTTCGCAGCATACAAGAGGATGTGCACACTGTTCCTTTGGAAGGGCTCACCGCCGCGCATTAAATATACCCGTCTCAAACGTCTAAAACTCAGAGGTGGCATCGGGCTCCCAGACCTGCACAAATATTTTCTAGCAAGTCACCTTTCCCGGCTCGTAGATTGGAATATACACGAAGCGGGAAAGGTCTGGGTTACCTTAGAAAAATCATTCTCCCAAATCCCACTTGAATCCCTACCCTGGATCCAACCCAAACACTGGCTACAGGAAATAGTAGGGCACCCCCTCATCTCAGCCTCACTAAGAGCCTTCCAACGGTCAATTAAAACCTCGTCAATCTCCTCAACCCCGGGCCCATTAACCCCACTGAGAAGCAACCCTGATTTCTCACCAGGACTATCACCATCCTTTCTTAACCAAACATGGCCACATGACAGAATACTAGCATATCAGTTTTATACAGGTACAACGCCTAGATCCTATGAGAACCTAGTAAGCTTATCCCCCATACATTCCTTCCCCTTTTGGACATACTGACAAATTAGACACTTCCTTTCCACCCAGGGCTCAACACAGACATGGACAAGACCCTTAACCCCATTTGAAGACTTATGTACCCGAGCTCCTCCACAGAGACATCTCATTTCCTACATATATAACGAGCTTATAGATGATGCTACCTGCTCCACGGACCCCGCACGCACGAAATGGGAAAAGGACTTACAGATGACCTTCACAGATGAGGATTGGACAAGTATCTACGAATACGCACATAAGGGTTCCCTTAATGTAGCCATTCAAGAGAATGGATATAAAATTTTAACACGCTGGTACAGGACCCCGTCGCTACTACATAAATTCTCTCCGGCAATCCCAGATACATGCTGGAGGTGTGGAAAGGCAAAAGGGACAATGTTACACATATGGTGGGAATGTGATCTCATCCAACCATATTGGAAGAAGGTACATGAGCTTATTACACACATTACGACGTACTCCCTAACATTTTCCCCTGCTCAATACCTCCTACATCACACTCACTTATCTAAAAAGGAATACTACAGATCACTGGCAATGCACTTGGTGAATGCGGCTAGACTGTGCGTCCCGACACATTGGAGATCTACGTCCACCCCCACGATTGGGGAGTGGTTTCGTAGGACCACAAAGATAGAGGAGATGGAGGAGCTGGTTCATATATCTCAGGAGAGAATCCAAAAATTCACGATCACATGGGCCTGTTGGACACACTTTAAACTGTCCCAACGATATGGCGAATGTGACCCCTGAGACTTCTAAACTTTCCTCCTTGGGGGGTAGATGTTTGGGGTGGGCTGCGCCGGGGGGGGGGGGTGTTATGGAGACAGGGGTGAAGACCCGGTTCCCTTCCTCCTCCCCCCTCATTAATTTTTCTTCTTCTCATCCCCATCAAACCACCAACCCCCCCCCTATAGAGCCTTTAGCTCTGATCCCCCCTACCTCATTAGCGTAGGCACTAGTCCCTATGTAACTTGACCCCCCTCCCCCCTCCCCTTGTACCCCTCGCTTCCCTCTTCCCTCCCCCTTTGTTCTTCTTCTACCTTTTCTTTCTCTCCCTCCTTCTTCTTCTCCCCTCTCTTTTTCTTTTATGGCTCTTCTGGTCTCTCCCATAACCCTTACCCTCTGAATGGTGCTACAATACTATCCCAAAACCCAACCTGAAAGGGTTATTTAAGACAGTTTGTTAACTGGCTGTTACACAATCTACTGCTTTGAATTTAATAATGGTTATATTAATGTTAGCTATCTGTATCGCAGATCTATGTAACAATCTGTACCATGTAATACCCCGATCACTGTTTATGTTTCCTGTTTCGTGCATTGGACAATAAATATTATTATGGAAAAAAATAAATAAATAAATAAATCAGACTGTACCCTGCAAAAAAAAAAAAAAAAAAAAGAATTAAAATTAGACTTGAGAAACTTAACATTAATAAATCACCGGCACCAGATGGCTTGCATCCGAGGGTACTTAGGGAACTCAGTCAAGTGATTGCCAGACCGTTGTTCCTAATTTTTACAGACAGTCTACTGACTGGAATGGTACCAGCTGATTGGAGAAAAGCCAATGTAGCACCAATATTTAAAAAGGGCCCAAAATACATCCCTGGTAATTACAGACCAGTTAGCCTAACATCAATAGTATGTAAACTCTTGGAGGGGATGATAAGGGACTATATACAAGATTTTAGTAATAAGAACGATATCATTAGCAGTAATCAGCATGGATTCATGAAGAATCGTTCTTGCCAAACCAATCTATTAACCTTCTATGAGGAGGTGAGTTGCCATCTAGATAAAGGAAGGCCCGTAGATGTGGTGTATCTGGATTTTGCAAAAGCATTTGACACAGTTCCCCATAAACGTTTACTGTACAAAATAAGGTCCATTGGCATGGACCATAGGGTGAGTACATGGATGGAACTTGGATGGAACTGGCTTCAAGGGCGAGTTCAGAGGGTTGTGATAAATGGGGAGTACTCAGAATGGTCAAGGGTGGGTAGTGGGGTTCCCCAGGGTTCTGTGCTGGGACCAATCCTATTTAATTTGTTTATAAACGACCTGGAGGATGGGATAAACAGTTCAATCTCTGTATTTGCAGACGATACTAAGCTAAGCAGGGCAATAACTTCTCCGCAGGATGTGGAAACCTTGCAAAAAGACCTGAACAAATTAATGGGGTGGACGACTACATGGCAAATGAGGTTCAATGTAGAAAAATGTAAAATAATGCATTTGGGTGGCAAAAATATGAATGCAATCTATACACTGGGGGGAGAACTTCTGGGGGAATCTAGGATGGAGGACCTGGGGGTCCTAGTAGATGATAGGCTCAGCAATGGCATGCAATGCCAAGCTGCTGCTAATAAAGCAAACAGAATATTGGCATGCATTAAAAGGGGGGTCAACGCAAGAGATAAAATGATAATTCTCCCACTCTACAAGGCTCTGGTCCGGTCACACCTGGAGTATGCTGTCCAGTTCTGGGCACCAGTCCTCAGGAGGGATGTATTGGAACTGGAGCAAGTACAAAGAAGGGCAACAAAGCTAATAAAGGGTCTGGAGGATCTTAGTTATGAGGAAAGGTTGCAAGCACTGAACTTACTCTCTCTGGAGAAGAGACGCTTGAGAGGGGATATGATTTCAATTTACAAATACCGTACTGGTGACCCCACAATAGGGATAAAACTTTTTCGCAGAAGAGAGTTTAATAAGACTCGTGGCCACTCATTACAATTAGAAGAAAAGAGGTTTAACCTTAAACTACGTAGAGGGTTCTTTACTGTAAGAGCGGCAAGGATGTGGAATTCCCTTCCACAGGCGGTGGTCTCAGCGGGGAGCATTGATAGCTTCAAGAAACTATTAGATAATCACCTGAATGACCGCAACATACAGGGATATACAATGTAATACTGACACATAATCACACACATAGGTTGGACTTGATGGACTTGTGTCTTTTTTCAACCTCACCTACTATGTAACTATGTAACTATGATGGTGCCATGCGGGTCTCCTGCAGACCTATCAGTGTATCTGTGTGCCCGTATATCGTACGGGCAAGCAGGTACAATCTGACAGGAGGTCTTAATGAACTACCACGGCGCTCCACAGCGCCGTGGTAGTTCATTGAAAACTACAAGCTGACAGGTGTAAAGGATGTCAGGGCTTGTAGTTTACCATTCACAGAGGACTATGAATGAGTGATAATTTTTATTGTGACAGCTAGCGGGGGGGGGATCCCCGCTAACTGTCAGAGCAGGGGATCGGAGGGAAGCGGGGGCTGGTCTGTTCCTAACATGATACACCCTGAATAAGATTGTAACATGTAACAAGTTAACTTTTTGAAAAAAATATATAAGTGCACATTTTTTTAGAGGTAAAAAAAGTGCAGTTATTTATTTTATTGGAGCCTTTAAAGAGGAAGTAAACCCTGATGGTACCCTCTGCTACGGAGCGTCCATCTTCTTTCCGGGTATTGCGGTTCTGGCGCTGTGATTGGCCAGAGCCGCGATGATGTCACTCCCATGCATGCGCACGGGAGCCCCCACTGACGGCATATCTTTAGCAGAGGCATGCTCAGTGCGCTTGCGTGCCTCTGTTTATGGCGCATGCTGTCTTTTTGCAAATATCTCCAAAACCGTGTACGTTTAGGAGATATCTCTTGGACCTACAGGTAATCTAGGCTTACCTGTAGGTCAAAGTGGTCTGTAAGGGTTTACAACCACTTTAAAGTATTGCACCAAAGTTCAGCAGATCACTGGTGCCATGCAGGTCTCCTGCTGACCTCTCAGTGTATCTGTGTGCCCAAACACTGACAGAAAAAAATCAATGAATTACCATAGTGCTCCACAGTGACATGGAAGAATATTGAGAACTAAATGCCGACAGCAGCAAAGGATGTTGGGGCTTATAGTTCATTCACATACAGAGCTGTGTACAGAATGATGCGGAGCCCCACATGGCCGCGCTGATTTCAAAAAATGACAGCTAGTACGGGGAACTTCTCTCTGTACTGCTATCACAAGGAGGGGGGATCAGGCAGCATTGAGAACATGTTACATGTTCCACCTTAAAAAGGAGGGAACATGTAACATGTTCCCAAAGGTGAACTTATCTTTTAAGCTTAAGTCAGAATTCTGAAACTGAAAGTTCAGCATTTAAACAACAGAAATCTGAGATTGAAAGTCAAAATTCTGACTTTATAATCTCAGAATTCTGACATAATGAAAACTCAAAACTCTGAGACTAAAATAAGAGTTTTACATTAAAGTAATAATTCTGAAGTTAAAAGTCAAAACTTGGAATTCTGAGATTAAAAGTCAGAATTCTGACTTAATGAAAACTAAAGCTGGCCATACACCTAGAGATTATCTGCAGATTTTCTATGGTTAGATGGAAAAAGTGGAAGATTCCTCCATCCACACAGTTTAGAGAACATGAAGAAATCTGTTGCACTTTTTCCATCTAACCATAGAAAATCTGCAGATAATCTATAGGTGTATGGCCAGCTTTAGAATCCCATGCCCTAACTCAGAATTTAGAGATTAAAGGTCAGAATTCTGAGTGGGAATTCTAAGTTAGAATTTTGAGTTTAACCCCTTCCCGCAGAATGTACGCATAAATATGGCCTCACGGAAGTGGATCTTTATCTGTGGGGCCGTGTACTACTGTGTTTGTGCTAGGAGTGTGCTATGTAGGGCATGTTTTACTATTTTGTGCCAGTTTTCATTTCATAATAAAAGAATACAAGGAGATATCCGTTACTATTTACCACCAAATGAAGGCCCTATTTGTCCTGAAAAAGTATAAATGACCTGGATACACTAAGTATTGTGATGATATGTACAGTTTTGCTAACACATGTCACAGCTCCATAATGTTTAATACCATCTTTCTGGATCTTTAGTTTGCTTTTTGCTTGAAACCTGCTGAAAGCTTACAAATACTTTGAAAAAAGCTTGCTGCACATATTGGTCTTTCATATATAGAAGCCCATGTGTACAATGGTTAAGAATGAGGTCAGTAATTGCTGCCTCGTATTTCTCTTATGACAGGTTTACTTTAAACTCAGGGTCACTTTGATGAAGGAGAGTCCAAGGCAAAGATCACAGACAAGTGATTAAATGCTCATTTGTGACATACAGTAGATGTTCAACCATGGCCTTCAAGATCTCCATTCACAATTTAAAAAATTGGTACATAGACCATAAATCACTCAGTGTGATTACTGTAAGAAAGGACAGATACAAGGCATGTTGTAGAATATGACATAAGAAAGGGTTGTCTAAATCTGACTTAAATGTATCTATAGCCCATACATTTTATTTTTCAGTTTTGAACAAATTGGGAAATAGCTAAAATTCCTATGAGATACAGTACTGACTGCTGTCTGTAACCAATAGATGGCATTTACCTTCACTTCCTGCCCTGGTGACACAAAAGGAAGTGAGATCAAATCTCTACATTGTGAAAGCTAATTTTCTCTTAGAAAACTTTTACCAGAAAAAGTGTCCCAATTTGTAGATTTCTTCTTACCTTCTGTTCGGGTGAAGACTGTTAATTTTAGTTTTGGAATTGTTGTCCCAGGTATGAGGAACACAGTAACAAATAAAATCTACCTAATAAGAACACAAATAGCAATTAAATCTGACACTATTCCAGAACAAAAAAGTTTTTGTTGTAGATATACCGTATTTATCGGCATATAACACAAGTCGGCGTATAACACGCACCCCAATTTAAGAGTGAAGTTCCAGGAAAAAACACTTTTTTTTTAAATAAACCACTTTGCAGCAAAATAATGGTCAGTGAGAATCAATGCAGCCTGATTAGTGCCCATCTGCAGCCTCAATGCAGCCTAATTTGTGCCCATCTGCAGCTTCAGTGCAGCCTGATCTGTGCCCATCTGCAGTCTGTTCTGTGCCCATCTGCCCCATCAATGCAGCTCATCATCTCTCATAGGACATCACCGAACCATCATCTGTTTACTCGGCTCTCAGTTGGCAGTCACATACACAGTCCCGCCCCCGCCATCGGCATTGGACCAGCTCCTGTGATATAGAGAACACTGGTCCAATGCCAGTGGTGGAGGCGGGACTGTGTATGTGACATGCGAGCCGAGTTAGAGCCGAGTGAGATCCGAGTGGAGAGCCGAGTGGAGAGGAGATGACGGCTCAGCGCGGCACTTATCTACCTCCTTCCCCTCCGAGATATGCTGTCGGTGTATAACACGCACCCGCAATTTCCCCCCTATTTTCAAGGGAAAAAGTGCATGTTATACTCCGATAAATATGGTACTTTAAACTTAGATATAATTTGATGCAAATGAGCCCAATGCAAAGATATTCTTTATGGATTGAACTTCAGTGAACCTATTATAATGAATTAGGGCTTGTTTGTGTGAGCTTTGCTCTCTGATGAGCAATCTGTGGTGGATAGCTTTTCACCTCCTCACCACCTTTTTTGTATTTTAATATTTTTATTGAAAAAGATCTGGAAGTTCCAGATATATCATTTAAACAATAGTCAGTTTTTAGGTTGTCATTGTATCAAAGACATACTGTATGTCCATAAAGTAAAAGAAAAGGGAGATAATGTAAACCATCATCAAATAAACAAACAATAGCAGTGGAATATTCTCTACAAGGTTTAGGAGTGTGTCTATGGGAAAGTTTGACCATTCTTCCAGGAGGCAATTTGTGAGGTCAGGAACTGATATTGGATGAGAAGGCCTGGCTTGCATTCTCCGCTCTAATTCTTCCCAAAGGTATTCTATTGGGTTGAGGTCAGGACTTTGTGCAGGCCAGTCAAGTTCCTCCACCCCAAACTTGCTCATCCATGTCTTTATTAGCCTTGCTTTGTGCACAGTCATGTTGGATTAGGAAAGGTCCATAAAGATATGGATGAGCAAGTTTTGGGGTGGAGGAACTTGACTGGCCTGCACCTGAGTCCTAACCTCAACCTGGTAGAACAGCTTTGGGATGAAATAGAGCAGAGCCTTCTTGTCCACATCAGTGCCCGACCTCACAAATGCGCTTCTGGAAGAATGGTCAAACAGTCCCATAGACACACTCATAAACCTTGTGGAAAGCCTTCCCAGAAGAGTTGAAGCTGTTATAGCTGCAAAGGGTGGGCCAACTCAATATTGAACTCTACGGACTAAGACTGGGATGCTATTAATGTTCATGTGTGTGTAAAGGCAGGCGTTTCAATACTTGTGACAATATAATATACAGTATACAGTGGGGACAGAAAGTATTCAGACCCCCTTAAATTTTTTATGCTTTGTTATATTGCAGCCATTTGCTAAAATCATTTAAGTTCATTTTTTTTCCTCATCAATGTACACGCAGCACCCCATATTGACAGAAAGACACAGAATTGTTGACATTTTTGCAGATTTATTAAAAAAGAAAAACTGAAATATCACATGGTCCTAAGTATTCAGACCCTTTGCTGTGACACTCATATATTTAACTCAGGTGCTGTCCATTTCTTCTGATCATCCTTGAGATGGTTCTACACCTTAATTTGAGTCCAGCTGTGTTTGATTATACTGATTGGACTTGATTAGGAAAGCCACACACCTGTCTATATAAGACCTTACAGCTCACAGTGCATGTCAGAGCAAATGAGAATCATGAGGTCAAAGGAACTGCCTGAAGAGCTCAGAGACAACATTGTGGCAAGGCACAGATCTGGCCAAGGTTACAAAAAAACTCTGCTGCACTTAAGGTTCCTAAGAGCACAGTGGCCTCCATATTTCTTAAATGGAAGATTTTTGGGACGACCAGAACCCTTTCTAGAGCTGGCTATCCGGCCGAACTGAGCTATCGGGGGAGAAGAGCCTTGGTGAGAGAGGTAAAGAAGAACCCAAAGATCACTGTGGCTGAGCTCCAGTGATGCAGTTGGGAGATGGAAGAAAGTTGAAGAAAGTCAACCATCACTGCAGCCCTCCACCAGTCGGGGCTTTATGGCAGAGTGGCCCGACGGAAGCCTCTCCTCAGTGCAAGACACATGAAAGCCCGCATGAAGTTTGCTAAAAAAACACCTGAAGGACTCCAAGATGGTGAGAAATAAGATTCCCTGGTCTGATGAGACCAAGATAGAACTTAATCCTACACAAATAATTATAGGGTCTATTACCCACAATGTGGATTCCTTAGTATCACCTTATTTCATAGGTGTGCGCAGCCTATTGCATTAGGGTGTGCACCCCAAATCTCAAACACACGTGAGTGTGTATATATATATAAAAAATATAAACTGTATTAAAACATGGACGGTGTCAGTAGAGCAGTGGATGTGTTAGTAGGGCAGAGATTAGTGTCAGTAGGGCAGTGGACGGTGTCTGTAGAGCAGTGGATGTGTTAGTAGGGCAGAGATTGGTGTCAGTAGGGCAGTGGACGGTGTCTGTAGTGCAGTGAATGTGTTAGTAGGGCAGAGATTGGTGTCAGTAGGGCAGTGGACGGTGTCTGTAGGGCAGTGGACAGTGTCAGTAGTTTTTTATTTATTTTTGAATTATTTTATTACAATTTTATTTTTTTATTATTTTCACAATTTTATTAAGAACCCCATTGAGGGGCTTTGGTGAAATATCAGCAGGGGGAATCTATGCCCCATGAGATGATTAGAGTGTGCCCAGGCACACCCGGCACACCCCCTGCGCACGCCTATGCCTTATTCCTAGATACTCTCAGTTTTCTCACATATCACTGTTGAAATTTACATCTAGTGATTCTTTAACAAGGTCCAGGTTAATTTTCCCAAGTACAAGTTTTCTTTTCTTTAGTTATACCTTTTCTATAGTATTCAGAACACATTTAACCAGGCACCAGTCTCTCCCTAGAATAAAGTGTATAAAATCCTATAAAAACTCACTGCATAACTCAGACAGCATTTGATTAGCAGAATTAATGTCGGGTAATGATCATTTCGCCAGTGACTGCTGCTAAGCCGCTTTTTGCCATTTCATTATTCATTCCACTGTTGATAACAAATACACTAATACACATTATTTCTGCGGTATAAATTAATGTTATTAAGATTGTGATCTCAGTGTGTGGTTTGTTTCCTGCCATAAAAACAAATGACCCAATCATGATGTTGCTGTAACGGTTAATGTGTGATGTTTATTATACTGGATGAAAAGTTTTGTGAAGTACAGAAAGGAACAATTGCCTCACATTAACATTTATAGGAAATACCATCTGACACAGATTATGCTTACAGAGTGTGGGTTTAGATCACTGTCATGAATAGGTATTATTACATGCAACATAAAAATATATCAATATATACATATAAGTATAAGAATATTTTTTTTATTTCTTTTTTATTGTATTTATTTATTTATTTATTTTTACTATGTGGATTGGAATTTGCCCCCTACTTGCTACTGATAGAAAAAAAAAGAAAAAAAAAGAAATATGTTTTAAAAAAGCACATTTATAAATGCTCCCTTTACCGTACATGCATTGCCAAAACTTTTTTTTCGGTTTTAGATAAAGTAGAGAAGGTTTAAACCCAAGGTGAGTGCATTTTTGTTGTGTGCATCCCATGAGGGAGGTTTCCTTTTATTTCCTGGAGATGCAATAGCAAGGAAGAAAAGCCCTCTCTAAAGTGAGGGAAATTCCTATTTTTGTTACAGGAACAATTGTCCACATTGGCAAATGCACTCTCACCTCTTGTTCTGGCTACATCTGTAAACTTTGGATTTGGAATCACCTTTTGTCACCTTTTGTAAAATGCCCTACAGAACAAATGGGGGAAAGAGGGGCCACAGACAAAAAAAAAAAAAAACCTTGATATGGGATCCTACTCCATCTGAAAAAACTAAAAAAAATGGTTGCAAATATACTTTGCTGGTTCCTTAAAGTGTTTGTTAACTCAAACATATAAATCACTGACAGCCCCTCTATTAGAGCTATGCATACCACACTGTACAATGCCGTGTACACACAGTCTAAATTTCTGACGGGATGTTGGATGTGAGCTTGTTGTCAGAAAGTCCAACTGTGTGTATGCTCCATCAAACATCTGCTGTCGGACTTTCCGCCAACAAATGTTTGATAGCAGGTTCTCAAATTTTCCGCCAACAAAACTTTGTTGTCGGAAAGTCCGAGCGTGTGTACATAAGTCCGTCACACAAAAGTTCATGCATGCTCGGAATCAAGCAGAAGGAGCCGCACTGGCTATTGAACTTCCTTTTTCTCTGCTCGTTGTACGTGTTGTACGTCACCACGTTCTCACGTTCTTGATTGTTGGCCAACATTTGTGTGATCGTATATATGCAAGACAAGTTTGAGCCATCAACCTTCAAACAAAAGTCCACAGTTTTGTTGGCAGAAAGTCCGATCATGTGTACGGACCTTAAGCACCAGAGCACTTTATACATTGGAGCACAGAGCACTTTGTCTTGCACATGAATGGACTTTTTAAGATTTTTGATTTTACGAGTGATTAATGAACTGTTTTTATAAATTACTGGTCACAGATTGTCTTTTTTTGATTAGTTTATCATTGACAAAGGTTCCTTTCACATGCACATGTGTTCACTTCATGAATTAACTGCTATTTAAGGAGACAGCGCACTTCTTTCTATTTGTTGGCTTTTACCTTAGAACTTGTATTCAGGTGTAATTTAGTGCAGCAGCTCCAAGCTTTATATAACTAAGCATTTAGTTATTTTATTATTTATTTATTTCAGGTACTTATATAGCGCTGTGAATTTATGCAGCGATTTACATATACATTGTACATTTACATCAGTCCCTACCCTCAAGCAGCTTACACTCTTATGCCGCGTACACACGATCAGACATTCCGACAACAAAATTCATGTTTTTTTTCCGACGGATGTTGGCTCAAACTTGTCTTGCATAGACATGGTCACACAAATGTTGTCGGAAATTCCGAATGTCAAGAACGTTTTGATGTGCAACACGTACGACGAGCTGAAAAAAGTTCAATAGCCAGTGTGGCTCTTCTGCTTGATTCCGAGCATGCGTGGAATTTTGTGCATTGGAATTGTGTACACACAATCGGAACTTCCGACAACGGATTTTGTTGTCAGAAAATTTTAGATCCAGCTCTTAAATTTTGTTTGTCGGAAATTCAGACGGAAAATGTCCGATGGAGCCTACATACGATCGAAATTTCCGACAACAAGCTCCCATTAGACATTCGTTGTCGGAATGTCTGATCGTGTGTATGCGGCATAAGGTCCCTACCTCACATTCATACATACACATACTAGGGACAATTTAGACAGAATCTAATTAACCTACCAGCATGTCTTTGGAGTGTGGAAGGAAACCAGAGTACCCAGAGGAAACCCACGCAGGCACAGGGAGAACATGCAAACTTCAGGCAGGTAGTGTCATGGTTGGGATTTGAACCAGCGACCCTTTTTAATGCTAGGCAAAAGTGCTATCCACTACACCACTGTGCCGCCCAAGAGGTTTCCTTTATAGATTAAACACACATTATTGACTAGAAAATGTATAAAAGTTCTCTTAGGGTCCATGCACACTGGGCATAAAAAATACTGCTTATACAGGCGTTTTGCATTTTTTTTCTTCAGCCTGTAGAATGAACTCTATGTTAGCCTATGTGTCCATGCGTATTAGGTTATTTACAGGCATATTTTCATAGAAGTCTTTAGAGACAGAAAAAACCTTGAGAATCCCATTTTTGAGAGGAGCTTTTGGTCAGAAAAAAATGTTAAACCCTCATAAATGCAGCGTTTAAGAGTGTTTGTGTTTTTTGGGGAATTATGGTACAGTTACCCTTACAGTTCCCCAACCCCAACAATAAATGTGTAATCACACTTTAATAAAACAATGTGGTTGTAAATGCAGAAGGTTTTTTATCTTTTTTTATTCTATGCATTAAGATAAAAAAAACTTCTGTGTGCAGAAGCCCCCCCTCAGTCTCCCTAATACTTACCTGAGCCCCATCTGGATCTAGCATTGCATGAGAGACTCGTCTGTCCGGGACTCCCCCTTCTGATTGGCTGAGACAAACAGCAGGAGCCTTTGGCTCCCACTGCTGTCAATCAAAGTCAGTGAACCAATGAGGAGAGAGAGGGGGTGGGGTCGAGCCTCAGCTCCAAGTCTGATAGGACACACAGAGCAGCGGCTCAGCTGGGGTGCCCCCATAGCAAGCTTCTTGCTGTGGGGGTACTTGGCAGGAGGGAGAGGCGTCGGAGTGCTGGCGTGGAACCCGAGAAGAGGAGGATCTAGGCTGCTCTGTGCAAAACCACTGCAAAGAGCAGGTAAGTATAACATGTTTGTTATGTTTAAACAAAAAAAAAACAAGACTTCAGTATCACTTTAATGTATCATTTTAACATTTACTTTAATTGTAATGCTTTTTTTATGTTTGCAGCTTACTCTGCAATATTTTCATGATAAAATTACATAAACAGAGCATATTTTTAGATTTACCCTTCTGTAGCTATCCTGGGAGTGTGGTATGCATGCCTACAAAGTAATAATAAGTACACACAGGTGAATATACATCATTAGTTAATACAAAGGAAATATCTAACCTTGCCACTATTTTCATTATCTCTCTTTATTACACAAAAAATGGTAAATAGAGGTGCTTTTCGGATGTGTAAAATCAAAGAGATCAGCTTTGATTTCTCTCATATACTTCAGCTGAACATCCTTTTACTGTGACACTATAGATTTGATGAAAAGTACAGGCATTTCTTTTATGATCATTAATGTCATGTCTTGTGCTGAATGAATAAAGTTGAATTTAACATTGTGCAATAATATATAAAACAAAAAAAATACAGAGCTCAGAATGGAGTTTAAGGTTATATATTTCCAGGACAGTTTAAAGTATACCTGTGCTCAGGAATAACTTGTTAAACTGCAGTCGGGAATGAAATACAGATACTCCTAGGCATTTGATGGTAACTTCACACATCTTAAGAACTACCGAGGGAAACCTAAAACCTAAAAATATGCTAATGCTGAAAATTGTGAGCTGGCCGTTTCCATCTCCCTATGGGTCCATCATGTTGATGGGCAGTCCTATTGGTCAATAGAAAGTGTAGAAAGCTGGAAGGTATGATTCAGCTCTCGGCTTTTCTTGTAAAAAATTACAATGGCATATTGGATTCCTTTGGGTTTGGGGCTTATGGTGTACTTGGAGAAATTAATAAAATGATAAATGCCTCAATTTTATTCCTGACAGCAATTTATAAAGCTGATGATGAGGAGTAGACATGTGTAATTTAAAATATTCTTTTATATTTTTTTAAAAGTGTAAAAACCATGCCTTGATACATTTATTAGGCAGAAAAAAAGATATCCTCTGCTCCTCTTTGATTTAGCTCCACTTTTTTTCCTGGGGCCCTGACTTCTCCTGATTCTGATCTCCACTAACTGCCACCTCTTTGTCCAATGGGAGTGCCCTTACTGGTCACTGAAGTGGAATAACAGTTGGCAAATCAAGGAAACATAGCCCCCAGTGGGAAAGTGTAAATATGGGAAAATAAAAACTTACATATATGGTGTAGTCTGTCAAAACGTTAATGTGTTTTTTCACCTTGTAATGTACACAATTCCTCTTATACGCTTTCAGCATGCCCCCCCCCCCCCCCCCATGGCTCCTCTTGTCTGCATCTAGCACCCCATGATGTGTACTGCACCAGGAAGTGTGCAGCATGCCAGCCAAAAGCCAAGGACACTTGGAATTTCAGGAAGACTTTGGGTTTGGGTGTCAAACTGTGGAAATTGCAAATCAAAGTCTTTTTTTAAAGCTATTTCTACTATAGGAATTTAATCATCTAATCATTCTCAGTGCTGCAATAGGAATTTAGGCACCCACTGCATTCATTTGGGCATGCAAGTAACTGAGGTTTAAACTCCCATTGCAGTAAACTTTGGGGCATTCAAGGTTTTAGAATTTCAAGTAGTAGTCTATTTGTACTTGAATTTCAAATCTGAACTCTGGACACCAAAGCTTTTATTTAAATATATTCCTCAATAGTCATAAAATATATTAATCCATTTTGTGAGCACCAAATGTATTTTCAATCCCAGTTAAAACCTTGTTAAGACAGTAGGGACATTATCACTGCCTGAGCAGAGAGCAGAGCAATGGGAAGGACCCAATAGCTCCAACCAATTGTCATGAACTGGTGTGACCAGAACTGTGTGGACTGCAACAGAGTGAACCAAACACATGTAAAGTGAAAATAATATAATTTATTATAAGGAAAGTAAATAAGCAAAAGTAAACACACCTCCAATATGACAAACAGTGATTAACCAGCAACCAACCCCAGTGAAACGCAACAAATAACTCCCTAAACCAAAAGTATATACAGGAGTAAGATGTAATCGTAATTGTAAACAAGCCAGGGTCATACACAGGAGATCAAGCAGATTGGGCTGGGAACCAGACAGGACAGGGAGAGGGTAACAGGAGACAGTGGGAACAGGTGGAAGGGATCGGGCTGCAGGGTAGGGGTCCAGGAACAGATACAAGGTCACAGGATAACAGGGTAGCAGGATAACAGGATACAGGGTCAGGATCAGGATACCGGATCACAGGCTAGCAAACACAGGTCAGGGCTCAAGGAACAATACCAAGGCAAATGTGTGCAGCATCTGCTGGGTATATCTACACCTCCTGCAATCAATCTCAGGTGACGCCTGATTGCAGGAGATGATGTCGGCTCCAGGCTGCCGGGAGACACCCGCTGGTGGACACCAGTACTGCGGCCCATAGATCTGACAGTGCCACCAGCAGCTGAAACCTTTCCTGATACCAATACAGGCTGCATGCACAAGAAGAGAGAGCAGCAGGAACCTCCTGTACAGATGTATAGTTTCACACTGGATTACTGCACAGATGTGGAGGAAATACGCAAATCACACCAATATTGTGGTATGAATACACATGCCTTTTGTACTCACACAATATTTGCTTATCTAAAAATTCTACAATTAGAGAAGCAGGATTAATTTAAGAAATTTATTGCCATGGTTCCAAAGAAGAGAAATTTGACATTTTTGGAAGGTAAACAAACCAATCCCTAAACACAGATCTCCATTTAGAGCGAATCTATCATCCGAATGTGATCTATTGAATGTAAGTAATTTTTATAATGTGTTTGTACGTTTAAAGAAGAATTCTTTTAAGTGTATATTCAATAAAAGTATAGAACGTGGTCATGCTTTACTAATCCCCCCCTCTCAGTGCAAGTCTATTAACCCCTCAAGCCCATAAGCATTGACTGAGTACAGTACATTGTCTATAAGGGTTATTGCTTAATTGGATTTAATTCAGCAGTTGTTTAGCAAGGAAGCTTCTTGTAAATTTGTGAAATTTATAGAAAAATGAATTTACCAATATATTGCACAACTTTTACCTACTAAAATGTGCAATAATTTCAGTTTGTTTTAGAATGTGTATTACCAGTATGCTGCAGAAGGTGACACACCTAGACTGCGTTTGGCAGCATACTATAAAAAGGAAAGTTCATCCCAGTCTATTGTTATTTATAAATGTAGCACATGATATTACCTGTATTAGTCATTTTTTACAAACTGTTCTCCATCAGTAGCAGAACGTAATGATATGCAGTTTAAGGCATAAGTGGGACGACTTCTGCCTTCTTCAATTAGACTAATTTACAACATTGTCAGTTGCCCCACGGCTGCTTCTTCCCTACTATTACAAATGGAAAGTATGCCTTGAGCACCCTTTCCATCTATAGACTGCAAAAGACGCTATGAAATAACTGCAGTACCACCTCCCACAGATTTGTCCCAGAGAAAGCAGCCTGGGCTTTGTATAAATTAAGTATGTTTTTCTTTTTTTTTTTTGCATGGCTTTATATTCCTCCCATTTGGCTAGTTAAGAGCTTTGTATAAAGAGACAACAGGGGACACCTACATATACTACTCTAGGCTTACTTCCACAGCAAATGGGAATTTATTTAAAGTGCAACAATTTTTTTTGTTGGGTTAGTTTTGGTGAATATTAAGAAGGGTCGGAAATTAAAACTTGTCATGTTTCATTGTTTGTTGTCTGTTACCCCTAGTGAAAATTATCACTGAGAAAAGAAGTTGTGGGAAATCTAGGACAAGATGTAAGAGTTAGAACCTTGTCAAGTTTTTCTATGTAGTCCATGTTCCTGTTGAGGAGACCACCTTCACTTCCTGTGCCTGGCAGCAGAACATAAACAAAGGAGGATATCTGTGAAAAAATAGTGCATCTCCTCACTGTTTATACCAGACCCCTCAGGTCTAGTATAAATTTTAAGGTCAACCTCACATAAAAAATATACTTGTGGTCCTTGCAAATTTGCATCCCCTTTGTGAACCATAATAGGAATGGGTGAACGGTTCAGCCCGAGCATAAGTTCAGGCCAAATGTTCGCTGTTCGTCGAAAAACCAAACAAACGGGTCATTCGACCATTTGTTCAGCCCCCCGAACCAACCACAATGCATTGCGGCGCTGAACAGTGCATTGCAAGCCCTGATTGGCTGAAGCAGTGAAAGTTTCAGCCAATCATGGCACAGAGCACTGTCAGAGTCATGATTGGGCACTGTCATCATGACTTTATCCAATCATGGCTCATTCCCGCCCCACAGTTTAAAAGTATTTTTTCAATGGCAGCCATTTTCAGTGTGATTTAGAGATAGAACAGGGCTCTGTTCAGTGCTATTAAATAGTTATTGTGCTATACTGTTACTATTTTGCTTCAATTGTCAGTGTAGAATATTAGTTTAGTGTCAGTCTAGGGAAAGTGTGAGTGTAGTGAGGAGGACCATCATTCAGCTTTGCATAGTGTGCAGCTAGAGTAGGGACAGCTCAGATAGTTTCAGTGTAGTTTAGTGAGACCGTATCAGTAATCTTTACATTAGTGTATAGCTAGAGTAGCAACAGTTCAGATAGCAACAGTGTAGTGATGGTTGAACACCGTCTATTTGATTGCGTTACTGCCAGTTTAACACCATTTGCTTCTGTGTGCGTTACTGGCAGTTTAACGCCATTTACTTCTGTGTGCGTTACTGGCAGTTTAACGCCATATAGTTCTGTGTGCGTTACTGCCAGTTTAACACCATTTACTTCTGTATACGTTGCTGCCAGTTTAACGCCACATAGTTTTTTGTGCGTTACTGCCAGTTTAATGCCATATGCCACTGTACGTTTGACGCATTATATTGCAGTATATTATAGTGTATCCGTGGAGTGTGTCTGTGTAGTGTGAGTGTTCAAATTAAAGTGCACCAAACTCCTCTTTACATTGATTAAAGTGCATCTACGTACAGATTTCCACTTCTTCTTTACTACTGCTTATAACCACCGCCCCCTCCCTCCCAATAATGTCTGGGATGACAACAAGGAAGGCAGACGTTCCCTTGGCACTATAAGGGGGCCAGCAACAAATGTGTCCAGGTGGAAGTGGTGGTCATTCCTCAGGCAGGGCATCATTTCCTCTGTTTAGTGAGTTTGTCCATGCTATCAAGCCACAGCATGCAAATGAGGTGGTGGACTGGCTTACTAAATCTTCCTTATCCTCCTCATCCTCTGTCACACAAGCAGAAACAAGTGTGCAGTCCCCTGCAGTTGCCAGAGTGGATAAACCTGCCTCCTTGTCCACATCTATTCCTACCATAGCCCCAACATCAGCCATGGAGGAGTCAGCTGAGTTATTTGACCACAGCATCAGCCACTTGCTCCTTGATGATGCCCAGCCATTACTGGATTCCAATGTTGGTTCGGAAGTTGAGGATGACAGGAACAAGAGCCAAGAGAGTGAGGAGAACACTGTTAGACAAATTGGCATTCATGTTCCCCCAGCCGCAGCGTATTGCCAAGTTGTCTCCAGTTGTAATGATGATAATGGAGGAGACCAATATTTCTGCACTTGTTTGACAGGTGCATATCATTGCAATTTTTTACAGCAAGGCCAATTCTTGCTTTCATCAAGAGTACCTCTATAGGGTAACGGTGGGAAGGCGCCACCGACACCCAAAGACCAATTTTTCTGCACCTGTTTGACAGGTGCATATCATTGCAATTTTCTTACAGCAGGACCAATTCTTGCTTTCATCAAGATTACCTCTATAGGGCTGGGAAGGCGCCACGACACCCAAAGACCAATTTTTACGCACCCGTACTTCTATCCAAAGTCAAAGTGACATCAGAATGTATTCAAAAAATCTCTAATCTTGTTCCTAGTGCACTACATTGTGGCCTCATCATACACACTGGCTCCCCAGCTGTTGCTGAGAAAAATAAAGGCAGCTTGCAGGGAAAATGTCTTTTTTTTGGCTTTATAAATGCAATTATTTCTGCAGCAGATTCTAGATAAGGTACAGTTCTGCCACTTTACAGGTAGACTAAGGGGACCCCCCAGGCACTATATTGGAAGAGTTTTTTCATTTTTATGCTTTCACTTTAAAAATAAAAAAATCACTGCTCATTAAAAAATTACATTTTTCACAAACTTTTCTTTTATTGATATATGTCCCCGAGGGCAGGACCCGGACCCCTATAACCATTGTATGCCCAATTACTATATATAAGCACATAAGCCTTCAAAATGGGCACTTTTTATTTTTGATGTTCGGGTCCCATTGACTTTAATGGGGTTTGTTATTCGGGTCCGAACTTTCGCGGTGTTCGAAAGTTCTGGTGCGAACCGAACAGGGGTCCGTTCGGCCCATCCCTACCCCTCAACACAGGGAGGACCCTCCAGGCAAATCACCTAGTCCTCATTTTGATGATTATGGAATTTGGTGGGACCCCACGCTGATTTCTTTTTGGGAGGGCGTTTGCATGGGGTCCCCTTTGGCATCCATACATCAAAGATAAGGGTTCGTATATTGATTTTTAGGGGGAGCCTCCTGCCATGTTTTTCTATTTTGTGTGGAGCCTCTCCGTTAACATTCATACTAGACCCTCATCTAGGATAAGCGTCTGGTATTTTTTTTGTAAGTGTCAGTTTTGCTCTAGTAGGTTTTATACATTGTACAGATAGAGGTTAAGAGCACCCCCAGGTATGTTATTTAACAGAAATTTGCATATTTAGTGTTTTACTTGAAATGTTATTAAAATTGCTGCTTCCCACCAATTGGTATAAAAAATAAAATGTTTGCTTTAGTACATGGTACCCGGAGCAGTACCCAGCCTCCAATGCCATTTGTTTGATAATCCCTTGCCTATTAGCCTAGAAAATACACCATTGTCTTCAACAAGGTTTGGATTTGCACCTGAAATTTAGTAATCTTCTGTAAATCCCACATCGAACGTAACCCAGGTACATTCAATTCATGCTTACTGGTAACCTTAACACTTAATCCCCCCTGTAGCCTTAATAAGCCTTACCTGTAACCAAAAACCCTTGCACTAACACTCCCCTTAAACCCAACGCTAACCCTCCCTGTAATCCTAACCCTGACATTAATCTAACCCTGCTAGCAACCCTACTGTGCTAAAATCTATTAATTCCCTCTTCAAGATATACCTATTGTTTGTATATATGTATATGCATAATTATGTATTTTACAAATATCCTGAATTATTGACAGCTTGACTGTACTCATCACCAACATCCCCAATATTTATTTCTGTAAAAGGCATTTGTTATTTCATCTTCCTTCTTAGGCTTGTTATCTAATTTTGCGAACAAGTTGCACATTTCTTATTTATAAATGATGCACAAAGAATCTTGCATATAGATCATTACTTTACATGTGAATTGCTAATTTTAAAATATTTTTAGCTTTTTTTATGAAAAGTAACTTATGGCAATTAATGACATAATTATTCTTTTTAGAATTTGCATATGAAAGGAACTCAAGTGCATCCTACAGAAATATAAATAAAGCCTTGCTATGCAAATTACTGTACTAAGTGTTTTTATAGTCACTTGATGAGATACTGTATATTTTTAATTTGCTGTATATGAGGATTCCTTAAAACAATTAAAGCAGAACTCCAGGTTGGATCATCTTATCTTTGCTGCATTTATTTAGCTGTGCATTATAGCTCCATTTTCTGCATTCAGGGAATGTTTGTGTACCTTCCTCTGGCAACAGCTGTGTGGAAACTTCTGGTTACGTCACAATCAGCCTCAGCAGCCACTTCCTGTTGTCGGCAGCTGTTGTTTTATCTCCCTCCTATATTTCTCAGTACTAGAGGGGTGACATAATGATGCAGATGCCACTGCCAGTGGCCTTTACTGCTGGACAAAACAGCACGGTGGCCAAACCATCAGCAGCTTGAACTGCACAGACTGCCATGTAGTCCCTACTTCACCGTTGCTCCCCCCTGCCATGCCATAGCAAGAAGAATGGGACTCGAACGGTCATGTGACCACTACATTACATTCCTTACAAAGGTATTTAGCTAGAAATTTGAGATAAAAACATTTTATATTGTCCAAGGTCAGGAGAGTAGATCGAAGGAAACAATTACTTTAATGCCTAGAGTTCTGCTTTAATGAAACTCCACAGTAAGAAAATATGGACGCTTCTAGTTTTGATCTCCATGTAAAGATGCTAGTCGCTTGGCATTTATCATGGTACCCAGCTTTCATTGGTTTCTGAGTCACTGGGGTTGATTTACTAAAGGCTTACAAAATACTTACTAAAGACTTACTAAGTAGACTGTTTGCAAGGGAAGTTGCACTTTATAAGATCATTTTTCCCAGAGCAAATTTAATAAGGTGGAGCTCTGCTGACTGCCACCATCCAGTCACGTACAAGTAAAAACTTGCCGACCAGTGACGTACCTGGTACGTCATTGATCTTCAAGTGATTGTACCGGGATTATGTCCGCAGCTGCAGGCAGGCATCATCCCAGAACCATTTTTAAGAGCTGGCAGTCGTCTCTCTTGTAATAGCAATTGAAGTAGCTAACTTGCTGCTCTATTGCTGTTACAAGCAGCACGAGGGGACATCCCCCCTCCCGCCGCTTTCCGGCACTTGCTCGGGCTCCCCTGTCCCACCGGCTGACCGGAAAACCACATAAAGCCTGAATCTGCTTTAATTGTTGTATATAGTAACCTGGAAGCAATGACATGACATCACTTCTGGTTCACCCAGGTGTCAATGGTGCCAATTTAAAAAAATCAAGTTCATTCAAAAACACAGATCTTGGTTTTAAAGACCCCAGAACCTTCCATAAAGAGTACCTGTCAGATGCCTACTGCTTTCACAAGGATGCTTACATTCCTTGTGACAGTAATAAAAGTGATAAAAAAATTGAAAGCATCAACCACCCCCCCTCCCCCTGCATGCAAAGGTCAATGCATGCATAAGTCCGCACGAACACACACACACACAGATCGAGGTATCACTGTGATCATCAGATCATGGGCAGTAATTCTAGCACCAGACCTCCTCTGTAAATCTAACAAGGTAACCTGTAACGACTTTAAAATTGTCACCTATGGATAGTAAAAATTACGTCATTTGTCGCCGCTGCATGCGTGTGCACAATTTTAAAGCGCGACATGTATATTTGACGTAATATTGTTTTTTATATTTTACAAAAATTGGGTTATATATTGTGGGTTTTTCATTAAAATTTAAAAAGTGTATTTTTTTCCTACAAAATGAGTTTGAAAAACTGCCATGCAAACACTGTATGACATAAAACATTGCAAAACCCACTTCTCTTCTGTAAAAAAATATATAATGTTTGAGGGTTCTAAGTTATTTTCTAGCAAAAAAAAAAAATGATTGTTACATGTAAATAAAATGAGAGGCAGAAAAAGCTTGATCTTCAAGTGGTTACATTTTCCTTCCACATGATTATTCTTTCCAAAGAAAGAAACTTCACCATATTAACTAAGCTCTGGGGAAAATACAGTTGAAAATGAACAGCCTATTTGCCTTTAGTAACTCAACTACACTGAAAGAAGAACGTAGATCATGAGAGCTGACTTCTCCTGCTACATGTTTGTCGGATCACCAATGTCATGCTACAGAGTATCTAAAACTTAAAACATACAAATGAGTAAAATTTACAGCAAATCTACGACCCCTTGGTAAAACAATGAATATAAAATTGTATAGTCGAATCAGAATTCAAAGATCTGCCTGATTTTTTTTCTCAGTATTAATTCAGTGTTTGATAGATTAGGTGAATGAAAGAGCCCACACCAAGAATCATTGATTTGCTCTATGAGCAATACCTTTGTCAGTATGCTTAAATCTACAGTGGGGACAGAAAGTATTCAGACCCCCTTAAATTTTTTTTACAGCCATTTGCTAAAATCATTTAAGTTCATTTTTTTCCTTATTAATGTACACACAGCACCCCATATTGACAGAAAAACACAGAATTGTTGACATTTTTGCAGATTTATTAAAAAAGAAAAACTGAAATATCACGTGGTCCTAAGTATTCAGACCCTTTGCTGTGACACTCATTTATTTAACTCAGGTGCTGTCCATTTCTTTTGATCATCCTTGGGATGGTTCTACACCTTCATTTGAATCCAGCTGTGTTTGATTATACTGATTTGACTTGATTAGGAAAGCCACACACCTGTCTATATAAGACCTTACAGCTCACAGTGCATGTCCGAGCAAATGAGAATCATGAGGTCAAAGGAACTGCCTGAAGAGCTCAGAGACAGAATTGTGGCAAGGCACAGATCTGTCCAAGGTTACAAAAAATTTCTGCTGCACTTAAGGTTCCTACGAGCACAGTGGCCTCCATAATCCTTAAATGGAAGACATTTGGGATGACCAGAACCCTTCCTAGAGCTGGCCATCCGGCAAAACTGAGCTATCGGGGGAGAAGAGCCTAGGTGAGAGAGAGAAGAAGAACCCAAAGATCACTGTGGCTGAGCTCCAGAGATGCAGTCGGGAGATGGGAGAAAGTTGTAGAAAGTCCACCACCACTGCAGCCCTCCACCAGTTGGGGCTCTATGGCAGAGTGGCCCGACGGAAGCCTCTCCTCAGTGCAAGACACATGAAAGCCCGCATGGAGTTTGCTAAAAAACACCTGAAGGACTCCAAGATGGTGAGAAATAAGATTCTGTGGTCTGATGAGACCAAGATAGAACTTCTTGGCCTTAATTCTAAGTGGTATGTGTGGAGAAAACCAGGCACTGCTCATCACCTGTCCAATACAGTCCCAACAGTGAAGCATGGTGGTGGCAGCATCATGCTGTGGGGTGTTTTTCAGCTGCAGGGACAGGACGACTGGTTGCAATCGATGGAAAGATGAATGCGGCCAAGTATAGGGATATCCTGGACGAAAACCTTCTCCAGAGTACTCAGGACCTCAGACTGGGCCGAAGGTTTACCTTCCAACAAGACAATGACCCTAAGCACACAGCTAAAATAACGAAGGAGTGGCTTCACAACCACTCCGTGACTGTTCTTGAATGGCCCAGCCAGAGACCTGACTTAAACCCAATTGAGCATCTCTGGAGAGACCTAAAAATGGCTGTCCACCAACGTTTACCATCCAACCTGACAGAACTGGAGAGGATCTGCAAGGAGGAATGGCAGAGGATCCCCAAATCCAGGTGTGAAAAACTTGTTGCATCTTTCCCAAAAAGACTCATGGCTGTATTAGATCAAAAGGGTGCTTCTACTAAATACTGAGCAAAGGGTCTGAATACTTAGGACCATGTGATATTTCAGTTTTTCTTTTTTAATAAATCTGCAAAAATGCCAACAATTCTGTGTTTTTCTGTCAATATGGGGCGCTGTGTGTGCATTAATGAGGAAAAAATGAACTTAAATTATTTTAGCAAATGACTGCAATATAACAAAGAATGAAAAATGTAAGGGGGTCTGAATACTTTCCGTCCCCACTGTATATCATTACAAACAAATGGCCCCTGCCCCCACCTATAAATGGCTTTTGCAGCAAGGAGCACATGGAAGGATGACACGTCAAACAAAACCAAAGAAAATCCCCAGCTCAACTAACCTACCAGCCTGCAAACAACCACATTATCCTGTCTAACAGTATGCGTTAAAAACAGGGGTTTAGTTTGCACACATTTGCAAATACATGTGTAAGCTGCCGAGCCCCTTCATGGCACCCCAATATTATCTGCAGTCCTAACTCTAAGTTTTGAGAGCCTCCATAGTAGAAGCACGGGCATTATAATGGCTAGGCAGAGAGCAGGTGAGCCTGGAGGGAGTCCACCCCTCCTTAAAGGCACAGGGGTGCACTAGACACCCAGCATATAGAATTTATTTAGCATTATGTTTATATCAAAATGCAAATTCAGATTTGTCTCAACATGTGCATATTTTTATTACAATATTAGACCCTTTAGAGTGTCCCAGGCGCTGTCCCAGACGCACCACATTTAGAAAGGATCACCTAATAAATGAATAATGTTTCCAGTTCTAAGGACAACTAGTCACATTCACATCCTATTTAATGCAAAGTACAGATTCCAAAGGAAGGAAATTCCCCTATGGGGCATCAGGACCGGCTTTAAAGGGAAGTTGTCACTGAGGTAGGCACATACGCTGTGATGGGCTGGGCTCCAGTGGACTTTGGGCAGAAATGTCCACCCTCTTGGGCCAGGGGAAGCACTGCGCGTGCATGGTAAGCCTGGCGCCCGCGCCGGACATGACGTAGGAGCCGGACCCGGCCTTGTGATGTCCAGTAGGACCGCATTAGAGGAGGGGTGGTGGAGGACATGGCTGGGCTGTGTTCCAGCAGCGGGTCCCTCACTTATGTGCTGTGGACAGTTAAGGTTGTTTGGGTGTTTGAGTATGTGCTATTCTAATATGATGTTTTACTTGTGGCTGATATACATGGAGTAGGGTGTTTGTTTTTGGGAGGAGGGGGACATTGATTATGTTATCTTTTCTGTGGGAGACTGGTATGTATACATACTTGGTGTTATGAATGACCTAGTAAGGAGGTTTAGGCTATGTGGAGGGTGCACTGGAGGAATTTACCTAAGGCACTTGGGGGCGTGGGGTGAGGGAGGGGAAAACCTTATTAAGGGGAAGGCTAAGTCAGAATTGTTGTGTCGCGCTAGGTTGGTGTTGTAAGGCTACAACAGTATAGTATATTATTGGGGGATATGAGTGCTCACACGGATAGATGAAATGGGCATGTAGTGCTGTATTGAAAGGTTTGTGGCAATATGGGCCGGACTCAATACTTGAGTTGAAGTGAGGGTAGGTAGTGTACCTAGTACGACTAGTTTGTAATTTTGAACTATTGAATTGATATTTCAGCTTTTGTGGGCAATTTGGCTGTAGCCTCGTTCGCACCTCTCCTCCCCTGAGCAGTCCAGTGTCCATCCGACCATTGGTGGTTGCCGGAGGTCAGTTGATTCACCTTTCACATCCTCTTCTTCTCTGAACCATGACATTCATTTAAATTAGTTACTGATGGAGTTGGTGAGCATATTATCATCATTATCAAATGTTCCTTATAATATAAAGAATTTCTGGAAACAATGAAGTGTAAACTAACATTTTTACTGACAGTCAATACATTTTAGACACATTTAGAAGTTCCCTGAAGAAGCAGAAGAGCTCTGTGTAACGCTTTGAAACATAATGTGCTATGTAAAAAAATTGTATAAACTCTGTATACACCGTTTATGAATCTATGTCTAGCTGCTGATGTAGCTGTTTAAGCTGTTTATCTGTTCAATATATGTATGGTTTTTACCCAACAATATGGTGACCCATGTATGGGCTTTTAACTTTAATGTATAATAAATGTATAATAAGGAGAATTTGTTTTAATTGTGTTGTAAGTGCCTACCTCTGTGATAACCTCACATGCATTAAAGTCTTGCTGCCTCATAGGGGAATTTCACTCCTTTGCAATCTGTACTATGCAGAAAGAATCACCCAAACCTTTTGCCAGAATGTTTGCCAGAAGTCTTTACAAACTAATGCTAGTTGATGAAACTACAGGTCTTTGCATAATCTTTGGACAGCTGTGATTGCTTTAAACTGTGATTCTAGGAAGAAGTAATAGGAAACCATTGATAAGTGCCTATAATATTTTACCTGAGTATGGAAGTGCTCACTACAAAGCTGAGAGAATACTAAAGTTTATCGGCATCTTTGCTAGAAGCAAATATAGGTTCAAAAATTTTGATAGATTGAAAGTTTGAGAATCCATAAATGCTGGTACAAATACTTGAGTTGAGTTTCTAGCATTCATGAAGAGACAACTTACAGGGACATTCTACTCAAAAATTATATTTTAGATACAGGTAAAGTGTTTGGAGACTAGTTACCTGCCATGCTACTCACCATAAAGCTATAGAGATATAGATATTCCTGTGAAAACAAACATCCTCTTTCTAAACATGTTGAGAACATCTCCTCACCAGAGTGCATGGGTATAAAAAACTGCTATATTGGTTTAATGTCTAGTACTACCAAATACTCAAGTATACATGTTGGATGGTTTGAATATTTAAGTCTTAGTTAAAGCTTTGCAAATATTTACTAAATCTATGTGATGGGCTATTCTGGCCCTGATTTAATGAAGCTGGAACAAAAAATAAAGAAGTAAAGTTATAGAAGTTGTCCATAGCTACCATATTTTATATCATTTGAAAGAAGTCAATTGTTGTCATGGGCAGCTTCTCTGCCTTTGCTAGAGTTTTTTAGCCCCAGTATTTTTGTAATTGCCTCCTGTAAAATAGATGGTCTCAATTCATAAAATAATTAACCAGACAATTCACGCAAATCACAAAGATCAATACCCACAATATGCAATCAGAATCCATCCTGTACCAAAGTGACTTTGATAAAGTAAATACAATTATTATGGGTGCATAGCAAACTAATTAAAAAATACATTTTCATTTACAACCCTCTGAGATTGGGAAGAAAGGATAACTTTTAGCACAGAATATTTAGGCAAAAGCCACACCCTTGCCACTCCAGCATCACACTGACTATGACAAATTGCAAAGTGCAAGAATGATCACCTAAATGCATGCTACTCTGATTTTATATTAGTGTTTAAAACCATTGCAATAATCTGAAGGATGGTCTAAAACAGTGGTGTCTAGCCCGCGGCCCAGGAGAGTTTAGCATGCGGCCCAAGGCACGTCTTTAAGAACCCCATGCAAGTAGATAAGCCATGGTGGTGATCACCTATAGAGGGATGCAGGGGATGCTGTGTACATTGTACATCTATCTGCATAGAAGCTGTGGCAGCACAGAGAAGGCAGGTATGAGCACAGCTTAAGAGAGGCTGGAGGTGCCATTTTTATAAAAGCAACGGTAACAACTAAAGCAGGGATTCTACATAGAGCCAGGCAAGTAAATGCCACTTGGCTGTATGGGGGGGGGGGGTTAGGTGGGTTACGCCCCCCCCCCAGATCTCAGACTCACCTCCCGAAGCCCCCAATCCAACAACCTCCCCTCTACCTCCCCACACAGCAAATACTAGGGTTACCAACCGCCACTAAATTCAAGGACAGTTTGTAAAATCCATGATTTTTACATCTGTCAATTAATGTTTATTACGGCCATGCAGACTGCATGTCCGTAACAGATTTTCACAGACAGATGTAAAAATCACGGATTTTACAAACTGTTCATTAATTTAGGCTAGGTACACACTACTGTGGGTGGCTGTGGGTGCAGGAATCGCATCTGTTTCCACACCTGCAACCACCCACAACCAAAACACACTGCTCTTTACAGACACGTGAGGCTGCCAGTCATTCTTAATGGCACCACCATGCATTTAAAAATGCAGTGGGTTTTCAGGTGTGGAAACTGATGGGAAATTGCATGGTGGAAAAGCACCATGCAATTTCCCGGCCCCTGTGGTTCAAAAACAGTGCAGGAATCTTTTTCCTGCATGAAACGCAGGCACAGCAGCCCAATCAAATGAATGGGCTGTTGTGGCCGAGCAAATGCGTGCCCAAGACAATTCTTCTTCTTTCAATGAAGCCCAGGAAGGTCAAAAGGTTGGGCATCCCTGGTCTAAAAGCTTAATCAATGTAAACAATTTTGAAAGTTAAAAACCACATTAAATGATCCAGATTTTTCTACCAAGGCAAAATTAAGAACATTTAGGGAGGAATGAAGGACAAAGAGATTTGGTTCCAAATGAGAGATAATTGATGGTTATGAACACATGTTATATAAAAAAGGGGAATAATTATCTTTTTGTTATATCTTCCCAACATTAGAATGCAACAATAGTACTTTGTTCACATCGTCATACAGTATGTATCTTCTACAAAGTGTTCTTTTGTGACCTTTGAAAATACATGGATAAGGCTCAGCATTGATGTTTTGTTTGTCCAGTCTAGGAAGGGCTAGTTTTAATCAGAGTAATGGATGTCTGAATGTAATATAAATTCAGATTGGCTTTACGGGGTAGTTTATTACACAATACTTGCTTCATTTCAAAAGAAAAAAAATATATAAAAATTGGGACATTTAACATAGATAGCCTCCATAGCCTTCAACACTTCAAAGAAAAAAATTACACCCTGTCCTGCAGAACAGCAGCATGTAAGCTAACACAGAAACTGATAAAAGAATACAATCAGCAGCTGGAAAGCAACATATTTGGACTAGAGTCCCCTCATTCCAGGGTTGCCAGAGCTGCAATACATGTAAATGTGTATAGTTCTTTGTGTTTCATGCAGCTGTTTTCATAGCAGATGCTATTGTTGGTCTTTTACGTGGTTTTCCTTTTCTTTAATTGATTGACTTTATTTTCACACTGAGATCTCCCTGCAGTGTGATTTTGCTCAGTATCTGCTGTTAGCAATGGATCTCATGAGAAGTCTGTGCTTTAACCTGAAATGCCTTGCACTGCAAGTTTAGTCTAGGTAATCCCAAGAAGACAATGAGTTCTCTTTACACGAGTTAGAGGCTGTTGGCTAAGCATATAAATAGGACATACTTAAAAAGGATACTCAGTCAAGACAAAAATGAGTAAAATTAGTGTGGCCCTAGCTAGTAGTTAAGCAATTTTTTTTTAAATGAGATCACTAGAAAGTGAGACATCAATTTGTCCTCAAATGCACCACCACACTGTGATTCCTCAGCAGTCAGGAGCATTTATTACCACTTAACAAAGTCCTTCTTTGCCCAGTCGCTGTTCAATAATTGCAATTCACAAGCTTGTACTGTGTAGGTCATTTGTAAAGACTGGATCTTGCATGGACAGCTATCGATGGCCATGGTATTCCATTGCTCTCCTAATAAATTTGAAACTTCAGCACTTCATTTCCTACCTGTTCTACTAGTTACCATCACTAAATTTGAATGAGAAAACTTTTGACTCAGATGAAAACATCTTAAATGACTAGTGTGATCCTGAACATAAAGAGAAACCCTTACATCTAATGCAGGCTTCTCTGGGCTACTGTATGTCATCATTTAACCTACCTGTTTTATCCAACCAGTCCAAAAAGAAAATTAAGACACAAGCAGCTTTTTCATGGCATATTTATAATTGAACAGCATGTTTTGTTTTGTTTTTTCTTATATTTTGCAACTGTGCCCTTTTTAGAAGAAAGGAATGAGGTTGAGCATAGCCCAACGGTCCTTATTTTGCAAAAAAAAAAAAAAAAATTCTGTATGCACTTCCTAGTTGAGTCCATAAGGACACAACATTATAAACATTTCTGGAAAGTGACCACAGACATTAGAAGATATTTGATATGCACAAACTATCCAACCACTGGAATATTCTTTTTTTTAATTTAGATGTACTATGTGCTTGCTACCTTGCTCAAGTATTTTGCAGAATGCATCAGTTGCAACCTTTTACTGTCTTTAATAGGGTTGCACCTATACCACTTTTTTAAGGCTGAGTACGAGTACCGATACTTTTTTTTAAGTACTCGCCGATACCAATTACCGATACTTTTTTATGGTCATGCAGTGCTGAAGAGCTGGAGGTATCGGATCAAGAATTGGAGCATTTGCACGAGTACAAGTACTCGTGCAAATGCTCAGTATCGGCACTGCAACCCTACTTTCAGTGGTGATAACATTATGGCTGGTTGGGGTATAAATAACTGTAATAAGCAGCATTTACTTCTTTTCAGCGGAATATTTTTCCCTCCGGCTCCCGGGCCAGCATTTGCCTCAGCTCGGTCATTCTGGTCCTGCAGAGGGATGGAGTCCTCAGCGATGCAGGGCTCTGCTCTCGGTCACCAGCTGATTCCCCGATATTCCTGGGCTTCATGACGTGCAGCTCCCCAACCTCCATCTCCAATGCCCTCGCGTGAAGTCTCTTTGTTCCTGGAGGACGCTGAAGGTATCAGATTAAGCATCGGAGCATTTACACAAGTTAAAGTACTCGTGCAAATGCTCGGGATTGGCACCGATACTGATACTAGTATCAGTATTGGTGCAACCCCAGTCTTCATCTCTCTCTGATTGGTTGCTATCAGTTACAACATTTTTCACATCAAACTTGTTCTTTTCTGTATCTTTTTCCATAAGTCAAATATTCTCCAATATATACTTGTAGGTTTACCTGCTCTTTTATTAATTTTCCAGCTGTCAAGTTAAAATGCATCTAAAGGTCAAATATGTCTCCAGTTGTCAACAGTTTTATTTTCATAACTGTTTTATTGCTCAAAAGTCAATGGTATAAATATTCTGTGTGTGACCGCAGACTGCAACTGCATTATAAATACATTGTTGGAAGAGAAGAGACCAAAGCTGGAAAGAAGACTTTGTAATGCATCTCAGAACTGGTCAGTGGAATAGACATTAATTAAATGTATAGATATATTATATATTCATTACCATAATTTATTTACAGAACAGCACCATACTCAAAGGAGCCTTAGAGAAAACCCGATTCGCGGTGTTACTTCAGTAGGCAGCATACAATCCAATATTTCTGCCTTGTTTACACAACTTTATACACACACTAGATTACATTTATGTAAGAGCTAATTAATCTACCAGTATGTTTTAAGAGTGCTGGACTAAGCTAGATTATCTAAAGCACATATGTCAAACACAAAACCCATGGGCCGAATCTGACCCGCAAGGCCGAATCCTCCCCGCCAGGCCTTGTCATGTGGCCCTCGCACCCAGTTTTGCAGCCAGTGTGGTTGAACTCCATTTTGCCACCTCCGACTCTAACCCTTTTCTAACCGATCCCTGCCGTCACTTGTAAACACAGAAGCCTCCAACTTTGTTCAATGGCTCCCAGATCTAACAGCTCCCTGCATACACTCATGGTGGGACACGGCAGGGACAGATCTCAGGAGAGTAAGAATGATCCTCCTGCAAGGCGCACCCCCCACACTAGGTGGTAGTATAGCTGGGCCAGGAGGCTTGGGGGGGTGGGGATGCACACCCCTGAACTCTGCACTCTGTACACAGTGAACCCATAAACTCTGTATGTAATGCACTCCTGGAACCTGCACTCTGTACGTAGTGCTCCCCTAAGCCCTGCCCTCTGTACACAGCACACCCCTGAACTCTGCACTATGTATGTAGTGTACCCATAAACCCTCTATTCTGTACATAGTACAACCCCGAACCCTGTATTCCCACACAATGCACTCCTAGACCTTGCAATCTGTATGTAGCATAACCCAGATACAACAGGCCCTTTGAGGGCAACCATACTGCTGATGTGGCCCACAATGAAATTGAGTTTGACATCCCTAAACTAAAGGAACCTCACACAAGCACTATGATTCTACATGGACCCCAGCATTGTAGACATGCAAAAATAAAGAACAGTGCTGCTATCATGGAAGAGTACTGTATATAAAACTTTATTCAATAACAAGATCACCCCTGTATTAATTGGGTACAGGGAAATGCAGATGATTAGTCTGCCACCAGGTCCCTCATCTTTCTTTCTTACACCCGCCTTTCTTACATTTTCACTGTGAGCAGGCAAAAGGTGAACTTTAAATACATTTTATTGCCGTTAGATTTGCTGCTTCATTGATCAGATTTTACCCTCTGTAGAACAGTTTCTATTACTGGAAATTAGAAATTGGCTGAAAAGCCATGCAGTAAAGCCTGGTATTCAAATACTACCTTCTAGAGGTGACTGTGCGTTTATTGCCAGTCCAATAACCTCTTATTGGCAGCAGTTAAATTAGACTGCCAGCACTGATTAAAGATGAAAGAGACAAAACTATGACTGACAGAGATGTAAAAATCCAGATACGGGATATAGAATGCTCTACAGTACTGATTAAAGTAACACTGATAAATAATCATCTATACATGTGAATATTTATTTTTATATTATTATTATGACTGTTAAAGAGGGAAGCTAATAAGCTAATATTAAAATAGTATACAAACACAATTAGGGAGCATCCAAGGCTACAGATGCAATATAATCAGTGACTTGATTTTACTTTCCAGAAAAGAGTGCAACACTGCTAACATCAAAATGGCATGCTCAGAAATGTATGTTCTTAGAAAACCAGATTACAATATGCAGTGCAATTAGAAATAGAAATCTGAGTGGCCTACTGCACAACAGATACAGCTGTTCATATATGTGGGGGGGGGGGTTTGGGGGGTCAGGGGCCAATACCTGATGAAACTTGGGGATAATATTGGCAGGGTTTAATAGTGGGAGGTCTGAATTTTAATAATTAGTAATATGGTCCTCCAAACAAAAAGCACTAACCGGATGTAGCACCCTTCTGACTAGGTTGCTAGGAAAGCTAGGTAAATTTAGTTCTGTTTGACTCAGGTTTGATTTTTTTACCCTGTCTTCTGGAGGATTCCAGAACATATTTGGTTAGGAGGATGAAAAGCCTTAATATTTATGTTGCCCAATATGTGACTGGAGAGTACATAAATAGTATTGGGCTTGAGGCAGCCTTGTTCATGTCCAGGAGGAGAAGTTCCCAGCCTGAAGGGCTGCTGCCCTTCTGGGCAGCCCAGCTGAAAATTCTACCTGTGCTCATGGAGGTCCCAGTTGTGGCAGAGTTGGGGGGCCTGTTGTGCTTAAATTTATGAAGACAGGGATTTCACTGAGAAGCCGGTCTGAAGGATTCACTGTGGAATTGTCTGTCTGATATTGGAAGGAGGCATCCAAGTATCTAGGGATATGGTGAGTACATACCTGAGTGAAGGACCCTAGTGACTGTCGGTGCTGCCATCCTTGGCATGCCAATACTAGCGCTTTCCTCGCCTGGGACATTTCTGAAGGTGTCTCAGTGCTGCCCATTTCTCCTGGTTCTTTGCTAGAGAAATTGTCCTGGGAAGTAGAAACATAGTTAAAGTGGAAGTTTAGGCAAAAACGAACTAACTCTAATCTATCTATCTAGCCCTGTAAAGCAAAAAATCACTGTACTTACCTGTTCTGTAGCTGTTCTTTTTCCGGCCCCATGCTGAGCTGTCAACGGCAGCTTCAAGGTGTGGAAGTGTGCAGGAGAGGCAGCCGACAACAGAAGCCCCATAGTAGGTCTATTGGTGATGTTACTTCCCAGGCATTCCCAGCCATTGTCCGTTCTCTCCTGCACATATCATTCACCGCTGGAGACCAGACTGGATCGGCTGCACAAGTAAGTACAGCATTTTTTGCTTAGAATGTGACATAGAGTAGAATTAGAGTTAGTTTGTTTTTGCCTAAACTTCCACTTTACATGTGTCCTCGATTTATTTTTCAGTGTGTCATGCTCCCTATGCCCTATTCAAGGTATTCAGCAAAAAAATTTAAAAAAGGCAATCCCTAGATTCATTGAGCCAGAAGAGTGAATGTTGCCATGTGCCTGGCTGCTATTGCACTAATCTGGGAAAGGAACCTGGGACAAATCAGCGGCTGTTTTGGGGGTGAGTGCTACACAGGTAATACATAAGTAAAAAAATGGTAAGTCTGATAATACATGAGTAACAAATGAGCAATTTATACTATATGTGGGCAACTAGCAGGCAATTTTTACAGTACAATACTCTTGACAAAACACAAGCAATGACAATAACAGTGACATTAGTAGAGCCCAATCTGCCTCCTGTCCCCTTATTTTACTCCAGGCTTCCAGGAACATAACATAGCTTTTTCTCTCTGGCCTCACATGTCCTTGATTACCACAAAGAGAAGCTGGAGTTGGAGAATGTACAGCCTACATCCCCTTTCGGCTATCCCTTTCTCTACAATAGAAACTTGATTTCGCTACTACTGCCAGCCTGTAAGCAGCAGAGAAGGAGGGAACTCTCAGTAATACGGAGTCTTAGTGATTGAATGGATTAACTGGAGTCTCTAAATGAAATGCCGAAAATTCCCTGCTACCTCTATGTTTAATTAGTGAAAGGCAGTTAGTCTGTGTGTTTTTTAGGGCTTAATGTTAAAATCTAACAAAAACCTTTTTGTTTTTTAGGGAGGGATTAGAATCTTTCCCATAGTTTATAATTCATAGTCCATCTTGTCAATGAGCAAGAGAGTTCATCATACAGTGCAACCATTGGGAATGAAGCAGTTAGAAAAGGAATTTGGAGTTTAGGAGGAGGCTGAGAACAAAAAAAGGTAATTTTCTAAGTTAAAAAACAGATTAAAAAAAACAGATCACAAGTTTTTGGTATACATAATTTTTTGAAATATGTATTAAGAATACAGGTATATATTTGAATAGAATTTTCTTTCTTTACACCAGAGTTTAGTGTCACTTTAAATATGTGGTTGCTGTTAGGTTGCTGTTTGTGCTTATATGAAAAAATATAATCTATTAAGGAGAAGTAGCAATTTACCATTTTTATAAAGTAAAAAAATAAACTGTGCACACTCCCTCTAACATTTCACAAAGTGGCTTGATTCCAGTCATGTCAGCTGTTTTGCTAACTGTATGCAAATATTGTCTTCCAGTAAATGTTTTTAAACTTACTCTTTATTATGTATTTTCCATAATATTTTAGATACATAAATATCAGGAAGAATAGCACAAACCAAAAATTTAAATTTACGCGTTCACATTTGTGACATGGTACAAATAGATTTTGCATGTACTGTACATAAGTGAATCTTTCCACAAATCTAGTTGTGACATTGCAACATAGTAAGGGTAACAAAAAAATAAAATAATAAAGGAATAACATATAGTCATATACAGTGCCTTGAAAAAGTATTCATACCCAGTGAAATTTTCCACATTTTGTCATGTTACAACCAAAAACGTAAATGTATTTTTTTGGGATTTTATGTGATAGACCAACACAAAGTGGCACATAATTGTGAAGTGGAAAAAAAATGAGAAATGGTTTTCAACATTTCTTACAAATAAATATGTGAAAAGTGTGGCATGCATTTGTATTCAGCCCCCCTGAGTCAATACTTTCCAGAGCCACCGTTCGCTGCAATTACAGCTGTAAGTCCTTTTGGGGATGTCTCTACTAACTTTGCACATCTAGATAGTGGAATTTTTGCCAATTCTTCTTTGCAAAATAGCTCAACCTTTGTCAGATTGGGCAAAGAGTGTCTGTGAACAGCAATTTTCAAGTCTTGCCACAGATTCTCAATTAGGTTTAGGCCTGGACTTTGACTGGGCCATTCTAACACATGAATATTCTTTGATCTAAACCATTCCAAGATAGACAAGCCTACTTTGTCTCTCTTATTAATACTTTGTCATCCAGTCCCTGTCGACTCTTCCCAACCTTTAACTCTCAGCTTCGTCCCCCACCCCCTCTACCTACTAACTCACTCACTGCCCAAGAGATTGCCAATCACTTCAAAGACAAGATTGATGCAATTTGTGAGGACACCTCCACTGTGCGTACATCTTCCCCATCGAAATTAACTTTCCTAACAGCACAATCAACACTCTCCTCTTTTGAATTGGCTACTACTGAAGAGGTTACAAAACTTTTCTCAGATGCCCACCTAACCAATTGTCCCTTGGATCCCATCCCCTCACAACTACTACGGTCATGCTCTTCTTCTATCCTATGCTCCCTCACTCACATCTTCAATCTCTCCCTTTCTAGTGGCACCTTCCCCTCCCCTCTAAAACATCCACAGATTACTCCCATACTTAAAAATCCCTCACTGGACCCCACCAACCTAAACAACTTAAGACCCATCTCATTGTTCCCATTCACCTCTAAACTTCTAGAATGCTTAGTCTACAACCGTCTTAGCTCCTACCTCAGTGAAAATAACCTTCTTGACCCATTACAGTCTGGCTTTCGCTCGCAGCACTCCACGGAAACTGCCTTACTAAAACTCACTAAAAATTTACTAACTGCTAAAACCAACATCCAGTACTCCATACTCCTACTACTTGACCTCTCTGCGGCCTTTGATACTGTTGACCACCCGCTCCTTCTCAATAAACTACATTCCCTTGACCTCCAAGATTCTGCTCTATCCTGGTTCTCTGCCTATCTATCACAGCGCTCCTTCAGTGTCACCTATAACTCTGTCTCCTCCTCTCCATTGCCCCTTTCTGTGCGGGTCCCCCAAGGCTCTGTTCTTGGACCCCTTCTCTTCTCTATCTACACCTCCTCCCTTGGTCACTTGATAACCGCCCACGGCTTCCAATACCACTTCTACGTCGATGACACCCAAATCTATCTGTCTACTCCTCACCTCACTCCTTCAGTCTCCTCTCTTATTACTAACTGACATATCAGCATGGATGTTGCACCACTTCCTTAAACTAAAACTCTCTAAAACTGAGCTATTAATATTCCCCCCGCCCGTGCCCCCCTCCATGACTTTTCCATCAAAATCAACAATGCAACTATCAGCCCCTCCCCTCACGCCAGGGTACTAGGTGTAATCCTAGACTCTGACTTGTCATTTCAGCCCCAAGTCCAATTGTTGTCAAAAGTTTGTAGAATTCACCTCCGTAACATCTCTAAAATATGCCCCTTTTTTAACAGATGAAACCACCAAGCTCCTCATTCACTCCGTTGTTATTTCTCGCCTTGACTATTGCAACTCCCTTCTCATTGGCCTGCCTCTCCATAGGCTATCCCCTCTTCAGTCTATAATGAATGCTGCTGCTGCCAGACTTATCCACCTTACCAACCACTCGGTGTCTGACAGCCCTCTTCTCCAATCTCTTCACTGGCTCCCAACCACTGAGCGAATTAAATTCAAAATACTAACCACAACATACAAAGCCATTCACAACTCTGCCCGAGCTACATTACCAATCTTGTCTTCAAATATCACCCAAATTGTCCTCTCCGCTCTTCTCAAGACCTCCTACTCTCAAGCTCTCTCGTCTCCTCCTCCCATGCTCATCTCCAGGATTTCTCCAGAGCCTCTCCCATCCTCTGAAACTCGCTACCTCCACTGGTCCGGCTATCCCCTACTCTTGATACCTTCAGGAGATCCCTGAAAACTCATCTTTTCAGGAAAGCCTATCACGTCTCCAAGTAATCTTCTACCACTTCCATCAGCTCATTCCCCACTGTTACAACCGTTTGTACCACCTGCCCCGCCCTATTAGATTGTAAGCTCTTCTGAGCAGGGCCCTCTTAATCCTCTTATTTTATTGTATTATAACTGTATTGTCACCTTTTTATATTGTAAAGCGCTGCGTAAACTGTTGGTGCTATATAAATCCTGTATATTAATAATAATTCCATTGTAGCTCTGGCTGTATGTTTAGGGTTGTTGTCCTGCTGGAAAGTCAATATATGCCCAAGTCTCAAGTCTTTTGCAGACTCTAACAGGTTTTCTTCTAATGCCGCGTACACACGGGCGGACTTTTTGACCGGACTGGTCCGACGGACCGAGCCCGGCGGACAATTTGACCATGTGTGGGCTTCATCGGACAGACTTTAGATTTGGAACATGTTTCAAATCTTTACTTCGGAACTCCGCCGGACCCAGTTCCTATTGAAAACTCCGCTTGTCTGTATGCTAGTCCAACGGACAAAAACCAACGCTAGGGCAGCTATTGGCTATCAACTTCCTTATTTTAGTCCGGTCGTACATCATCACATACGAATCCGTCCGACTTTGATGTGATTGTGTGTAGCCAAGTCCGTTCAAGTCTGTTGGAGGTCCGTCGAAAGTCCGTCGGATAGTCAGTCGGATAGTCCGTCGGATCAGGCATAAGATTGCCCTGTATTTGGCTCCATCCATCTTCCCAACAACTCTGAACAGCTTCCCTGCCCCTGTTGAAGAAAAGCATCCCCACAACATTAAGCTGCCACAACCAGGTTTCATAGTGGGGATGGTGTGTTTAGGGTGAAGTGCAGTGTTAGTTTCCCGCCACACATAGCATTTTGCTTTTAGGCCAAAAAATTCTAATTTGTTCTCATCTGACCAGAGCAGCAGGTTTGCTGTATACCCCACATGGCTTCTCTGCAAATGGGACTTCTTATTACTTTTTTTCAACAATGGTTTTCTTCCTGCAACTCTTTCATTAAGGCCAGATTTGTGAAGTGCATGACTAATAGTTGTCCTGTGGACAGATTCTCCCACCTGAGCTGTGGATCTCTGCAGCTCCTCCAGAGTTACCATGGGCCGCTTGGCTGCTTCTCTGATTATTGCTCTCCTTGCCCGGCCTGACAGTTTAGGTGGACAGTCATGTCTTGGTAGGTTTGCAGTTGTGCCATGCTCTTTCCATTTTTGGATGAACAGTGCTCAGTGAGATGTTCAAAGCTTGGGATATTTTTTTATAACCTAACCCTGCTTTAACCACTTATGGACCGGAAGGATTTGCCCTCCTAATGACCAGGCCATTTTTTGCGATACGGCACTGCATCATTTTAACTGACAATTGCACAACGCTGTACCCAAACAAAATTGATGTCCTTTTTTTCCCACAAATAGAGCTTTCTTTTGGTGGTGTTCGATCACCTCTGCGGTTTTTATTTTTTGCGCTATAAACAAAAAAAAGTGACAATTTTGAAAAAAAAAAAATTATTTTTTACATTTGGTATAATAAATATCCAAAAAAAATGTAAAAAAACGAATTTCTTCCTCAGTTTAGGCCAATATGTATTCTGCTACATATTTTTGGATGAAAAAAATTGAAATAAGCGTATATTGATTGGGTTGCGCAAAAGTTATAGTGTCTATAAACTATGAGATAGATTTATGGCATTTTTATTATTATTTTTTTTTTTTACTAGTAATGACGGTGATCTGCGATTTTTAGCAGGTCTACGACATTGCAGCGGACAGATCAGACACTTTTGACACTTTTTTGGGACCATTGACATTTATATAGCGATCAAAGTATAGCCACTGATTACTGTATAAATGTCATTGGCAGGTAAGGGGTTAACATCGGTCCCATGCAGCATCCACCTAGGTAAGTGTGATTCTGCAAAAAAAGCAAACACCCAACTTCTATTTTAATGCCCAGGATGCGGAGCTGCTTCTGTATCACGTGACCTTACTGATTTGTGACATGATTGGGAACCTGTCCTGCTTGCTCTCAATCAGCTGCCTCATTTCCCTGTGGACTCTTAGGACATTAAAGCCCATCTTTGTTGCCACAACATATATGCATTACGCAGTCTGCAAAAGGTTAACAGACCGAAAAGGTGCCAGTAAAACATGTTCATTGTAAGGGTTTTAGATACGCTGCAAAGAGTTTTTTTTTTACCTGTTCAGCTTAAATATAAAATAGCTCAGCATGGAGTTTAGAGGAGCTGACCCTGAGATTGTGAGCCAAATTCCTGTGGTGTTACTAAAAATGAAAAAATGGGTCAGTCATTGAGAGGAGGTATGTACTGTATATTACACTTTATGAATGGGTTAACAATGTTCAAATCCATTGCAATTTAAGTAACTCAAGATACAAAAGGGAATTCTATAATATTGTTAATTACTTTCCCAAGGCAAGTGTGATACATATGAACAACTGAAAAATGAAGTCAAACACTTCAGTATTTCTAATTATATCCTGTAGGAGAGAGATAAGAGCAGCAAAGTGCCTTCTACACAAACAGCAACAATTATAAGTACATAAATATGTTTCTACACATCAAATAGGCTCCACTAAGCCTAATTTACTTGTTCAGTACTGTCAGTGCTCGATTATATATTAAAACATAGATATTTGTGGCACACTTAACTTGTAAATATCCTTATGTGCTTCTAGTTAGATATAGTCCAAAAATATCTCAGCGTTGTACAAATATTGTAGTGTAAAGAGAAATGAAGGTACAGTATTTTTTAGCAATTATTTAAATTTTATTACACTGTATTTAGAACAGTTAAAGATACATTGGCTAGACAAGCCTTTGTCAAATATAGTTCCATGGAACCATAGGGTTCCTCCAGAGGTTGCTAAGGGTTCCTCGAGAAAGGAGCAATTTCTTCCTCTCAGATAAGTTCCCACTGACAATATTGACAATATTGATTTTTGTAGCTATCTGTAAAATGGGGAATCTCTGTCCACCATGTAAGGAACGTTCATTCTACTGATGTCCAATGTAAGGAACATGCTCCCCACTAGGGATGAGCCGAACACCAGAAGCTGCGAACGGACCGAAAGTTCGCACGAACGTTAGAACCCCATTGACGTCTATGGGACTCGAACGTTCGAAATCAAAAGTGCTCATTTTAAAGGCTAATTTGCATGGTATTGTCCTAAAAAGGGTTTGGGGACCCGGGTCCTACCCCAGGGGACATGTATCAATGCAAAAAAAACTTTTAAAAACGGACGTTTTTTCGGGAGCAGTGATTTTAATGATGCTTAAAGTAAAAAAAAAAAAAGTGAAATATTCCTTTAAATATCGTACCTGGGGGGTGTCTATAGTATGCCTGTAAAGTGACGCGTGTTTCCCGTGTTTAGAACAGTCCCTGCACCAAATGTCATTTTTAAAGGAAAAAATCTCATTTAAAACTGCTTGCGGTTTTAATGTCATGTCGGGTCATGGCAATATGGATGAAAATCAGTGAGACAAACGGCATGGGTACCCCCCAGTCCATTACCAGGCCCTTTGGGTCTTGTATGGATATTAAGGGGAACCCCGCACCCAAATTAAAATAAGGAAAGGCCCTATATACTCTGAACAGCAGTATACAGGCGGTGCAAACAAGACAGGGACTGTAGGTTTGTTGTTAAGTAGAATCTCTTTGTAATTTTGAACGGGTACATTTTTAACGCGTTTAGCTCCAGCCAAAAAATCTTTTTTAAGCTTTTTGGAAAATATAGGGAAGGGTTATCACCCCTGTGACATTTGTTTTGCTGTCTTTCCCCCTCTTCAGAAGATTTCACCTCACTTTTTGTCCCAATGAAAAATGTTTTTTGAAAATTTGGGTTTTTTGTGGAACAAGGATTGGAAAGCATCAGTGGAAAGGAGAAATTGTTTTCCCATATTAACTCTTACAGGAGAGAATTTCCCTTCCTAGGGGTAGATTTCATCTCACTTCCTGTTGTCTCCTTCCGTTTGCAAGTAGGAGTCGTTTGTAAGTTAGATGTTTGAAAGTAGGGTCCTGCCCTATATACTCAGCAGAAATTTGGGCCTTAGGTGTTGCTGTGGACACAACACTGTAAGCCCTCACAGGGCCCTGCTGTTAAATATTAGATCAAGAATTGTAATTACATGCCCCTGTTGAACAGGAGCTGAAAAATTAGGCCTTAGGCACTGGTGCTGTGGTGCCACAACACTGCAACCCCTCACAGACACTCTAGTTGGAACGCAGGAACGAGCCCTGCTGCAAAGTATTGCATCAAAAATTGTAATTACACGCCCCTGTTAGACAGGGGCAGAAAAATTGGGCCTTAGGCACTGGTGCTGGTGCCACAACACTGCAACCCCTCACAGACACTCTAGTTGGAACGCAGGAACAAGCCCTGCTGCAAAGTATTGCATCAAAAATTGTAATTACACGCCCCTGTTAGACAGGGGCAGAAAAATTGGGCCTTAGGCACTGGTGCTGGTGCCACAACACTGCAACCCCTCACAGACACTCTAGTTGGAATGCAGGAACGAGCCCTGCTGCAAAGTATTACATCAAAAATTGTAATTACATGCCCCTGTTAAACAGGGGCTGAAAAATTGTGCCTTAGGCACTGGTGGTGGCGCCCAGAACCAAAAATGTTCTTACAAGCTATCAGCGTGATGATTGAGGAGGAAGAGGATAATTACTCAGGGATAGTCACTCAGCATCAGCATAGGCAGTCTTTGAAGGGATCTGAGATTTCAAAAAAAATTATTCGGTTACATCAGCATCAGGTGCTTGGTAGCTGGTGGTGATCCAAGACTGATTCATTTATATGAAGGTCAGCCGATCGACCGAGTCGGTGGACAGACGCACCCTGTGATCGGTTACCACGCCTCCAGCAGCACTGAATGTGCGTTCCGAAAGAACGCTGGATGCAGGACAGGCCAGTAGCTCAATTGCATACTGTGCAAGCTCTGGCCAGTGATCCATCCTCAAGACCCAGTAACCTAGAGGATTTTCGGTGGGAAAGGTGTCCAAGTCTGATCTTGCCCCTAGGTATTCCTGCACCATGTAAAACAGACGCTGGCGATGGTTGCTGGAACCGATCATACCTTGGGGCTGCGGACCAAAAAATTGTCTGAATGCATCGGTCAGACGGCCACCTTCTCCACCGCTCCTTCTTTGACTGACCGAAGCCTCAGCAACACGTTGTCCAGAAACAGGAGTTTGTAACCTCCCAGTCTCTGGGAACGCATTGCACAGACCTTTCTGCAAGGCCTCCCGAAGATGTTTCATCCTCTGCTCCCTCTGCGATGGCAAGATAAGGTCCGCAACCTTACCCTTGTAACGTGGATCAAGGAGGGTTGCCAGCCAGTATTGGTCCTTCTCCTTGATACCACGAATATGAGGATCCTTACGCAGGCTTTGCAGGATCAGGGAGGCCATGCAGCGTAGGTTTGCTGAGGCATTCGGTCCGGAGTCCTCTGGGTCACTAAGGACGACAACGTCCGCAGCCACCTCCTCCCAGCCACGTACAAGTCCATGTGTTTCTTGGGACTGATCCCTTAAAGACTGCTGCTGATGCTGAGTGCCAGGCTCCACCTCCATACTGACACAATCTTCCTCCTCCTCCTCCTCCTCCTCGTCCTCTTCCTGTGTGATCGGCGGGCACGCAGGAACACTGTCTGGATAAAGGGGGCCTTGAGAGCTAAGGAAGTCCTCCTCTTCCTGCCTCTGTTCTGCCTCAAGTGCCCTGTCCATTATTCCACGCAGCGTGTGCTCCAACAGGTGGACAAGGGGGACAGTGTCACTGATGCATGCACTGTCACTGCTCACCATCCTCGTGGCCTCCTCGAATGGTGACAGTACAGTGCATGCATCCCTGATCATAGCCCACTGGCGTGGGGAAAAAAAACCAAGCTCCCCTGACCCTGTCCTGGTGCCATAGTCGCACAGGTACTCATTGATGGCCCTCTGCTGCGTGTGCAGCCGCTGCAGCATGGCCAACGTTGAATTCCACCTGGTGGGCATGTCACAGATTAGACGGTTCTTGGGCAGGTTAAACTCCTTTTGGAGGTCCGTCAGCCGAGCACTGGCATTATATGACCGGCGGAAATGCACACAGACTTTCCTGGCCTGCCTCAGGACATCCTGTAAGCCCGGGTACCTGCCCAAGAACCGCTGCACCACCAAGTTAAGGACGTGAGCCAAACAGGGCACATCGGTCATTTGTCCCTGTCGGAGGGCAGAGAGGAGGTTGGTGCCATTGTCGCAAACCACCATTCCTGCCTTAAGTTGGCGTGGCGTCAACCACCTCTGAACCTGCCCCTGCAGAGCTGACAGAACCTCTGCCCCAGTGTGGCTCCTGTCCCCCAAGCACACCAGCTCAAGCACCGCATGGCATCTTTTGGCCTGCGTACTTGCGTAGCCCCTTGAACGACTACGGAGCACCGCTGGTTCCGAGGAAGAGGCCATGGAGGAAGAAGAAGAGGAGGGGGTGGAGGAGAGAGGTGTGTCACAATCAGCGTTTTGGAGGCATGGTGGCGGAACAACCTCCAACACTACTGCACCTTGTCCTGCATCCTTCCCAGCTGCCAGCAGAGTCACCCAATGTGCCGTGAAACTTAGGTAACGTCCCTGTCCATGCCTGCTGGATCATGAGTCAGCGGTAATATGCACCTTACCGCTGACCGCCCTGTCCAGCGAGGCATGGACATTGCCTTCCACATGCCGGTAGAGAGCCGGAATCGCCTTCCGTGAGAAAAAGTGGCGTTTGGGTACCTGCCACTGAGGAACCGCACATTCCACAAACTCACGGAAGGGGGCAGAGTCTACCAACTGAAAAGGCAGCAGTTGAAGTGTTAGCAATTTTGCCAAGCTAGCATTCAACTGCTGGGCATGTGGATGGCTGGGAGCAAACTAGCTGGGGCAGGGAAATTTGCCTGGTACAATCTGACGTCGGTGTACCAAAAGCAGATTGCCCACAAGTACTTGGCTGTGACACACCTAATTCTACACCTTCATTCCTCTCACTGCAGGTCTCAGAGAGGACTGGAGGTCTAGTGGGGTTGGAAATCTCAGCTGATGAGGAGCAAGGAGAGATCCTCTTTGTTCTTTGGTGTGGGTCTTTTAGATACGCTTGCCAACGAACTGCATGGCAGGTCAACATATGTCTGGTCAAGCATGTGGTACCCAAGTGGGAGATGTTTTGGCCACGTGAGATACGCTTGAGACATATGTTGCAAATAGCAGCGGTGCGATCTGATGCACTCGTCTCAAAAAAGGCCCACACCAAAGAACTTTTTGAATAACGCGCAGAGACTGCAGCGCCCTGCACATGTGGAGCTTTGGGGTGTGATGCAGTCAATGTGCTGCCCTTAGGCTGGCCCCTGGAGGGCATCCTGCCTCGTTGGTGATGTGCCGCCTCCTCCTCCTCCTCCTCCTCTCTCCTATCAGGCACCCACGTTGAGTCAGTGACCTCATCATCCCCTCCCTCCTCATCACTGGAGCAAACCTGGCAGTATGCTGCAGCAGGGGGAGCATGACTGCCAGATTGCTGTCCTTCTTGGGCACCCCCTCTGTCCGTGCTCATGTTACTGCCTTCATCGAGCTCAGTATCATCATCAGAGCCTTCCAAACGCTGGGCATCCTCCTGGAGCATGTACCCAACACTGTGGTCAAACAGTTCGAGGGAATCCTCATGAGGACATGGTGGAGCTAGGGAAGGAGTCACTGATGACATTGAGCTGAGGGAAGAGGCCGCTGCTTTGCCAGACAAAGCACCCTGGGCATGGGTGAGAGAGGATGAGGAGGATGAGGACGGCTTGGTCATCCACTCTACCAAGTCTTCCGCATGTTGCGGCTCAACACGGCCAGCTGCCGAAAAAAAGGCCAAGCGTGTCCCATGGCCACGTGCTGATGAGGATGCACCGTCTCCACGACCAGCACTAGACACAGAGCCTGCTTGCCCTCTCTTATTGGCTTGTGACTGTCTGCCTCTCCTTCTTGGCCTTCCAGACATACTAATGGCCTGTAGCTGCACTAAGCTGGGATAGAACACCAGTAATTTTCTTCAGGTAGCTTTATATACTGTAACCAGACAAGCCTGCCTGTCAGTAGGAAGATAACAGGAACGGATCTAGCTGAACACTGTGAGCAGGACGCACTGTACTAAATGTAAATAGTCTAGCTGCCTGACCGTGGTACTAATAGGATCAAATAGAACACCAGTAATTTTCTTCAGGTAGCTTTATATACTGTAACCAGACAAGCCTGCCTGTCAGTAGGAAGATAACAGGAACGGATCTAGCTGAACACTGTGAGCAGGACGCACTGTACTAAATGTAAATAGTCTAGCTGCCTGACCGTGGTACTAATAGGATCAAATAGAACACCAGTAATTTTCTTCAGGTAGCTTTATATACTGTAACCAGACAAGTCTGCCTGTCAGTAGGAAGATAACAGGAACGGATCTAGCTGAACACTGTGAGCAGGACGCACTGTACTAAATGTAAATAGTCTAGCTGCCTGACCGTGGTACTAACAGGATCAAATAGAACACCAGTAATTTTCTTCAGGTAGCTTTATATACTGTAGCCAGACAAGCCTGCCTGTCAGTAGGAAGATAACAGGAACGGATCTAGCTGAACACTGTGAGCAGGACGCACTGTACTAAATGTAAATAGTCTAGCTGCCTGACCATTGTACTAATAGGATCAAACAGAACACCAGTAATTTTCTTCAGGTAGCTTTATATACTGTAACCAGACAAGCCTGCCTGTCAGTAGGAAGATAACAGGAACGGATCTAGCTGAACACTGTGAGCAGGACGCACTGCACTAAATGTAAATAGTCTAGAAGATAACAGGAACGGATCTAGCTGAACACTGTGAGCAGGACGCACTGCACTAAATGTAAATAGTCTAGAAGATAACAGGAACGGATCTAGCTGAACACTGTGAGCAGGACGCACTGCACTAAATGTAAATAGTCTAGAAGATAACAGGAACGGATCTAGCTAAACTGAATACAGTGTATATATATATATGCAACACCTGGGATGCATATATATACACAATACACTGTAAGTGCAGCTAACTGACTGACTGTTCTGCCTAATCTATCTAACTCAAATCAAATGACACTGTCTGTCTCTCTCTCTCTCTCAATGAATGCCTGAACACACACTACACAGGGCCGCCGTGCAGGCGGCCTTATATAGTGTGGGGCGTGTACTAAATCCCCTGAGCCATAATTGGCCAAAGCCTCCTTGGCTTTGGCCAATTATGGCTCTCTGTTCAGGCGGCGCTGTGATTGGCCAAGCATGCGGGTCATAGTGCATGCTTGGCCAATCATCAGCAAGCAATGCACTGCGATGCCGCAGTGAATTATGGGCCGTGATGCGCCACACGAATTTGGCGCGAACGGCCCATATCGTTCGCAATTCGGCGAACGGGCGAACAGCCGATGTTCGAGTCGAACATGGGTTCGACTCGAACACGAAGCTCATCCCTACTCCCCACTGACCACTAATGCATGGGGCATTCTTCTCAATGATCATCAGTGTAAGGAGCATTCTTTTCAATGATCATCAGTGTGAGGAACATTCTTCTCAATGATCACCAATGCATTATTTCCATTGACCACAAATGTAAGGTCATTCTTCCACACTAAGCTGTAGAAATAGTATCATTAGCAGGGATTTCCTGTTACCAGAAAGTTATTTCAAGGATTCCTTCATGTTCAAAAGTTAAGAAAAGCTGGACTAGACTATCTGAATTCAGCAGGGTACTGACATTTCCTAGCACTGCCTGAAAATTATGCCATGGAGAGCTTATTGTTAGAGTATTCAAGACATATAAGAACCCAGGGGTTGACTCAGCCCACTATATTTCAGCTATAGTTAAAATATACATTTTGGATGGTCTACCCCTTTAAAAATAATAATGAAATTCCATAAGGTAGCTTTGACTATGTTCCTATAAATAGTGTATAGGGCAACACAGACAAGTACTGAGCTGCTTCTGAAAGTCTTTTTGAACAGGAGGACCTCTCCTTGAAGCCACTGCCTGGGAACATCTAGGCTAAAGTAACCGTACAGGTAATCAAAATATAAACATATTTAAATATATACAGTACATATTAATAAATATATGTATATAACAACCAAAGACATACATTTTACAAGCTTTTATCAAGCATAGCCAGTGCATTTGTTCTTTAACTATTTCCAGACCAGCTGCCGCAGTTGTAAACACACAAATCCCGGTTCTCTTAGGGGAGAGGAGACAGATCGTGTGTTCATACTAAATATGAACACTGATCTCTCTCCTCCCCTAGTCAGTCCCACTCCCCCTACAGTTAGAACACACCTAGGGAACACACTTAACCCCTTGATCGCCCCCTAGTGTTAACCCCTTTCCTACCAGTGACATTTATACAGTAATCAGTGCATTTTTATAGCACTGATTGCTGTATGATTGTCAGTGGTCTCAAAAATGTGTCAAAAGTGTCCAATTTGTCTGCCGAAATATCGCAGTCCCGATAAAAATTGCAGATATCTGCCATTACTAGTAAAAAAAATAATAATCATAAAAATGCCATAAATCTATCCCCTATACATATCGGCCTAAACTGAGGAATTTTTTTTTTAATTTGGGATATTTATTATACCAAAAAGTAAAAGATATTGTGTTTTTTTTTTTTCAAAATTGTCGCTCTTCTTTTGTAAATAAAAACCACAGAGGTGATCAAATACCACCAAAAGAAAGCTCTATTTGTGGGGAAAAAAGGACATCAATTTTGTTTGGGTACCGCGTCTCAATTGTCAGTTAAAGCGACGCAGTGCCGCATCGCAAAAAATGGCCTGGTCATTGAGCAGCCATTTCTTCCGGGGCTAAATTTTTTTTTTTTTTAAAGTGATACCTTCTATTTTTAATAACGACTTGTGTCATTTACTAGCACAAGTGAAAACAAACCTCAGGTGTAACTAATCACTTAACCTTTTGCGAGGGTGTTTGTCAATCTGATTTTACAACTGCTACAAAGTGATACCCAGATGCTTTTCCACATGTAATTATTAAGAATCTTGATCACTTGTAAATATTATAATGTGTCTTAATGTACAGTGTGGTCTGGTCAGCCTTGTGTGCATTGTGTTTTTTGTTGACCGTAGATTTTTATACACTGAGCTTTAATAAGCTTTTTTCCATTGCTTCTGATTCATAATCATCTTGTGCAAACCTGCTAACTTACCTTTCTTTTCACCCCAGAAGCTTAGGTGTTTCCCATTTAGATCCAATTAGAGGGCTTTCTTTTAGGCTATTAATAATTCAATAGGTGTATTTAGCTTATTCTTTTCCCCTTCACAGCCAGTAAATCAAGATTATACAGGTGCATTTGCATTGGGATTCCATTAGTCTTTTCATCTACTGCTCAGAGTGTTTTAAAGGCGCTCAAATGGATATTCATCTCCCTTCTGTAGGTGCCATTCATGTGTGCAAAATAAAAATGCATGTAAATGCTCATAATTTATTTTGTTGAAGTGTGTTGTTTTTCTCTTTTCAATGGCCCTTTTCACCTCCGTGTATGAATTCCAATGGAATTGATCACTGGAATGGGATAAGCATTTTTTTCCTCTGACGCTGACATAGTGCCCAAGTGCATGCATCTATCAACATCGGGCTGATTTATTGGCTTAATAATGAAAAATCATTTGCCAGGCTGGCTCTGCATTCCCTGAGTATCGACCTCTGACCTTCATTTTCTAATATTCAGTGCATTTTGTTTTTCTGCAGGTTATAACAGCATATTTTTCTTAATGAGATATTTATGGGTAAGTAAAACCTATTCATAATGTTTACATTTTGGGAAGAATAAAAATATTTTCTTTAGTTTGGACCTGTAACACGGGATAGCATTTGAATCATCGTTGGTATCAAAGTGGTGGATGAGTACATGATTTTTAAACAATAGTTGTAGATACAACTAATAGCCCCACATGACCCCTCTCACATCCTAAATCAAATGTTTCTAACATAGCACTTACCGCACCTCCTCTCCCCATCTGCTGGGTGGTGTGTCTGTAGTCTCTGGGGTTGACTAAGTGAGTGTTATGAAAGATATGTGGGTGCTTGCCATAGAAATGTATAGGCCTGATGTCTTCCTGCTAGTCTGCAGAATGATGCATAGTGCATTTATCTCTATTACTTGGGTTACACAATACTATTCACATTGCTAACTTTACAGAACCTTTCTTTCTCCCCTTTTTCACCTTATGCCCCCCCCCCCCCCCTTTCATCCTTCCTACTGAACACCACAAGAGCTGTTCCTTATAATAATATTCGCATTACAGTTTAAGGGGAAATTAATTATGAAAGCTGTATCCAAAAAAGAGGCAGACAGAGATCAGATTACTAGCAATCAGAGACAGCAGTGTCTTATATCTCACACTGCAGATATACAGATATAAGGCTGTAGGCCTAGGCGTCGTTACCCAAGGAGGAATTCCAGACAAAGGGTATATTTTTCAGGGAACTGGGTAGACACAATTAACATTTTTGGATGTAGTCTACAACAGACTTTTTCCCTGGGGTACCTTTTGGGTGTCTTCAGGGGTGATTTGACAAAATACATAGAAATTTCCCAAAAACTGTATAAGTCAGTAGGTGGATCAAGCCTGCCTATTAGTTACACAAAGCCACAGGTTTGGTGTCCTAACAACCAATGATGTCATCGGTTTATAAGGAGGATGTTGAGCACCAGCACAGCATTCTTGTTTGCCCCTCCTGCTTTGGAAGAATAAATCAACTCTAATGTTGGGTGTCCTACGCATTTGGATGTTGCTACATTATGCAAAACTATTTTGTTTTTTGTTTTGTTTTTTAATTTAGAAAGGGGTGCCCCGAGATTGTGTGGAATTTTAAAGGGTGCCTTGACTGAAAAAGGGTTGAGAAACACTGATCTACAACATTGCAAAGTTTAGCTTCACTTTAATGGTACAAGTAAAAATCATACATCACTAAACTATCATTAATAACCATACAATATTTTTAATGCTAATACAATATCAAGAACTTAATTTCGCACAGGATAATTTAACAAACAGATTAATACTAGAAACAGCCAGGTAATGCAAAACTCTACCAAAAACATGTCAACACATACACAATCAGCACTCTGTTGACACAGCTAGATACAAGCACACAATCAGTATATTACTGACACAACTAGAAACATGCCCACAAGGACACTGCCAGTACCACACTGATACAAGCAGAAACAGGTTAACAGAGACGCAATAAATTCCATACTAACACGACCAGCAACATGGCCGCAGAAACACAATTGGTGCCAGTCTGAAATAAAAAGAAACATGTTCACAGATAGACAATCAATATCACACTGATATAACCAGAAGCACGCTCAGATATACATTCTGTACATAGTTACATAGTTGATAAGGCTGATAAAAGACACCAGTCCATCTAGTTCAACCTGTGTGTGTGTTTGTGTATGTGTGTATATCAATAATAAATCGTATATCCCTGTATGTTGTGATCGTTAAGTAAGTACCATTCTGACTTTAACAGAAACATGAGACAGAATCAGTAAAAAACTGACATAACAGACATAACTGAGGTGCATAGGCACAGTCAGCGCAGTGCTGACATAACCAGAAAAGTGTGCAGAGACATAATCAGTATTGCACAGTGCAACCTTCTAGGCCTCACTCCATGCTCACCTCACTTTTCTCCATGCTAACCTTATCTCACCTCTCCATGCTTGCCTCACCTCTACTCTGTCCATGCCTACCTCTCTCTATGCTCATATCACCTCAACTGTGTCCATGCTCACCTCACCTCTCTTCATGTTCCCCTTACCTCACCTCTCCCAATGCTCACCTCTTCATGTCTGTTCATGCTCACCTCTCTTCATGCTCACCTTACCTCACCTATCTCCATGCTCACCTTCCTAAATTCTCACCTTACCTCACCTCCCTCCATGCTCACCATACCTAGCCTCTCTCCATGCTTACCTCTCTTCATACTCATGTTACCTCACCTCTCCCAACGCTCACCTTACCTCACCTCTTCTTGTCTGTTCACGCTCACCTCTTTTCATGCTCACCTTACCTCACCTATCTCCATGCTCACCTCCCTAAATGCTCACCTTACCTCACCTCCCTCCATGCTCACCATACCTAGCCTCTCTCCATGCTCACCTCACCTCTTTTCATACTCATGTTACCTCACCACTCCCAATGCTCACCTTACCTCACCTTTCTATGCTTGCCTCACCTCAAGTCTGTCCATGCTCACCTCTCTTCATGCTCATCTAACCTTACCTCTCTCCATACTCACCTCACCTCCCTTCATGCTCATCTTACCTCAGCTCCTCATGCTTGCCTCACCTCAACTCTGTCCATGTCCACATCTCTCTATGTTCACATAAACTCAACTTTGTCCATGCTTACCTCACCTCTCTTCATGTTCACCTTACCTAAACTCTCTAAGGCTCACCTTACCTCACCTCTCCATGCTTGCCTCACCTCAAGTCTGTCTATACTCACCTAACCTCTCTCAATGCTTACTTCACCTCTTCCCTGCCCATGCTTACCTCACCTCTCTTCATGCTTACCTCACCATGTCCTGCCATAGGAGTCTCTATATTATAGAATAGAAATTTTGAAAAGTTCAGCTGGAAAATATCTGTGCTATGACCATGTGGAAGACCTGTAGGTGTTATCCCCCTTTTTTTGAGTGGCAATTGAGTGGCAATATACATACAAGATTTGCATAGTAAGTCTCGATCTACAGTATATGAATAAGAAAATAATCCAGACATAGATTCTGACATAGACATAGTAATCAGAGACATTAATTGAGGTTCTTCAAGTTCCCCCTCCACCACCTTACACACAAAGGTATGCTCATGTGAGTACAGAGACAGTAAAGTAAATTCCAATTTTGTAGACATCTCTCTGCCAATAGTAGAGAACTATCATTGATCACCCAACAATACTTAACCTTGGTGATGTAACTTTAATTTTCCTATATTTTGTCATCTAAAAAAAAATAACATTGCAGGCATTGGACAAAAGTATATGGCAATAGAAGTCTAATGAAGTTTAGACTAGAAGTCTAATGTCATTATCATAAACATCCACTTCCTTCAGCAGAAATGTTGTTATGGTCCTCATCAAATTACCATATGCTTCGCTTATATTAAATAACCAGCTACAAAACAGAAATCTCGTTAGGCATAGGCTATTCCCAGTATTATCCATATGTATATGACATAATATGAGGAACCCAGTAATACAAGCTGATCTATCAGGTCATGAATATGAAAACAGAAGTGGCTGTACAACCACTTTCTAAATCCTGACAGCATGAGCTCTCAACAGATATTAATAATAGTGTTGGTCATTTATACCTATGCATGTGTAGAATAAAACAATATTCAGTTTATAAAAGCTTAATTTATCAAGCAAGCTGTCCAAGTTTAAATAAGCTTTACCATGCAAACTGATGGAATTCCATTCAAGCGGTCTTGCCTACACACAGTCAACCCAAAGTCCGACCAAAGTCCGACCGTCCAGAACGTGGTGACGTACAACACTTACGACAGGACTAGAAGAAGGGAGTTCAATAGCCAGTAGCCAATGGCTTTCGTCTCGCACTTGCTTCAGAGCATGCGTCTTTTTTGGTCCGTCGGACCAGCATACAGACGATCGGTTCTCCTGATAGGAATTGGGTCCGTCGGAAAGATTTAGAACATGTTCCATTTCTAGGTCCGTCAGATTTAAAAAAAAAAAAGGCCACACATGATTGGTATATACGATGAAAAGCTTCCATCTGACTTTTTCTGTCGGACAGTCCTCTCGTGTGTACACGGCATCAGGCTCGGTTCACACCAATGCATTTTTTGGTGCTTTTTGCAGAACCACACTACAGTCCATTTAACATGGCTTCCTATGGGACATGTTCACATCTATGCTTTTTTCAGCCGCTGCATTTTTGGAAAGGGTCAGGCTCGATTCACACCTATGCATGTTGCTTTTGAGCGTTTTTGGAGGTTTTTTGTTCATGCTTGCCACGTTTTTGAGCAGCGTTTTTGCGGCGTTTTTGCCGCGATTTTGCCGCGATTCTGCCACGATTTGCGTTTTGCGTTTTTTTTTTTTTTTTTTACAGTTTTTTTTACAGTCTTAAAAAAAATTAAAAAAATAAAAAAACAGCAAAAACGCATCAAAAACGCACCAAAAACGCTGCAAAAACGGTGCACTTGCGTTTTTGATGCTTGTCCATTGAATTCTATTACATGCAAAACGCTGCATTTTGCATGAAAAAAAGTCCCTGACCCTTTCCAAAAATGCAGAGAAACAAAAAGGCATTGATGTGAACATGTTCCATAGGAACACATGTTAAAAAATTCCCGTGCATTTCTGCAAAATGCAAAATGCATCAAAAAACGCGCTAGTGTGAATGGAGCCTAAGGGACTTTTTTAAACGCAAAAGGGTGCATTTTTGGTTCAACAGACTTCAATGGAGGAGCTGCAGCATGTAGTGCTTCTTGCTGCAATTTTACTGCAATTTGCTTTTTGCATTTTTAATCTGCCTAACAAAAAAAAAGCATAAAAAGGGCAAAATGCATCAAAAACATGTGCAAAAATGAAAAATGCACTGCAAGAAGCACTGCAGAAATGGATCAAAAGCAAATTGCACAGGTGTGAATCAAGCCTAAATCACCTGCACAACAGTAATGCTGCGTACACACGAGCAGACTTTTCGACCGGATTGGTCCGACGGACCGAGGTCGGCGGACAATTCGACCGTGTGTGGGCTTCATCGGACCTGCAGCTGACTTTTCGGTCGAAAATCTGATGGAATTTAGATTTGGAACTACGTCGGAACTATGCTGGACCCAGTTCTTATCGAAAAGTCCGCTCGTCTGTGTGCTAGTCCGACGGACGAAAACAGACGCTAGGGCAGCTATTGGCTACTGGCTATCAACTTCCTTGTTTTAGTCCGGTGTACGTCATCACGTATGAATCCGTCAGACTTTGGTTGATTGTGTGTAGGCAAGTCCGTTCGTTGGGAAAGTCCGTTAGAAGTCAGACGAAAGTCCGTCGGACAGTCCGTCAGATCAGTCCACTCATGTGTACGTGGCATAAAGCCTAATACACACGATGAGATTGATCATATTGTCCGTTTTTTTTTTCTTTTTTGGACGCTAATCTCCATATCGAAAATAGGTTACTAAAGTACAAAAATTCTAGTACAATAGAATAAAAATTTGGAAGTGATATTCTGGAGGTTATTTACTAAAAGCAAATCCACTTTGCACTTGAAAGAGCACTGAAAGTGTACTTGGAAGCAGAGTCGCTGTAGATCCGAGGGGGACATGCAAGGAAAATAAAAAACAGCATTTTAGCTTGCACATGATTGGATGATAAAATCAGCAGAGCTTCCACTTATTTCAGATCTACCTCTCAGATTTACAGCGACTGAACTTCCAAGTTCACTTGCAGTGTAAAGTGGATTTGCCTTTAGTAAATAACCCCCAATGTGTAGTGTATTTGTATTGTATTTTTGGACAAAAACTGTAGTGATTAAACAAAGATCGTACAATCTGGTATCGTACAAGAACATTTTTCGTGTTTGTCCCTTCGGAAACTTTTGGACGACAGCTGTGTACTAACATTAAGATTATGATAGATCGCTTCAAAAGGGGTATTTTTTCTACGATATTCTGATCATGTGTACGGGGGCTTAAGAGTGAAAGCACTATGAGCCAGCAAGGCTCTACTGTATAGTACAGTGCCACCTGAACATGATTCAGATACTGGAAAAACAGAGAAAGGGAACAGATGAAGGACTGGAGAAGATGCAGAAATCACCAAATCTTCAGGTTCCAACTAATGGTGTCACCATTTGTCGACATAGAATAATATTGATGTGAGATTATTTATGTAGGCAACTAGCTTTTTTTGGAAAGAGGTCAGTAGCAACAGCCCTTGTACAGATACCTGGAGTTGATTTGGTATCTGCCTTCTGCAGTCCCTGTTCAGCAGAGGTGGAGTGTGAAAGTAAACATCAGGAGCCAATTAGTCCATATGCTGACAAAGAACATGCTGATAGGAGCAGAAAGCAGAGTGCCAGAGAAATGAGCTCATCACTGTACTGCTTCTGCTTTCACTGTACAGTCATAGGCGGGGAGGTCCAGGATAGTCTGGGCACAGAAGTGGGTTTAAAATTGCTGGCTATCATCCTTATGACTCTTATAACTCTGACGGTTTTTTCGACGGAGTTCCGCTGAAACGGATTTACCTACACACGATCACACCAAAGTCCGTTCGTTTAGAATGCAATGACGTATGACGGGACTAGAAAACGGAAGTTCAATAGCCAGTAGCCAATAGCTGCCCTTGCGTCGTTTTTGGTCCGTCGGAATAGCATACAGACGAACGGTTTTCCCGATAGGAATTAATTCCGTCGGAAAGATTTAAAATATGTTCTATTTCTAGGTCCGTCAGAATTTTTGACAGAAAAAGTCCGATGAAGCCCACACACGGAATATCCGATGGAATGATTCCGTCTGACCTTTTCTGCCGGAAAGTGTGGTGGTGTGTACGCGGCATTAGAGCATCTTGTGGTGGAAAAGAAGTACAGCGGGGGAGAGATCTGGAATGAAATTAAATGTTGCAACAAAACTGCTTTTTTATTTAATCTTTTAATGGGTTAATAATGTGTATTTTGATATTTTTAGCTAGAGTTCTGCTTTTATTAACTGAGTTTGAGCTGATAAAGTATTATTTTTTCCCCAAAACCTATTCAATACAAAATTAGGGAAAATAAATACAACATGCAGAAAATGTGTTTTGCTTCTTAAACTCAAGTTTTGTGACTTATTTTTTTAATACCAAAGCAATGTAGCACTTAAAATCCTGAATCAATTATAATGAGACATTATAATGGATGAAACACAAAACCATAATTTCATTTTATTTTTATTATATCCTTAATCTATGATCTTCTTTGTGCTGCTAACTCAAATGTAATTTACAATGCACAACTGGGAAAAAGTATTACGTTTTATGCAATCTCTCAATAATAAGCTTATCATTCCTTTGTGTGTCTTGCTTATCCAGCTTTGTTAAGAACTTTTTCAAACACTGACAACCTCACAAAGATGCAATGTGCATTATTATCTCCTACAAATATTTAACCTACATGCAAAAATAAAGCTTTTATTGGTATATTCATAAGTTACATTCTGTGGTACGGTTGTTTTCAATGAATGTACATGTAAACCAAATCATTAAATTTCATATACGTTTTAACATGTTAATATAATTAAAAATCTCTAAGGCTGCTTTCACACTGGGGCGGTAGGGGGCGTCGGCAGTAAAACAGCGCTATTTATAGCGCTGCTTTACCGCGGTATTTGGCCGCTAGCGGTGCGGTTTTAACCCCCCGCTGGCGGGCGAAAAAGGGTTAAAACCGCTCGTATAGCACGGCTATAGCCGCGTTATTGCTGCGGTATAGCCGCGCTGTCCCATTGATTTCAATGGGCAGGAGCGGTTTAGGAGCGGTGAATACAGGCTCCTTCACTGCTCAAAAGATGCGGCTGGCAGGAGTTTTTTTCTTCTCCTGTCAGTGCACCGCTTCAGTGTGAAAGCCCTCGGGCTTTCACACTAAACAAACAGCAGCGGCTGTTTTGGGTCGGTTTGCAGACGCTATTTTTAGCGCAATAACGCCTGCAAACCACCCCAGTGTGAAAGGGGTCTTACTTTCATTAAGGGGCCAGCCACATCTTTGTGTTGTGCTAATGTGTTAAAACCTGAACGCGAATGTGTGATAACAAAACAAATGGTATCTGTGCATTCAGTGGCAGAACTATCAGGGGTGCAAAAGTTGCACTTGTGACCGGGACCTGGCATTCTGCCACTGTGGGGGGGGCCCAAGACAGCAGGAAGGGGTCCACTGCAGAACATATAAAAGGGTCCCGCTTGGGGACTGTACGGCTCAATTTACACTTCTGTGACCCCAAAGCCGTGCGGCTTGCTTGCGATTTCCTTGTGACTGCCTTGAGACTTTTGTGATTTAACATTGCAGTCTAAAGTAGTAGACGGCACCCATTGAAATGAATGTGTTTTGACTTATATGATTTTGAGTCGCAAGTCGTATGATAAGTCGCAGCAGTGTGAACTGTGGCTTGTAAAGGGCCCCCGGGATTGGAGGGAAGTGGCACGGGACTAGAGGAAACGGCCCCAGGACCAATGGAAAGGGCCTTGGCAGTCTGTGTGGTACTGAATGGTTTCTTGCCCTGGGACCAGAGGAAAGGGCCCCGGCAGTCAGGGGGGCCCTTCGTGGTTTCTTGCACCGGGGCCCTAAAGGTTCTAGTTACACCTCAGCGTGCATTGCTATTTATTTTGAATGACATCCTAATGCTCATATACAGTAAAAAAAAAAAAAAAAAGAAGAGGGCAGATACATTTTCTCAAAAGAAACATGCATTAGCACACATAGAAATACATGAACGGTGCCTAAATAATACCTGATGATCCTGCTATGAAGGCTCTGCAGAGTTCAGCATTTACTGTTTTAGGATGACTGTGCTGTGTCCCTGTCTCCCGGCTGTGCTCCTGCTTGTTGTCACCCTGTCACACATGTTCTCCTAATGGAAACTACAAGTGTCTGTGCAGATGCATATTGCACAGGTACGGTCTATTATTGTCACCATCAGGAAAGTCATCTTGAGCAATGACGTGCAGCCATCACTGGAATGCACACAGACAAAAAGTGGCTGCAAAAAGTGGATGCAGGAGATCAGCAGTGGTAAGATGCAATACAGGATTAAAATGGTGAAAAAAGTGCCCATAGCATATGATACACAGGGCTTTACCAAATGAGTGCATTCAAAAGTACAAAGGTAGCTGGCTGATAGGAAGAGAGAATCCAGTTTTGATCTCAATGTGTTACTGCTCCTTCATCATCCAAACACATCATGGGGTAATCCTTGATTGCAACATTTGGAGATCTTCACTGTGCAGTCCTGGCTGGTGCCACACGGGTACATGGTCACTTCATTCAGTCCTATGGATACGTTCATACTCCTCTGGGTGGCTGTGTCCTCTAAAAGTACAGTGACCCAGCCATAGCAAAAAGTAGCAATAAGTAGGACCATGGCACCCATGTACACAAGGTATAGATGGGAATATTTTCAAGCAAAGGATTTATTGTACTGACTAGGCTTGCACAGTGAAGAGCTCCATAGCAGAGATGAAGGTATTTATTTACCTCTGTGGGTTGCATTGATGGAGGGTAGTTGCCCTTTAAAGTATTGTATGAAAGAACAAAACAAAACAGGGAATTCAAATATAGTTGCACAATGTTTAAATGCAGTCTCTTAGGGTCGTTTATACAAATTTTTAACTAGGGGGGCTGGAAGGCATCTTACAGAGGAAGTAAACCCTAATGGGTTTTACTTCCTCTTTATTTCCCTGCAAAGGTAAAGCATAATGAGCTACTATTCATCGCATACTAGCCCATTATGTGTCACTTACCTGAAAACGAAGCCTGCAATGTCTCTGCTGTCCCCACGAGCAGGGAGCAACCATCTTCACCCCTCTTCCTTCCGGGGCAACGAACTCCGGCTCTGTGACTGGCCAGAGTCGCGTGACATCACTCTCGCCAGAGCCGCCAGTCACGGCATTACCCCTATTGGAAACGGCACGATGTGCCCTTTCTAAAGGGTGCATGCGCCGATGACATCGAAGCTCGTCTTTTTAGTAAATATCCTCCACGGTTTAGGAGATATTTCAAGCACCTACAGGTAAGCCTTAATATATAATATAATATAATATAATATAATATAATATAATATAATATAATATAATATATAATATAGGCTTACCTGTAGTTAAAGTGGTTGTACAGGTGGCAGTATTTTTTTTTTTATCTTTCCATCTATTAAATCTTCTGCCCTTGTTGTTTTAACTTTGGATAGTAAAACATTTTTTTTTTTCTGCTAGTAAATACCTTATACAGCCCACTTACTGTTTCTTGTCTGGTAAAAAGCCTAGGCTTATGACATCATGTACAGCTCTCTTTCTCTAACTCTCGTGAGAGTTTGCCAGGAAGGGAGGGGGGTGAGTCATAAGAGGGCTAATGAGAGATCTGCAGAGCTGGATGTGTGTCTCTGTGTGTCTGTGTAAATCCAGGAAGTGAACAGGCAGCAGCTTCAGCTGCCCACAGTTAAAATGGATGCAGCCAGACTCAGTGGAGGGAGATTTCTGCAGCATTATTGTCAAGTACAGAATCACAGTATATATAAAATAATATGCAAAGTGGTTGGAGGGAAGCTTCATAATGGCAAAAATGTTTTTATTACAAATTATGTGAACAGACTGCAGTTCCTCTTTAAGGAGTGTTCTATAGCAGATTTACTGCTACAGGGTGGCCCTCCTGTGCAGAATCACGTGTATACATAAGTAAATTGTGCACTTCCACCTAGGGGGGCATACGTGCAGGCAGCGGGCCGCTTCTGCTGAACTACTCACAGCAGAAGCCAACCTGCAGGTCTTCCGGGCACTGAATGTCCTCCGGTACATGCCGATCATCAGGCAGAGACACAGAACGGAGCTCTGCTTTTGTAAACAAGGTAGATCTCCATTCTGATGGGGGAAGGGATGAATTTTGTGTCTGCAAAGCAGGGAATACAATCCATCACTTAACTGAGTAATGCAGCACACATGGTACAGTAAAACTCTGGCTAGGCACCCTAGGTTTTTAACCCCTTCCCAGCAAGTGCCATTAGTACAGTGACAGTTTATATTTTTTTTAGCACTGATCACTGTATTAGCCCTGGTTCACACTGGTGTAATTTGACATGCAATTTGACATGTCAAATCACATGTCAGATTGGCGGAAATTGCAATGGCACCATCCTAATCGGTGCGGCGCTGCATTTGCGGCGCCACACCGCTTTCAAAAAGTAGTTTCTGTACTACTTTTTGCAATTTTGGGGTGCGATTTCCATTGACATCTGTGCAGAAACCCACACAGATGTCTGTGAAATCGCGGCCGAAATGGGGACTGACATGCAGGAGTAAAATTGTGCGAGTTCAGCTGAATTTGCACGGCTTCATTCCCGCAGTTCAGTGTGAACCTAGGCTTAGCGTCACTGTTTCCCAAAAAGTGTCAAAAGTGTCAGTTAGTGTCTGATCACCGCCATTACTAGTATATAAATAAATAAAAATTCCAATATGTATACAGTACCATAGTTTGTAGATGCTATAACTTTTGCGCAAACCAATCAATATATGCTTCTTGAGATTTTTTTTACCAAAAATATGTAGCAGAATACATTTAGGCCTAAATTTATGAAGAAATTAGATTGTTTAATTTTTTTTATTGGATTGTTTTTTTTTTTCATAATTGTCGGTCTTTTTTTTATGTTTATAGCGCAAAAAATAAAAAACGCAGTGGTGATCAAATACCACCAGAAGAAAGCTCAATTTGTGGGAAAAAATTATATAAATTTTATTTGGGTACAGCTTTGCATGATCATGCAATTGTCAGTTAAAGTAACGCAGGCCTTCTCATTCAACATCAGTGCCTGATAGGGATGAGCCAAATGTTCAAGTCGAACATAAGTTCGACTCGAACATCGGGTGTTCGCCGAATAGCAAACAATTTGGGGTGTTCACGGCAAATTCAAAAGCCATGGAACACCCTTTAAAAGTCTATGGGAGAAATCAAAAGTGCTAATTTTAAAGGCTTATATGCAAGTTATTGTCATAAAAAGTGTTTGGGGACCTGGGTCCTGCCCCAGGGAACATGTATCAATGCAAAAAAGAGTTTTAAAAACAGCCGTTTTTTCGGGGGCAGTGATATTATTAATGCTTAAAGTGAAACAATAAAAGTGAAATATTCCTTTAAATTTTGTACCTGGGGGTGTCTATAGTATGCCTGTAAAGTGGCACATTTTTCCCCTGTTTTAGAACAGTCCCTGCACAAAATGACATTTCTAAAGGAAAAAAAGTCATTTAAAACTACTCGCGGCTATAATGAATTGTCATGTCCCGGCAATACAGATAAAAGTCGTTGAAAAAAACGGCATGGGATCCCCCCCAGTCCATTACCAGGCCCTTTGGGTCTGGTATCAATATTAAGTGGAACGCTGAACCAAAATTTAATTTTTTTTAAATGGCGTAGGGGTCCCTCTCAAAATCCATAACAGACCGGAAGGGAACCCCGCGCCAAAAAAAAAAAATGGCGTGGGGGTCCCCCCAAAAATCCATACAAGACTCTTATCCGAGAACGCAACCTGGTAGGCCACAGGAAAAGAGGGGGGACGAGAGAGCGCCCCCCCCTCCTGAACTGTACCAGGTCACATGCCCTCAACATGGGGAGGGCGCTTTGGGGTAGCCCCCCAAAGCACCTTGTCCCCATGTTGATGGGGACAAGGGCCTCATCCCCACAACCCTTGCCTGGTGGTTGTGCGGGTCTGCGGGCGGGGGGCTTATCGGAATCAGGAGGCCCCCTTTAACAAGGGGACCCCCAGATCCCGGCCCCCCCTGTTTGAAGTGGTAACAGGCACATTGTACCCGTACCATTTCACAATAATGTGTCAAAATGGTAAAAATATACACACCTTGGGACAAGACCTTTATTACAAAATAAAAAAATGAAAATGTCCCACGAAGTCCGTTCATCTTCTTCTATAGCTCCGCCGACGGACCAAAAAATAAAATAAAAAAGATCCGCCCCCATGGGAGGCACCCGCCATATGACGTGTCAGAGATGGGCGGGGACATCCGGGTACTTCACCGGGTGGCCCCGCCCTCAGTTATAAAAGAACTGTCATCTACGCTGAAGCGTCATATGGCAGGTGCCTCCCGTGATCTTTTTTATTTTATTTTTCGGCCTGTCGGCAGAGCCATAGAAGTAGATGAATGGACTTCGCGGGACATTTTTATTTTTTTATTTTTTAATAAAGGACTTGTCCCAAGGTGTGTCTTGTTTTTTTTTACATTTTGACACTTTTTTTGTGAAATGGTACGGGTACGTTACTATTTCAAACAGGGGGACAAGATCTGGGGGTCCCCTTGTTAAAGGGGGCTTCCAGATTCCGATAAGCCCCCCGCCTGCAGACCCCCCGCAACCACTGGGCAAGGGTTGTGGGGATGAGGCCCTTGTCCCCATCAACATGGGGACAAGGTGCTTTGGGGGCTACCCCAAAACACCCTCCCCATGTTGAGGGCATGTGACCTGGTACAGTCCAGGGGGGCACTCTTTTGTCCCCCCTCTTTTCCTGCAGCCTGCCAGGTTGCGTGCTCGGATAAGGGTCTAGTATGGATTTTTGGGGGGACCCCCATGGCTTTTTTTAAATTTTGGTGTGGGGTTCCCCTTAAAATCCATACCATATTCGGGTCTGGTATGAGTTTTAAGGGGGACCCCTACGCCATTTTGTTTAAAAAAATTTGGCGCAGGGTTTCCCTCAGTATCCAAACCATACCTGAAGGGCCTGGTATAGAATTTGGGGGACCCCCACGCAATTTTTTTTAAATTTTGGTTCGGGGGTGCCCCTTAATATTCATACCTTACCCTCTTTTTTTTTTTTCTATGGCCAACTTGTCTTCCTTACCTCATCGATGCTCCTCTTATCCCCTGTCCTTACATTGTTCAACCCTGATGATTTGTTTCTCTTATAGATGTGCACCTGTTTCTACATACAACAAGCCCTTGAACAAAGGATTAATTCCTGAAATGCGTCGGGCTTTCTTCTCTTCTTTTCTCTTTTCCAAGGAGAGATCAAACTGTATTTGTACATTGACATTTGTATGCTTTTAGGAGACCATAAGTGTTGTTATTTTGTATTTTGACATCCCCTTTTTTCTATGTCACTGTTGTCAGTAATGAGTCAGCTGTAACAATTTTATGCACTGACTTTTTAATCATTGACTAAATAAATAAAATATATCAATTTTAAATTTACTGCTTCCTTTATGATATTTTGTTGCCTTTAAAGTCCCAACCTCCCTATGGGGGACCCCCAATATGTAATATTCATACCAGACCCAAAGGGCCTGGTAATGGACTGGGGGGATTCCATGCTGTTTTTTTCAATGACTTTTATCTGTATAGCCGGGACCCGACAATTCATTATAGCCGCGAGTAGTTTTAAATGACTTTTTTTCCTTTAGAAATGTCATTTTGTGCAGGGACTGTACTAAACACGGGAAAAATGAGCCACTTTACAGGCATACTATAGACACCCACCCAGGTACGAAATTTAAAGGAATATTTCACTTTTATTGTTTCACTTTAAGCATTATTAAAATCACTGCTCCCGAAAAAACGACCGTTATTTTAAACTTTTTTTTGCATTGATACATGTCCCATGGGGCAGGACCCAGGTCCCCAAACACTTTTTATGACAATAACTTGCATATTACCCTCTAAAATCAGCACTTTTGATTTTTCACGTTCGTGTCCCATAGACTTTAACGGTGTTCACGTGTTCGAACAAATTTTTTGTCTGTTCGCATGTTCTGCTGCGAACCGGACCGGGGGATGTTTGGCTCATCCCTAGTGCCTGACCTCACACATGCACTTCTGGAAGAATGGATAAACATTCTCAGAGACACACTCCTAAACCTTGTGGACAGCCTTCCCAGAAGATTTGAAGCTGTTGATAGCTGCAAAGGTTGGGCCAACTCAATATTGAAACCTACGGACTAAGACTGGGATGCCATTAAAGTTCATGTGACTGTAAAGGCAGGTGTCCCAATACTTTTGGCAATATAGTGTACTACATGTACTTTGTTCCACTGGGAACTGAATACTTTAAAAAAAAGTTTTTGTTTTTTAACCACTTCAGCCCCGGAAGGATTTGCCCACTTAATGACTAGGCCCAAAAACAGGGTTTACTGCTTTCCCTTGATATACAGAAAGTGTTTGATTCAGTGTCCTGGCAATACGTCTTAACACTGTTGGAGCATTGGGGTTTTGGTCACCGCTTCCTAGGCATTATGAGAGCCCTTTATTCCTCTCCCAAAGCACTAATATTCCTACAAGGCTATTACTCCCCCCCATCCTTATTGTAAGAGGTACAATCACCACTGATTTTCGCCATTGCCATAGAGACTCTAGCAACAGCAATACGAGAAAATACCGACATCAAAGGGGTTTCTTTTGGTCCCCAGGTCCACAAAAGCGGTCTCTTCGCTGACGACCTCATTTTATTCATTACCTCACCTTTAACCTCACTTCCCAACCTTTGTAGTACTCTCACTTCCTTTGCGAACATCTCTGGCCTCCATGTCAACTTCAACAAATCTCAAGCCCTAAACAACTCCCTTGCCCCCCGAGACGGTTTCACTGCTGAAACAGAACTTCAAATTTGACTGGAACGACTCCTTCATCAAATATTTAGGCATCTCCCTCACCTCTAAATTTGACACGCTATATGCCAGAAATGACCCTCCTATGTACCACAAACTGGAACAAGACTTAAAGTCTTGGTGCTAACAAAACCTCTCATGGATAGGGAGAATAAATGGTGTCAAAATAACACTGCCCCCCAGAATACTTTACCTTTTCCATTCCCTCCCCATCCCACTAAGGAGGGACTACCTCAGGTCCTTTCAGAGCAAAATACTTACGTTTATCTGAGGAGACTCCGGATATAGGATACAACAACAGAAGCTATACCTCTCCCGTAAACAAGGCGGCTTGGGTCTTCCTCATTTATACAGATACTACCAAGCTTCCAGACTAGCCCAACTCTCTACAATCTACACCAATAGGAAAAAACAGATTGGGTTCAGATAGAAGGCCAAACTGTGCCTCAATACACATTAGACTTTCTTCTCTGGAACCCACCTAGAAACCGCCCACCAGTCCTGGCCCCCACACTCTCTCACTCCTTTGCTCTGTGGGACAAATTAAGACATGAACCACACCTCATCTCAGAAATGAATCCCCTGGCACATCTGTTTCATAATCCGAATTTTCCTCCAGGATTGGACATAAAGGCCTTCCAATAACATCAGCTGTCTGTATCTCCAAATCGAATGATTCTTGTGGCAAGTGGTTTTCACTGAAGGTAACCCCTGCTTATGCATTTTTTTATAGGTACCAAAAAATTAAAAATTATGTGTAGTGCTAAAAGTTCAACAAAATGTCCAACAAATGGCAAAGATGTCAAAAACAATGAAGAAAGAGTCCTCCGTGTGAATAAGATTCAAATATAACAGTGTGGACCCAAGGGGGCGTACGGTCAAATCAGGCTTGGGTGGTGGGTGATGATGGGTGCTCCAGGATGATGATGAAAATGGTGTAAATCCGAGAACCGACCAGGCACTGATGGATCCCTCAGGTTAATGATGGAAAACGGATGGCCATATGGTGTGATAAGAAGGAAAAAAGCCACATAGTGTGATTCCGTAAACAAATTCAAAATTTATTAAAAAGAGATACACTCACATGAAACTTTTAAAAACAGCGCTGTAGAAAGTATGACGGCAGTGGGGTCCTACCCGACACGTTTCGTCCTCTTAGACATCGCCTGGGGGGACCCCCCACTGCAGCCAGCAAGATATATATAGGTGATGTAATTCTGAAGAGAGGAGGCCACTTAGAACTGTACTTAATTGCCACTTCCGGTTTTGCAGCAAAATGGCCGCTCGGAGTGCGTTCCACGCCTCTCTATTAGGTGCATTGCCGATCCCGGAAGTTAAACCAATAGGGTTATAGGGCCTAAATGTGACTATCAAAAAATGACAAAAGGAATAAATATTTATGGCAGTGAAAACTTATAAACAAAATTACACAAGTGATGGGTGAGGCTACACAAGTATGTTAGCCTAGAGATGCACCAGTTAGAATTGCCCAGGTTTTTGACAGACTTACTTTAATAAAATGTTTCCAATTTCTTACTGACAGCCCTCTGTTAAAGGTAGCCTAAGCCTAAGTAAGACTGTATGAATAATTCATGTTATGGTCATATTGTATTAGTATGGTTCATTAATAACTCTTAACACAGTGTTTTGACATTCAGTAAAGGGTGAAGATGGATCGCGGTGTGTTTAGCTTCTCAGAAAACATGTCATTTTGGAAACTCACAATGCATTGTGTTTTGTTGTGTGGCCATGTCTGTTCATTTGTCTTTTCTTCAAACTTACCGAATGTTAATAATGTAAAATGATATCACTGTCATAGCCCACCAACTTGCCTCTCTCAGGCTGGCTGGAAATTGTCATCAGACATGAAGGTGTCATTGTATCTATTATTAGAACAACCACCAACTGACTTGAACTGGCTGTTTATATTTAAGTTACTTAGATTTTGCATTGTTAAATAATTGACATTTTTGGCGCTTCAGGCATTAAAAATTCATATGCTCGTTATGTATTTTTAATCATTTAATTTAAAGTGATCCGCGCACCATAACAGAGGATGTATTCACTCAGCTTGAGGGACAGTTAATATCTGCTCCTTTGGAGATTTTTTTGTGTGTGTTAATTATAATGATATTGTTGGGAACTCGTCTCACGTGTCTACATCCTGCCTCCCCACAGCCCACCACTCCCTCTTCCCATCCTGCATCAGTTGCCGGACAACAGGTTCTGCTCTGCTGGTGATACCCCTGCCACTGTGGTTGGGTGGAGGTGGAACTCCCCCAAACAGAGTTCTTGTTACTAGTCAGTGGTCGGCTTGAACTACTCTGCCTCTTCTGCTCTTATAAACTGCAGTGCTTAGGGCATCCTATTTAAATATCACAAGCCCATGGTTCTGTATTCTGTTTCTCTGGATCCTGTGACCTGTTCCTGCTTCCAGTACCTTGTTCCTGTATCCTATTTGTAGTGCCCTGATCCTGATATCCATGCACCAAGTTCCTGTTGTCCTGCACTATATCACTGTCCTGCACTATATCACCATTGCTCAGATAACTGACCCTGGCTAGTATGTTTCCGGATAAATCTATTATCTGCTTCCTGCCCTGACCTTTGCTTGTCTCTGGATTACTCTCTGTCTGCCACCTACCAGACCTCTGCTTGTCCCTGGGTTATTCTCTGTCTGCAACCTGCCCTGACCTTTGCTTTTCCCTGGATCACTCTGCCTGCCCCCCTGCCCAGACCTCTGCATGTCCTTGGATTAATCTCTGTCTGCCCCTTGCACTGACCTTTGCTTGTCCCCAGATCACTCTCTGTCTGCCCCATGGCCAGACCTCTGCATGTCCCTGTAGTGCTCTCTGTCTGCCACCTACCTGTCCTGACCTTTGCTTGTCCCTGAATCACTCTCTGTCTGCCACCTGCCTAGATTGCTGCATGTCCCTGGGTTACTCTCTGTCTGCCACCTGCCTTGACCTCTGTTTATCCCTGGATCACTCTCTGTCTTCCCCCTGCCTAGATCTCTGCATGTCCCTGGAGTACTCTCTGTCTGCCACCTGCCCTGACTTCTGCTTGTCCCTGGATCACTCTCTGTCTGCCCCCTGCCTAGATCTCTGCATGTCCCTGGATTACTCTCTGTCCGCCACCTGCCCTGACCTCTGCTTGTCCCTGGATTACTCCCTGTCTGCCACCTGCCCTGACTTCTGCTTGTCCCTTGATTAATTCCTGCCTGCCACCTGCCCAGACCTCTGTTTGTCCCTGGATTACTCTCTGTCTGCCACCTGCTCTGACCTTTGCTTATCCCTAGCTTACTCTCTTTCTGCTGCCTGTCCATAGATTACATTACTGTTTACCATCTACTCTAAACTCCGCCTGTCCCTGGATTACATTAGTATCTGCTGTCTGCCCTTGCCTATCCCTGGATTATGCCAATCTTTTCCTCCTGCCCTAACCTCTGCCTGTCCCTGCTGTACTACAAGCTACTCCTGACACTCCCGAATATCACATATACTCTTGCTATATCCTCACTCAGCTTCTTGTGCCAATTGGTAAAAAACTATAGCATTGTATTTAAAGTCCTGGGGCAACCAAGTACTAGCCAGCTTGATTGCCTTAATGTGAAACTAACATCTGTTTTTTTTTTTTAATTGTGAGCAGGCAAGCTGTTAATTGCAGAAGAGATATGCAATGTATCTTCTGCGATAAAATAAACCTACCTGCCTGCTCCCAGTCTTTCAGTCTTTCTTAAGCCTTGTATACACAATGAGAATATCAAACAAATTATCATCAGTTTTTTTTGCATGCTAATCTCATATCGAAAATGAAGAAGTTATTTAGGTTACAAAAATGCTCGTAAAACAGAATACAACTTCAGAAGTGTTGGAATGTGTTGTATTGTATTGTAATGTATTCTTTCATTTCCTGAGCATGCGTGGTTTTGGTCTTCTGATTTTTCCTAGACAATAACTGTACTAATTAAACAAAAATTGTTTGTTCTGGTATTGTACTAGAACATTTTTCATATTTATCCCTTCGGATAATTTTGCATTAACTGTTGTGATCGGATCTTGAAAGCTGTGTGTTAATGATCAGATTATCATACGATCGATTCGAAAGTGGAATATTTTATCAGATTTTATGATCATGTGTACTAGGCATAACAGTGTACACTGAGCTGCACATAAGCAGCTCAGTATATATTCCATCACTGTGCCAGTATGCTGGGATGACTGAACTCACACATGTGCAAGATGGCCAAAGACCAGCAACCGGAAGATGTGAGGGAGAAGATGCCTGTGCTGGCGAGGGACCTCGCAGATGTCAGACGGTTATTGCTAAGGTAAGCATCTTGGGCTTTAGTTCTGCTTTAAGAGAATGAGCGCTGATATGGGCAAAGCGGCACACACTAGTTATAGGCGCTGACCACTGTTACTGAGCAAGCATTCCAGATATTAGTCGGAGAGACGATCACACCCAACAAAATATTTCTCAAATAGAAATAAGAATATATGCAAATGAGTGAACTTTGTGCCAAAGACAAAAAAAAATAATTAATTAATTAATTAATGGAAAATAAATAAATAATAAAAAATAAAAAATGAAAACGTCCCTCAAGCTTCCTTACCTTTTTCATAAGAATGAATAAAGTCCCCACTACCCCTTTTTTTATGTCCCTTATGCAAATACTAAATTGTGTATAGGTTGTTTTGTATTTCAACTACAGTATCTTACAAAAGTGAGTACACCCCTCACATTTTTGTAAATATTTTTTATATGTTTTCATGTGACGACACTGAAGAAATGACACTTTACTACAATGTAAAGTAGTGAGTGTACAGCTTGTATAACCATGTAAATTTGCTGTCCCCTCAAAATAACTCAACGCACAGCCGATAATGTCTAAACCACTGGCAACAAAAGTGAGTACACCCCTTTAGTGAAAATGTCCACATTGGGCCCAATTAGGCATTTTCCCTCCCCGGTGTCATGTGACTCATTAGTGTTACAAGGTCTCAGGTGTGAATTGGGAGCAGGTGTGTTAAATTTGGTGTTATTGCTCTCACTCTTTCATACTGGTCACTGGAAGTTCAACATGGCACCTTATGGCAAAGAACTATCTGAGGATCTGAAAAAAAAGAATTGTTGCTATGGCCTAGGCTATAAGAAGATTGCCAAGACCATAAAACTGAGCTGTAGCACGGGGACCAAGACCATGCAGCGGTTTAACAGGACAGGTTCCACTCAGAACTGGCCTTGCCATGGTCGACCAAAGAAGTTGAGTGCACGTGCTCAGCGTCATATCCAGAGGTTGTCTTTGGGAAATAGACATATGAGTGCTGCCAGCATTGCTGCAGAGGTTGAAGGGGTCAGCCTGACAGTGCTCAGACCATACGCCACACACTGCATCAAATTGGTCTGCATGGCTGGCTGTCCTCCCAGAAGGAAGCCTCTTCTAATGATGATGCACAAGAAAGCCCGCAAACAGTTTGCTGAAGACAAGCAGACAACGCATATGTATTACTGGAACTATGTCCTGTGGTCTGATGAGACCAATATAAACTTTTTTGGTTCAGATGGTGTCAAGCATGTGTGGTGGCAACCAGATGAGGAGTACAAAGACAAGTGTGTCCTGCCTACAGTCAAGCATGGTGGTGGGAGTGGAATGGTCTGGGGTTGCATGAGTGCTGCCGGCACTGGGGAGCTACAGTTCATTGAGGGAACCATGAATACCAACATGTACTGTGACATACTGAAGCAGAGCATGATCCCCTCCCTTTGGAGACTGGGCCACAGAGCAGTATTCCAACATGATAACGACACACCTCCAAGATGACCACTGCCTTGCTAAAGAAGCTGAGGGTAAAGATGATGGACTAGCCAAGCATGTCCCTAGACCTAAACCCTATTCAGCATCTGTGGGGCATTCTCAAACAGAAGGTGGATGAGCGCAAGGTCTCTAACATCTTCCAGCTCCGTCATGGAGGAGTGGAAGAGGACTCCAGTGGCAACCTGTGAAGCTCTGGTGAACTCCATGCCCATGAGGGTTAAGGCAGTGCTGGAAAATAATGGTGGCCACACAGAATATCGACACTTTGGGCCCAATTTGGACATTTTCACTTAGGGGTGTTCTCACTTTAGTTGCCAGCGGTTTGGACATTAATGGCTGTGTGTTGAGTTATTTTGAAGGGACAGCAAATTTATACTGTTATACAAGCTGTGCAATTACTACTTTACATTGTAGCAAAGTATCATTTCTTCATTGTTGTCATATGAAAATATATAATAAAATATTTACAAAAATGTGAAGGGTGTACTCACTTTTGTGAGATATTGTATGTAGAAGGAAAAGATTGTATCTGTAAAATATTTCTTTCTATATCCACTTTGCTTTGCCTTACCAGTAAATCAACCCTTAGGCTGGGTTCACACCTATGCGAATTGGATGCCACTTACACCACATAGAAGGAGGCTGGTTCACATATGTGCATTGCATTTGCACTCCGCATTGCCCAAAAACATGTGCATCTTTTGGGCATTGGAGTGCGAATTGCAAGCACATTATCTTCTATGGGAACGCATCTGATTCGCAGATGAATTCCGTTGTGAACAGGATAAAGTCCTGACCTGATGTAAACCTGACCTGATACTGATTCAATCCTTTCCTGATCCTGATCAAAAGCTGACGTGAAACGCTGAACAACTACTTTGTCAGTTAGCTGTGAAAATGGAGCTTCAATTCGCACCTCACATGTATAAACCCAGTCTTAAGTTTGTGTATTAATTTAAAGAAGGTTTGCCAAATACGTAATAAGATTTTCATGAGCTATAAAAAAAAATTACTTAAAGATAATTTAATTACCTTGGTGTGCATTACTGCTTTAGAGATAGCAAAGAATTTACTACTACAGGACAGTAGTAATTATGATTCGAACATTTTTCTGAAAGTTTAATTTTAATTATTTAACTACATATTTTAAATCACTAGTGAACATTTTTTATCAAGTCAAGAATTTCCTTTAGTGAATTGAGTTCATTTTAATCATTGCAAATCTATTTATTGCTTTTTGTTGTGTAGTAGCAAATGTGTTTATTTTTCATTTTTCTTGATTCATGAAGTAACGATAAGTGGTCTCTGCCTACTGTAGACACTACTGTCATGACCCTCACGAACCCTCTGAAACCCATCCATGGAATACTTAGGTGTTAATGGGCCTCAGGTTAAGAATCCCTGCCTTAGCAGATTACTTATCTATATTGAAAATCCTGTTTGTTATAAATCTCCCTCTCTCCAAGAGGGCTCTACTGAAGCCTTCTGTTGTAGTCCAGTTGTTTTTTTGTTTTTTTTTGGACAAACTTTACTTGCCTAACTAAGATTCCTTGCCTGAAATCAAAGGTTATGTATTCTAGGTTTAGGATTTACGCTAGTAAACATTCCTTGTTGTGGACCACCTTAGATGTTGGTTCAAGTTTTCTTCTCCTGTTCAGTTAGTCAGTTATTTCATCTGTTTTCCTTATGTTGGATTATTGGTTGCCCTCTACATTTTGAATTGATTCCCATTATTCTCCAGGTAGTAATTTATCGTTGTGGGCAATTCCCAGGCCCTTGTCTGGAGCACTAGGTTGATCCTGGGTGCCCTTCCCCTGACTTGTGGCCATGTCCATGTTTCTTAAATGTCCAAGAAATCCTTGTGTCCTTCAATGGATGATAAAAAAAAACTTTTTTCTGAAAACTCCATTGAGGGACACTACTTCCACCCTTCTGCGTTGTTGGCCTTCTGTACTGCTTGATCAAAATATTGAGGTAAGACGTTTAGAGGCAGAGTGGCAGGGGAGTGGCTTAAAATGTTTGTCAGTGCCGCAGTCTCCTGAACGCAGTTGTATAACACAAAATACAAAGATTTACAGGTGTCCCTCAAAAGACTTCAAGAAAAATATTTTACAGGCAGCAAAGCAAGTACAAAAATCTTACATCTTTCTATACACCAAAGTGACATTTTTGATATTTCTTCGTATTGTCAATTTTTGGCACATCTACAGTTTTGCCAGCCAAATTGGGGCATTTTGCTAATAAATGCTATATATTATAAAACAGTTTCGTTAATGGAAACAACCCTGCAAGTGATAAAGGAAGACCTTGTTTTTTTTTTTTTGGAAGAAATTATTTGATTGTTCTAACCTCTTATAAGGACAGAGCGAAGCATTGAAATATAAACTCTACTAAACAATTTTTCAAAAATTTTCAAACTTTGTTTTGTAGTGTTTATGGACCAATCGATAGTGTATAGTATTAGTTAAATTATTACCAATATCTAAATATATTGCCACAACTATTCATTTTATTTATTTTATAAATGCATTAAATGCTAATACTTTCCTGGTATACTTTACAGAAAACAGAAAACAATTTACATCAGTCTCTGCAACGAAAGAACTTTCAACATATGATCCCTACTGTAGTAATGCAGATGTATACAGATGTATAGAGTGGAGACAGATTAACTGGAAGCCAGTTAATGTACTGGTGTGATTACAGCAAGAAACTGATGTATCCAGAGGAAACCCTCACAAACATGGGGAAAAAAAATCCAAGATGCAGATAAAGTTGTTTGTGAGAAATAAACCCTTAACACCAGTGCTAACCACTAAGTCACCAAGCTTTCTTCAAGTGATAAAAATGCTTTTATTATTCTTGTGTTGCTTTACTGTATGTGATTAGAAATGTAAAATAATAGAATAATTGCAGGCCATTAATTAGGGAGATAATTATGTAAATTATCTTTTCAATATAATGGATAATCAATAGTCCCTTTCCTATACACATAATGTGCCAAGCTGTAAAACACAAACAAAAAAAAAGAAAAGGACCACATTAAAAAAGTAATTTTATCCACAGTTTTCTAAGCTTGAGAGAAAATATTGAGCAATTAAAGTAAATTAGAAAAAATCAATATTTTGTTAAAGAGGTTTTTTGAAGTTGTATTTTTCACAAAATATATTAGCATTAGGAGTGATTAAAAAGGAATATAAAATGTTCATTTGGCTTGGGTTGTGAATAAGATTAAGCTGCATTCATTTCATTTCTTAAGTCATGTATGGGGAAAAAGCATGTTTTTTTCATACCCCTTGTACATAATTTGGTATTTAAAGTGAATATAGCTTTATAGTATATAAAGCTATACTTTTCATAGTGAATACAGTTGAAGAACAGTCTCAACTTCTTTAGTAAATCAATGCTGTTGCTTCTTAAACTAATACTAATAAGAAAGATCTCAAAGTGAATCATTTTTCATCTAACTGGATCAAACAACAAACCCCTTAGTTAGTTTCTCTTAGGAAGGAAATATTAACTAAACAATTTTTAAATGTTTGTCCAATTATTGTTTGCTCCTAGAGGTATCTCCTGCCCAATCCTAACTCTAATACAAATATTGAACAAATACAGAAATCCAAGCTTGCAGAAACCAGCTAGGAAGACTTTTTCTAATATCAGATTGTATCTGCATGTCTAATGGTCATCACAGGTCTAAGGTCATCTTTAGGTGTTGAATACTTGAGCACCTACTGACAAAACGTCAGTTGTCAGAGCACACTCTAATAAGCCCCTGACCTGTATGCAGCTTAAAAAACGGAAGTGACAACCAACATTTGTTCTCACTCATTTGAAGTCTCTACACATCTTTTCCACCAAGAGCGAAAGAACACACACAGAGCTTCCTTTGGGTACTCATGATTTTGATGGTTTTCTCTAGGAATTAAATTATATACAGTATCTATCTATCTATCTATCTATCTATCTATCTATCTATCTATCTATCTATCTATCTATCTATCTATCTATCTATCTATCTATCTATATATATATATATATATATATATATATATATATATATATATATATATATACTCATATATACACAGGCATAGCTTGAAGCTTGTGGGCCCCAATGCAAAATTTGACCTGGGCCCCTTCCCCGCTGCTACCACCCACCGCATCAAGATACTTTAGTAGCTAAAGAGTTATATCAGATCTTTATGTACATATTGGGAAGGTATTTCAAACGATTTTGGAGAAACTGTCCACATTTTGACATGCTTCTCCAATTCTTTTGAATAACCTGGAGCAGGGGTAGGCAATCTTTGAGAAGTGGAGATCTACCTGAACAACATGAACGAGATCAAAGATCCCCAGGATTCAGCACCCTTTTTTTAAATAAAATTAATTAGCAAGGTCTAACTAAATAGTAAGGAAAACTTCCTAGGAACAATGTAATTAAAAAAATGTCACTGTAAAAATATAAACTTAGCCTACCTTAAAAGTGGACAGTGTCAGTCGGTAGAGAAGTGGACAGTGTCAGTAGGGCAGTTAACAGTGTCAATAGAGCAGTGGATAGTGTCTGTAAGGCTGTAGATGGTTTCACTAGGGCAGTGGATGGTGCCAGTGGGGTAGTAGCCATGTCATTAAAGCAGTGGACGTGTCATTAGGGCAGACGTTGGTGTCAGTTGGTGTCAGTATAGCAGTGGACAGTGTCAGTTGGTAGAGAAGTGGATGGCGTCAGTGTTTTTTTTTTTTTTTATTTAGATGTTTTTGATTCTTTTTTACCATTTTATTTATTTATATATTTTTCTTTTTTTTACAATTTTAGTTTTTTATAATTTTTAAGAAAAATGTTGTATCCTGATGTCTTACTTGAGACAGAGAAAGGGACTGAAGACAGACATTCCTCAATCCCTTTCTCTACAGCCTCAGTCACACTGGACAGTGACATCTTCCTGTTCACTCACAAACTGAAACATAGTAAACACAGTTTACTATGCTTCATTTCTGAATGAATATAGTGTGTGATCAGTACCGATCAGTTACTGTGTTCATTCAGGAAAGGAAGGGGCCGGTAAATTACATGTTTACCGCCCCCTTTCCCCGCTCCCCATACTGAAACATCCCCCACAGTGCTTCCGGTTTCTCCCTCTCCTCTCCCGCCGGCTGCTGTGGGGGATGTTTTAGGATGAGGAGCTGGGAAAAGGAGCCCAAGTAGCAATAATAAGAATAACCTGGACAGGAGGGGTGGTCGGAGCAGCATATACAGGAACCAATATATCACTCATATTGCAGGAAAGAGATGAAGTCACCGCTAGTTTTATAAGGTAACTACTGGGTTTTGCAAAAGCGTTTGTTGCACACAAAATTGATTTATATTCATTATGGCTATTAATAATTATATATTTTTTTTTTTGTTATTTAGACATACCTGTCACCTCGTTATTAACAGCAAAATAACTGCATATCAGGCACTTTCTATTATGTTGTCACAGCTTACAAACAACATTCCATCCTGCAGTTCCTCCAGAGATCTTATGAAAATACCCACTTTTCAGAAAATCTGTTTGTTTTTGTATACTGCTAAGGATGTCCCCCAACCATCATGTGACAACCTTTGAGCCTGGTAATTGGCTGCATAAACACTGCACTGTGAAATACTGCGGGAGGTGCACAGGTGTGCCATATTTCCAAAAGTTGTTTATTCTAATAAGGACATCACAGACTAGCAGAGAAACGGTAATGTTCAGATGTGGCATCAGGGGACCGATATCAAGAGACTGATATTTGCTTGCATTGGCATTGTAATATATGTGCTTTAAAGAGTCAGCAGACTTATTATTTCAATAAAAAGCATATCCCATAAGATTATAAAGGCATTTAAAATCTTGTATGCATATTATTCACTTTTAAAATCCTCCCTTGTGTAGCAATCAAGACCTGAGACTGCTTGGATGTGAAGTCAGCAGCTGCAGCAGACTCAGAGCTGTCACTCAAGTGACACTTATGCCGCGTACACACGAGCGGACTTTTCAGCATCAAAGGTCCGACGGTCTTTCCGACGGACTTTCAACGGAGTTACAACGGACTTTCGACGACCGGATTTGCCCACACATGAACGGACTAAAGTCCGTCCGAAAGTCCTTTGGTTTGAACGTGATGACGTACGAAGGGACTAGAATAAGGAAGTTCATAGCCAGTAGCCAATGGCTGCCTTAGCGTCCTTTTTTGTCCATCAGACTAGCATACAGACGAACGGATTTTTCGACTGGACTCCAGTCCATCGGAAAGATTTGAAACATGTTCTAAATCTAAAGTCCGTCTGATTTTCGACAGAAAAAGTCCGCTGAAGGTCCGATGAAGCCCACACACGGTCAGATTGTCCGACGGATTTGTTCCGTCGGACCAGTCCGGTCGAAAAGTCCGCCCATGTATACGCGGCTTTAGTATAGTATTCCCTTTCCCTCCTTTGCTCGCAGCTATGTGGGGGGGGGGGTGGAGGAGCTGGGCCAGCACAAAGAGTATTTAGACACTCCTAGAAGAGGAGAGGGCTATGACATGGTAGGAAGGAGGGGGGGCTATACTAAGGATTGACTAATCAAATTTGTTAGCATGCTCAGAGGTACATTGCAGTGAATAATAAAACAAAATAAGGTAAAAAAAAAAAGAACTTTGCAATTAAGCATTTAAAATACTTGCGTTTTGTGTTTTAGGTTGTTCAAACAATGAGTTAGAGTTGTTAGACAGTTGTCTCCTTTGGAATATTTACACTCTCCTCTCGTTCTGGGGACAACTCTAAAATGTTTTATTTCCCCTCACTTTCTTTCTTGGTTACAATGGTCACCAGTAGAAATAGGGGTAAATCTCTCCAGTGCAGTGTTTCTCAACTCCAGTCCTCGAGGCGCACCAACAGGTCATGTTTTCAGGATTTCCCCCAGATGAAACCGCTGTGGTAATTACTAAGGCAGTGAAAACTGATCAAATCACCTGTGCAAAATAGTGGAAATCCTGAAAACATGACCTGTTGGGGCGCCTAGAGGACTGGAGTTGAGAAACACTGCTCCAGTGGGGACACAGACAGCAAAAAAAAAACTATACATTAGGTGCTAACATTTCCCCACTCCAAAATTCAATAAAAAATTTGCCTGAAAATACAACTCTTCCCACTCTGTTTACAAACATTCAGTGCTTCTCTTACTTCCCTTTCTCTGTTGTAAATGGGCTGATTGTTTGTAAACACAGTAATGCCCCGTACACACGGTCGGATTTTCCGACAGAAAATGTGTGATAGGACCTTGTTGTCGGAAATTCCGACCGTGTGTAGGCTCCATCACACATTTTCCATCAGATTTTCCGACACACAAAGTTTGAGAGCAGGCTATAAAATTTTCCGACAACAAAATCCGTTGTCGGAAATTCCGATCGTGTGTACACAAATCCGACGGACAAAGTGCCACGCATGCTCAGAATAAATATAGAGATGAAAGCTATTGGCCACTGCCCCGTTTATAGTCCCGACGTACGTGTTTTACGTCACCGCGTTCAGAACGATCCGATTTTCCGACAACTTTGTGTGACCGTGTGTATGCAAGACAAGTTTGAGCCAACATCTGTCGGAAAAAATCCTAGGATTTTGTTGTCGGAATGTCTGAACAAAGTCCGACTGTGTGTACGGGGCATTAGTGTTTACATTTGTGATTGCTGTCATTGGTTCACAGTAGTTACAAGGTACAGAGCTGCTCTGATTGGCTCTGTAACATGATTTAATGCTTGTGATTTGATCTGTTCAATGACTGTTTGTTTAGAGCCATGCATGGGTGCACTGGCCACCCACATGACTCTACATACATGTTTTCTGTAGTGCCAATTAACCACTTCCTGACTGCTCCATAGCAGATTTACTGCTACAAGGCGGCCGCGCTGCACAGAATCAGTTATATATACGTGATCCTATAGAAAAAAGGACTAGATTTCCGCGCTTAGGACAAAACCGGTATGCAGCCTCCCCTGAATCACACCTCCCTAAGGAGGGTGAGATATAAAGATTTAAGAAAGAGTAGGGGTAAGTGGCGCTCCCTAAGAAGGGGTAACCTATATGGGTGTATATCAAAAAACACACCCATATAGGGTACCCCTTCTTAGGGAGTGCCACTTACCCCTACTCTTTTCTTAAATCTATATACGTGATCCTGCACTTCTGGGTATCGGGCGAGAGTGCTCGCCAGCGGTGGTTCACTCCCTCTGTGATTTTACACAACGGGAGCTGATCAGTTTGTCTCGTGGACCCGAAGTCCACTGGCCCCCCCGCTTACCATTCAGTACACTGACAGAATGGCAGTCTACCTATTTATACAAGGCAAATTGCCATTCTGTCAGTACAGAAGGCATGGATCCTGTGTTCCTGTAAAGCAATCACGACGGTCACATGATCATAAACCCCTCCCTGTCTCCCGGCATCCTAAACCCCTTAAAGGGCCAGGAGGTGCTGGCTCTAAGGGGTTAAAGATATTCAAGACGTAGAAAAACTCCTAAATTAAAAGTTTTCTATAAAAGCCGCAAAAAAGGTTAAGCGGCTGTCCTATCGTCAAAAAATCTATAACTAGCAACTTTCTTAGCAATTGTCTTTGACAATGCACATGGATGACTGAATTTGGTATAAATTCTTCTGACATTACTAAACAATTGCATGTGTTTTATGTCTTTTGCAGTACAGTTCCAAAAACAGCACAACTGAAATCATCTGAATGTATGATCTTTTCAGGAAAAAAAAAGCAACAAATTGAACACATTTCCACCACAAGTTTACATTCTAAACACAACTATTTTTTTTTTTTTAATCCAGAAGTATAAAGATACATATCTGTTACTGTACAGCTATTTATCAAATGTGAGCCGTGAACTAATGAAAATTTGCTCCCTATAAAATGGTTTAGCATAATGATGCAGTTGAGGAACTGAAGTGTAGAATAGATACATATTGAAATACAGCATTTTGCTAAGAGTGGAAAGGTAATAATAATAATAAAATTTAAAGGTACATAAAAAGCTCTAAAGACCACTTATATACAATCTAAACAATGCCTTGTTTTTATGAAAAGAAAAAAAAAAGATTGTAATAACATTCATACAATTCTAAACATTATGGGAAATCATCAAAACTGAAGGTATTTAGAACCAATGAGCCATTTAGAACCAATGAACCGGGGGCGAGGAGGGGTTGGGGGATGTTTTCCAAAATACGGTCCATTCCCTCTCTAGTGATTTTTTTTTTTTAGTAAATTACTAATGATCATGTTGTTAGTTGTTACCTCCTTTTACTTCCAGTGACAGCTAATAGTGATGTGTTGCAAAGCTAGACACAGTAAGTATCCGATGATTACACTTCCTCTACTCATATGGAAATTTATACATACATTCCTGTGTCTATGAAGGTTCCCATTTATCCGGGCCATGGTATAGCTAGTAGTAGTTAGTCTCATTCAATTAGATTTGTTCTGTAATGCTGAAGACATAGGGGGAGATTTACTAAAACTGGAGAGTGCAAAATCTAGTGCAGTTGCGCATGATCAGTTTATAATTTCAGCTTGTTCAATTAAGCTTTGGCAATAAAACCTGGAAGCTGATTAGTTTCTATGCAGAGTTGCACCAGATTTTGCACCCTCCAGTTTTAGTAAATCAACCCCATAGCTTTGCTTATCGAAGCTAATCCAGTGAAAAACTGAAGACTGGACTGAATAGATGGCTTGGGTAAGCTACGAAACATCTTGGCACGTCTTCTTACATAATCCATGTAAATTGATTTTTCTTTTGTTTTGTGGTCCTTTAACCACTTGACCTCTGGAAGATTTACCCCCCTTCATGAACATTTTTGCGATACGGCACTGTATTATAAGCGGTTGTATTGTCCGCTTGGTCATTTTTACCTATAGGTAAGCCTATAATAAGGCTTACCTGTAGGTACAAGGAATATCTCCTAAACCTGCAACGCTTTAGGACATATTCACCTTTTATGCAGCCGCTGACGTCAGCCGCGCATGCTCTCTGAAGGTCCAGCAGCTCGTGCCGGACTTTGACAGAAGGAAGGACTCCAGTGAGCATGCCATCGCGGCTCCAGCCAGTCACATCACCAGAGATTGCGAACCCTGAAGAAACGCTGAGGGAACATGTCAGACCCCTCAGCGGTGACCGGGCGAGCTACGGGAGCCTCGTTCTAAGGTAAGTATTTCATAATATGCTAGTATGTAATGCATACTAGCACATTATGCTATTGTCTTGTAGGTTTTTGTTGGGGGGTTTTCCGGTGGTTTACTACCGTTTTAACTGACATTTGCACGGTCATGCGACACTGCACCCAAATAAAATTTATGTATTTTTTTTCAACAAATAGAGCTTTCTTTTGCTCGTATTTGATCACCACTGCTTTTTAAAATTTTTGGGCTATCAACAAAAAAAGGCCGTTTCCTCCCACACTCCAAAGACATGCTGGTAGGTTAATTAGATCTTGTTAAAAAATTGGTTAAATATGTGTAATTTGTATGTGTATGTGTTTCTAGGCGCATCAGGACCCCATGGGGTAAAGGACTGTGATATACCACAGATGAACACTGGCGGTAATGCGCCCTGAGGCGATTCAGTTCGCATAGGTAGTGCTATACAAGTCATTCATTCATGACTGCGATATTGCGGCAGACAATTTGGCACTTTGTGGGAACCAGTGACACTAATGCCCCATACACACGGTCGGACATTGATCGGACATTCTGACAACAAAATCCATGGATTTTTTCCGACGGATGTTGGCTCAAACTTGTCTTGCATACACACGGTCACACAAAGTTGTCAGAAAATCCGATCGTTCTAAACGCGGTGACGTAAAACACGTACGTCTGGACTATAACCGGGCAGTAGCCAATAACTTTCGTCTCTTAATTTATTCTGAGCATGCGTGGCACTTTGTGTGTCAGATTTGTGTACACACGATCGGAATTTCCGACAACGGATTTTGTTGTCGGAAAATTTTATAGCAAGCTCTCAAACTTTGTGTGTCGGAAATTCCGATGGAAAATGTGTGATGGAGCCTACACACAGTTGGAATTTCCGACAACAAGGTCCTATCACACATTTTCCGTCGGAAAATCCTACCGTGTGTACGGGGCATTATACAGTGATCAGTGCCAAAAGTATTTACTGTCACTGTACTAATGACACTGCCTGGGACGGGGTTAACCATCTAGGGCGATCAAAGGGCTAACTATGTGCCTAGCCAGTGTGTTGTGTACTGTGTGAGGTGTTTTTACTATGGGAAGTGATTTATTTTATCCCCTGCTTTGCATGGGGATAAAATGTTTTTATATACATATATCTATACACAAATGTGTTGCCTTTCATTTCTTTTAAAAAACAGAATGGGTTGTTTTACAAGGTGATCATTTACAATCACTTTAAGCAGTGACTGGAAATGTGTCTGGGGCTTACACAGTATTCTCTTGTCTGAATGGAGCAATGTGAGAGCAAAATGAAGATAGGTTCTGTATATGCTGCTGTGGATGGAGAAAATAAAACGAACCTGTTGCTCCTCTCCAAAGCAGCAATGACTGAAGTGGATAAAGACTTCCAATTATCATGATGAGCTTGTTGTGAATAGAAAAAGATTTACAACACAGGTAAATTACAGACATCAGTTATATTAACTACAAGTATTCAAAAGGATGCAAATGCAAAATAAATGAAATAAAATGTTAAATTGCAGCTTTGATATAAAAAAAATGTATAAATAGGAAAAAGAATTTTTAAGCTGTTTTTTATGTCTTCCTATCTACCTCTCTTTTCTGATTGCCAGGTCTTGTTCCTGTCACTATTCTCCATGTTACTGTACTGTTTATTGCGGCCTTAGGCTGAAAAGCGTGGCACTAAAACAGGTTCACTTTTTGCAAAAAAATTTTTTTTTTCATTTTTGTATTTCATGAAATAGTAAATTGAACGTGGAGTTTTGGACATCATTTCTGTCTTTATTTATAATGGTCAGGAGTGGTGAGGAGTGAACCAAGCAAAGTTTGGTTCAGAGAAGGTTTGACAAATTCAGGAAAAAATCTTAGTATATTTAGCAAAAAAATGCTAAATCCACACATAACACAGAACCCCACTTATACCATTTGTTACCCCAACATTTCATATTCCTGATATGTGCCTGCTGTACCATGTACTTGTATGATAAAGTATCCTGTTCCCTTTGTATTGCTTCCTTTATGTGAAATCCCTGGGGTTCCTGTCAGTCCCTCTGCTTCCCCAATAAAGGAGATGTAAAGGCAGAAGGTTTTTTATCCTAATGCATAATATGCATTAAGATTAAAAAAAAACTTCCTGCGTGTGTAGCAGCCTCCCTAGCACCCCCTAATTACTTACCTGAGCCCCATCTCTCTCCAGCGATGTCCACAAATGTCTAAGCCATCCGGGACACTTCTCCTGATTGGCTGAGACACAGCAGTGGTGCCATTGGCTCCCGCAGCTGTCAATCAAAGTCAGTCAGCTAATCAGGGGAGAGAGGGCGTGGGGCTGGGTCGGGGCTCCGTGTCTGAATGGAAACACAGAGCTCTAACTCGGGTCCAGTGCCCCCATAGGAAGCTGCTGGCTATGGGGGCACTCGATAGGAGGAAGGGGCCAGAGGCAGCAAAGAGGGACACGAGAAGAGGAGGATCCGGGATGCTCTGTGCAATTCCAACTGCACAGAGGAGGTAAGTATAACATATTTGTTATTTAAAAAACAACAAAAAACGAGTTTTTAACAATAACTTTAAAAACTGATCACACTAAACAGGAGAACACACCATGGTCAGTTCTCTAGCTATGTTGGGAACTTAGGTTTTTTTTATATATATCTACACAAAAAGGTTTTTCCTTTTATTTATATTTTAAAGTGAATGGGTTGGTTTATGAGGTGGTCGTTTACAATCACTTTAAGCCTATTGGAAAACAAGAGTCTCATTGCACTCTAAGTTCAGGCTCAAACCTTAAATGAATTAAGCCTATTGGGGTTGAATCATGGTATTTTTTTATTGAAATACAGAAATCCTTTAAACAACCTCTCATGCCCTAAAGCTACATGTACTGTATAGTTGTGGTTGTAGTATAATGTACTCCTTTAAAATATTATTTGGTGTCATTTAGCAATGGTGGCAGTACCCATACTACATGACGGATCCCTTCTGGCTTCTATTTGTCAGCTAATCTGTCATTTAGCAGTGGTATCACTATCAGCTGTAAATGACAGTTCCCTGCTGGCTCCTGTTTGTAAATAAAGAATCGGGGATTCTGGTCACGTTGGTCAATGACAGCTCCCAGGATGTCCACCCGCTTGTTTACATACCAGCAATGCCTCGGATTTTTCATTCTGAGTAATGGGGGAATTATCATTATGGCAACAGGTCTATATTGTCCAGTATCATTAATCTTGACTGGCATGAATGATGTTGGATTTTAATCAGGAGCGTTGTTTTTAGTCTTTTAAAAAATAAAAGACTTTTTCAATGGTGTAGGTGTTTTTATTGTTTTTTCCTTTTTTTGTGAATGCAACAAAGGTTGCTCTTTACTCATTCACTTGGGGCATACATATATGGGCACCCCTATTTTTAATTCCATTAAGCCCCCATCATCAGACCCCCCACATTCCTTTTGAAGGACAGGATGTCAGAAGGAAGCTCTTGTCCCCCTTAACATGGGGTAAGGTGCCTTGCAAGCTATCAACCAATGCTGAAGGCATGTGATCTGGCTGGTATGGCTTGGGATGTGAGGGACTTACTCGCTGCTCTCACCCTTTACTGGCCAGCCAGCCTGCATGCCTGGATAAGGGTCTTTCTTATGCAAAAACAGCAGGATGTGACCTTTGTGGGAGATTTTCCCTCACTTCCTGCCCATGTGACATTCATACAGATAATGGGAAATTTGGCCGCCACATATACTAAACCTTCCCCACTGTACTATGTGTTGTTCTGTGTTGCTGTTGAAAAGATTTCTTATCTCTTCCTATCTTGAGGAAAAGGAGAAGTAAGAGAAAATCTCTCCAACAGAGATATGGAGAGTAATAAACACTTGATAAAGGCTCTTACCCTACTTCGCTCTATCCAATATGAAATAAAAATGGTATGACTTGAGTTGCGTTTCATGTACATTGTCTCTGTTGTTCAAAGTATTAGGGGGTCTTTTAAAAAATATAATGACAAGTAAGTAAGAGAAAATCTCTTCAATAGAGATATGGAGAGTAATAAACACTTGATAAAGGCTCTTACCCTACTTCGCTCTATCCAATATGAAATAAAAACGGTATGGCTTGAGTTGGGCTTCATGTACATTGTCTCTGTTGTTCACAGTCTAATGCCCCGCACATAGGTTGGATTTTCCGACAAGAAATGTTTGACGGGAGCTCTTTGTTGGAAATTCCGACCGTGTGTAGGCTCCATCAGACATTTTCCATCGGAATTTCCGTCACACAAAATTTGAGATCTGGTTCTCAAATTTTCCGTCAACAAAATCCATTGTCGGAAATTCTGATCGTGTGTACACAATTCCGACGCACAAAGTTCCACGCATTCTCAAAATCAAGCAGAAGAGCAGCAATGGCTATTAAACTTCATCTTTCTAGGCTCGTCTTACGTGTTGTACGTCACCGCGTTCTTGACGATCGGAATTTGCGACCAACTTTGTGTGACCGTGTGTATGTAAGACAAGTTTGAGCCAATATCCATCGGAAAAAATTCCATGGATTTTGTTGTCGAAATGTGCGATCGTATGTACAGGGCATTAGGGGGTCTTTTATTCCCACAGACACAGGCTTGCACCTCTCTCTGCCATGGCAAAGAATGAGAACACATACCTTCCTCCATAGAACACACATGTGCTTTAGCTTCACAGAAAGCTTAGAAGGTTCCAAGTTACATTCAACTGAGAAATGCAAATGCGGCCAAACAATTTAAATATATAACACTTAACAAGTCATATGCAATCTTTGTTCCTCTCTGCCATTGCATTGAAATGTTATTATCTACTTCATAGAAGGCTGCTATCATAATGTAGGTCAAAGGGTTAACATCCATTTTCCAACATGTAATTACGATTTGCATTATTAATGCAGAGATTATTCTTGATAAATATGTGCACAGAGGATATCCTATTAAACAAATGCATAGTTATTTAAAACCCTTCTTAGAAATCTATGCATATAAATGTGTACTTGTGTTACTATACACACAGAACAGGAGACGATTCTTTATCATGAGCACAAGGGATGAACCGCGGGTTATATTTGTATAATGTTATTATGTCTTCTGTCCAAAACATTGTTCATTAAAAAAATAAATAAATCAAGCGCTAGGTGCTGTGCAACTGTGGATATTAAACTGTTATGAAAATTGAATTCCCAGCATGCCAGCATGCCTCGCTACATGAAATGAAAAACTTCTTAAAACTTGTTCACCTCAATCTGCATACTTATAAATATGAATGCTAAGGATTGGGATCAGGTTAGTCATCTCCAACCAATATGATCTTCTAATAGATTGGTTGAATGAGTATTTTAAAATATGTAACATGGTGATCAGGGTGTAAATCTGGTCAATCAAGATTATATTATATTATATCATATTACATTATATTATATTATATTCACAATGTCTACAAGCAGTGTTTCATTTAAATTAAGCTTTAAAGGAGAAGTATAGCCAAAGCTTTTTTGGCCATAATTCTCCTGGGGACCACAAGACTGAAGTTCATTCTGCACTCCTGTGACCCGTTTTCAGTTGACAGCGGGCTAAAGTCCTCTACCAGCTGACATCACTCATCTGAACCAGGCTCAAGGAAGATCCTGAATTTACAGTTGGGATCCACCCACATGGCTGCATCAGCAGCTGACTCAGCCTCTCAGTGAGCTGCTGAATGCCCCGGAACCAGCCGCTTCCGCCCCCTCCACAGCCCAGCACTCCAGTGAGCGCTGAAGGGGCAGAGCAGAGAGCCGGTGACTGACAGTCACCGGCTCCCTGCTCACTGAAGGCTGAGAACCGAGCAGTCAGTGGTCTTTGATCACTCGGTTCTCAGTCTTAGAGCCGGAAGGGGACAGATGCAGCATCTGATTGATTTTTTTCACAAGCCCATACTTTTCTTTTACACATGTTCCAGGGACATCACAACAAAAAGTTTGTAAAGCCTTACATTTTGATATCTTTAGAAGGCAGCTGCAGCCTGAGTAGAATAGCCTGTCCCCTACCAGCAGGCTGAAGGAAACAATCCTTGTTCTCTGTGTAGAGGCACTGGTCTCAACACATTACATCTGGTCAAACACATCCCCCTGCTGGGTCTAAGGTACAGATCCCCAATCAGCAGTGAACATGAACTTCACTGATTGCAGAGCTATAGGTTTGACTTAAAGCGGGGTTGCACTCAAATTTTTAACTTAATCTTACCCCCTTCAGTTAATTGCATAGATGTTCAAATGCCGCACGAAAAATTTTTTTATCGCTGTAATTACCTTTATATTGTACTTTATTGTGGCACTTCCTGTCTCTCCTCCCATGGGAGTAGGTGTGTTTATTGCCTTTCCCCGGCGCCGCAGTGTCTCCTGGGAGCTTAGTGTCAGGCTTCCCAGGATTCAGTGCGGAAACAATGATCATGCTTGTGAACAAGCTGTGAATGAACAGCATTCACCGCATCCAGGAAATCAATGCTTGTGGGATTCACATGCCCACAAGCAAGATGGAAACAGCCAGCATCACATTTTTTAAGTTATTCTTCAGTACGAAAACAGACAGAGGCGGAAATATTACACCCAAACTGTGAGTATTATTTTGGGATTAGCAAAGTGTCCTAATGACCTAAAAAAAAAAAAAAAAGATTGGACTCCCACTTTAACATGGGGCACGTCGGTCCTCTGCAGAGATACCGCTGCTTCCACACAAAGAAAAAAGGTCCTTTTGTGAATTATACTGGCAGGAAACAGGTTTTTGTACTCAGACTGTGGCTGATTTATGAGGAGAATGAACTGTAATGCCCCGTACACACGGTCGGACTTTGTTCGGACATTCCGATAAACAAAATCCTAGGATTTTTTCCGTCGGATGTTGGCTCAAACTTGTCTTGCATACACACGGTCACACAAAGTTGTCGGAAAATCCGATCGTTCTGAACGCGGTGACGTAAAACACGTACGTCGGGACTATAAACGGGGCAGTGGCCAATAGCTTTCATCTCTTTATTTATTCTGAGCATGCGTGGCACTTTGTCCGTTGGATTTGTGTACACACGATCGGAATTTCCGACAACGGATTTTGTTGTCGGAAAATTTTATCTCCTGCTGTCCAACTTTGTGTGTCGGAAAATCCGATGGAAAATGTCCGATGGAGCCTACACACGGTCGGAATTTCCGACAACACGCTCCGATTGGACATTTTCCATCTAAAAATCCGACCGTGTGTACGGGGCATTAGGCATTACATACCTTTTGTCTTGATGCACCTGGAATGTATTAAGCCGATTTAAACTGAATATGTAATTGGGCTTTAAAGCTTCTCTAAACGTTACCACTCAGAACTTAGATGGAATTACCAGAAAGGTGAATAAAGATTAACTTTTGCTGTCCAATATAGAGAGAAAGAAGGAAAGTAGAAAAGGGTACACTATTGACGTAAATCCTCAACCCCCATCCTATATATTGCAATACAAATAAATTGACTGCTTAGTCAATAACCTTTTATTGCAAGTGACTCTACATTTTCACATGTAAGTCTTGATTATATCATTGTATTCCCTACATCTGAGCGTCAATATTTCTTTTTACATGTACTGTGACTGACCATAATGATTTATTGAGGATGACTTAGTAAAGGGGTACAGACTGTTGACTTTGCCAAGTGAATGCTTACTTTGATGAATGAGTAAGGGCTAATATGTGTAAAATGCAATACAATGGCTATCAACCGAATAAAAAAAGTTGGTATTGACACCACCTCATCAATTTGTTATTTTTGGTGCTCCTTTTACTTTTACACTTCAATACTTTTTCACCTAAGCTTCCTCAACAAGTAGAGTCTGGGATGTGTACAGAAGAGTGCCTGGCAAAAAAGTTAATTTCTCTTAAAGGTCTTTTAGAAATAGTTAAGGGTTAGAAGCATCAAATAGATCCAATGTGTTTCAGGGAGAAATAATGCCCCCTTCTTCAAGGTTTGAGCTGCTGATAGTAATAGAATCACAACAAAATGCATTAAGGGACCTGTGTTTTGGCTTGATGAAGACTAACATCTCCTGATGACACTAAAGACAGCCAGCCCAATGGGTAGAGGGAATACCTGGTTTAGGATAGTGATTATACTGACACTACCAAACTTACAGTTCCACATCATTATGACCTAAGATGACTCTTAGATCCAGTTCCACTTTCTAAAAAACTCTTCTGGGCCCTTGGAATAGACTAAAGATTCTCCCCAAACATTACATGACAGTGCTTAAGCCTAGTGACTGGCTGTTTAGGGACCCAGAACTGTATGGTGGAATAAAGAGGGAGAGACTTACATGCTCTCACATACCCAGACATAGTGGGGTAGTTGGGGAAGAATGGAGATGGACAGTGTAAATTTAACCTATTACTTTGCGAAGCATGAAAAAGTACAGGTGCACTTTAGGAAGGAAACCTATTATGCCAATAGACAGAAATTTAAGTGCACCCCTCTAGACACCACAAATGTGTAAAAGAAACATGAAAATGACACACCTAATAATAGACCCATTTCACCAATTCTTTTCAGACACATGTAAAAATAAAAAACCCAATGGTGATTAAATAGCACCAAAACAAAGCTCTATCTGTCTCAAAAAAATGATAAAAATTTCATTTGGGTACAGTGTTGCATGACCGCGCAATTGTCATTCAAAGTGTGACAGCGCTGAAAGCTGAAAATTGGCCTGGGCAGGAAGGGAGTTAAAGTGCCCAGTATTGAAGTGGTTAATTAAAAGCACAACATTCAATTTTGAAAAATACTAGACAGTTTTCTTTTGACCCATAAAACAAGAGTATTTTTTTTTCAAGCTACTTTGTGGTACCTGATATTAAAAATGCAGAAAGGATAGTGCATGCCCAAGCTTGTCGTGTGGTCAGACATCTACTGGCTTTGCTAGCATCAGCTCCCGCTGGTTTCTACGTATATATGGCTAGCCCAACTGGGAATATCTACAAAAGAAATTTCTCTCTGACAGTTTGGAGATTCAGATTCTCAAGTCAAGCTAAACATAGGCTGTGTAGCTGTACATTTCTCCTGTGTTTTATTTTTATAGCAGAAATCCAATCTCCTACATTAACAGCCATTCCTTAGGAACTGTCAGCTGGTTGGAAGTCCAATTTCAGTTGTGATTTTCTGCAACATTTCCTCTAGTCACAGAGGGTACATAGGGATATTTCTTTCTTACATAACAAAATAACAGTGAGTTTTTTCCGCTTGGTGTGGTTGCTGGGAGACAATTGCATTTTCTCTGTGCCTTTGTTTGCCGTAAATTGCACTTATCTATTCTTATTAGAGATAAGTATTTTTTTTTTTTCATAGTAGAGAAGAGCAGCATAAATATATACAGATATAAAAAAACACACATTATTCCAGATATTTTACTCACCATAAAACCCTTTTCTCTGAGTTCATTGAAGGACACAGCTTGGTGATAACTAAGCAACCTAGAGCAATACTGACACCTACAGGAGAAATGAAGACTGGGCACAGAAAAACTGAAAGCTGATCTGTTAAAGGTATAACCTCTCCCACCTTGCACCTGCTCAATTGTAGCAATCAGTCCAAGTAGAGAACAATAGCATATGAGGGGAGGGAGCTGTGGACTCGAGTACAAAAATCCTATTTTCTCCATCATCCATTGAGAGACACAGCTTGATGATAATTAGGCAACCCAGGGACATTTCAAAGCAGTCCAAACAGAGGGGTGGGCACATAAACACAAGCAAATTAACACATCAAGACAAAACCAAAGCAAAAGAAAACCATGAGCATCAAAAAGCCACTTACAGAACCTTTGGAACAAAACCAGTGTCTGCTGAGGCAAACACATTAACTACATAGGACTTAGAGCACATATGTACGACAGACTAGGTTGCAGTCATACAGATCTGAGAGAGACTTGAGACAAAAAGAAAACAAGACAAACTCAGTGGAGTAGGCTGTAATGAAAAAAGGAAGCACTTTTTTTTTCAAAACTCATAGGTGTGCACAAAAAACTGTTGATTCTACTAGTGGACCTGGAAGACAGAGGACCCTTTAGGACCTTTTGGATTAGCAAGCAGAAAATCCAAACCCTGCCTAAAAAAATCAGTTACCAATAAGAAAATCCTGATGACCTTCCTCACATCCAGACAATGCAGAGAGATCTGCTTGGGGAAAACTGGTGTTGGCACAATGTATGTAAAAACAATATCATTATTAAAGTGGATGTAAACCCGATCTATCTGTAGTGTTTACTTATCTCTCTCCAAAGCCCTAAGTCCCATGTCTTTCTGCTGTTTCGTTCCCCTGTTATCAGCATGATACTGTAACTCTGACAAGTTCTCCGACAACCAAGATAAAACCAGCCTGAAATTTGTGTTGGGGTGGGTACTATGAATAGATTAGCAGAGAGGTTGTCTTGTCACAGCAGAGCTCTGGATATTCCTTCCTTTATCTGCCTATGTGGAAGGGGGGGTGTGCCTTTCCTCCAATCAGCTGTCACACAGTGTATGCCAAGACTCCCCTCCCACTGCTGAATGAGCAAGTAAAGATTCTAACATGATGCTAGAATTCTAAAGATATAGAAAGCTGAAGACAGCAGATATACATGTAAAACTTGTGTAGGGAGATTTGCTTAATCTCTGTGTATCATCTGAGGCTGTTCACTTCACTGGTTATAGAAGAGGGTTTACATCTGCTTTGGGTTGAAAAAGAGTTGCAAAAGGCACAACCTTTCCCTGTAGGAAGCTTAACCTTTTAACCAGTTCCTGACCAGCCGCCGCAGTTATATTGCTGCAGGATGGCTCCCCTGGGCGAGCCGTCATAGCTGTACATTGGCCCCTTAAGACACTGTAGGAGGCGCACACGCGAGCAGCTTGTCCCCGGAGCTGATGTGATTTCCCAGGGGGGCACGATGGCCGCCCTGGCACTCGCGATCGCTCGTGACAGAGCGCGAACCGGAATCTGTGTGTGTAAACACACAAATCCCGGTTCTCTCAGGGGGGAAGGAGACAGATCGTGTGCTCCCACTAAGTAGGAACACCGATCAGTCTGCTTCTCCAGGCAGTCCCATCCCACCCACAGTTAGAACACACCTAGGGAACACAGTTAACCCCTTGATCGCCCCCTAGTGTTAAACCCTTCCCTGTCAGTGACATTTATACAGTAATCAATGCATTTTTATAGCACTGATCGTTGTATAAATGTCACTGGTCCCAAAAATGTTTCAAAAGTGCCTGATTTGCCTTCCGCAATATCGCAGTCCCGATAAAAATCGCTGATCGCCGCCATTATTAGTAAAAAAAAAAAAATAATAATAAAAATGCCATAAATCTATCTCCTATTTTGTAGACACTATAACTTTTGCGCAAACCAATCAAAATATGCTTATTGCGATTTTTTTACCAAAAAAAAGGAGAGGAATACACATCGGCCTGAACTGAAAAAAAAAATTTGCTTTTTAAAAAAAAAATTGGGATATTTATTAAAACAAAAAGTAAAAGATATTGTGTTTTTTTCAAAATTGTTGCTCTTATTTTGTTTATAGCGCAAAAAATAAAAAACACAGAGGTGATCAAATACCACCAAAAGAAAGCTCTATTTGTGAGGAAAAGAAGGACATCAATTTTGTTTGGGTACAGCTTTGCAAAACCGTGCAATTGTCAATTAAAGCAATGCAGTGCCGTACTTCACAAAAAATGGCCTGGTCAGGAAGGGGGTAAATTCTTCAGGGGCTGAAGTGGTTAAAGGCAGTGCAAATTAGGTCCTGATTGGAAGAGTCACCTGCAGCCATAGGGTGAACTCCCTTCTGTTTGGCACCACACATGTTGCCAATGACCAACAATGGTGTGTATCTTTAATATTGGAGCTACCCAACCCAAATTCCCCCAGAAATATTCAGAGACCCAAGCAGGGTACCAGAGGGTAAAAACAGCAATGACTGCATGGAGAGAGTCTCCTCTGAGACAGAAGCCATAAGGACCTGCTGTGCAGTGCAAAGGGTCTACATAGGTTATGCCACCCAGCCTAAGGGCTACAACGAAATGGAACTGTTGAATTAGAAAGTAGAAAACCACTAAAACAATTACAGTATACAGTATAGAACTGTAATTCTGAATGAGCTGCCATATTACTATTCTGGGACAATTCCAGGCGCTCACCAGTGTAGTGAATCCTGTTGCCAGAGGCTCTAACTATGGCATAGTGTGTGGGCATGTGTTCCTGCATCTGTGTTCGCTCTCCTGCACTGCACTACCTTCTGGTATAGCTGTGTGCGGAGGAGAACTGTGCACATGCTCTCTCCTTTTAAAAAGGGTATAATCAAATCCAAGCAGACAAGACTGTAGGGAAGCTAGAACTGGTAGTTTGGATATACAGTGGAACCTTGGATTACTAGCATAATCCGTTCCAGGAGAATGCTTGTAATCCAAAGCACTTGCATATCAAAGCGAGTTTTCCCATAGAAGTCAATGGAAACAAAGATAATTTGTTCCTCATTGACTTCTATTGCATGCAATAACACATGTGGCCAGAGGTGGGGGGGCGCCGGAGAGCCTCGGAAATACTCGGGGACAGCTCGGCTGAACTCGGAAACCCTCGGAAAGGATCGGAAACGCTTGGGAACGGAGTATTTCCGAGTGATTCTGAGTATTTCTGAACGGCTCCGAATTGTTCTGAGTGTCACCGGCGACCCTGCACCTCTGGCTAAAATGTGGTACTGCACACCACATTAGCTTGAATTCTGCTCGTTTTGTGAGACAACACTCGCAAACCGAGTCAGGATTTTAAAAAATGGTTTCTCGTCTTTCAAAACGTTCGTTAACCAAGGTTCGACTGTATACAGTGTCATTTACCAAGAGGTGCTACCTGCCTGGAGTTTGCATGTTCTCCCTGTGCCTGTAATGGTTTCCTCCGGGTACTTGGGTTTCCTCCCACACTCCAAAGACATGCTGGCAGGTTAATTGGCTCCTGTCTAAATTGGCCTTAGTATATGTATGTATGAATGTGAGTTAGGGGTCTTAGATTGTAAGCTCCTTAAGGGCAGGGACTGATGTGAACGTACAATATATATGTAAAAGCGCTGCGTAAATTGATGGTGCTATATAAGTACCCGTAATAAGATAAAATATATCCCAAAACATAAAATAAAAAAATAAAGAGGATGTTTCCCCCTAGTGGCCAGCTATGAATTACATAAAGTAAAACACAAGGCAGCAATATTTGAAACCTTTCACAAAAAAAAGGCCAGTCAGCTACAGCTGCTTCTGTAAAAAGCACACAGAACCATGGAAAGAATCCACAGCAAAAGCTAAGACCTCTTTCACATTGGGGCGGTTTGCAGGCGCGATTGCGCTAAAAATAGCGCCTGCAAACTGACCTGAAACAGCCGCTGCTGTCTCTCCAGTGTGAAAGCCTCGGGGCTTTCACACCGGAGCAGTGCGCTAGCAGGACGGGTAAAAAAGTCCTGCTAGCAGCATCCTCGGAGTGGTGAAGGAGCGGTGTATATACCGCTCCTTCACCACTCCTGCCCATTGAAATCAATGGGGCAGCGCGGCAATACCACCGGCAAAGCTACCCTGCAGAGGCGCTTTGCGGTGGTTTTTAACCCTTTCTGGCCCGCTAGCGGGGGGTAAAACCGTCCCCGCTAGCGGCCGAATACCGCAAACACGACTGTAAAGCGCCGCTAATAATAGCGGCGCTTTGCCACCGACGCACCTCCCGCCCCAGTGTGAAAGGGGCCTAACTGCACACTCAAAAAATAGAGTGTGCAGGGCCAGAGGAATTACCACAGCTCTGATCTCAACACTCAGGAAACAATCCCTACATAATTGGCCTTACTTGAATAGTGGAGTCCTGTGAAACTGGAGCACAGGTGGGATATAACGGCTGACCCCAGTATATTAACTGGGAAGCTTTGCACTTGGTAGCTAAATTAAGAGAATTTCAGGAATGTTAATATCTGCCATTCCCATACCTCCCAACTTTCTGAGATGGGAACGATGGACAGCTATTAGCAAAAGTATGTAAGTATAGGACACACCCCCTGCCACACCCCCTTAAAGGAGAATTGTACGAAAAAAATGATTAGTTAAACCCACAAGTGCTTTTTAACCACTACTATTCCTTTATATTGGCTTTTGGAATTTACAAATGCAGCAATTAAGAAATTGGATGAAAGGTTTAGCGCTGGGAAACACTTTTTGAATGATATAATGTGCATTTTTATATACAACTATATAGATCAGACAAAAATAAGGGACAAATGAGGGACAGCGGGACTTTTTTCTGAATGAAGGACAGTCCCTTGAAATCAGAGACAGTTGGGAGCTATGCATTACTCTACCAGTAGTTGTTGATAGCAAAAATCTTCCAATTCAAGCGAAACATACTGCAGAAAGAAAGGAGACATCCATTCTGTTAAAAACAAAAACACCAAGCATAACTGAGCGGGTGTAGGGGGGGTTATAGCCTTTAACCACTTTGGAAGGTTTACCCCCCTTCATGACCAAGCCATTTTTTTGCAATAAGGCACTGCATTACTTTAAATGACAATTTCGCGATCGTGCGACACTGTACCCAAATAAAATGTTCTTTTTTCCCCCACAAATAGAGCTTTCTCTTTTGGTGGTATTTGATCACCTCTGCAATTTTTATTTTTTGTGTTATAAACATAAAAAGACAGACAATTTGGGAAAAAAACAACAACATTTTTTACTTAATGCTATAAAACATACCCAATAAAAAATGTAAACAATCCAATTTATTCATCAATTTAGGCCAATATGTATTCTGCTACATATTTTTGGTAAAAAAAATCTCAATAATCGTATATTGATCGGTTTGCGTAAAAGCTATACAAAGCTCTACAAACTATGGGATATATTTATGGAATTTTTATTCATTTATTTTGTTTACTAATAATGGTGGCGAGTTTCAGCGAGACTGCGACATTGCGGCAGACAAATCGGACACCTAACTGACACTTATGGCACTTTTTGGTGACCAGTGACACCAATACAGTGATCAGTGCTAAAAAAGAAAAAAAAAAAAAAAGCACTGTCACTGTACTAGTGACATTGGCAGGGAAGGGGTTAACATCAGGGGTGATCAAAGGGTTAAGTGTGTCCCTAGGGAATGCTTTCTAACTGTGGGGGGGTGCTTTGACTGGGGGAAGACAGGAGTCCATGTTTCTGCTTAGCATCTTCCCCTCTGGCAGAACGCCGGTCTGCCTTGTTTACATAAGCAGATTGCCGTTCTGCCTCTCCTCAGAAAAATGAGCGGCTCCCGATGGACATCGCGTCCGCCGGACCCACTGATTGGCTACTGCTGTGCGCCCCAGACCCTGTTCACAAAATCACGTACAGGTATGTGATTTCATGCAGGAGGGCCACCTTTCTGCAGAATATAGAGTAGGGCGGTCCAGAAGCAGTTAAAGGATTAGGCTTTCATTGTGCCTAGTGTCCATATCGCCTGCAGGTGACAGTAAACTCCCCATTACAGCTCACCTATTCTTAATGTGGTGGCTGCATTTGTTATCTTTTTTTTTTTTTTTCTATTATTTTCATCTGATGATCTGGTCAGTAAGTTCTTTATTTTCAACTTCTTTCGACAGACCAAGCTGTCTAGCAAAAGTGACAGTTAGAGGGTTAAGATAAAAACATTTACCACCAACAGGGGTGCTTTAATGGCCAACTTTCATTCATTTATATGACAATTGAGAAAAAAAACTGTTGCTTAAAAAGTGTTAGATGGAGTTAGAATTTTTTTTTAGTTAAGTCCATTTAAATGTGTTAGTGCATCTAACAGCAAATGTGTTACTGGCTGCATCAATAGGAGAAAATAAAGGGAGAAAGCCTGAAAAACAAACTAATGCAACCATCACATTTACAGACTGGTAAACTGCAATTTGTTGCAAAATATGCTAAGCCTTGCATGCTAATGAACATTTAGTCCAATCTGTCTTTGAAATGTCACCTGAGCAATACAAACTGCCTATGGATATATATCAATTGCTACAGTACAATTTCCAAAGACTTTTTCTCTCCCGGCATGAAAATCAGCAAGTGTGCAAAATCAGTTCTTAATGCAGTGCATCCATGTATCCGTGTGCTTTTAAAAATCTTATTCCCTTCTCCAACAAATGACACAAAACTTTTCAACCATCACTATTTATTTTATGCTTATTTTATTATTATTATTTTATTTATTTTATGCTTTTTGTTTGTTTGTTTTTTTTAGTAAGTGCTATTTTTTATTTGACATAACAGACAAGGAATTGTCAAACAAAGGGCATAGGGAACATGTAAGGTAAATATAATATGGACTGAGAGTGAGATGCCATATCATATCATGTTCTCATTGGCATCACCCCAAATTATGTGGAAAAGATAGGGAAAATAGGTCAAAGGGGTGGGACTTTACATATGCCTTTGAGAACATATTACACAATACATGTACATTACAAAATAATTATTAAAGTTTATACAGATAAAAAATGCCTCATGACATAAAAAACCACACAATTAATACCATACAGTATAGAGTACATCTCATAAAGACATAAGAGTATTGTGTAAGTGTTAGCGTGGTCTGGTCAACGCGTTTCACGAGACTCTGGCTTCTTCTAGACCACTCAAGCATATACAAAGTATAACTCTAAACTAAAAATTAAAAAAATGATTTTAACACACATAGAAAAAAACATCAAATATTATATCCAAAATGAAATAATTTTAATACAAGTTTATATCATCTGATATGCTTTGGTTTAGCGAGTGGGCATACCCCGGTATAGATGTACATATGAGTTCATAGCCAAATAAACCATGCAAATCATACCTTTAGTGGGCATGTGTGGCTTCTACAGGCATTGTAAAAAAAAAAAAAAAAAATCTGACATAGATCTCCAGATAAAGATAGCGCCTACCGGCCCATGGGAGTACCTATGGAATAGATAACAAAGAGGCACTATAACCATACAGTTAAAGGTCACAGTGTTGAAATACTTATATAGATAAGTATAAGGAGTCTCACCATCCAAGTCTTCAGTAAATAGTATAGATTGTGAAAAAAGATCAAGGTGTGGATGGGGAACATGACACTGCCAGGTTGTTATAAACTCCAGGGGGGCAGAATGAGAGAAATGAAGGATGTATGACTAGCCTGACTAAAACAGATTTAAATGTCTTTGTAGCCCTGATCTAAAGCCGGCCACAGATGCCCTGTGGAAGGGGCAAAATGTATATGGCGGGGACTTCCAGTTACGTCACATCCAACCTTTAAAGCACACGCTGAGTGGCGCTTCCGGACCGACTTTTGCTCCTATGCTCTTAGTACATTAACTTTTGTAAGTGTAAAATTCAAACTGTCTGTGGCCGGCTTTAGTTGGTGGGGAGATGTTCCTACAAAAGAACTTGCCCGTTTGGCCTTATGGATATAATGACAGAGTCTCCTAAAGAGAGTTTCATGGGCTGCAAAAGCAAAATGTCCATCACTCATACCATTTTAATGAACATGTTGTATTATTTCTAGTTTTAAAGGACAAGAACACTGTTATGTGCTCTCTCTCTCTATATACAGTATATACACCAGTGGCGGTGTGTCCATTAAGAGAGCACGGGCGCCACCCCCTCTCTCTCCAGCCGCCCCCTCTATGCATTGCATGAATCTATCCATGGCCGCCGCCACCCCCTGTTCAGGCGTCTGGCCCCCTTTCGGACACCGGGCTCTTGAATTACAGCGGCGGAGGTGTATATTTGAAGCGCCCGATTAGAGCCATAGGCTCTAATAGGCTTCAAAAAAGAAAGGTGAACTCAGAGAGCAAAGTATTGCGCTCGGAGTCCACCCAGGTGTGTTAGAAAAGCGAATGAATATCTAACACTGATGGGCACAGTGGCAGTATTTAATGGCACAGTGGCTGCAATTGATGGGCACAGTGGCGGCATTTGATGGCACAGTGGCAGCATTTGATGGGCACAGTGGCAGCATTTGATGGCACAGTGGTGGCATTTGATGGGCACAGTGGCAGCATTTGATGGGCACAGAGGCTGCATTTGATGGGCACAGTGGCTGCAATTGATGGCACAGTGGCTGCATTTGATGGCACAGTATTGGCATTTGATGGGCACAGTGGCAGCATTTGATGGCACAGTATTGGCATTTGATGGGCACAGTGGCGGCATTTGATGAGCACAAAGGCTGCATTTGAAGGACACAGTGGCTGCAATTGATGGCACAGTGGCTGCATTTGATGGGCACAGTGATGCTGCAATTGATGTTTTTTTTTCCTTTTTTTTCAGAATTTTTCAGTTTGTTTGCGTCCCCCAAAAATTTTGAGCACCAGCCGCCACTGATATACACAGTACACTGAGAGCAGAAAAGGGTTTATATTAACTTTTTAATTTTAATCCTATGGTTGTCTGTTGTCCAGATATCTGCAGCAGATATGATATATAGGAAAATCACTTAAACTATTCACTTCTGAAGATTTGGATTCTTTAAAGGATGCACCGCTTAGTGAAGCGGGCCATTGTCTTTTGGCACTTTTATTAGAATGGGTTTTTTTTGCTCAAGCACTCCATCATATTAATACTGTGCTACATTTTAAACAGGTTTATTTATATGATGGCTTGAAGGCATTCATTATGCAGGATTTCTGAAAAATGTTCTATCTGTTTCCTGTAAAGTTCCTGGAGGAAAATAATAATGAAGCACAGATAAATAGGAATCAAGTAAAAGTGCTCTATTTCCAAAGTTATTTGTTAACAGGATTTATAGCTAGCGAGATACGAAAATAAATCTAAAAAAAACAAAAAGTTAAAAATGAAAAAAAAAAACATTTTTTTACAAGTGCACAATATTGTAGATTAGGAGCCGTTTACCCTTGACACACTGGAGTAGGCAAGCGTTAAACAGACCTAACTCCATTGTCCTTTTAATTAAATAAACATAAAGATATGTGAGCAGGTGAATATTACAATGAGTACAACTGTGTGTGCCAGGATGAAAAGATCATTTCATGCTCAATTTTTGGGTCACCCAACCTAACTTGGCCAAGTGACCCGTAGAAGTTCTGTATTGTCAGCGAGATCTCCTGGTTTGGGAGGACCTGTTACATAGTTACATAGTTACATAGTAGGTGAGGTTGAAAAAAGACACAAGTCCATCAAGTCCAACCTATGTGTGATTATGTGTCAGTATTACATTGTATATCCCTGTATGTTGCGGTCATTCAGGTGCTTATCTAATAGTTTCTTGAAGCTATCAATGCTCCTCGCTGAGACCACCACCTGTGGAAGGGAATTCCACATCCTTGCCGCTCTTACAGTAAAGAACCCTCTACGTAGTTTAAGGTTAAACCTCTTTTCTTCTAATTTTAATGAGTGGCCACGAGTCTTGTTAAACTCTCTTCTGCGAAAAACTTTTATTTCTATTGTAGGGTCACCAGTACGATATTTGTATATTGAAATCATAGCCCCTCTCAAGCATCTCTTCTCCAGAGAGAATAAGTTCAGTGCTCGCAACCTTTCCTCATAACTAAGATCCTCCAGACCCTTTATTAGCTTTGTTGCCCTTCTTTGTACTCGCTCCATTTCCAGTACATCTTTCCTGAGGACTGGTGCCCAGAACTGGACAGCATACTCCAGGTGCGGCCGGACCAGAGTCTTGTAGAGTGGGAGAATTATTATTTTATCTCTGGAGTTGATCCCCTTTTTAATGCATGCCAATATTCTGTTTGCTTTGTTAGCAGCAGCTTTGCATTGCATGCCATTGCTGAGCCTATCATCTACTAGGACCCCCAGGTCCTTTTCTATCCTAGATTCCCCCAGAGGTTCTCCCCCCAGTGTATATGGTATGTTAATGCCTGTAAGGTCTTCATAAATGTTTTTGATACTTTTTTTGCCTTCTTCAAAACCCACATTCAGCCAACGAGAACAGAAAATTAAATTGCTTCAATGCAGGACAGACTGTGCATGTAGAATTTCACTTCAATGAGCATTGGAACCCAATTTCATAGTGAACTGATGTCTCTGTCCAAACTCAAAAAGAACTGTTCTTGCACTTTACACGCTTAGCGACCGCAGCACGCACATATACTGCGACAGGGCGGCCACTCTGTGCCTAATCACATACCTAGTATGTGATCTGACACTTCCGAGTCCGGGGTGCACGTGCATGCCATCGGCGACCCTCTGCCGCTGTGATTGGACACAATGGGAGCCAATCAGCGGGTCTGGTGGACGCGGTGTCCGCCGATATCCGCCAATCGTTCTTGAGACAGGCAGAATGGCGGTCTGCCTATGTAAACAAGGCAGATCACTGTTTCTGTTAGTAGGGAAGATAGAGATCCTGTGTTTCTGCTAAGCAGGAACATTGATCTCTGCCTTCCCACAGCTAAAGCACCCCCCCCCCGCACAGCTAGCAAGCACTCCCTAGGGACACATTTTACCCTTTGATTGCCCCTGATGTGAACCCCTCCCTGCCAGTGTCATTAGTACAGTGAGAGTGCATATTTTTTTAGCACTGATCACTGTATTAGTGTCATTGTACCCCAAAAAGTGTAAAAGTCGCTGATTGCCGCCATTACTAGTAAAAAGAAAAAGAAAGAAAAACATCCCATAGTTAGTAGATGCCGTTGAAACATGTTCCAAATCTAAAGTCCATCAGATTTTCGACTGAAAAAGTCTGCTGCAGGTCCAATGGAGCCCACACACGGTCGGATTGTCCGCCGGATTCAGTCCGTTGGACCAGTCGGGCCGAAAAGTCCGCTCGTGTGTACGCGGCATTAGCCTTGTTTCATTGGGACACAGACCTACATTTACAGTACATGAAAAATGGCAAAAACATACACAGCATACGAGGGAATGTGTGTCCCATATACTAAAAGTAGGAGTGAGTGAATGGTAAAACACATGGTATTGGGCTCATGAATGTTAAGTCAAATCTGGGGTTTGCCAAAATGGTCAATATGATTATCCAAGGGGTTATGGTTAACAAAGTGGCTGGGGGTCAAGAGGGGGTCGATATATGATCAAAGGTTTATTGGAGCCCATTAGTCTTCTGAGGTCTCTGTTTCTTGCCAGCTGCCACCCCTGGCCTTTGCTTTGATTCTCCTCATTTTCAAATCAGCACCCTGTAATAGAGAAAGTGGTGTGACCTCTCTGAATGTTTTGTCTGGTGTTAATGTCAGCCTGTATTAGGCTTTGACAGGCAACTTGCAGCAAGCTGTATGCCGCACCTATGCCTGCCAGGTGCCCAAAATAGCAGAATTTCATGGTTAATGGCCCATGTGCACATGGCCTTAAAATTATTATTGAATGAGGAGATGTTCTAAGCATTTCTACACACTGAAAGAAACAATGAAACTGGATGTAGCACTACCCCTGCAGGAGTTGCTGAAGTTAGGGTTGTCCACTGCTGCACAGCCAGTCACACGGCATTTCCTTCACTCACTCAATGCCGAAAACATTGGTTTGTTTTATTGTTTTATTAGGGAGTGATAACTTGGATGGGGTAGGGAATTATGGGATGTCCAGTGTGACAGCAAGCAGAACTTAAGGGACAACTTCTTCCCTATTTACAGATTTCTCTTTTAATTTCCTTCTGCACACACTTGATTCCTATGTACAGCTCCTGCTGGTTCACTCTTGAGGGAACTAACAGTATATCGCTAGTTCAGCAATAGGGATGGGCTTTATGTTCGGGTTGAACATGAGTTCGACACGAACATTGGCTGTTTGCCAGTTCGCCGAACAGCGAACAATTTGGGGTGTTCGCGGCAAATTCGAAAGCCTCGGAACACCCTTTAAAAGTCTATGGGAGAAATCAAAAGGGCTAATTTTAAAGGCTTATATTCATGGTATTGTCATAAAAAGTGTTTGGGAACCCGGGTCCTGCCCCAGGGGCCATGTATCAATGCAAAAGTTTTAAAAACGGCAGTTTTTTCGGGAGCAGTGATATTAATAATGCTTAAAGTGAAACAATAAAAGTGTAATATTCCTTTAAATTTCGTACCTGGGGGTGTCTATAGTATGCCTGTAAAGGGGCGCATGTTTCCCGTGTTTAGAACTGTCTGACAGCAAAATGACATTTCTAAAGGGAAAAAAAAGTAATTTAACCACTTTCCGCCCAGCCTGTAGCAGATTGACCGCCGGGCGGTGGTTCAGTTATCCTGACTGGGCATCATATGGCGTCCAACAGGATAACATGTGGGGGCGCGCATCGCTGCGATTGGTGGAGCAGAGTGTCTCAGTCTGACACACTGCTACACCGATCTTGGTAAAAAGTTTCCGGCGGAGGCTGTTTACCACTTGATCAGCCGTGTCCAATCACGGCTGATCACAATGTCAATAGGAAGAGCCATTGATCGGCTTTTCCTCACTCGCGTCTGACAGACGTGAGTAGAGGAGAGCCGACCGGCAGCTCTCCTGACAGGGGGGTCTGTGCTAATTGTTTATCAGCGCAGCCCCCCTTTGGATGCCCACACTAGACCACCAGGGAAGCTGCCAGGACCACCAGGGAAGGGGGCAACATGTGAATGGCCAGGTATGTACCCCATGGCCATCCACATGTGCCCAATGTGCCCAGTCTGTGCCCAATCTGCGCCAATCAGTGCCCAGAAATGGGCACTGATTGGCACCATTATATTTCAGTGATGCCCAGCAATGCCACCCATTAGTATCATTAGTGCCACCAATCAGTGTCATCAGTGCCACCCATCCGTGTCCATCGGTGCCACCTGTCAGTGCCCATCCGTGCCCATCAGTGCCCACCTATCAGTGCCCATCCATGCCCATCCGTGCCACCTATCAGTGCCACCCATAATTACCCATTAGTGCCACCCATAAGTACCCATTAATGCCACCTGCGAGTGCCCATCAGTGCCGCCTATGAGTGCCCATCAGTTCCACCTATGAGTGCCCATCAGTGCTGCATACCAGTGCCACCTATCAGTGCCCATCAGTGCCGCCTATCACTGCCCATCATCAGTGCCCATCAGTGCCACCTCATCAGTGCCACCTCATTGGTGCCACCTCATCGGTGCCCATCAGTGCCGCCGTATCAGTGCCCATCAGTGCAGCCATATCAGTGCCTGTCATTGAAGAAGAAAACGTACTTATTTACAAAAATTTTTAACAGAACCAAAGAAAAACCTTTTTTCAAAATTTTCGGTCTTTTTTTGTTTGTTGCGCAAAAAATAAAAACCACAGAGGTGATCAAATACCACCAAAAGAAAGCTCTATTTGTAGGAACAAAATGATAAAAAATTTGTTTGGGTACAGTGTTGCATGACGAGCAATTGTCAGAAGACTCCGTGGGACAGTTTTATTTTTTTAATAAAGGACTTGTCCCAAGGCTAGTAGTGTCTTCTTTTTACTATTTTCACACATTTTTTGTGAAATGGTAGGGGTACATTTGTGCCCCGTTACCATTTCACACAGGGGGGCCAGGATCTGGTGGTCCCCTTGTTAAAGGGGGCTTCAAGATTCCAATAAGCCCCCCGCCCGCAGACCCCCACAACCACCGGGCAAGGGTTGTGGGGATAAGGCCCTTCTCCCCATCAACATGGGGACAAGGTGCTTTGGGGGGGCCGCTACCCCAAAGCACCCTCCCAATGTTGAGGGCATGTGGCCTGGTACGGTTCAGGAGGGGGGGGCGCTTTCTCTTCCCCCCTCTTTTCCTGCAGCCTGCCAGGTTGTGTGCTCGGATAAGGGTCTGGTATGGATTTTTGGGGGGAACCCCACATCATTTTTTTAAAAAATGTTGGAACGGGATTCCCCTTAATATCCATTCTAGACCTGAAGGGACTAGTATGAAATTTAGGGGGACCCCCACGCATTTTTAAAAAAAATTTTGGTTCGGGGTTTCCCTGTGGGGAAATTCCATGCCGTTTTTATCAATGAACTTTTATGTGTATTGCCGGACCGACAATTCATTATAGCCGGCACTAGCTCTAGCACTTTTAAATGACTTTTTTTCTCGACAATTTATTATAGCCGGCACTAGCTCTAGCACTTTTAAATGACTTTTTTCCTGACAATTCATTATAGCCGGCACTAGCTCTTGCACTTTTAAATGACTTTTTTTCCCTGACAATACATTATAGCCGGAACTAGCTCTAGAACTTTTAAGTGACTTTTTTTCCCGACAATTCATTATAGCGGGCACTAGCTCTAGCACTTTTAAATGACTTTTTTTTCCCTTTAGAAATGTCATTTTGCTGGCAGACTGTTCTAAACACGGGAAACATGCGCCCCTTTATAGGCATACTATAGACACCCCCCAGGTATGGAATTTAAAGGAATAATACACTTTCATTGTTTCACTTTAAGCATTATTAAAATCACTGCTCCTGAAAAAACAGACATTTTTTTTTTTGCATTGATACATGTCCCCTGGGGCAGGACCCAGGTTCCCAAACACTTTTTAAGACAATACCATGCATATAAGCCATTAAAATTAGCACTTTTGATTTTTCATGTTCGTGTTTCATAGACTTTAACGGTGTTCGAACACAAATTTTTTACCTGTTCGCATGCTCTGATGCGAACCGAACGGGGGGGGGGTGTGTTCGGCTCATCCCTATTCAGCAAAGACCTATTACAGGCAGGAACTCTCAGTCTCTTTTGACAAAGTAGCGCAAATAGAGTGACCGGCATAACACATCTCCTTCTGCTTTCCTGTGGCCACCAATCTCAGTTCCACTTGCTTATGGAATGCTAGCCCACCTGGCTGTCACCACCCGCACCTGGCTGCTTTTCTTCCTAGTCCTCCTGACCGTATCTCTGCCCCAGTCTTGCCCGACTGGCACACATGCACATTAAGACTCCTCAGGACAAGGTTGGATGAAAACTTGGCACACTGCTGTCTTCCTTGTCCGTCCCTGCATCATGCTGATATACTCACTGTCTCTCCTTGCTCTCTCCACTGCCTCTTCAGCTTGAATACCTCCAACTGCCTCCTATGGTGGCATCCTTTTAGGCCAGCCTCCTGAGCTCCAGCCCGAGGTAACCCCCCTCTGGGCCACTGACAGCCTCCCTCAGCACTGCTTCTCCACCAGAGAGCTGCCAGGATGAGTCATCCAGCCCTTAACTCATGTAACCCTGACCCAATTACAGACTCACCATGTAACATTAGTCAGAGCAAAGTTTACCTACTCTCACTACTATTAGCATACACTAGAGGATGCTACATGGACATAAGACTCAGCAGCTACGTATGATGAAACATGCATGGGTGGTGTCAGTGGCATTGTCAAGCATACTGGATGAGCTCTGTGGGCTCACTTAAAATCCTGCCAGGCATACCTAACATGCCCTTGGTCTGCATCTAGCTAAAGTCATTGTTAGGGCAAAATAAGGGCTAAGAGGAGTATGCTCCTCATAAAAATGCTGTGCATGCTTGTTCCTGGTCAGCGACTTAGAAAATATTGAAGTATTTGGATCATCATGACAGCCAGGCATCAAGCCCAATATTAATGTCACATCAGAAATGGCATCCTGCAAATTGATCTTGGAGCAGGTTTTCTTGAAAGTCTGACTTTAAGACTCTACCTTTAAGATACTGCAAATAAATTTGAATACTTCCAAAATGTAAATGTGCTCCAGTAAATGTAGATTGTTTGCTTAACTATATTTGACATAAAACTGGTCAAGTGCAGAACAATTTTATACAAAACATAATTTGAAAATGGGTCATAAATTTAAAAGCCGTTCTTGTAGGGAACAAAAAATAAATAAAAAATGAGAAATTTGGTCCTAAATCATAATGAAAAATGTAAGGAAGTCACAAAGCTCAAACTAAATAAAGACATTAAATAATTATTAGGCTTTTTGCATAAATTGTGTGTACTTAAAGTAAAACCACACTCAGTTCAGGTTTACTTAAAGTGTATCTAAAACCAAAAACAAAAATGTAATATGTAAAACGTAATTGAAGTTGAAATAAGTAGTTCAATCTCAAAGTTTGCTGATGATGCAAAGCTAAGCAGGGCAATAAGTTCACCACAGGATATAGCAAATTTACAAGAAGACCTAGTTAAAATAGAAGAGTGGGAAGCTATATGGCAGAGGAAATGTAACCCCTTTCTGCCGACCCTAAGCAGATATGCGGCCTCACAGAAGTGAGCTTTTTTCCATGGGGTCGTATATCTGGGTACCTGTCTTTATGCTGAGAGTACACCGCACAGCATGCTCCCAGCACAGAGACCAGGCACTCACCGGGAGCCCCTGGATCCTGTACTAATGATCAGGACCTGGGACTCCAGTTCTGGGTCACCTGATTGCTGTGATATCCTCTGATTGACTATCACAGTGATCAGACACTGTACAGCCTGCCCTTGTGTTCACTTTCCTATCTGAACAGAGAGAAAAATACATTGTATCTCCGTCTCCTTGCAGGAGAGGAAGATGGAAATATACAAATGTGTAAAAAAAAGAAAAAAAGTTAAAAAATAAAGAAGAAAATAGCTAGATCAATGTTTGATCTAGGTCAGTGCCAGGGTTAGTGTTTGAGTTAAGGTAAGGGTCAAAGGTTAAGGTCATGGTCAACTGTCAGGGTCAAAGGTATGGGTCAAAGGTCAGAGTCAATATGGTTTGAGTAGGATTTTTTAAATTAGCATCAGTGTGTTTAAGGTAGGATAAAAGAAAAGCAAAATGTGCACTATTGTTTCTGGGCCCTACTAAGGGTACAAAAAAATAACATACAAATATGTGGTATCACTGTGATTGCCAGGAACAGTAGAATACATTTTTGGTTGTTTTTTGGTGGTAACTTACGGTAATAGCAAGAAAAATACAGCTACATTAAAAAAAAGGGATCGGTTTTACTATTTTGGGCCAGTTTTCTTTTGTTAATAATGATTTGTCCTGAAAAAATGCGGTGTAACCCGGTGCGGGTTAGATGCGGTGCATCTACACAAAGTAGATGCAATGATATGTACAGTTTTACTAACATGTGTTAAAGTTGCAAAATTGTGTTCAGGCATTAACATTTGTTTTACCCTCTGTCACTAAGGGGTTAATGTAGAAAATGTAAAGTAATGCACTTGGGAGCTAAAAATTTGCATGCAATTACTCACTAGGGAGAGAACCTCTGGGGGAATCAAGGATGCTAAAGGACCTGGGGGTCCTACTAGTAGATCCACAGACTTATTAAAGGATAAGTTCACCTTTTGGAACATGTAAATTGTTACAGATGTACTGACCCCAGAACCCTTGTTTTGACAGAGAGTGGGGGATTTTCTTCCCCTGTCTAAAGAAAACGCGGCCTTGCTGGGCTCCATGTTCTGCAAATTAATGGACTACAACTACTGACGACCTTTGTGGCTGTCCGCCTATAGTGATCAATGAACTACATGGGCACTGTTGAGCTCTCTAGTAGTTCATTGAGTCTTCCTGTCAGAGTGTAACTGCCTGCTCGTATTGGAGGTACAGGCAGAGAGCTACACAGGCAGTCTGCAGGGCCATGGCATTACACCCGCGATCTGCTGATCGTGGGGGGCAATACTTTGAATAGTCCTAACAAAAAAAATAAATAAATGCATATTTAGATAAGACTATAATTCTACCACTTTAAAAACCCTGGTTCAGCCACATCTTCAGTATTGGTGTATGGTGATCCCTCGCGCTGAATTGAGTGTGTGGATAATGTGAATATTCTTAAATGGAGCTAACCTATATATGTGTAAAATGATACAAATGAACGGTGATGATATCTCTGTGGATAGCAGCAAAATTAACAGTGTTCACTTTCACTCTGCATAAGTATAATAAAAATTGATTTCGCGCTAAATGCATCTATCACCTAAAAATAAAGTGCATACAATAATACAGATCACTAACCGTGCAGTATTAAAAGTGCTCCATAGTGCAATAATATATCAAAGTGCTATGTGCATCGAAGTGACAATGCAAATAAAAAACATAAATTGTGATCAAAAGTTCATAATGTGCACCAAAGTCTATATTGTGTTGTTCCACTGGGGTCATTCAATGAAGGTACACAGTAATGATAATCTTGAATTTTCTAATCCGGTAGCACCGGGCTCTCTAGACTCTCACCTTGAATCAAATAATAAGGGGCATTGTAACCAGATTCTTTGCTCTTTGTAATATGGTGATGTTGCAGCGATCTCTCTGCTTGCCAGTACCTGTGATTTATAAGGACAAAGAGGATTGCCCACCTGGGCTCCACCAGTCCGGTGGTGTAAATGGGAAGGGGAGAGAGAAAAGATGCCTCCGATGGTGTAGTAGGTTAAAACAACTGGCTATTTATTAAAACATACAGGTGGTCTCTTACATTTAAAACGAGTTAAAACAGCATAAAAAGTATAGGAGTTCCCCAGTTGAAGTCACGGGCGGTGACGTAACGCGTAGGGCGTGGCCGAGCACAGACGAAACCGGAAACTAGTAAGGAGGCGTCTCCAACGCCGCTCCACAACTCCTATACTTTTTATGCTGTTTTAACTCGTTTTAAATGTAAGAGACCACCTGTATGTTTTAATAAATAGCCAGTTGTTTTAACCTACTACACCATCGGAGGCATCTTTTCTCTCTCCCCTTCCCATTTACACCACCGGACTGGTGGAGCCCAGGTGGGCAATCCTCTTTGTCCTTATAAATCACAGGTACTGGCAAGCAGAGAGATCGCTGCAACATCACCATATTACAAAGAGCAAAGAATCTGGTTACAATGCCCCTTATTATTTGATTCAAGGTGAGAGTCTAGAGAGCCCGGTGCTACCGGATTAGAAAATTCAAGATTATCATTACTGTGTACCTTCATTGAATGACCCCAGTGGAACAACACAATATAGACTTTGGTGCACATTATGAACTTTTGATCACAATTTATGTTTTTTATTTGCATTGTCACTTCGATGCACATAGCACTTTGATATATTATTGCACTATGGAGCACTTTTAATACTGCACGGTTAGTAATCTGTATTATTGTATGCACTTTATTTTTAGGTGATAGATGCATTTAGCGCGAAATCAATTTTTATTACACATCTTCAGTATGCTGTCCAGTTCTGGGCACCAGTCCTTGGGAACGATGTGCTGGAACTGGAGAGAGTCCAGAGAATGGTAACAAAACTAATAAGGAGGCTGGAGGACCACAGTTATGAGGAATGATTACAAACATTAATTTTATTCTCTCTGAAGAGGGGAGAGACGCTTAAAGAAATTGTAAAGCCTCGTTTTTTTCCTATAAAAATAACAAACATGTTATACTTACCTGCTCTGTTGTAATGGATTTGCACAGAGCAGCCTGGATCCTCCTCTTCTCGGGTCCCTCTTCTGTGATCCTGGACCCTCCCTTCTGTTCAGTGCCCCCACAGCAAGCAGCTTGCTATGGGGGCACCTGATCCGAGCCATAGCTCCCTGTGTCCATTCAGACACAGAGCCCCTAACCCGGCCCTGCTCCCCCTCTCTCCTGATTGGCTAGCTGACATTGATTGAGAGCAGCGGGAGCCAATGGTGTCGCTGCTGTGTCTCAGCCAATCAGTAGGGAGAATCTTGGATGGCTGAGACACTCGTGGACATCGCTGGACAGAGAGGGACCTCAGGTAAGCGTTAGGGGGGCTGCTGCAAAGAAGGCTTTTTATCATAATCTTTAAGAGGGGCAATGATCACAATATACAAATCCTTGAATGATAAATATATCATCGTAGGGAAACAAAGGTCTCTAAGGTCTCTAAAGAATACACGTGGCCACAATATTAAGTTGGAAAAGAGGCGGTTCAGTCTTAAACTGCGTAATGGAATTTTTTTACTATTAGAGTTGATCCTGCTTGACACGCATTCTGTTCTAGGGTTTCAATGCTCAGTCACTGTTCTATATCTATGAAGTAGCAGTGTTGGCTGCTCTACTGATTTGGTCTACAAAAATCCCCTCTTTTTCTCATATTCATTACTAGTGTTGAGCTTGAGTTTGGAGTTGGGTTAGGTCTGAACCCAAGTTCGCCGAAACCCAAAAGTTAGCTGTCATTGCTGGGCCAATGAGCTGTGAGTGGGAGATTCCGAGCTGATATGTACAAAGGGGTGGGGATGCTCATGACATCACTGACGTAATATGGGCACATTACATAGGTGTTATTCCAATTTGGCTGCAAAAGTGAAAATACACTTTACATAAACTGAATGCATATTTACAATAAATTATCCAATTACATAGATAAATGTGAGTCAAGATAAAGCATTCATATTTGAAAACATGGAAATATACTGGGGAAACACTACCTTTTTAACCTATGTGCAATATAAGGCTATGTTCACACTGGCTGCAGGGAAAAGAGGATACAAAGCTCTCACTAGCACCAGGGAAAGATTGCAGAGTAATAGGCATACACGGTCCCCTACAAATCTCATATCCAATGTTCAGGCTGCTGCAAGGTCAACACTACTATCATGTCTATGGAGATATGTCAATTGTACTTGCTTTTAGACCCATAGTTAATGAAATACAACAAAATCCCCATCTTTTGGTGCCATTAAAACCATGGTGTGTGGGGTTAATCAGCAATTTCTCATAGTGCATCATACCAGAATCTACTCTTTTACCAGGGTTCTGGGTGGACCCCCAACTTGTATTATTTTGATACGTTATAGAATATGGATGCAATGGCCTTGATTTACTAAAACTGGAGAGTGCAAAATCTGGTCCAGATCTGCATAGAATCAGCTTCCAGGTTTTTTTTTTGTCAAAGCTTAATTGAACAAGCTGAAGTTAGAAGCTAATGCACATCTGCACAAGATTTACACTTTCCAGTTTTAGTAAGTCAACCCCAATGTGTTGTCAGCATCTCCAGCTTGCCATAAAGAGCAACATTTTTAAATTGAAGGATCACATAGAAGTGCATAATTTTGGGTTTGAGCAAGGTCCCATCATCAGGCATGTGATATTTCAATAAGAAAGCTTTGCACCTTATGAGCAGTTTGTGGTTGTGCTGATGATTTTTTTTAAACAAGGACCTGATTTACGGCCAGCAACAGTCATGCTGGTCAAGGGTACCTCCCACCATCTTTCTGCAACAGGAACGTGATTGGGTACAACACAGCATTATAGAGGAACTCTGCCTTCTAGATCAATCACATGATCCTGGCCTGAGACCCACCTCTCGAAATAAATGAATGTCCAAATGATCAGCCACTCCAATGTTTTATGCCGCGTACACACGAGCGGACTTTACGGCAGACTTTGCTCGGCGGACTTTTCGACGGACTTTGCGACGGACTTTCTGAATGAACGGACTTGCCTACACACAATCCACCAAAGTCCGTTGAATTCGTACGTGATGACGTACGACCGGACTAAAACAAGGAAGTTCATAGTCAGTAGCCAATAGCTGCCCTAGCGTGGCTTTTTGTCCGTCGAACTAGCATACAGACGAGCGGACTTTTCGACCGGACTCGATTTCAACGGATTCATTTAAAACATGTTTCAAATCTAAGTCCGTCCAACTTTTGAGAAAACAAAGTCCGCTGGAGCCGACACACAATCGAATTGTCCGACCAAATCCCGTCCGCCGGGCAAAGTCTGCCGTAAAGTTCGCTCGTGTGTACGCGGCATTACTGTATCAGAACAAAGTGCACAGTTCTTTTCTGCACATAAGCAGACCTTCTCTTTCTTCCATGTTCCTCAGTTGCAGGGTCCCTTTAATGGGTAGTCCTGAGGGGGAGCCTATACTGGGCCTACCCTGACTGTTCATCCCCCTTTAGCTGTATCCTACATGGTTGTGGCGTGTAGGCTATCCCTTCCCATAAACCTCAGACTCTAGCTCTTCCAGCCCAAGGTTATAAAGGACTATGCTAATCCCACCCACAATTTGCACTCAAGGGAGGGGTTCCCCTTAAAAGGGCACTAACCCTTGCATACATACTGAATTCCTGGAGGTTCTGGGAACACCTAATTCAAAGCCTGAAACTATACATGTCAGAGATTGTTTTTTTAACTGTCCAACAATACTCTGCACTATTTTGTATGCACAAAAGATATTGCTTAAAAAGCGGTGTTCTGGCAAAAAAAAATAAAAAATAAAAGCCAGCAGCTGCACATACTGCAGCTGCTGGCTTTTAACAATAGGACACTCATCTGTCCTGGAGTCCCACGATGTCGGCACTGCAGCTGATGTTTTCATCAGCTGTCGGGTGCTGCCACCGCCATTGCGGGTAAGGGTACCCAGCAATGTAGCCTTACGGCTTCATGCCGGGAACCCTACTGTGCATGCGCGAGGCCCTGCTCCTCTCTCCTACTGGCCCGGCCACAGGGAGAGGAGGAGGAAGCCCCGGGGTGATGTCACGCTCGCGGCCTGGATTCCCTGAAGTGGGAACAGGATACTTGTCTATGACAGGTATCCTGTCCCCCCCCCCGAAAGGTGCCAATTGTGGCACCGGAGGGGGAGAGGAGACAAATGAGCGGAAGTTCCACTTTTGGGTGGAACTCCACTTTAAATGTAGTTCAACAATCTCAGAAAAAAAAAAGAAACTTTCTATCTGTGTTGAATAAGCTTTATAATTGTACTAATACTGACTGCTAGACAAAACCTGCAGTACACTGTACAGATAGTGTAGTTACTGTCTGTAGGGACAAATTAGAAGGCTGTCTATATGCTTCTAGATACAATATCACTAATGCCGTGTACACACGAGCGGACTTTTCGACGAACTAGGTCTGACAGTCTTTCCGCCGGACTTTGCAGCGTACGTCCGCCGGACTTTCAAACAAACGGACTTGGACACACACGATCACACCAAAGTCCGACGGATTCATACGTGATGACGTACGACCGGACTAAAATAAGGAAGTTGATAGCCCCTACCCAATACCTGCCCTAGCGTCGGTTTTAGTCCGTCGGACTAGCATACAGACAAGCGGATATTTCGACCAGACTCGAGTCCGTCGGAAAGATTTGAAACATGTTTTATTTCTAGGTCCTTCAGACTTTTGGGGAAAAAAAGTCCGCTGGAGCCCACACACGATCGAATTGTCCGACGGAGTTCGGTCCGCCGGACCAAGTCTGCCGGAAAGTCCGCTAGTGTGTACGCGGCATAAGACACTAAATAATGCATCTTCTTCACACCACTCATACACAGGTGAATCATGGCACGGAAATGAGTGCCATTGCACCACAAATAAAGAAAAAATAAAAACTTCATAAGCGTTGGCCAATTTTATCACTGACTGTTCATGCAAGGTAAAGCATTGACTGTTCTTTCACAGATACAGCATTTTGAAAATAAATCTGCTGTGCCTTCAACTGTGCATCTTCCCAATGTACTGCCTGAACAGATTATCTGTGCTTATGACTCACACTGAGCTACTTCCACAGGGAACAATTTACAAGAAGACAGAGTCAGCATTCACACAGGTTTGATGTGACTTCAAGATGTTACTCTGCCTCTTGTGAGCATTGGCAGCTGGTGCCAGTTATCAGAAGCCATACCTTGATACCCCGGTGTAATAAAGACGAAGACATACACTACAAAACTGGGAATGATTATCTCATAATGATGTCACCTCATTAAATAAATCATTGGAGGAAACATAACAAAATGACATAACTGGGTTACAGCAGGCACCATAACTTGCTAGCAGCCCTTTGTCCAGGGAAGACCCTGAGCCTAGTACTCTCTGATATTAATTACCTTACCATCGTCTTACTGTAGGTTCACTTCTAGGGATGAACAAATAAAAAAGTTGCTCTGTTAGCAATTCATGAGTTGTGCATCCTCTGGATTTGTTGTATTATTATTATAATCCTTGTTTTCTGATGTTGTATCCTCATCTTAAATGCCTCTTTAGCACCTAATATGCCATGATGCATTTTCAAGGTCTCATTCAATCTGTCTTCAGGTTGGATCTGGATTATTTAAAGTTCTCAAGCAACGTTATCAGTCATGACACGTGCAACACACTGAGGAACAAAGAAAATTTGTCTCTCCAGTTTTATTTTATCCTCCTCTAGAACATTTCAGAGGTCTGGCTGCCTTGAGAGTCTTCAAACAGCCATGTTTCCTCTTTTGAAATTAAAGCTTGCTGCTGGAACAAACTTTATGCCACAGACAAGCTTACATTATAAAGCACAGAAGAGTATGACAATGAACACTGGTTTGGGAAGGAGTAGATGCATGACCTGAAGAGGAAGATCGAACAGTGCCTTGGCTCAATGTCACATTGTGAGTGTCAGGTGGCCTCCCACAATCTCTATGTGACTGTGAAGATAACTGTCATTGACATTAAGAGAAGACATTTGAAGGGCATTCTTGGAATCTTTAGATCAGTTGCTGTGTGCCAGAAGTGCCTGTCTACTAGCCTCTACTGCTGTCACTACCTTCCTTTTCATCTTGAATATTTGAGTTTTGGGTTGAGGGACATGGACATTGCCTCCACCATGGCCACATCCAAAATTCAAACACATGCAAACACACTCACACCTGATGGTTATAAATATGCTAGTAAATCAAACTACAACTTTTGCATCTCTCTCTGAGCTTTGGTGTGCTAGCATCTGGTTGAATCTTACTATATGGCGCACCCATGGGCGTTTATTTACTAAAGCAAATATGTTGTTCACTATTTAAGGAAATTTGTCCCAAAGCTTAGTGAAGGAGGAGAAGCTCTGCTGACTTCCTTCATCTACTCACATACAAGCAAAAATGCTTTTTCTTTATTTTCTGTGCATGTGATTGGGATTTCTTTCCAAAGTGAAACTTCACTGCACTAAGCTCTGGGAGAAATTATCTTGCAACGTGCAACTGCCTTGCAAAGTTGACAGCCTATTTGCCTCTACTAAATCTACCCCATAGTTATGCACCCACCATTCTACCTATAGGTCTCTAGGATAATGTGTGGGATGGACTTTTCTTTAACACATCCAAAATTCCTTTTTTCGGTGGTGTAGTAAGATGAACAGATCGCGTTAGTGCAAACTTTGGACCAATAAGTCCTATTTATTTCTTCCAACAGCACTAGTGGCTGAGACTTTTTACCAAACATTCCCCCGTGGTAAATTAATCATTGTAATTCAAAGCACAAGCACTAGGAAGATTCACCTACAGTCCATCTTCGGTGAATTTTATTCATTAGTTTAAAAATAAGACCATTAGTGTTATTCATTTGAACGGGAAATAGATTGCTGGCTCCTGAGCCCAGTCAGATATTTCAGCCAACAAATCCTAAAGTGAAAGGATTTCCAACACAGGCAAAAAACCATGACAAATCTTTTACTAGATAAAAAGCCTACTGATTTTTTTCTAGATAGATAGGAGTTAGTTAGCAACTTGCCTGATACATTCCCTCCGGTATGTTCAGATCTAGGCAAAGTTTTTTCTTTAGCCACAGAAATTCCACTAAATTACAGCTTATGCCGGTCCAGCCAAAATAATACTACATATTTACACTGAGCAATGGCTTTATTCTTGTGGCTTGGGTCAGTCTAACCAAAACTGAAGTTTTAGCTTTTGGTAGATGCCAAAGAGCTACAGAGTTAGTTCATTTTTTTTTTTAAATGAAGAAATGAGCTGATGCCCTACACCCTCCCCACCCCTCCGGTCCCAATTGTACTTACTTTGGTGGGTGATGGGCTGTCAGTTTAGCAGTTCAGGGATTTTAAATCCTTACTTTTCTTTCCATTTTATATCTATAGGGCTTCTGGGATGGATGAGAGCAATTTTGATTGGTCAGTACCGAAATGGGACTGCTTGGACCAACAGAATCGCTCTTATCTGTCCTGGAAGCCCTACAGAAAGAAGAGGAAAAAAAGTGGGGAGTTCAAAGCACCAGACCACTACACTGGCTACATGGGTACTAACAGCTTCTCACCTATGGAGGTAAGTACAGCGGGAACTGGGGAAATGTGGCATGTGTAAGGTGTAGGGTGTTCACCTTTTCATTTTTTTCTTAAAAGATGATCTAATGCTACGTACACACAAGTGGTATGTCCAACAGAAAAAGTCTGACGGAAGCTTTTCATCATCTATTCCGATCGTGTGTATGCCTCATCGGACTTTTTTTTTCGAAAATTCTGACGGACCTAGAAATGGAACATGTTCTAAATATTTCCGACGGAACCAATTCTTATCGGGAAAACCTCTCGTCTGTATGCTGTTCCGATGGACCAAAAACGATGCATGCTCTGAAGCAAATACGAGACGGAAGCTATTGGCTACTGGCTATTGAACTTCCTTTTTCTAGCCCCGTTGTATGTGCTGTACGTCACCTCGTTCTGGATGGTCGGACTTTGATCGGACTTTGGTTTGACCGTGTGCAGGCAAGATCGCTTGAATAGAATTCCGTCGGAGTTCCATCAGAGAAACCTTCGGAGTTTATTCCGTCGGCAAAACCGGTCGTGTGTACAGGGCATTACACTTGCAACCACCTGACAAAATCTTAGATTTTTAGGGACTGTTGGTGAAATCTCTGTTCCTGGGTATGAAAACATACCTTGCCTGGGGTCCCACTTTCCCTGTTAGATATTTTAGATTTTTTTATAGTATAAAAAATGCAACATGAGATGCTGGTAATACACACAGATGGATGTCTAACTGGTCAGACACAGGGCTACAAATTATGGTAGGGAAATATTGATTAAGAAAGTAGACATGTGCATGACAAAAAAAGTGTTCCTTTTCGTTTTTATTCATTAATCTAGCTATTTCGTTTTGTTAAATTTGGTTGATTCGTTCAATTAGTATTTGAGATTCGTATTCGGAATTCATATTTGGAATTTTTTACATTTTTTTTCGAATTTACAGTTTTTTTGATTCAAAATGTTCAAATCAATAGATATCGAATATGTAGAATCGAAAACTTTAGATTTTTTTTTTCAATTCCAATGTGGCAAAGTGAACAAACAAAAGAAAAATCTTCACCAAATGATTACAATGACTCTTTAAATCACCTTTGGCTTAACTAAAACAGCATTATTTCGAAATGGTACTCTAATAGCACACACAGACCTTGATTTCAGCAATATGTGTACAGTTAGACTTTGACTGAAGTTCGATGTAAAATTTGATTCGAATTTCAGTCCGAATTTCTGGATGAATTTTGTTTAGTTATTCGGAGCATTTAGTGAAATTTATTTATATTGTAATTCGGGTAGGATACAGTGGATATAAAAAGTCTACACACCTCTGTTAAAATGTCAGGTTTCTGTGATGTAAAAAAATGAGACAAGAATAAATCATTTCGGAATATTTTCCACCTTTAATGTAACCTATAAACTGTACAACTCAAATTGTACAAGTTGAACAACAAACTGAAATCATTTAGGTGGAGGGAAGTAAAAATAAAAAACTAAAATAATATGCACACCCTTACACTAATACTTTGTTGAAGCACCTTTTGATTTTATTACAGCACTCAGTCTTTTTAGGTATGAGTCTATCAGCATGGCACATCTTGACTTGGCAATATCTGCCCACTCTTTTTTGCAATAACACTCCAAATCTGTCAGATTGTGACAGATCTCCTGTGCACAGCCCTCTTCAGATCACCCCACAGATTTTCAATTGGATTCAGGTCTGGGCTCTAGCTGTGCCATTCCAAAACTTTAATCTTCTTCTTGTGAAACCATGCCTTTGTTGATTTGGATTCTAATCCTGAAAGGTAAAGTCCCCCTTCATGTTCAGCTTTCTACCAGAAGCCTGCTGGTTTTGTGCCAATATCGACTGGCATTTGGAACTAGTCACAATTCCCTCAACCTTGACTAAGGCCCCTGTTTCAGCTGAAGAAAAACAGCCCCAAAGCATGATGCTGCCACCACCATGCTTCACTGTGGGTATGGTGTTCTTTTGGTGATGTGCAGTGTTGTTTTTGCACGAAACCTATCTTTTAGAATTATAGCCAAAAAGTTCAACCTTGGGTTCATGAGACCAAAAAATATTTTCACACATGCTTTAGGGAGACTTCAAATGTGTTTTTGCAAAATTTAGTCGGGCTTGGATGTTTTTCTTCGTAAGAAAAACCTTCTGTCTTGCCACATGTACCACACAGCCAATACTTGCCAGATATTCCTGCAGCTTCCTTAATGTTGCTGTAGGCCTCTTGGCAGCCTCCCTGACCAGTTTTCTTCTCGTTTTTTAATAAATTTTGGAGGGACGTCCAGTTCTTTGTAATGTCACTGTTGTGCCATATTTTTTCCTCTTGATGATGACTATCTTCACTGTGTTCCATAGTATATCTAATGTCTTGGAAATTCTTTTGCACCCTTCTCCTGACTGATACCTTTTAACAATATGATCCCTCTGATGCTTTGGAAGCCCTCTGCGGACCATGGCTTTTGCTGTAGGATGCGAGTAAGGAAAAGTCAGGAAAGATCTACTAGAATGGCTGAACTTTATTTGGGGTTAATCAGAGGCACTCTAAGACCCCTTTCACACTGGGGTGTTTTTCAGGAGCTTTTGGGCTAAAAATAGCGCTTGTAAAGCGCCTGAAAAACGCCTCTCCTGCAGCCCCAGTGTGTGAGCCTGAGTGCTTTCATACTGGAGTGGTGCGCTTGCAGGACATTAGAAAAAGTCCTGCAAGCAGCAGCTTTCACCGCTCCTCCACCGCCCCTGCCATTGAAATCAATGGGCACCGTTGCTGAAGCACCTGTAAAGCGTTCTGCTGGCTCTTTTAATCCTTTAGTTAAAAGCACCCCCTCTAGCGCCCAAAAAGCACCGCTATAACAGTGGTAAAGTGATGCTAAAATAAACGGCGCTTTACCGCTAACGCCCCCCACCTCAGTGTGAAAGTAGCCTTAATGATGGCATGTATGTACTGACTCCTATTTAACATCAGTTTGAATGTGATTGCTTAATTCTGAACACAGCTACAACCCCAAGTTAAAAGTGGGTGTGCACACTTATGCAACCACATTATTTTAGTTTTTTAGTTTTATTTCCCCTCCCTAAAAGATTTCAGTTTTTTTTTCAATAGAGTTGCATAGTTTATAGTTCACATTAAAAGTGGAAAAAGTTTTGAAATGATTTATCTTTGTCTCATTTTTTACATCACAGAAGCCTGACATTTTAACAGGGGTGTGTAGACGAATATTAATTCAGAAAGAAACAAACCGCACCTGTCTATAAGAAAGTATTGACATATAGAATGTATAGGAAGCCAAGGTTCGACCTAGCCCACCAGACTCCACCTATAACGAAAATATCCTTTTTGGGTGCATTGACGCTTTAAGTGTGGAATAAATTGTACTCTCTGAAAAATAATTTGGAAAAAGCAAACACTGTTACTCCTTTGATAGCACCATGCAGTCACCTTTCACATGCTCTGTTAACACATCGTACTCTCTTTTTTTTTTGATCTTTAGGCACATATACCTTTTTTTCTTTACAGATGATGTTGTTAAAGGAATTGAACACGACAGATACAAAGAACATTTAGTAAGATATGAGGATGAAGTCCCACATCAAGCTTGGCAGCTGTGATAATGATCTATAATTTAATTGGAGATACGCTGTGATCTAAGAAGAACTTCAAATCTCTCACCATGTTTATGTATTATTCAGGCTAATGGTGACCCTGAAATAGAAAATGCTTCTTATCTCTTAAAACTTTTATGGTGGAGAGTTCAGAATGCAGAAAAGCTGAGCACTGCACATACTACTTTAATGCAAAGTGAAAGGAGACAGTTTTTAACCTATTTTAGAATCATTTCTCCAGTAACAAGGTTAATATGATTGGACCTGTTGCCTACCTGCAAACGAATGCGATGCATTTAAATGATTCTTTGGGTGACTTAGCGGAAAGCTTTCAGAAAGCAGGTACAAAAATTATTAATACCTAATAATGAGAATTTGTCAGCAAGTAAAGTGTGCTTGAACATGCAGCAGTTTACACTGTAGAAATAAACCCATGCTGGAGCAGCCATATTGTAAAAATTTCACCGGCTTCCATCTCCAGATTAGTGTTGGATACTCCAACTACAAGTGGCTTCTATACAAATTTTGGAAATTTGCCTAAAAGGTGCCAGAGCTACTTTTGACTTGACTGCAACAGCATGAATTTAGGAAATAAGAGGGATTTATTTTATTTAACCTGCTTAAAACAAAGCATATTCAAATTCTGGAGCCATAATAGCCAATATTTGATCATCTGTTTAATTAGATATTTAGATGAAAAGTTGAACCATGTGTCTGTATTTTTCTATCATTTACAAACATTTTTTTTTAAGATCCAATTAAATTGGAAATGATCACACTGGTTAGGAAGTTTTTAGGTATGTGATATATTTGAAATATTTTCAATATATCTTTTACTGCATATAAAACAATTTAATGAATAAAGTTTACAGAGAAACAATAATTTTCTCCATATTTCTAATTATAAGTTGGATAAATTATGTGAAAAAACAAGTGCCAAATATTGCAATTGAATCTTAAAAATTACAATCAAATAATAAAAAAAAAGAACTGATCAAGTTTGGAATGCAAGGTTTATTCATTTTAAAGCTATTAAATGAATATATGTTGTTGGAGTGCTGAATTAAGACTTTACTAGGTATTTAGACTAGTTGCCAGTTTGCTACCCAAGATCCGATGGGTTCAAAGCAGAGGTCCATAGACTGCCAATATTAACTCTGGTAGAATTAAGAGTGTACCAAACGTATGTATACTTGAGATTCCAATTCAGTTTCTATTTGTCATAAGTAGGGATCATCTCAAGTTTCAGTCCAAACTCATGTTTGTACATTTGTCTGAATGCTGGACTTTTTGCTTTATCGGTGGAAGCCGAACATCGTGTATAGAAGCAGTATTTCTATCTCCAATATATATGCTAGCACCTGATCCTTAGCAACAATAGGCATCACTCAACCCCATTCAGTTGCTGGCCAGAAATCCCTAACCACATAAACAAAGGGGCAGGAATCACTGAAAAAATATGACCACATGGCCATGGTTTTATTTGGTTAATGACACCACTGGTATACCTACCACACCCCTTTGTTTACATTGCAGATGACAGCTCGGAGAGATGTCATTCACCACAAGCGGTCATCGGAATCTGACATGTCCGTCGGTCGGTAGGTTTTTTTCTCTTGGTAAGTCATCAGGCATCATTCACTGGGATTGATGAGGATCTGCATCACTGGATGATGTGATTGATAATGGATTTACATTGTGAGAAATTTTTGTTTGTTTTTTCTATTTTTTAATAAAGGATTTATAAGTGCATTTAAACCCCATACTCATTAATGTAGGGAAGAAGTATCTGCCCCCCCCCCCCCTAATTTTTAAAGAGGGCCTTCAGAGTCTAACTGTTCAAATAATTTAGTGGAGGGGGAATTATAGTGTGGGGTTGTTTTTCCGGGGTTGGGCTTGGCCCCTTAGTTCCAGTGAAGGGAACTCTTAAGGTGTCAGCATACCAAGACATTTTGGACAATTCCATGCTCCCAACTTTGTAGGAAGAGTTTGGGGTTGGCCTCTTCCTGTTCCAAAGCAAGGTCCATAAAGACATGGATGAGCGAGTTTGGGGTGGTGGAACTTGACTGGCCTGCACCTCAACCCAATAGAACACCTTTGGGATGATTTAGAGTGGAGACTGCGAGCCAGGCCTTCTCATTCAACATCAGTGCTTGACCTCACAAATGCGCTTCTGGAAGAATAGGCAGACATTCCCATAGACACACTACTAAACCTTGTAGACAGTCTTGTCAGAAGAGTTGAAGATGTTATAGCTGCAAAGGGTGGGCCAACTCCATATTGAACCCTACGGACTAAGACTGGGATGCCATTAAAGGTCATGTGCATGTAAAGGCAGGCGTCCCAATACTTTTGACAACATAGTGTATGTCTTGGGGGAAACTCATGCTTTTTTTTCTTTTTTTTGTATGGGGTCCCTTATTAACATCAATACCAGAATTGCTATCAGCTGTAGAGCAGATGTGCCTCCTCATAGGCAGGTTAGGGGAATCCCAGAGGCATGTAATTTAAAGAAATTCTGCATGTTTTACTTTAGGCATTACTAAAATCTATTCCCCACCAAATATAATTTTTTACATTTTATTTTTGGTATGTGTCACGCAGGCCAGTGCCCAGCTCTCATGCCACTTGTTCAAAAATCCCTTTCATATTAGCCTAGAAAATGGTCATTTTTGGTTTTTAACATTCATATCGAATTTACTTCATTGGGGTTTGGCATCTACACCCCAACTTAAGGTTCGCTGAACCCACCTCAAACTGAACCCAGGCACATTTAGCTTGTCCCTTCATCTTAGTCATAAGATTAAAAACAATAATCAATGCCTTTTGTGGACTTAACTGATCTCTCTTCATCTGGGCTTGTGCAGGTGTAGGTTGATCTGAGAACAGTTATCCTGGAGTACATTTTTAACAGGATAGGTAATTGACCAAATAATCAGACATAGAGGAATTGCAAACTGAAGTTTATCAAAGAGGTTCTAAGTTAACGCAATAGTAAAAAATAGTAAAAAGTAAAAATAGTAAAATAGTAAAAGAATAGGTTCAGAATGGCAGAAAACGTGCATACACTGCTGAATCTGATTATGAAAGCTGCAGAAACATAGACTCTTCACAGCTATGCCTCTTTGACCCAGTTAGGATAACATGTGGCTGCATGGCATAGTCCCTATAAGGCCTAATAACATACTCTAGCTGAGAATCACTACTTCAGTAAAACAGTACCCCACACAGCTGCTTGCATTTATTGTCATAAACAGTGTTCTATACAGTGAAGTCCAGGGTAGGTCTGGTAAAACACAAAAACAACTAGAGGGATTCAAGGACCAAAGACAAAAGGCAACCCCATTGCAGCTGAAGTACTTTGGTAACATTTGGGAAGGTGCTCCCCACAGTATCTGGGTCCATGTTGAAGCTACATACTATTAGGCCCAGCAGCTTCCATGCTGGTTCTGGTGGTGGAGGGCCTCTCAGCTGGCTGCAGATCACTTGCTCAGCTACCTTTGCCTCATCAGGTGTCACCTCTGAGCTCCTGATGGAGGGCTTCTGAGGAATTTATATGTTTTGGATGTGTCCAGGAACTCAGGGAGTTGTGGTAAATAGAACTAAAGGGGCCTGCATCTGCATCTGACCATGGTGAGTAAATGGGCAATTTGCTACAGATTTCTATGGCATTGAATAATGTCCTTCTCTGGGCAGCAGTCTAGCCCACTAGACCAGGAAGGGAAACCCATGCTAGAGAAATCTAATTCAGGATATCTGCATCTTAGGAGGAGATACTGTGTTCCCCCATGTCCAGGTATTTTTTAATGTTGGACACAGAAGGAACAGTGGGCAGAACTCAAGAGATGAGCCAGGGGGTAGGCTTTACAAGGATGCTGTCTTGTCCCCTGAATGGGCAAGGTGGCAGAGTCTCATTAAGGTAAGGCATAATAATAATAATACTTAAATGTTGATATATATACTGTATATATTGCTTCATGGAAGATGAGCTTCTTTCCAGCAGACATCTCCTCCCTGTGTATAGTGAAAATGAACCATAGCGTGGGCGTAATTGACAAGCAATTATTTCAAACATATATCTCTGAGCTGACTCAGATATTCATTCTGAGCCACGTAGATGACTGACAGGTAATTATGAAAACTAGTGACATACAGTTGACTAGTCTTGCATGATGCCCTCACTAGAAATCTGGGTGAGCAAACTTATATGCTACAAAAGCTGGTTCTGAAGAGGAATACAGTGAACCTTTTAAAGGAAGAGATTGCCTTTACCTGTGCTAATGAAGGCTTTCTAAAAAGTAAACTCATCCTTAACAGAGTCCTCACTGCTTTGTGTTTACTCAAACAAGAACATCAGAAACATTCCTGTCAAAGCTGGCAGGCATTTGTTTGATGAATCTTAGGAAAGGTTTGCTGTCATCATACACGAATATTGGTGAAGTGGTATAAACATGCACAGATGCTTGTGCGGTTTGAACAAGCCTTGATCCATGGAAGTCTCTGGAGAAGGCAACCAATATGGGCTCTAGGCAGATATAAAATGCTACCTTTTAATCTAATTAAACATTCATTAACAATCTCCACAAAAAATCTAGTGAAAGTACTTGAATTTCTCTTGACAGCAGCCTCCTATAAACCATAGCACAGCAATACTCAGACTGGGAGGGGAAGGGTCAGGACTGTAGGGCTGCATTCACACCTGAGGAGAGCGAATTTTTGGGCAATTTTATTGGAGAGTCCAGCAAACATAAATTAGCATTTTTTAAGTGTAAACAAGTGTTTTTCATTTGTATTCAAGATGCGGGTGTTTTCATTTTAGCCAATAGAAAGCACTGGAGGGGGGGAGTAGAATAGGAGTGGAGAGCTGCTGTTTGGCTGGAAAATGCTCGTATAATGCTCCTATTGAAGTATATGGGGTAAAAAACACTAAAATCTGCCTAAAAGAAGTTCATGTAACTTGTTGAGCGACAGGCTTTTTGCTACAAGAGATCAAATTCTGAACAGGGACCATTGAAATGAATGGGATTTTGCTTGTTGAGCATCTTGGGGCTTCAAACAGAATATCGCTCAGGTGTGAATGGGGCCTAAGCAGAGCAGATAATGTTAATATTGTGATACTGTATATTTATCCAGACACAGGGTAGGGTGTTTTAGATAAGGTTGTATTGCTCAATTGTAGTGTCATCTAGAGTAAGCAAAATTGTACATAGATGGCACCTGGCAGGAGATGTGTTATTTTAAGGATGCTTTATGGTATGCTAGAAAGTGTCTCATCCACCAGAGGAACAGGATTTCCACTGACACAGTCCGCAGTCTACTCAGAGACAATAAACTTATGGACCTTAACCACCTGCCAATCTCGCTATAGCCAAATCACGGGCATGCTCTGTAATCGCTGTGTCCCCTGGACACTGCTGATCACAGATTGATATAAAGAGCCAATCAGCTCTTTGCCATATGATCAGCTGTGTCCAGTCTTATACCCCATGTACACGATCAGAAATTCTGCCAGCAAAAGTCAGATGTGAGCTTTTGGTCAGAAATTCCGACCGCCAGCAAAAGATTGAGAGGTTCTCTATTTTTCAGTAGGAAAAAGTTCCTATCCAAAAATGCGTTCATCTGTATGCAATTCGGACGCGCAAAAAATCACGCATGCTCGGAAACAATTCGATGCATGCTCGGAAGCATTGAACTTCATTTTGTCGGCTCGTTGTAGTGTTGTACGTCACCACGTTCTTGATGGTCAAAAGTTCAGAGAACTTTTGTGTGACTGTGTGCATGCAAGGCAAGCTTGAGCAGAATTCCGTCGGAAAAAAACATCCAAGTTATGGATCATCATGGATGGTCATAATGTAAACAGAAGCTGATTACCTGCATACCCTTTTCTCATGCTGACAGCATAAGGAGAGGAGAGCCAATAACCGACTTGTGTAAAAGGTCACCTATCTGTGCTGCCTACCAGTGTGTATCAGTACTGCTTATCATTGCCCATCAGTGCCGCCTATCAGTGCTACTTATCAGTGCCCATCAGTGCCGCCTATCAGTGCTACTTATCAGTGCCCATCAGTGCCACTTTTCAGTGTAGCTTCATCATAGTCCATCAGTGTAGCCTATCAGTGCCCATCAGTGCCCATCAGTGCAGTTTATCCGTGCCTATCAGTGCAGCCTCATCAGCGCACATCAGTAAAGGAGAAAAATTTACCTGTTTGCAAAATTTGAAACTATGAAAATGTTTTTTGTTTTTTTTCAAAATTTTCAGTCTTTTTTTTGTTTATTTAGGAAAAAATTAAAAACCCAGTGGTGATTAAATATCACCAAAAGAAAGCTCTATTTGGGTGAAAAAAATTCAAAAATGTCATATGGGTCAGAATTGCATGGCCGTGCAATTGTCATTCAAAGTGTGGCAGCGCTGAAAGATGAAAATTGGCCTGGTCAGGAACGGGGTACAATTGCCCAGTAGGCAAGTGGTTAAGGAAAACTAGGGCATGTCCTTCCCCCCACTCTTCTTTATGTGTATTTGTCCTAAAGTAAAACTACCTGCTTGTGAAATATTCCCCCTCCCTTATCTCTCCTACGTATCCCCCAACACACCTGATGCTTATTGAAGTATTGTGTACAGTTTGGTTTTGATGCAGTGACGGGTAGGACAAGCAGGGTAGGGGGCCAACACAGGCACCTCATGTTTGACATTGCACCGCTAGGTATTTTGGTGGTTCCATATAATGCTTGTGAGGTAAAGCAGTGTCACCGTGTCATGCATGATGTTACGGTTTGGGGATCTTTGCTCCTCACATCATATTTGGCATCATACCTCTGAGTGAATGTCATTTATTTGTGTGATTGGACTTTATTGTTGTGGTGTATTTATGCACTGCATCACTGTACAGAGGAGAATGTACACAGGCATTTGATTTTTACAGTATTAATTTTATATATGAATAAACATCTGTATGGGAAAAGTAGAGGCCACTTTTCTGAAAATGTTGGCAAACTCAAAACCGCTAATTTTGTGGTGATTCATAAAGATTGGCTGCTCATCCTTATTCCTGAAATAAAATCAATTGCAAAATAATCTGCCTACTCATTGCACAGTATTAGTAAACTTCAAACACAGCATCTAGCAAGCAAGTAGGCTTGTCAGTCTACATATTTAATTCCAAACTAAACACGGATGTAATGTTTAACACATAACATTATGGACAGTAATTAATTAGATAATAACTAGTGATGAGCCGTACATATGGTTTAGGGCAGGTTCGACAAACAGTACTAAAGTTCAGGTGCCAGATCTGAACCACAATAAAGTCAATGGGAGCTGAATGTTAAAAACCAGTACAGTGGAACCTTGGATTACGAGCATAATCCGTTCCAGGAGAAGGCTTGTAATCCAAAGCACTAGCATATCAAAGTGAGTTTTTCCATAGAAGTCAATGGAAACAAAGATAATTCGTTCCCCATTGACTTCTAGTACATGCAATACCGCATGTGGCCAAAGGTGGGGGGCGCCAGAGAGCCTCGGATATACTCAGGGACAGGTCTGAAAGGCTCGGAAACACTTGGGAAAGGAGTATTTCCGAGCGTTTCCGAGTATTTCCCAGTGTTTCCGAGTATTTCTGAACGGCTCCGAACCATTCAGAGTGTCAATGGCGCCCCTGCACCTCTGGCCAAATGTGGTACATCACACCCCATTAGCTTGAATTCTAATCGTTTTGCAAGTCATGATTTAAAAAAAAAGTTGCTCGTCTTTCAAAACGCTCGTTAACCGCGTTACTCATTAACCAAGGTTCCACTACAATGTCTAATAAGCAAGAGATTGTCAAACAAATGGCATGGATGGGACACGGGAAGCTGGTTGCTGCCCAGAGGAACATGTACCAAACCAAAAAGAATTGAAAATTCCATTTGACAGGGAGCAATAAGTTTATTAATGCTTACAATTACATTTTGAAAATTCCAATAAGTAACATGCCTGGGGGCTGCCCTGATCCTTCCTGCCTGCAAACGTGCATGATGCATAACAGCTACTGCAGCAGAACTAAAATTTTGACTCCTTTCACACTGAGGCAGTTTTCAGGCGTTTTATCGCTAAAAATTGCGCCTGAAAAGCGCCTGAAAAATGCCTCTTGAATGGGTGCTTTCACACTGGGGCTGTGCGTTGCGGGGCAGTGGAAAAAGTCCTGCAAGCAGCATCTTTGGGACGTGTTTGGAGCGCTGTAACAAGAGCTCCAAAAATGCCCCTGCCCTTTGAAATGAATGGGCAACACTTCCAAAGCGCCTTAAAAGCTCCTCGAAAGCACTGCAAAACAGGTCTTTTTTGTTTTTTCTTAAGGTCACGTTATCACACTAGGGCTTACTTTCAGGGGATGTCTTATTTATTTACGTTGTGTACAATAATCTACATTTATTCAAATACAGTCATGTCATCATGACGATCAGAAAGTAACCCTAAAGAAAAAAAAATAATCTCCTGATCCTTTAAAGCAGTGGTCATCAACCCTGTCCTCAGGGCCCACTAACAGGCCAGGTTTGCAAGATAACTGAAATACATCCCATGTGATATCATTTGTTGCTTAGTAATTGCAGTATTCTAGTCTGCATCTCCCCAAGGTAATACATAAAACCAGGCCTGTTAGTGGGCCCTGAGGACAGGGTAGATGACCACTGCTTTAAAGCATGGTAGACAGCACAGTGTTTGTGCTGTGTCATTTACCCCTCTCTATGTTCTAAAAAACCTGGAATAAAACAAAAAAAATTTTTTTTTTTAATGTTCCTGTGTCCCCTGTCTTCTGCATTATGACATTCTGTAATCCCAAAAATAAACCTTGGTTAAAGTCATTGTAAAATTATGTAATCCATTTTGTAAAAAGATTATATAATGTGTAGTGTGTCTCCTTTTGTCACTTTATTGTGGAAAATACCATATTTACAGCGCTCACGTGACCTGCTGGAGCTCTTCTTCTCCACTCTGAGCACTGCAGAGGGAGGGGCCGCTGACATCAGCCAGGAGGAGAGAAGAAGGTCTACGGTGGGTCACGTGGGCGCTGTAAATAAGGCATTTTCTACAATAAAGTTACACATTATATAATCTTTTTACAAAACGGATTACATGTTTTTAGAACGACTTTAACTAGGGCTTATTTTCAGGGTAGGGCTTATATTGCAGCCATCCCCGAAAATAAAGCTAGGTCTTTTTTCCAAGATAGGGCTTATTTTCAGGGAAACAGGGTTGTAACATTCACATGTGATGTCGACGGCTGCATGATTGAAGATTCTGAACTCCAATGAATGAAAGGGGCAGGTCAGGGACAGTCAGGTTCTGGAGGAAAGATTTGATGAGATGAGATAGGCTGTCTGACTTTCTGCAGTTTCTAACACACACTGTGAGAAGCTCACAGTATGCATTCAAATCGGAGTAATCTATTGCAGTACAGGAGAGGAGCCTGTACAAGTGTACAAGACTGAAGGTAGGGCTGGAGTTCAGCTGACCATAAATAGGTTACCTTTAAAACTGCTTAACACAAATTCATTACATACTACGCTTAATTAAGTTCTCTTTAAATAAATGCTCATTTCATAAACTTTTACAGGCATTGAGAATGAAGTATTAAACATAATTATTATGTACTTAAACTTGGGCAAAACTAATTAGGTTTAATTAATTGTTTTGCAAAGTTAATTAATTCTTACTTGCCTTCATATTCCTTTCCCTATTGATACAGTCATGGAAGGACTCATTAGTCAGAAAAGCTGGTCTTCGTAGTCAGTGGAACATATTTCTGGAAACGAAATTCTGTAACCCAGAGTGACCACGAGATATTGTGGTTGGTAATGGACACTGTCGTGTCATTAATCCTTTCACTTCTGTCTGTTCTTAGCAATGTATCCCAACAATTATTAAGCATCTAATAAAGTGGATTATGATTATTTCTATACCACAGTACAACACAAGAGATAGATGAGCTAGGACACAGATAAATGGATGCAAAAACCACATCAACCAGTCAAAAAGTCTTTCCTTGGCAGTAAAACATGTTCATATAGAGCATTTTTTGTACGGAGTTTAGACGAGTTTAGGAGTTTTGCATTTTTTCTGCCAAAAAACTCCAATCAGAGACACAAATGTTTTTTTAAGTCCTGCCTCTAAACTCTAAAGTTAACCACTTGTCGACCAGCCACCGTCATTATACTGTGGCAGGTCGGCTCATTACTGCAAATCGCCGTAGGTTTACGTTGGTTCTATCAAGAGCAATAGCAGGCGCGCACGCACCCGCTGCACGGCGGGGGAGCCGATGTGCGTGGCCAGCAGCCACGATGTCCGCCGGCCACCCGCGATCGCTCCACAGAGAGCCAGAATGGAGATCTGTCAAAGTAAACAAACAGATCCCCGTTCTGACAGGGGAGTAGAGAGAGATTGTCTGTTCCTAGTGATTAGGAACAGCAATCTCTCTCCTCCTCTAGTCAGTACACGCCCCCCACTGTTAGAAACACCTCCCAGGGAACACATTAACCCCTTGATCACCACTAGTGTTAACCCTTTATAGTGTTTAACCCTGATCACCACTAGTGTTTAACCCTGTATTAATGTCAGGGTCCCAAAAAAGTGTCCGATCTGTCTGTCACAATGTTGCAGTCCCGCTACAAATCGCTGATCACTGCCATTACTAGTAAAAAAAAAAATTATAATGAAAATCTATCCCCTATTTTGTAGATGCTATAACTTTTGCGCAAACCAATCACTATAAGCTTATTGCATTTTTTTTTACCAAAAATATGTAGAAGAATAAATATTGGCCTAAACTGATGAAGAAATTATTATTTTTTTTTTTTAAATTGGGGATATTTATTATAGCAAAAAGTAAATCATATTGTTTTTTTTTCTTTCAAATTGTCGCTCTTTTTTTGTTTATAGCATAAAAAATAAAAAGCGCAGAGGCGATCAAATACCACCAAAAGAAAGCTCTATTTGTGGGAAAAAAAGGATGTCAATTTTGTTTGGGTACAACGTCGCAAGACCGCAAAATTGTCAGTTAAAGCGACGCAGTGCCGAATCACAAAAAATTGCCTGGTCATTAAGGGGGGAAATCTTCCGATCCTTAGGTGGTTAAAATATGCCTGTAATCGTCTTAATGTGGATGGACACATAGGATAAATTGAGCTGCTTCTACAGACAGGACACAAAACTCCTGTAGAAGCAGCGATATTTAAGCCAGTGTGCATGGAGCCGATATGCATCAAGGTAAGAAATGTTTTGACTTTAGAACCCCTTTAAATTTTACACAAATGTAAACTTTAAAATGTAGCACTGACTCTTTTAAAATCCTGCAATTCGTACACTTTTTGAAAAAAAATGCCCAAAGTAGAGTCCCTAGCAGCAACTCTGAAGGATCATATTTACAGGGAGACAATTTATCGCTAAGCTTTTTTGATATCAAACTAATACAGCTGGAATTGAGTAAGACCTTTTTACCACTTATATGAGATAAAGGCTGTATTTCTATCAAAACCGTCCTCATATAGAAGACAGACACCTTGATCTTTTTTGTCCTATTGAACCTTATGTACAGACAAAGCAATAATAAAAGCAACCATAGGTATTTTTTATGTATGTATTGCAAAAACCTTACATTCAATATTAAGATTGCATGTGTTAAAGTGGAAAACCACTGGCACAAGCACCATGAACGGTTGCTTTATTTTTTGGGTAATATGATTATTTCCTATTATTGTCAGCGCTATCTAGTGGCCATAATGCAGAATGTTCCTGAAATATCTCACGTTAAAGTGGTTGTATAGTCTTTTTTTTTTTACTTTACCTACAGGTAAGCCTATAATAAGGCTTACCTGTAGGTAAAAAAAATATCTCCTAAACCTTTACGGTTTAGGAGATATTCCCCTTGCTATGAGCCGCTGACTGCAGCGGCACATGCGCACAGGGGATTCTCGGCTGAAGCCCGGCAACTGCCGGACCTTGCCAGGTAAGAAATCTCCCGAGATCTCCCGAGTGATGACATCCCGGCTCCAGCCACTCACAGCGCTGGAACCGCGATACCCGGAAGACACGCCTAGGCAACATGATAGCTCCCTCGGCGTGGACCAGGTAAGATACCGACGCCTCGTTCTAAGGTAAGTATTTCATAATGAGCTAGTATGCAGTGCATACTAGCTCATTATGCCTTTTGCTTTACAGGGTTAAAAAAAAAAAAAAATGTTGCGGGTATAAAACCGCTTTAAAAAATGCCACATTATGGCCTCTATATGGCCTAATTGGCTTCCAAGCCCTACCCCACAAAAGCCTAATGCCGTGTACACACGGCCGGACTTTTCGACAAAACTTGTCTGACTAATTCGATCATGTGTGGGCTCCATCGGACCTGCAGTGGACCTTTTCTGTCGAAAATGTGACAGACTTTAGATTTGGAACATGTTTCAAATCTTTCCAACAGACTCGAGTCCGGTCGAAAAATCCGATCGTCTGTATGCTAGTCCGATGGTCGAAAACCGATGCTAGGGCAGCTATTGGCTACTGGCTATCAACTTCCTTATTTTAGTCCAGTCGTACGTCATCACGTACGAATCTGTCCAACTTTGGTGTGATCGTGTGTAGGCAAGTCCGTTCCTTAGAAAGTCCGTCGTAACTACGTCGAAAGTCTGTCGGAAAGTCCGTCGGACCTTTGATGCCAAAAAGTCCACCCGTGTGTGCAGGGAAATAAAGTTACAAGACAAACTGTACAAGACTAGAGAATGGGATAAGAAAAGAGTACTGTAGTCACTAGGTGCTATTTTATGCAGAGGTAAGAAGGGAACAAAAGGAAAAAGTATATTGGGGAGAAGCAGTGTTAAGGTCCTAAGAGTTTGTACATTGTTCAAATCCTTTGTGCAGATTATGCTTAAAACATACAGGGAAAAAACATTCCCCTGTGGGTGATCAATGTACATTGCATGGATTTTACCAAACGTTGTTGCGTATTTCTACCTTTTGTTATTCTGAAGAAATAGCTGTTTGTTTCTCTGTGTACATATGAAAGGTGAATTTAATGGGATTGATTTTATATTTATCAATCAGCTGCTGCACTTGCATGGTCCTATTGGGGACAGTGGCAGGGTCTGTATCCCTTGAGACATGATTTCCCTTTGGGAGTATCTCACCAAAATTGATTTTTTTTTGCAGAGGATGTCCAAAATGTGACTTGAATCTTAGTGCAGACTTCTGGGAAAATTAGTAGGTCAATCACACAAGCAGGAATTACATATCTGGGGGGGCGTTCTGTATGGCATCTGTGTACAAAACACCTCCAGGTTTTCCATTTTGCATTGCATTGTATAGAAGATATAGCGCTGCAAATTGAAAATGAAATGTACTTTTTAATACACTTTAATTACAATGTCTTGTGTAGCAATTGTATATGCTATAGTAATTATTATTTCTTTTTTTTTGCTATTTTTTTCCTGTGGATGTGGAGTTGCCCTTTAGTAAGCGCTCTCCATGCAGACCCTTCATCTTCCCTCTTGGGTGCTCTCTCACTTTAAGTATCTGACCCCCATCTCAAAGGTCAGATTTCATGTATCTTTAGATCAATAGCCAGGTGCTAAGGCTTCACATCATGCACCTCCTGCAGGCATGGATCCCTCACCAATATGGGTTCATAGTATACAAGGATTGAATCCTCTGGGGAAAAAGCCAAGTTCAGTCACTCTCATAAATCAATAGAAGAAAGAGAAAGTGAGGAGTTCTAATTCCCAGACCCCTGGGGCGGCTGTGGAGGTACTGACAGCTCAGGATCGCTGGAGGTAAGTACAGTAAGGACCAGGGAGGGGGTGGCGAGGGTGTACAGTGTTACATTTAAATTTTTTTCTGTAGAGGTGAACCAACCCATTAAAGTGGTTGTATTGTCCGCTTGGTCATTTTTACCTACAGGTAAGCTTATAATAAGGCTTACCTGTAGGTAAAATGAATATCTCCTAAACCTGTACGGTTTAGGAGATATTCACCTTGCATGCAGCCACTGATGTCAGCGGCGCATGTGTAATGAAGGTCCGGCGAAGGTCCGGGGTTTCGTGTCAAAACTTGCCGAATCGGAGGGCTCCTGCGTGCATGCGCGGGAGTGACGTCATCATGGATCCAGCCACTCACAGCACCGTAGCTGCAAACCTGGAAGAAACGCAGAGGGAACATGTCGGCTCCCTCAGCGCTGACCAGGCAGCCCTGTAGGAGCTTCGTTCTAAGGTAAGTATTTCATAATGAGCTTGTATGCAGTGCATACTAGATCATGGTGCCTTTGCCTTACAGATTTTTGTTGTTTTTTGTTTTTGTTTTGTTTTTTGGGCATACAACCACTTTAAGGCAAAGAATGCATTAAGGTAAAACATCTTTAGATTTTAGAACCTTTTAAAGATTCAAAGTGTGACCTTCAGTTCAGCAGAATTTTAGTTAGCAAGCATTTCTCTAACTACAGGCGCACTTATATATATTTCTTAGCTTTTAGATGTTTCTTTAGAGCAGACCTTTGGGCAAACTGCAAGCAATGCTAAACAATTTAAAAGTGAGTCTTTCTCCAAAGAAAGATTACTGACACACCGAATTTCCCTTCGTTTACATATAATGAAGAGGCCCAGCTTCTAGATATTTAACCCTTTTGTTAGTATGGTGTTCAAATCTAGTTTTCAACCAATAATGTGATCTGCCAGCACAGTACAGAGAGGGTTGATTATGGTAAGCATTAACTCCCCTCTTTTTTTACAGCAGGAGACACTTCCTCAAAGGAATTCCAGCATCTGGGCTTGTGATAACATGAATGAGTCAATCTCACACTGGTTCCTCAGTCTTTCAGCTCCTCCAGAAATAGGAAGGCCAGGCTGGGTTTCCTCAGCAGCTATGGAAGCCAAGGGCAGTAGGCAAAGTGTAGCAGTACATCAAATGAAGACACGCTTTAATATTGGCAACTCACGGGTAGAGATGAATAAGTGCCTTGTGGTAACATGGATGAGTCAGCCTCACACAGGTCCGTCAGTCTCTCAGCTCCTCTGGAAACAGGAAGGCCAGGCTGGGTTTGACTGATATTGACTCATCCATGTTACCACAAGCCCACATGCTGGAATTCCTTTGAGGAATCATGTCTTGCTGTGAGAAGATTCACCCCCAGAGGCTGACATACTGTATATGTGTGTTTACACATACATGCCAGTTATTGTCATGTGTATTGTGTTAGTTGCTAAATGTCTACTAAAATAAATGCTTTTTAATAACCACTACACTCAGATGCACCCTCTCCTGTCCATATCTGTAGCTTAAATATGTATCATGCTCCAGCCATTGATTTGTTGGAGGATCATCTCTGTGGAGATAATGCTTTAACCCTAGATTGTAACATCTATGCTGCTTCTCTAATTCTATTCTTCTGCAGGTAAATTGTTCATTGATGCACTAACCATTTACTATTAGTTAGCCATAGGGCTCTACCCAGATGGGCTGTATATATACATGTATCTTTATGTTGTAAGAATTCTGTCACCTAGCAAGATTTCCATCTGACCTGGTGACAGCCTCTTGAATGTAGTGTACAAAGTTTGATGTACCTAATCTAAAGGACATTTACTATGTGGAATGCAATATGCTTATTGCTACACTGTTATTTTATTTCTCCCCATCACTTATTTAATCATGGGATGCTTCGCTCTTGGAAACAACAGCATTTTTGTTGTGTTACTTGGGCCATGAGGACAGGGCTTATTTTTAGGGGCAGGGGGTGTGTAGCGCCGTTCTAGTGTAGGATGCTAGGTACATTTCATTGTATAGCTCCTTTTCTAATCAAGGGAGCAGTGATTGTTTGTCCTAGTCTGTTCAGGGTTTCACAGGCTGGGAGTTTGATTGCTTCCCTCTGCTTCTGCGTGAAGCTTCCAGAGTTTAAAAAGGGAGATTCAAAAAGCCAGATATAATTTGTATCATACTACAGCCAATCCCTGGAGAAGGGCATCCAGTAGAGTGTTGGAAAGGTGATAAATAATCTAAAGCACTGGAGAGCTGGGTTCCTTCTTTCCAGGAAGGTTCCACAGCCTGAGGGGCTGCTGCCCTCAGTTGAGTTAGGGCTGAGGGCCTGGGTGGATCTGAAGCTAATTGCTAACTAGAAGCTAATTGCAGGACCTCCCCATAAGGTATCTGGTCTGGATAAAGACTGTCTCACTCAATGGACCGTGTCCAGAGGAAGATGGAGGGTTACAGCTGTACTGGGGACTTGTGAGTAAAGACCCTAAATTGATCTCTGTACTGTGCAGTGTCCTAGATGTTGTACTGGGTACCAGTAGCTGTGCATTGGCACAAGGTAACCAGATGCCAAAGCAACTCGCCTCATGGTCTTCAGGTGTAAGGCCTTAGCCTGTTCAGAAAGTTACCGCTTGGTCGCATGGTCTTCAGCTGTGGGGGTCTAGATTGTCCAACGTTCACGTTTACTTAAAGGGGTTGTAAAGGCAGAAGGTAAAGATAAAAAACCTTCTGTGTGTATCAGCCTCCCCATCACATCCTAATTAGTTACCTGAGCCCATTCTCTCTCCAGCGATGTCCACGAGTTCCTCGGCCACAGCAGCAGCGCCATTGGATCCCGCAGCTGTAAATCAGGGGAGAAAGGGGCTGGGACCAGGTCAGGGTTCCATGTCTAAATGGATACATGGAGCTCTGACTCAGCTTGGGTGCCCTCGATGAGGGGGCACTCGATAGGAGGAAGGGGCCAGGAGTAGCAAAGAGGGACCCTAGAAGAGGAGGATCTGGGCTCCTTTGTGCAAAACCAACTGCACAGAGGTGGTAAGTATAACATGTCTGTTATTTTATTTTATTTTTTTAAACAAGACTTTACAATCACTTTAAGGAGAAGATTGTCTTCTTACTGATGTTACTAAATGTTTTGGAGTATCTGACCACACTGGTGAGAGCCTGAGCCAGCTGCTTCTGTCCCCTCCCCAGCCTGGCACTCCAGTGAGCACTGGAAGGGCAGAGTAGAGAGTGGTGACTTACATTCACCGCTCTGTGGACCCGATAATTGAGCAATTATTGGTCATGTCTTAGAGCTGGCGGGAGACAGCTGCAGCATCAGATCAAGCCATATAGATGAGTATAGGTGTTTGTTTGTTTTATACCGTATATCAGCTTTAACAGCACATTTATGTCTCTCCTGTGCTCCTCCAGAGTCTCTTGAAATTCCTATGGAAGTAACCCTGAGGTGACAACTGTGGATCAGTCATTTAGGCGCTGAGCACCGCATTATGAGATTTGGGAGGAAACTCCTGAATGGGCACTATGAACTAATCTGTGATTTGTTGCCATGGACAAAGGCCTCTGTGGGTGGAGACCTATGGGAATCTAGAAGATGACCCCAAGAATCTGGAAGATGGACCCAGATATCTGCTGCATTATGTCATATTATCTAAAGTCATCAAGAAGTGTGATGGAACTACAAAACAACTCCCCATAGGTTATAGAGAAGAGGAATAGAAATAGTGTTTCATAGTCCTAACAAATGCTTCTGCATACAGTAGATACTGTATGAGTGTGTGATCATTGTCATCTAAGGACAAGACGTATGAACAGATAAAGAGAAGAGACTGAAAAAAAAGGACTGGATAGCTGCAATATATTCCATGCTTGTTCTCGGGTTTGAATATGCTTTAACCATCACCA